>OW240913.1:304157676-304307676 GCA_933207985.1 Pelobates cultripes | reverse complement strand
AAGGTATTTTTTCTAGTTGTATCGAAGTGCAAGCACCTGTATTTTTTTTTCTGCTTTGCAGCTTTCTTCCAGAAACAATGGTTGGCAGCATGTGCTACATTCCATTGTTAGTGCTCTACCGGCAGATCCTCGGCGATGTGCTTTTGAAAGAAAGAGTAAGCATGCAGAACACAGGTAAGGATTTACAGTGTTACGCTCCGGTGATGTTTGTAGAAGGGTGAGACACAGGATTTTACACAATGACTCGTTAAACAGTTTCTGAAAGTACCTTCCAAGTGTATTTTTATTCCAATTACTTCAGAATACATATATATATATCTCAAAAGCAGCATAGAGTGTGATAAAAGCAAATTCAATAGGATAAATGTGGCAATGGTCCCTCAAAGAGAGAAGTTTCAGCCAACTATTAATTGAAGCATAGATAACAGAGTTTCCTAGATACTCACTGAGAAACTAATTAACAGCAGACAAACCCCAATCGAAATGTACTTTTATTCCATAATGTCCAATAAAGTTTTATGTGAGTTGCCTTGACTGACGTAGACAGAGGAACTTGGGGACAACCAACAGGTCACTTTACACTTTTAAATACAGAGTATAAAATGTGTGTACGCACAACTGTGAAATGAATGTTAGCATTGTTCATGAGGCATATGTACTTAACACAAACACATATGGCTAATAAGTGATGCACATACTTTTTAATCAGCTGTGGTGTTACATGGTTTATAAGTGACACTCCCTCAAAAATATATACGTAGTGTTAGCCACTATCACACTTACATACCTAATCAGCCGCTTTCCAATACACACATGCTTACTCTTTCTAAACTAGCCATACTCTCTCACACCTTATTAGCCACATGCTCATACTTGCACAAACATACAGAAGTAGCTATTGAAATATATTGTTTAAAAAAAAAAATTACATTCTTTATTTTTGCAGGTGAGCAAGTAATGCTCGTGAAATAAATGACATATGCATAGTATGACACAATGTTGAAAGCTAACATGTCAGGGATCCACACCCATTTTTAGATATACATAATAAAGACTTTGGTAAAGCGAGGTCAATATACAGTAGTATATATGAAAGTGTAAACCATGGCAGCCATCAAGACCAAGGAAAAAAAAAAAGATAATAAGGCATTTAACCTGGGGTATGCGTGTGTGAAAGAGATGTGTCTGCAGATTGCCTACTGGTACAAAGATATCATATGGTGAATAACACCGAGAAGTGTATCTGGGTATTAATGAGCTTCATAACCCCGAAGTCCAAGAAAGGGGGGGAGAGGGAGGGATGTTATGGAAACTATTCCTTAGCATTGGTACATTGCTTAGGTACTATTGTGTTTCTTAGAGGACAGTTGACCAGTTATATCCCTGGGAGTCAATGCCTTGTCCTTGCAGCCCCCTGGTAGTCGGTACAGTCTGTCCAGCAGAATTCCTTTGGCTTGCTTGGGTGTCAAGGCAGCTGTGAGTAGTCTTCTGATGCAATGAGGTAATTCTCCAGTATCTATTGCATCAGGGATACCCCGAATTTTCAGGTTTCGTTGCCGTGCTAAGTCTTCTAGGTGTTTAATATCTCATGTAAGTGAATATTAGTGGAATGTTGTTTGAGTCCAAGGTTTTGAAAGTTATCCTCTCTGGCTTTGATTCTGCCTCCTAGTGTGCTTAGGTCAGCCTTTAAGGTCACCATTTCTGAGGCAAAGAATGTTTTGATTTGTGGTGACGTCAGTTTTGGTAGCCTACTGTGGGTCAGGTTGCTTCTAGGAGAAGGCTCTGCTGCTGCTGGGCTGTCACAAGATCCTCTAGATTCGGGTCCTCGTCTTCCAAGGCGCAGATGGAGCTGCGAGGTGAGTCAGGGAGCAAGTCCACCATCTTAGGCCTGTCTGGTTGGCAGAGCAAGAGGCCAATATCTTGGGGTTTTTGGGAATGCTTCCCCATGTCCTCTCCTGTCTTGTGGGACCTCAGTGGGGTATCGTTGTAGAGGGTAAAATATAGGCAGTTACCCGTCACTCTGTCAGAGCTCAGAGATCTTGCTACCGCTCAGCTTGGTGGCTAGCTCTGCCCCCTTAAATTTATTGTTTTAACCGATCACACATGCATTTACATCCATATTAAACACATACACCTAATTAACGCTACACATACATACATTAGAAGACATTCACACACCCAACGGAAGAACAAGTTGCAGTATACTTGGCTTTATTTCACGGTTTGTAGGAAAAATAATTTCTGCCGTGATAATTGGTTGTTTCATAAAACCAAAAAAAATCTTTACATTAAAACTATATATTTAATGACTAGTATCCCGCTGCTTTAGGCTCAAGTCAAATTGAATTATGACTAATTACAAATTTCCATATATACATGTAATTGGGTTCTAAAGACAATTTAAAATTACTCAGTATGCCAATTCCAGTATACCTGTTGTGAGGATACATCAGCAGGTAAAAACTGCACTGTCAGGCGGGTTCAAATGAGTTCTCGATAAATCCGCAGAATAAGTAATAAGTAAATCCTTCAATATAATTACAATCAAAGTCTATGGTTATACTAATTTAATTAAATCATAGTGAAGGGTTGCTCTATATTCTTGTTCTCTGGAACATCTATAATCGTAACATTTGCAGCTGCTTGCAGCCTTACGAACAATACAGAATATCAGTTAAAGAGCCTTGAAATTTTCAACTTATTAATTCATTATACGCATATGGAATTTAGAGGAACCGCTGTAGTGTTTAAGCTACACATCGTGTTCTCTGCTTGGCTTCTCCCATCGCTCCTCCCAGTAAAAGCAATTAAAGTAATTTGTGCGATTGCATCTTTCAGGTTTTATAATTATAGGTTTCCATAAATAACGAACACTTGCTTATTAATAGAGTTTGTGACAATTTATATTTGATAGCCATTGAAAAGACTTTACAGCGTTTTGCTGATTGATACGTGTGAGACGCTTTCCAGCAGTGTGTACAATTCACAAACTCACAGCAGAATGTCTGTTATTTCGAATGATTTTAATTACACCCTATATTTAACCAGATTACCCAGGAGAGGGATTCTGAAACTCTTGTCTCTATTATAGAAAATTCACAATGGGATTTGTGCTGCTGTATCTTCCATTGCCACTGGAGATTGCCCAATAAATTTCAATATGCAGTACGCTTTAAATAATCGCTCACAAAGAAGCCTTTGTAAAGGGTCAGTTGTAATATGGTTTTATAATGGTTGACTGCGGCACCATCGCTCCACTTCCAAACACTGAACGGTATACTTGGTTTAAAGTGATTATTGGCCTCTCAGTGACTTAAACGTAAATGTCTTATTTGAGCGGTGAGGAAAAAAATTTTTGGCACAGCCTTTGTCGTGTGATACAGCATCCACTTCCTAATAACCTCACTTGGGTACCTAGAAATTATTTTACTATTTTCTAAAACTATATATTTATACCGCTTCATATTTTCCTTCAGTAGAATGTTCTTTGGTTTTCATCCATTGCTTGACCAATAAATTGTTAAACAGTTGCAGGGTTATTTACTAAGATGACAATTGTCATGAATTAAAAGTAAATTTTATATTTAAGGCCAACATAGCTGAACTGAGAGTATTGTTGACTGACATTTTTCCATTCAGCTATTGTGGCATCAAACTGGAAATTCAGTTTGACTTCCCAGCAATTCTCACTTTAGTGAATAACCCTGTTGGAGTTTTTCCTGCTGAAATTGTAACAGCGCTTTTATTTAATAATTTAAATATTAAGTCAAATGGTTAAGTAATTGTGTTCTTGTTATGTAATCTATTTAATCTGGGTACAAAAGAAAAATACTTAAATACAATTTCCAGGTTCACTCTAAGCACCATAACCATTACAGCGTCGTGTAGTGGTTATGGTGCCAGCATGCCCCTAAGGCCATCTTCCAGTTTTGTATCAAAACATTTTCAGTTTGGTAGAGACAATGTGTAGCCCACGTGCTTTAACATTGACATTTGGGATGGAACCAAGGGCATATTGGAAGCATAACCACTACAGGGTTCTTAGGTGGTTATGGTGGATAGAGTGTCCCATGAAAATATAATACAAAGTGATACAAGAGAACTAAACCACAAAATACGACGCAGTGGCTATACCTCGTTCCCACAGGGCGAGAAAGGGTGTCACAGCATAAAACCTCCTATATGGAGGACTGTCACCTAAACTGTGCTCTCCAAGGGGATAACCCACAAAAACTTGACACAAATAAAATAAATCCCAGTATGATCCACAAACAGGAGGGATCGGACTGGGAGAGAGAACAGAAAATAGGAAAAAAGAGCAATATATGCTACTAATATAACTTAATCCACATCTGATTAAAAAATGGGTAAAATTGTGACATTAGATAAATGTCGAGAAGAAGGAGCCTTCATTTAGTCCATGGGGGGACAAAGTATTTAGTTTGCATATCCAAAAAGCTTCCCTCTGTCGTAATTTTTTGTCCCAATTGCTATTGCTCTTTTTTCCTATTTTTCTGTGCTCTCTCACAGTGCGATCCCTCCTGTTTGGGGATCATACTGCGATTTTTACAAGAGAACTAGTCAGGAATCAGAAGTTATATTTCATATATACATTTTTCACTATTTGGACACATTTTCCTATATTAATGTATTATCCTAAGAAAAACCAAAGAAAAGAGTTACCTGCGCACTACCCTAAATCCCTATGCATATTTAAACAATTAGAGTTTTTTTGTTTCACTCCAGTGGCCATTAGGTGTAAGCCCACCTGCCACGTAAAGGCAGACCTAAAGGTGGGTCCTAAACTAACTATTCACCTTGTTTCCTTCAGTTTCAGGCCAAAAAATCTCTGAGACAGAAAGGGGTATTTTTCTAAACACCTACATACTTATTAACCATGAATAGGGACAACATGGGCTGGGCAGCAGCATTGTACCATGGCTGTGTCATACAAAAGCATTATCCTATTAGTCCCTTTTTATTTTCCTCCTTATATTTTGAATATTTGAAAGCTGTGAACTACATAGAGAGTTAGAAAGGATCTATTTTTTTTTTAATTTGTCTTAATTGGCACTTTCCAGAAGATGGCAGTAAACATAGAAAGAAATATTAGTGAGAGGATTGCATGATTACATTAAATTGCTTGTTTATCAAAACCACTCCTGTTCTTTCCACATCTGCTTGCTTTCTTACTAACTAACTTTAATTTAACATGTTCAGGTGACAAGGCGTTGGTCAAATAACTTTGTATCATGACAGCCTTAGCAAGTCATTTCTTGTGAATGAGTAAAAAATGTTTGTACATATGCTTTGCAAACCTTGGGATGCCTTCAAAGTACACATTGGTTTATAGACGTGTCCTCATGAGGCTTGAAACGCCATAAATGTATCAATATTTGTCTGACATTGCATTTCTCACATTAAACATTAAACCACTATGTTTCTTAATTATTTTACTTATCTTTGAACTGCGTATATAACAACATGGCATTCCTTTGTGGTTGTAGTGTAACTAACACATTCCTTTAGCAGTAATCTTTACCCTACTTTGACAGTTGAAATGTACAGCATTTTTGTTCTGAAACATACCTTGTGTGACTGTATGGTAGTGGCAGAAAAAAAAATATTGATCATGGATTACAAACTACAGTTTCACTCAACCTAATATAATGCATGTATATGACTGTAATAAATTAATTCCAGGTATTTGCCGTTGGATAGTTGACAGGATAAACGTGTTTAATATTTGTTTAAATTCTAATTTCTTTATTCCAGATCTGATTTGTAACCCTGTTTTGGCCACATTTCCTCGAGTAATTGAGCAGACTGATATCATGGATGCTCTGAGGGTATGTCAGTGATGCAAACAGAAAATATTCTAATGACTTACGCAATGAATTTAAAGGGGTTGACTATATCCACCCTTCACATCTAACATGCCCACAAACTGCCCCCTCCCACCCTAAAAAAATCTTGGTATGCAAATCAACCTAGGTTGAATGCATAATTTATGGGGTGTGTGATTTGCCAGCATGATATATCTCTGTGTTTTTGAAGCCAGGGATCCCAAATCTTAGCACATGTTGCAATATTAAATAAGCTGACAAGTTTTCTGTGGTACAGATGTACTACAAGTGCCCCAATACCATACATAGTACTGTGGCTGGCTTTACCAACTCTTGGCAATACACAGCCTTACCAAGGTATTTACCATATGTATCACTTTAAGAGATACCTTGAAGAATCTACCATGCGGTGCCAGATTATTGGTATGTCCAGGGCTATTAAATAGGGTATCCCTGGCTCAGGGCTAATGGTGTTCCTTTAACCCCTTGAGGACCAAACTTTTGGAATAAAAGGGAATCATGACATGTCACACATGTCATGTGTCCTTAAGGGGTTAAAGTTAACCATTAACTTTACTAAATCCACCATTATACAGTTTTGCATGCCTAATAAACATAGATAATATATACATGCTAATTGGTTGCCACATAATTTGTGTATTTTCACATAATTTGTGTATTTTTTTCCTTTTGAACAAATTCCTTAAAAGAAAATCAAAACATAGGTTTTATTAAAAAAAAAAAAAAAATATATATATATATATATATATATATATATATATATATTTTTTTTTTTTAAAGATTAGACGTATTACTAGCTTACAATGCAAGGAAAAAGAAAATGAAATTCCTGCATCGATTGCTGTTGAGAAATTCCAAAATTATTCAAACCAGGTAGATAAACTGGAGAAAATGATCTTATAATTTATTTGGTTAACTGTTGCACATATATTAGAACAGGCTTCCCCAAACTCTGGCCCTCCAAATGTTGCTGAACTACAACTCCCATGATTCTCAGCCTATCTGTTTCATTCATAGCATCATGGGAGTTGTAGTTCAGCAACATCTGGAGGTCCGGAGTTTTGGGAAGCCTGTTGTAGAAGCACATGTGTAATTAGTTAATATTGTTATTTAAAGGACCACTATAGTCCCACTCTCGCCGGGCTCTAGGGAGAGGAAAGGGTTAAAACTTACCTTTTTTCTAGCACCGGGCGGGGAGCTCTCCTCCTCCTCTCCGCCTCCGATCCTCCTCTTTGGCTGAATGCGCATGTGCGGCAGGAGCTGTGCGCGCATTCAGCCAGTCTCATAGGAAAGCATTCATAATGCTTTCCTATGGACGCTGGCGTCTTCTCACTGTGATTTTCACAATGAGAAGCACGCAAATGCCTCTAGCGGCTGTCAATGAGACAACCACTAGAGGCTTTAGAGGCTGGATTAACCCATTTATAAACATAGCAGTTTCTCTGAAACTGCTATGTTTATTTAAAAAGGGTTAATCCTAGAAGGACCTGGCACCCAGACCATTTCATTAAGCTGAAGTGGTCTGGGTGCCTAGAGTGGTCCTTTAATAATTAAAATGATTATGAATTGTCTCATGTCTCCCAGACTTTCTGAAGGTTTTAGAACAATTAGTAAATAACAAATAACACTTTTACAATAGTTATGGCACAATAGCCTGTTCATTTAATTTTATAAGAAATCTGCTTTAAAGCTTCTCAGCCTGACAGTAGGCTATACAAATGGTTCCAAATATGGCTGTAATACCTTTTATCAACAAATGACCGTTTGAGATAGTAGGATGAATAATATTGGAATGTAAGCAAGTTATCTTTTTCTTTATATCATGTCCAAATTGTAAACCTAGACAATTATACATAGGAGAGCTACCCAGGGTCGGATTAACATAGAGGCTGATGGAGCTTCTATATCCACTACATACACTTTTTGCTCTGTCCCAGACTGTATAACAGGAGCTTCTGCCTGCTGGTAAGAAGGTTAGGAGAGGAGTGGTCCAGCAAGTGCTAGAGAACAATCCTTAGAAGCATAGAGCTAGCGCATCATTAGACGCATTTATGCCAAGCTCAGTGTGCTGTCTGCACAGTATACCCTCGGTTGGTCATCCTGCATGATTGGCAGACAGCCTGAAGGGCATTCACACCAGGTTGCCCATCAAATTCTTCATGCAGATATGCCCCCTTTTTGGGCATATTTGTCCCTCTGAGCAGTTCTGGTGACGTGATTACATCAGTTATATCAGTGGCTCACTCTTTTACCTTGCCCACCGACATTCTGCTTCACCAGACACCGCTGTTAAGAGGTATGGATTTACTTGAAAGATGAAAGTGAGAGATTAGCATAGGGTATGTGATTTCTGATAGCTATAGCCTGTGAGTTTCCCTCCAGCACCACCTCCACCGGATACATGACCCTTGGGAGGTATGACTGTTTTAGTGTTTACTGTCGATAAGATTCTGTAAACAGACCCATCATAATTGTCAGCACCAGGCCCAATGGGCTCATAATCCGGCCCTGTAAGCTACCAATGTATAGGTGTTGCTGATAATGAAAAGTATGTCTCTGTATGGGTAGTTTAATATATTTAATGATGCAGAATCATTTGTGACATTTTACAGAAGAGCTTTCCATACAGAAACTGTAGTACAAGTGTAATTCAGTTTTCTACTAACGAATCTTAAACCAACATACAGCAGTATTATAATAATTTTCTTCCGATGTGATTCAGATGGCAGTAAGGAGACTAATTAGAAATTAGTGCAAAACTATTGTCAGGATTAGTTGAAGACACTGTCTCCAGCCCGTCTATGACTGCTGAGGAATGTGCAAGAAAATCCCACTCATTGGTAAAATCTAGTATAGTTATGTTTATAAGCATTGGCAGTTAATCTGAAATCTATTTCGTCTGCTTTTTAATGTTATCCTCCTAACCTTGTGGGTAATTACTATCCAACTGTCAATCTTTGACAACGACTCAGAAATCCATGGGGATGAGCAATTAATACGATTCTTAAAGAGTGTGTTGTTAAAGGAACACGTCAGCGTGTTGTGAGATTTTATTTATTTAATTCCAATGTAGTAAAAGTTTGTAAAACATGAACAAAATTGAAATAAAGGAACACTCCAGGCATATAAAGCTATTATAAAAGTGCCGGCTTGGAGTGGAGGTCTGAAGGGGAGAAAGATAGAGGGGTTATGGGGGAGGGGGGGGGGTGGAGTTCCTATTCCCCCTTTCCCTTCTTAAAAAAAACTTTTTGTGTTGTGTTTGTTATTGTTTAATTTATTTGTAACTGTGTCAAAAAAGAGAAATAAAGTTTGAATACAAATAAAAGTGCTTAAACTCCTTTACTGTGTTAACCTCTACCACTTCAGCTGGAAGGCTATTTCATGCATCCACTACCCTCTCAGTAAAGTAATACTTCCTGATATTATTTTTAAACCTTTGCCCCTCTAATTTAAGACTGTCCTCTTGTTGTGGTAGTTATTCCTTTTCTTAAATATAGTCTCCTTCTTTACGGTGTTGATTCCCTTTATGTATCTAAATGTTTCAATCACATCCCCCCTGATATGGGGGGATGTGGGATTAATTTCTGTTAGCTCTGGCACTACAGTTCATTGAGAGTCCAAAGGCTCCAGCTTAGATGCTTCTTAATAAGACTCCTCTGACTAGTCTGTGTTTTTTTTTTTAGCTTAGTAACATACTTCTAACCTGGCTTCTTCGTTCCTTTTTAATGTCAATGTAATTTTTCTTTTGACAAACCTAGAGTGGATGGGCTGAAAAACAGAACTCTATGAAGAGATCAGAGAAGGTAACAATACATCTTGTTTATCATATTAAACCATTATTGTTTTTCTAAGTGTTGTTATTGTTTGGTTAAATTATTCTTTCTTTTTTTTTTAAATCATTAAATATTTTTTATATTTAAATGGAATATTTGCATAGTCCTTGGATTTGGATTAAATGTGGGTAAAATGTGGGTACTCTTTATTTTCACATTGCTTTAAAAGTCTTCCAATCTTTAAACTGAGTTATCTCTTACAAATAGTTGGATTGTTAAAGATAATCACTAGTGCAGTATAGCGTAAATATACAGTTACATTGTAAACACCCCAAACCAGAACACTCAAACTTAAACATGTACTTAAGGGGACACTTCCAGTACCAAAACAACATATGCTCATTGCACAGGTTATAGTGCAAACAAATTCTCTGTCCCCATCTCCTTGAACATGGTGGCTTCTAGCAGCAGTGATCTGCAAATAATGCAGAAGCTATGTCTGCCCTAGTTGTGCCAGATGTTAGCAAAGACTATGCTTCATTTATATTATATATATTTTCTATATACTATTTTGTTAGTGGAATATCTACCAAACAAATGTTAAACTACATATCCATACACTGCTGGTCTTTAATTTCTGCTAAATATAGTGCTCTGTAATGTTAAATATAGCAAGAGTATTTCGTAAACTAAATATAAAATTAGGAATGTCATCACTTTTAAATGCCCAAACTAAATCGAGGAAAAATTATATTTCAAAATATAACATGAATATATAAAATCTAACACAACATTTTTGCCAGTAGCAGGAAAATGCATTTGTATGCTGGTTTGTACTGTTTACAAAGTTAGAGAACACATAGCATGCACAGTAGATCTGTTTATTGTGCCTTGGTATTCTGTTAATGAATCTCTACATACAACAGCTATGTTAAATGCTTTAATATTTAGTTTACATCTGTGACAGTTTGTTTAAGAGCGTGGAAGGGCATGCAGGAAGAGATTGGTGGTGGCTGTTTCAGATATATATAGTATGAAATTATTATGAAAGTAAAATTGTAAATTAAATATGTTAACAATTATATTATTTGCTATTTAGAAGCCTTTATACTTCTTAAATGTTACATTTGTCATTTGATTGTGTTTCATTTGTTAAATGTTTATACTACCTTTGCTAAGAACTCTCTTTCTCTTTCAGAGGGACAAAGAGTTTGTAAAGAATGCTTTTATCCATGTTTATCATGGCACAGCATACCCTCTTCTACAATCAACTGTTCTGCAGGGATCAAAGTGGGCTGATGATGAGGTAGAAGCCTCACGCTGGAAAGTGATTGCTGATTTCCTAAAACAAAACCGAGAGAAAGATGGATCTCTCCACTTCCTGCTGTCTCCTGACAACATTCACAAGCCTTTTGACATCTCAGAAGTAACATATGATTTTATTGATGCAGCCAGGAAACCGTTGCTTTCATCATGACAGTAGCAAAACCTACTACAATAGACAATACACCGTGATTTTACTAGATGTTGCTATTGGTAATGTACAATTACACAGTAATCACTTTACAGAAAACAAATATGCCAGTTATGTTTGTGCAATTTGTATAATTATTACATGGCAATGTTTGTATTACTGCTTTTTAAAACATGTTGCTATATATATACATTTTGTTTGTTTTTTCCAAGTATTGCTTATATGATTATTTATGCACCTTTATATAAAATATCAGTGTAATATTGTTACAGTTTGAATGTGCTATTTGCTTCATCTTATTCCTTAACTTCTGTTCCTGATGACCTTAAAGTTAAACTCAAATTGCGAAGCTGGAATGATCATTCCATCAAGAATTAGAGCTTGTTTTACGGAGCAAAAAGAATAATACTTCTAAAATATATATTAAAAAAATGCAAAGAATACTATTTCTAGCCCGACTCATGGATGGGGCTTTTCTATAGATTAAGGAAGGAGTAATATCAGCTATATATAAAGTAGACATGGTGGTCCTTATCTTTGTTCAAGACTACAAAATAGTCAAACACGGGGGTGGGGCCGGGCCGGGCCGGGCCGACTGGACGCCATGAACATGGGCTCCAGCACTAACCTGAGCCAAAAGGCATATGAAACCAATCCTGGCTGCTTAAAAGTCGGACATCACGACAGCAATGCACAGGGAGTGACCCCGGCACATCGCAGCTGCCGGCATTAAACTTATCGCAAGCCGGGCCAGCAACAGAGGACGTGCGCGGCCCACACGAGGCAGAGCACAAGACCGCCCACGGCTGCAACACGCAGCAAGGAACTGCAAAGAGGCACAACCCCCGAGACACCCGATCGGGAGATACCGCACAGATGAAATCCCCAGGTGGAGGCTCACCCCAGGCCCGGGGTGCGGCGCTGCCCCCCCTTGGCCGGCGGGGGTTATCCCGGCTGCATGGCGGCGACCCGCGACACGACAGGGGCTCCCGCGTGGAGTGCGCGCTGGCCGCCTACACTGGCAAAGGCTGTGGAAGAAACAGCAAGTCAGCAGAAGAAGACACAGACACGGAGGGGAAAAGAAAGCTCTGGTAGAGTGACATACAGATCCCAAACTGCTCATTGCCTGAAAAAACGGCCCACCAAGAGCCTGGATGAGATGATCAGGAACTGACACGGGGAAGTTCACCAGCACTGGTATGGAGGCGCTTCATTACAGCTTCACTCACCCAGAGGGCCGCAGCACAACTTAACATGGGGGACTGACATGGACGGCTCGTGCAGGCCCAGACGATGCTGAGCGCCAGACGGAACACCCGCGTGGCTCACACGCCGACCGGAGCAGAGAGTACTCCGGTCTCCGGGTATGGGGGGTCCCCGGAAAATCCTGTCCCCACTGTCGTGAGCCCTGTGAGGCGGGAGTGCGCTGACCTGCCGGTGGACTGGTGGCCGGGGGGGTAGTGTACCAACATTAAGTGTGAGGCCGACACTGGGAGAGACACGGGAGTGCCCACTCCATGGGGAACAAATTGATGCTGGGGAGGTGCAGGGGGCAGGAAGGCCAGGGATTTTGTGGTGGGGTCCAGTGGATAATCTCAGCCCCTGAGTGCCCACAGTGCCGCGGAGGACCCGGCCGGTGGGCGGGAGCCGATGTGAGAAGAACGGGCGGAGGCTCGGCGACCTGAGGACTGCACCGTAGCTGAGACATGTGAGGCCTCCCTCAGACTGCCATACACCTCCCGCACAAGTTATACCCAGCCTTGCTTTTTTACTTTTGGTGAAATCCTTTTTTCTACTTTACTGTATCTTACCTGCCTTATATTTTTATATGTATATATTTTTTTTCCATATGCTCTGATACGTACACCCTATACCTCTGCATGAGGTCACTGAGCGACACGCACTATGCAACAAAGACTTTAACATGTGATTATAATGATACTGCAGGGTCTGTTTGGCAACCATTGATTAAGTTAAGTTAACTGGGTAAATAGCTACTAGCCAACCTTTACGTCTCTATCAGATGATGCTCATGCCCTTTGCATACGTAACAGCATGATTGCTGCATTGCACAATGGATATTTACATGTCAAGGCCTCAGACAGGAACCATATGCGCGCATATCATGCTATGCACCAGTATACATGCTCAGTATATTAACTGCACTATATGTCGGACCATGCAGCCTTTAGTTTAAAAGCGACTAGGAATATATTAGAGCGCTCATTCATGCAACGGCCCATACCGTACCACACGTTTAAGCGGATATATGAGCTTATATACAATGCATACAGTTTTTTTCCTTATTCGTTTTCTTCATATCTCTCATCAAGGCATATTTGTGTTCAAGCCCACAAAGCGCTGCTATAAGATACATAACCATGAAGCTTAACACCTACGTGAAGCTAGCTTAAAGGAACACTATAGTCACCTAAATTACTTTAGCTAAATAAAGCAGTTTTAGTGTATAGATCATTCCCCTGCAATTTCACTGCTCAATTCACTGTCATTTAGGAGTTAAATCACTTTGTTTCTGTTTATGCAGCCCTAGCCACACCTCCCCTGGCTATGATTGACAGAGCCTGCATAAAAAAAAACTGGTTTCACTTTCAAATAGATGTAATTTACCTTAAATAATTGTATCTCAATCTCTAAATTGAACTTTAATCACATACAGGAGGCTCTTGCAGGGTTTAGCAAGCTATTAACATAGCAGGGAATAAGAAAATCTTAATTAAACAGAACTTGCAATAAAGAAAGCCTAAATAGGGCTCTCTTTACAGGAAGTGTTTATGGAAGGCTGTGCAAGTCACATGCAGGGAGGTGTGACTAGGGTTCATAAACAAAGGGATTTCACTCCTAAATGGCAGAGGATTGAGCAGTGAGGCTGCAGGGGCATGTTCTATACACCAAAACAACTTAATTAAGCTAAAGTTGTTCAGGTGAGTATAGTGTCCCTTTAATATGTTACATTAGTTCATTATGTGCAGTCTGTGTTGTAATACATACAAATGCATCACTGCAAAGTTTATGTACGTTCATATGTTCAGATCAATTCGCCTCTGCGCAGATGATAATCTGCATTTACCCTTATAAACCGATACTTAAGCCTCTGCGTAGGCGACTGTTCGCGTTAATGGAAATCTGTCTGATGTGAGAACACGATACCAATAAACATATTTAAAACAAAATAGTCAGACACTCTTTGGTCAAGCATATCATCAAGGCCAACTCATACATTTCGCTCATACTAGGCATATACTCGCATTTTTCTCCATTTGAAGATACTGATGTAATTTTAGTCTGTCTTCTCTAAATGATGATGATTACTAGCACATCGCAACACCCATACAAAAGACAGGGCAAACATGTAGATTCTTCTATATTTAGTTAAAAAAATGTTTTATGCAGCAGATAGGTCACAATAAAAGATAAAAAAGAAAAACCATGATTTTCATTTTGATTATTTTTTCACCCTGTGTTGTAATCCTGTGCTGTTATTTAACCATGCAGTAAAAAAGATTGACTTTCTTTAATGTATGTTGGATTATGAGATCAGATGGAGAGTCTGCTCAAGTGCAGCTGAAACTACTGTTCTTGTTTTCTGTACATATTCCAAAAACCAGTCCTTTATACTTCCATACACAAGGGCTAAGAAGTCCTCAAGCCCTGATTTTAGTACAAGCCTCCACTGAATTGATGATGTGAAAACAGAAAGCTTTTGTGGTTGACATCAGCCTTACATCCATCCGTGCACAATCACATACATGATTTTAATTTAAAGGACCACTCTAGGCACCCAGACCACTTCAGCTTAATGAAGTGGTCTGGGTGCCAGGTCCTTCTAGGGTTAACCCATTCTTTCATAAACATAGCAGTTTCAGAGAAACTGCTATAATTATGAATGGGTTAAGCATTCCCCCTAATCCTCTAGTGGCTGTCTCATTGACAGCCACTAGAGGCGCTTGCGTGCTTCTCACTGTGATTTTCACAGTGAGAGCACGCCAGCGTCCATAGGAAAGCATTGTAAATGCTTTCCTATGCGAGGGGCTGAATGCGCGCGCAGCTCTTGCCGCGCGTGCGCATTCAGCCCGGAGGAGGATCGGAGGAGGAGAGCTCTCCCCCCAGCGCTGGAAAAAGGTAAGTTATTACCCCTTTCCCCCTTCCAGAGCCGGGCGGGAGGGGGACCCTGAGGGTGGGGGCACCCTCAGGGCACTATAGTGCCAGGAAAACGAGTATGTTTTCCTGGCACTATAGTGGTCCTTTAAGCAGATGAGGAACTGTATTATGAGCCATATAATAAGACTGCATCCCTTACACATAGCCAGAGCTAAAAAGAAAAACATATTACTGGTCCTTAGGGTGGCGGAAAGCATTATAGTATACAATACAGTCTTTAAATAACACACAGAGAGGGAACAGGTCAGGTGAAACAGAATATCAGGAAAATTATTAAACAGGGCCAAGTCAGAGTAGTTAAAAAGCAAAGCCAGAATAAACACACCAAAATTCAAAAAGCACTCTTGGGTCATCTTGAGACCATGACAGGGCAAAGAGGAATGATTAGAGTGGCTTTAAATAACCACAGATTTGTTCCCATAAACTTGTGTCAGTTATGACACCAAATGTTAAGGGACTCAATGTCAATGAATTGATAAACTCCTCTGCCATTGTAAAATTATGCTAGTATTTGGGTGTATATAATGTATATAAAGTGGAGTGGTTTGTGTAGAAAAAGAAGACAGAAAGAAATACAGCATCGATAGGGGTACAACATACTCCAAAGGGTGCAGGGGCCATGACAGTCATCTCTCTGTCCACAAACATGTTGAACATATTAGAAAGCTTGTTATATTACATATATGCTTGTATTTCCAATTCTCACCTACAGACGGAAAGGGAGTAGGCAGAAATGTTAAATATATTTTTTTTACGATTGCTTCACTGTATTATATACTTACTGTTTTTTGAACTTGGTTTAATTTTTACTTATAAGAATATACAGTGGTACCTCGGTTTACGAATTAAATGCATTCTTCGGGATGTTTCTTTTTGCGAATAATTTGTAAACCGAAATGCGGTTTCCCATAGGAATGCATTGAAAACCAATTAATCCATTCTGGAGGTCAGAAAAAAGTCAAAATGAGCTGGCATGGAAACCAACCCACAATGCAGAACACACAATAAAAGGCATGCAAATGACAAAGCTCAGCTCCCCACCTTTCCACAACTTGAGAAATGCACCAGAAAGTCCCAAAACAAATGGCTCCAAAACTCGATGCAAAAGCCGCTCCAACAACTCCACACTCAACGCCACATGCTACCCACAGACTGCAGCTTATAGCGGTGCTCTAAACCTCCCAGGCGCAATGCATCCTGGGGAAACTTGCTTTGTATTGTGAAGAAAATGTGTAAACCAAGGCATTATGTTCAATGAATTTTCATTTGTAAATCGAAAATTATGTTAACCGAGGCGTTTGTAAACCACTGTATATTACAATTGCCTATATTCACAAAACTCAAGGTACTAATTTTTTGTGCTATCGCAGTTATTAAAAATTAATAAAAGAAAATTACGACGCAATTGCTTTCCTTAAAAGGATTCTAGAGTGCCAGGAAAACAAACTAATTTTCCTGGCACTGTATTTTTCCCCTGTGTCAAGGCCCCCTCCCGCGGCACTGAAGGGGTTAATAACTCGCATTAGGATCTCCCCATAGGAAATCATTATTCATTGCTTTCCTATGGGAAAAATATGACGCTGGAAGTCCTCATGCAGAGTGTGAGACGTCCAGCGTCAGATAACGGACCAAAAGTCTGTTTCAATTCTGGAAGTCCCTCTAGTGGCTGTCTGGTAGACAGCCACTAGAGGAGGAGTTAACCCTCAGAGGTAATTGTTAAAGTTTATAAAAATTGCAATACTTACCACTGCAGGGTTAAGGGTGATAGGAGTTTGCACCCAAACCACTTCAAAGAGCTGAAGTGGTCTGGGTGCCTACAGTGTCCCTTTAATGGGTCGCAACACAAACCCAAAAGGCAAATCTGACTGTGAGTCACCAGGAAGAATAACAGAGGAAACAACATAACAGTGGATGCAACTAATAGTGGACTGCCAGAAAGCATAGAAATGTCAAAGTGCATTTAAATCAAAGTACTTGAGTATACTACATTGAATTAATGAATCCATGGAGATAAATACTGCATTTAGGTGTGACTATCTCGATAATTGCTTTTCAGAACTTCCACTGGAACTTTATACATCAGATAATAATAATACAATAAATAAAACAATTAGCTTTACGTTCTTGACAGTTGATTTCTAACTCTTCAAGTAGTGCAATAAATATATCTGTGATACATTCGTAGCTGATAAAGTGCACATATTTTACTGTTTGCCGCTGCTTACCTTTAATTCACCAACTAACTGACTACCATTGGCATTAATCTAACTCAAACATAAGGCCACTAATGTGGAAAGCACATTCCACTGGCTATTCAGACATCACCTACAAGTAAATATGATCGATCAAATTCTTTGCAGAATACATATTTTTATTATATCTTTTCTTTGCATTTATCAAAATGTAGCACTTTTCTTAGGCACCTGCCTTACAAATAGTCTCAATCGGGCTTCTGTTTGTTTAAATGATTTTACCAAGAGATGTATTTCTGTAATTTTTCAGCTTTATCAGTATAAATAGTTTTCTCAATGCTTTATATTCATGTATTTTCTATATTGCTTCTTTGCAGGACGAAAATATAAAACGGCTCTAATCACTACACTGCAGAGTTGTTGTTTTTCTTGCAGGCACAAAGAGAGTTCTCGTTACATTTTATTTTGATGAACAAATAATGTATGTTAAGTTTTTTTATGACTCTATTGCACTGTATCATACAGTTTAACTAGTTGGAACATTCTCAGTTATTCACATATTTTAGTGTCATTACTAATTTCAGGTCAGCTTAGTCTTAAAATGCTGTCTTCCATTATTCTTACTCTTTCTAGTTCTTCTGTAGCTTTGTCCACTGTACTCATAGTGAAATGACTAACAAATCGACAAAGAAGGTAAAACAGCAATCCCATTTTCTTCAAATTATGGAATGAAATGAACTCTATTTAAGCTTGTAATCATTTTAACATGAAACACCTTCATGGGGGTGGGGCCTTGCTACCAAGCAGCCAATCTCTCTCCTTGAAGGTATACTGAACACTCTCTGGTCACCACTTTCCCCTCCTTTGGACCAGTAGTGGTTATTCCAGTCTCCACTGTGCCAGTTTGGTGCAGCTCTACAACTTGAATCTGCCTGTGAACCTCCATCTCAGACATGAGGCCTAATCAAATATACAGCAAAATGGCTGACGCACATGTACAGACCATGCGGGGCTTGGCGCCAAAACCGATCTGCCTGATGAGCTTACCCCACTCGTTGATCAATTCTGGGGGAAGCTGGAATATTGCATATAGCACCTAATTCTCAGTCTGCTAAGGAAGATTGGAGGCATAGTGGGGACCGACCGGGCAAAGCAACTGCCAAAACGACACCCTCTCCTACTGTTTGCCCATCTAGGCCGAGAGCCTCCCGGGGTTCAACCCACAGAGGATTGCTCAACACCTACAAGGATGGCGACATAGGGCCCTACGCTGTACCCCACTGAGGAAGGACTTGGTCTCAGGAAGTCACGAGTCTGTGAATCAGTGGTACCGGCTCTTGGATGGGCCTGGGGTTGGAAGGGCGCATCATCTGGGCTCCACTACGTGCCCTTCTCAGGCAGACTGGGATACTAATCACACATCCTACCCACTCAAGGAACTGGGTGACTGCCTTTCTATGAGAGCTGACATAATCACCAGATGCCGAGTCATAGCTCCTATAGCAGCTGTTGTTTTTTACATTTTTCTTTTATGCAAATATTTTTAATGGAAAATATGCAAGTCGTTTTGAAAGTTTTCATACTTACATAAAAGTTGAAGTCACTCAAACTGACATTTTTGGGCTCCTAAAACTGCTTATATAAAATCGATTTGAACTGTTGAGAGATTAATCTGGAGCCGAAAAGTCACCGTTATCACTTTTTGGTTGATATTAAATCAACCTCTATGCTACATGTCTGATGCAAGCGTTCTTCTGTACAGCCTTTGTGGACCAGTGTTTTTAGTTTCTAGTGTGGGTAGATATCAAATGATTATCACCTTGGCCTTGTATTTGTGGCTTGCTTTTCCTCAAACCATCTCCTTTTATGATAGGGCTCTGGCCTTCCATGTATTTTGTCTGCTATAAACTGAAAAAGTACTTCCTTCCTTAATCAGTTGTAATTGGAATTCACATTAACTATGCTTATTAACATATGTCTGCCCTTAACTCAACAGAAAAATTAAGAATGTCATAAATTTAGAAATACTTTTGTTGATTGACCCAGCTGACATTTCCTTACCACCCCTAGGTCCTCCACACAGGATTGTATCTCCTTGCATAGTGTCTTTTCTATGTTTATATCAATCACACCTTTGTATTAATTTTTTATTTTTCTCATATTGTTTCTTCCTTGATCCCTCTGTGAAGGATGCTTATTTGAAGATATATTTAATTTTCACATGTATGTTACTTCGCACCACTTTGCTGACTTTCTAGAATTCCAAAATACAATAAAATACAAATGATTGTAAAAAAAAAATCCAGCCCTTACTATGATCAGAGAAACTAACATATAGCCCTAAATCATATTCCTATCCTTTTATCAATACATGCTGAATTCTGTTTCAAGGGGTGAATTTAACACTAGTAATTGGATAGATTAGTTTTTATGAAGACTGCAGTAGGAAAGATGTTGAGATAATTATACACAATGGTAACAGAACCCAATCCATGGTCTCCAGGGCAGAACAAAATATTCAAAATAAGGTTTAAATAAATGTAATATATAACATTTATTGATATGTAATGTTTATGATATTATTTCCAATTATCTTTAGAGAGAACACAAACACATTATATCAGGGTACAAAGGTACCGATCATGCGTCTGTAAGTTGCCCATTGTACATTGAGGCCTTTGTCCCTTTGTTACATCTTTTTTATTAAATAACCAAGATGAGCTATGCTATGCTTCTGTCTTTTTACAGTAGGAAAGCTAAAATAAGTGTTCCATGTAGACGGCAAGTCAGTAGAAAAGAATGTTTTACGTAAAATGGGAAGAGATCTTAAGTGGAGGTGTGTCTCTGCTTGATCTTCAGGTTTTTGCTCTTCGATGTTGAGTACAAGTTTCTGGGTGTCACCTTTTAAAATGTAGGGACATTCTTGGGAGGTTTAGGAGTTGTAATATAATGCAATAGGAAAGCATTTACAAAAGACAATTAAGTTATGTTACTGGAATTTATGACTAAGTATTAACTAATTTGTTGTCTTACAATCCAGAACTCGGGATATGGATTTTTGTTTTCAAGCATTACTAGTTAAATAGCAATTCTGCATACCACAGCTACCTGAAAAATGCCAAGAGATACAAAACAGACAATTGTACAATTATACAGCATATTAGCTAATGCATACTACTACTAATAATAATATGAACACTTAAAGGGAAGGTGAATTATTTTTTATTGGTTTGTCAAGAAAAAACATAGAAACATTGAAACATAGAAACATAGAATGTGACGGCAGATAAGAACCATTCGGCCCATCTAGTCTGCCCAATTTTCTAAATACTTTCATTAGTCCCTAGTCTTATCTTATAGTTAGGATAGCCTTATGCCTATCCCACGCATGCTTAAACTCCTTTACTTATAAATGTAACTCGAGCTTCCAGAATAATACGTGGATAGAAAAAGACCAAAAGAGAGAAAAGGTACAGAATGAAGAAAACTGCATTATGGGGTATCAAAGAAAAAGCAATTGCTGGGCAGACTTGACTGGACCACAGAAACACACATTCTACTGCTGGATGCATTTCACTTACTCTGTGAAAACCAGTTAAGTAAACCGATTTCCTAGTTCTTGAATTCTACAAGAATATAAGTCACAGGAAGGCATGCCCTCACTGATCTCATGTGATGCATATGACCAATCATGGTTAAATCAGAGGTCAACAGATAGGAAAGAGGAAGAATACGTGGGGTGAAGAAGGAGAAAGGACCCCTACTTGCTCTGCACATGAGTTAGCTTTCGCGTTGTGTGTCAGCACTGAATATTTTAAAGTGGCTCTGTCACTGAACTTACCCCATACTTTCTTCAAGTCCTCCCAACAGAGTTTAGTGGATCAGTGCATCTTATCTTTTTCCAAGTCGTGTCTGGTCCTGCCTAATCTTCTTAGCATTTCCAAGATGGCAGTCGCTGGAAATCTCTGCCTCTACCCTTCCGAGAGTCAACACAGACAACTGATGATGCAACACTTCTGGAAATGGATATCCAGCATCAGTAAAATACCCATAGGAAAGCATTGCAGCTGGGTTGGGGTGACATACATAAAGCCCATGTGCGGGCACCTGTAAGGTAAATTTTGGAGTATCTTGACTGCACTGCTTATAGACGAGATGGTCAATTGCATCGGGAGGCTTGCATGTACACCAATATTAATGCCTTTTCATACAGCCTTATCCACTCAATTTGAAGACAGAACTCATGGTTCTTGGTGGATCAACATCTCCTGGCTCTAACATGTCCTCTCCTTGCAATCCCTAGGGGTAGTGCAGTGCCGTTGTGAATCACCAATATCAAGAATATAAATTCAAACAGAATAGAAAGTTGCAGCATGGTTACTCTGGTGTTTCTAACTGTTTAATGCCCACTTTACCACCATTATGTCTGGGCCAGCAACGATAATATCTCTTTTCTGTATCTTTGATATTTTCAAGAAAAATGGTTATGGGTTGTTATCACAGTCTAGACATTGGACAAACCCAAACTTTACTGATACAACCATTCACTGCTGCCATTTAAATATCATTGTTTAAAGGTCATCAAGGGCCTTCAATATAATTTATTTTACAGTAACTGTATAATTAGATTGTATTGACTTGTGTTTAATAGATTATTTGGGGATATTAACTGCTGTCAGTAAAATTAGTAATTAACCTTAGCAAATTGACTACTAAACATCATATAAAAAGCTGAACACAGAACATAAAAGTTCATAAACTGCTGTGAAGCAGACTGAATAGTATACAGAGTGACACGTATTGACATAGCTTGATTTATTTTTCAGCCTGTCCATTTTTTAAAATAGTAATTGCATTGTAAAATAAAATATTTTATATACGTTTGTCCCTTTAGCTCTCTTTTCTATACAGCCTTTTATTCAACCAGCTTTCACTCAATATAATAAAAATACTTTAAGCGCCAAGTATCTTTGTGGGATATCATGGTGAGAGTCAATTGAGGGAATTCATTTTCTTGAGACACATACATGTATTGTAAAAAAAATTATTAAATATGATTTGTGCACTTCTTGAGACTTCCACTAGACTTGTGCAAAAATGTTCTCATCCCATTCAAATTCCTTTAAAAGGGACACTATAGTCACCTGAACAACTTTAGCTTAATGAAGCAGTTTTGATGTATAGAACATGCCCCTGCAGCCTCACTGCTCAATCCTCTGCCATTTAGGAGCTAAATCCCTTTGTTTATGAACCCTAGTGTTCCTTTATTACAAAGCAAGAGAATGTATTGCCTGGGATTTACAAGTGGAGTCTTATTCATTTTAATATGACTTTTCTCTTATCTGGGTCATTGGCTAAGAGTTTCTGCTGAGTACTCTCAGTCAGTTAGTAAACAACGAAGTACAAAATCAACATTAGCCGGGCTACATCATAAAATTGTCCTACTGAAATGCTGCACATACCGGATCCTTGCACCACGACCACTTCAAAACCACAAAGTGGTCATGGTGCTTGGTGTAATTCTTTAATATCAGAGAACTGGTAAAACAAAATGTATGTTGCTAAAAAAAAAAAAGACACATTTTGTGTTTTTCAACACAAAATATTGAGCAATAAGTAAATCATGAATGTAGACGCATTACAAAATTACTATTTTCATATTTCCCGATACTTTGATGTGTTCAGTCCCCAAAACATCAAAAGCAGTAGGAACCCTGGCATAAAATCTTAGGAGACACAATAATATGAGTCAATAAATAACTGACTCATAATAAAAAGGAGACAATACATAATTCTAAGTAAAATATTACATTATTGTTATTATTTATTTATGGCAAAATAATGTATTGTTTTATGGAATAATCAAATGTTTATTTTTAATGCAATTGAAGTCATGCAAATACTTTAAAATTCATATAGTTCCTTGAATTCTGTCTCAGTTTCTACTCCAGTGATACTCAACTTATGTACTACAGATTACATTTGGTACCCAGAATCTTTCAAGGCAGACCTCATGACTATCCAAGTGTAACAAAATGAGTATACTGTATACTGTTAGGTAATAAAAATAAATAATAATAATAATTATTATAATAATAATAATTTAAAAAAGAGATTGTAGAGTCTGGTTTGGTGGTCCACACAACCAAGGGGCTTTAGTCTTTTAATATGAGAAAATCAAAGAAAAAATGGAAATATACAAAAGATAAATAAAAAGTAATGTCTTTAATTGAATTAATTTAAAATGGCAATAGTAGCCACCTGAGTAACACCCAGTAGTGTTAAATTGTGTGCAGTAGGGTATTGCTAAGACCAATTTGTTTTATTTCATGTAATTATTGTAAATATTGTTAAGTAGTTTGTACACTTTTAGGTATTGGTTATTTCATTTTTATTTTTTCTGTTTTGGTTTGGCTTCATCAGTCATTTGAATAATCCTCCCTTTTGTGATATTTATCTGGTTCATTCCAGATTTTTTTTTTTTATTCATCTTCTGTTATTTCCACTTTTTTTTCTTTTTCTTTATTTTCTCATATTAAACAGCTTAAATCCCATGGACCTCTGAACCGACTATACCAGATTCTAGAAACTCTTTTTTTTATTATTAATTTTTGTTATTGTTTAATTAATTAGGGTTTTACTATCCATATTTTGTGTTCTTACCGTACTGGTGCTTTGCTACATCTTGCCTCTTTTTTCCTATACCAACAAATCATTTAATCTATGATGGAGTATCGATAAGAACCTTCCTATTGATTTAGTTGTGAATTTATTTCCTTCATAGCCACGCAATATCTGACCTTTTGGCATCAGCGGTGGATCCTAATATATAGCATTAAGACTTGCTCAATGTGTTTACTACTGCTCCACTTGCACAAAATATATTGCGTGAACCATCCAGTGTTAATTAAGCTTTTTTTAAGAATTCAAATTTTGTGTAGAAAACAGATCATTACATGGTGGGAGATTAATAGACCGGAATCATATTTAGAACAAAAAATAATAATAAAACAAAAAATATTTAGAACAAAATATAATAATAAAAATTTAAACATTATACAAAAAATATATAAACATAAAAAATGAAAAAATGTGCCCTCACACATTTCTTTTTTAGATTATACTGGTGGATTTCTTTTAACCACTCCTTTGAATCCTTCTGACCTCACATTTGTGTTCTTTCCACATTTTTTTATTTTTTTGTGTTTATATATTTTTTGTATAATTTTTTAAATTTTATGTTTAACTTCTATTTTGCACATTTTCTATGCTTATGTGTACATATAATTGTATATATACATTTACATATTATTTTGTTTATGTATACTGCATGCTTTACCTAAAGATTACCACATGCTACTATAAATAAGATTATGACACATGTTTTATTTATTTTTATGGTATGCCGGATATTTTATGGACTTTATACCAAGTTGGCAGCTTGAGAATCCACATATTAGCGCTCGAGTTGGAACGCAAGCGCATTTGCCGGTCTCCATGGTCACGCACATGCGGTCCGAAGTGAGGCTTGGAACGCATATCGCATCAAACGAACAACACCTGCTGATGGCATCCGTGGGGGATGGCATCGGGGGATTTAAAAACGGAGCCCGACGGCAAACAGAGATTCACTTACAGGAGACTGTACTTTTTTACTGTAATTTTCCCCCTGAAGTCTGAGAATCCTCCTATATCAGACGAAACGCATAGGGTTGGGCTCTTGTGGAGTTTTTAATTTGTATTTATTGGTTTGATTTGTTTGATTATTCAATAAATGTCACTTTTAATTGGAGAAATGTTTTTTGCATTCGATCCAATAAGACTGCTGGCGGACTGCTGCTGATGACCATTGTGTCCTGGGATTTGATATGCCTGTATATCATTGCAATCTTGTAAGTGTTTCCAACTTAAAGCGCACTACCATGTTATAATCAGTCTGCATTTATTATTATTTACTATTTCTCTCCTACATGCCCATTTATGTGTGGAAGACTTTCTGCCAACTTTAATAATTGATGTGCCTTCAATCAACTTTTGTTTGTGAGTGCAACCTTAATACTACTATATGGTGTGTTTACGATAGTACACTATGATTTTTATTTTATTCCTACTGTAGATCTAATATTTGAATATATTAGCTGAGACCAATGAGCTGTTGGAGAAGTAGATTGAGGGAGCTAATCATTCAAAGAAGATCCTTTGTATGGGTCAAAGGAAACTAAATTTAAATCTACTATTGAAGCAAATAGGAAATATCTAAAAGAAAAGAAGCACAGAACATTTTAATGTGACTATCAAGATTTCCAAGAAGATAGAATTTTTATGTCAAAGAGAAATATCTTACAGGAGACCCAGAAGGGTGCAATCAGGGTCAGATGCGTCAGCAGTCAGCTCCAACTGAGAATAGTGGCAGCAATACTGAACAGAGCAATGCAAGCAGCTCAAAAATCAAATCACAACAACCGAAGGGTGTTTTAAGGTCTTAACCTAATGTTTCTTTTTTAGAAGCTGAAATAAACCATCCATGGATGGTTATGGATCTATGCTACAATTGACCCATATCTTCAAGAAGACTACACTATATGTCCACACTGTGATATACAAAACTACATGTATTAAAGGGCCTTTCTGAAATTACGCAGAATTATGTTTTCTCTCATTTTCCTCCTCATTAGCCCTTTAACCATTTCGTTTTTTTTAATAGGTGTTTCACACTTATGTTGTCCCTATTTCTGTTTTTTGTTTTTGCAATAAAGTTGTGCTATTTATAATTTATTATGTTAAAAGGGACCCCTTTGGGGCGGGGCCTGACCTTCATGGAGAGAAGTCGCATGTCGGCTGAGCTCCGAGCTGAAAGCGGCAAAACTCGAGCAAACGACTATAAAACAGACGGTGCACCGTCAAAAACTAAACATCCCCCTGCAACACCAATATGGGGAAACGATCAAAAAAACCGAAAGCTTCCTCGGACGACGGTACACGTCGAATAGGAGACATATTCCTGGCGAGGCCTAAAACCAAAATGGCGGCAGCGCCAGACTCCCCAGGCCTATCCTCGGACGAAGACCCACTGGACTCCCCAGATGCCATACCTGAGGCAGATGACCCTTTCTCCGCCGTGCAACTAGGGGACCTGGGGGCTCCCGCAACTAAGGGAGACATCCTGGGCCTCCTGAAACACCTGCGCACATGGTTCCGCACGGATATGGCGCTACTCCGCGAGGAGGTAACAGCCGTAACGGACAGGGTGAAGGCCACAGAGGAGGACATCACCTCCATGGCACAACGCCAGACAGACGCAACAGAACGACTACAACAACTCCACGGCTCACACCAGGCCCTGCAGGCCAGAGTCGATGCGATGGACGACTCCAGGAGACGAATCAACATAAAAGTAAGAGGCATCACGGAAACTGTCAACGACACCGAGCTACCCCACTTTACTAGACGCCTCCTGTCGGAAATCCTGCACCCCAAACAGGCAAAGAACCTGCAACTAGATGGAATACTCAGACTCCCCAAGTCCCCAAGGGCTCCGGCGGACGCTCCCCGTGATGTCCTCCTGAGGTTCCAGTCCCTACGCGACAAACAAGCAACGATGGACGCCATCAAGAACAAGGGCCCACTCAAATTTGAGGGTTCACAACTAACCTTTCTCCAGGATCTCTGCAGGGCAACGTTGGAGTGGAGACGCTCCCTCAGCCAGGTCACCAAGACCCTCCGAGAAGCAGGCGTCCAGTACAGATGGGGCCCTTCCCACACACTCGTGGCCACACAGGGCGAGACCACCCGCCGACTCACCTCAGCTGCTGACTCCGACCCATTCCTCCACAGCCTGGGGCTCAACCAGCACAAGCCCAACACTGCTAAACCTGGACATTCCTGGGACATACCCAACATAGTCCCCTTCGTACCTCGAAACGAAGCCGATACAAGATGAGAAGCCCCAACCGGACCCAGGCTCAACATACCCCTCAAATAGAGGGAAGTGCCGAAGGACTGGCAGCGTTCATATCTTTTAATGCTGGCATAGCCACACAGTTAAACTTTTATTTAGGCATGTTTAGTGAAAGCCACCCAGCTACTATACCCCATTGATGTCTCCACACCACTCCTTACAAGATACACAGCCCGACTGCCCCCCTCCCACCTACCCAGGGGCCCTAGAGCAATTCCCTAGCTACCCTACCCAAACGGGAGCGATGAACCAGCTTCCAAATCCGAGTAGCACACCCCCCTCCACAACGCTACCCCTAGTCACAGCACACGAACCAGCAGGCAGCCTCACCAAACATCCCCCCATATTCTCGTGCGCACCAAACACTCCAGCGGGTACCTCAACCACGGCCCACCCCCGGTATACGAAGGATCTAGCCCATCATGACGGAGCCACGAAGCCAGATCGCCACTACACCCAAACACCTATAACACAACGCTGCTATCCCAGCACACAAAGAGGGCTACTCTCTAGGTGACACACTCAAAGGCTGTGACAACCTGCCTGCTGGAGCACTGGCCCAGTAGAACCTGATACCTGCAGTAGCCCGCACCCTGGGATACTTAGCTAGCTAGCTAACTCCCTGCCCCCCCGCCACACTGACCGTCCATATACCTATATATTGTGCCTCAGTGGTATACTGAATATATATCATTAAATCCACATGATAGGGTTAGGAACGCACCGCGAAACGCATGGTGACCAATCTTAATCCAACCTTAGAGACAAGTCGGATAGCCTGCTCTAACATGGCACTGACACATTGGACCACCCACCTCAAAACCACAATACACTTGTTACAGTCAGTGTGGACTAACAACAGGGCATAGCTGAGCACATTACAGTTACACCACATATTCTAGCGACTGTAGGCCTAGACTGTTTTTTCTTGTTCTGCAATGTAATAATTTTAACAAAAATGTGCAGTAATCTCACGTGCCATTCACCTGTATATTAATGTCTTAATCTGTTTGTCCAAGCTATTGTGGCACGGCAAACCTGATTGTCATATTCATGCACAATTAAAATAAAGAATTAAAAAAAAAAAAGGGACCCCTTTGTGTCCTATGTCCCTTTGTGTACTCAGAGACACCTCTAAACTTTATTTGTGATTAGGTTGTGGGTTACCCCCCCATTCGAGGTCCTTTAAGCACACCACTCGGTACATCTGTGAATCTTAGGATTCTATTGTATGTTCTGCCCTAATTGCACAGTGCTGCGGAATTGTTGTCGCTTTTAAATTCCAGTAATAAATTAAATAAAGACTGTAACGGACCGTTTTGCACACAAGAGGTTAAAAACCGTTTAGGCGATATTCCCCTTTCAGATGCACAGACAGCTACTTCAAGCACCAATCTCCCGAACTACAAACTACACGAATTCTCCAACTCCTGAATAGGAAACTCACGAATACTGGAAACAGCTGAACAGGAAAAAACATACGAAAGGTTTACACTCCTGGCAGTCAGCATACAATCCAATTCCCCCAATAACGAGACAACACTTCGTTTGAGGGTTAAGCAGAATCTGACTGTACTGGCACATACAGCCTCTTTTATTCCCAATCCACAAACTTAGTACTGCCCACAGTGTTTTACAGAACAACCAATCAATCTGTACAATACCCACAGACACTCCCACACAAAATCCTCCCCTCTGCCTGTGATACAATTATCTTACACAATGGGTAATCTAATTATCACAGACAGAGAAATACAGTTTCATAAAACACATCACAGGGACCCTCACTGATAAGATACTGCGAACATAGTCCTTTCTAGTCCATCATATATCCTAGACACAGGCAGTGCAATTAAAATGTTTTCTCAAATTATATGCACTCCCACATTTCATCTTGCCAGTATAGATGTTGTGATGGCCCTGTACAACAATATACCCCATCAGGCAAGTTTGAATTCCATATGACAAGTTAATCAATATTCACCTGAACACAGCAAATTTATCTTTATACTTTTGGAATGTGTGTTAGGACATAATTATTTTTTTTGTTTGATGGTAGAGTTTATTCACAAATTAAGGGCAATGCTATGGGAACATGCTGTGTCCCTAGTTATGCTAGTCTTTTTTGGCTTGGTGGGAAATTCATTCCATTTATTGCTCTTCAAATTTTTCAGCTTTTTCAGTTAGTTTCTGGTACAGGTATATAGATGATGTGTTTCACTTTGGGACAATGACCAACCAATCTATTTTTGATTGGGTCGGGCAACTTAATCTGAATGACATTGGTCTTAAACTAACCAATGTTATTGATGCAAAGGAACTTGTATTTTTGGATCTGGTGAAAACCACAGATGAAAGCCTTACACTCTTAACCAAGCTGTTTCGTGAAATGTGATCGATCTCATGACCAATCACTAAAGAAGGCGGGCTATTTAGAGCTTTGTTTGAGGAAACATAAGTCAGCACTTCTGATGATTTCAGTGTATTGCATGAAACTCGCGCCAAGTGCATGTGTTTTTTGCATTTTCATTTTACTAGAATATTATTTATTGGCCAGGGCTAGTGCAGGGAACAGAATATTTGGAACACTGCTTTCTAGCCCCTGATTGTCTAGGGCCATTTTGGTGCTTTATACCCCTCTCAGTTATTATCAAATCTGATCATGACCCCCTAGTGGTGAAGTGTGGGTATTATATAATGTGCACTCTATTTTGGGCAACTTATCAACTAGACTGCAGCTCAGGTGCTTTGCTGCAGTCTTGTGATGCCCTTTATTTACTGTGGTTAATTAGGTGCCTCACACCTCTCATTACTATCTAATTTGAGTATCATCCCCTAGTGGTGAAGTGTGGGTATTTCACCTGTGCATATACTTTGGGCTCAGCATATTTGTTTTGTGCTGTAGTTCTGTGATGAGTAGGACCCCTAGTGACTCAAATGGGGAGCTACACATAGGGATAAGTAGTCACACATATATAAATTAAATAATTTCTGATACTTTTAATGTGGAGTCTTCCGCACAATTGAATAAAATTGGATATTACTCAGGTGGCTACTATTGCTCTTTTCAGAAAATTCAATTAAAGTAATTATTTTTCATTCATCTTTTGGATATTTCTACTTTTTTTTCGTAATATATTTTTAGCTGCATGTGTAGGCTTTGTATTAATTTGAAGCTATCATAATATTTGTTTAGCTTCTCATTGTTACCGAGAACATCACATAAAGATAAATGTTCCTTTGTTTCCATCTCAAAAGAACAAAGAGAATTGAGAATCATTCAGGTATCTGCCCTATTTGGCTATAATACATGTTAACTCTTAATCAATGGCACTATGGGCCTTCATAACAATTTGTTCTTTAAGAACCATATTCCAAAACTAAATTGGCCACTAATTTAATGGTGTTAGGGCTGTAGAGAGCTTATAAAGTTAAATTATCAAGGCATTTTATGTTGCGTACGATCTTTAATTAACATATTTAAATTATGGCAAATTGCAACATTAGTTCATAAAGTGTTAAAAATTTGCCAACATGTTAAAAAAAAAAAAAACTTAATTTTTTTTAAAAACAGAGAGTATCATCACTTTGTAAATAAAAAAAGCTACCTAATACAAACATTTGGGATATGATGCTGCCTTTTCTCAAAGGATCAGTTCATGAATATTTGCGTAAGGGAATAGTCAGTCACTGGAATATCATTTCAAAGTGCGTGTGTTTCATAATCATCAATAGCCTGACACATTGGGCATAAATCACCTTCTCCCCTGTATCTAGAGGCATTGCCAAAGAACAAACAGGTTTTTCATGCACGTCTCTGTAGTCCGTAGGTGTGTCTATGAGCAGAATAAGATTTTAAACTTTACAGATTAGAGAAGTCACACAGATATAGCTAGAGCAGGTGTTACACAGCGGCTGACTGGACTAGAAGGAATTTTTGCTCTGAGGAAACATGGCATCCCATGGTATTCAGATACCTGCCAGCACTGAAGTGTCTGATATTCCTTATGGACTTGGTGTCTTTAGAACATTCCCATACGCTTTTATTTTACCAGAACTGGTAAGTTTCTGTTTTGTTCCTTCGTTGATCTATCCACAATGTTCTTTTCCAAAAATGGAAAAAGTATGTTGAAAAGGAAGCTTCAAATGACAGATACCTTTAATTTCTTTTTATTTAACAGACATTTAAGATAGACGTTCAAAATCTTGGTTTGTGCATAAACGAACCAAATTGTCTGATTTAAAATCATTTTAATTCGCGCTTGAAGGAACTGATTCATCTGGAAAAATAAAGGCAAATTGATTAATATGGGTGTGGATTAAAGTTGTACATATTTTTTATTTACAAGCCTAGCTAGGTAAATCCCTTATATGTTTTTTTAAATTAGTTGCACTTTGTTCACTATGCGCAAAGTTTTTGTGAATTGTAAACCAAATTGAAAATTCTTTTTTATAAAAAGTTGGAAAGATTCGCTACCTTAGCTATAGTCACAATCTGGCTATTTTAGGCTGATTCTTTCATTCTGATATTCAATTACTACCACTCAGTATTTAAGTGATTATATCTTAAGGAGGTACCCACTAACGTGTGTATTGTCAGAATTCAAATTAATTGAAGGTTTATATAATTTTTTAGATCATAATAGCTAAATTGAAAATATTGCTGGAATTATTATATTATATTATTATAATCTGAATTTCACTGTAAAGTCACGTTGATTTCCTAACAATTATTCACACTTGTTAGAATAATCCTTTTACTGTCAACTGGAGGAGCATACTAACAGCACCAATCTGCCAGTCAGTGTTCGAGCTGTCAGTGCATATGTTTTGTCACTGGTAGTACAGTGAGAATAACTCCTATTGAGATAGAGTCAGGGGACAGAGTTAATAATCCTCTCTATCAACCACATATCTCTGTAATTTCTTTTATTTTAGAATATGATATGATGTAGAATTGACTGGTAGAAACCTAAATGCAGTAGGTTTGTAGTGGATACATTTATCTGATAGCATATATCAGCAGTACTTGATCAGTTACTGATATGCTGAAGTCCCTTCTCAATTAATTTTCATTGTTAAATAGAATGCAAACAACCTGCAACTAATACTATGGGATTTGTATGTTTATTGGAGAATGTTTGTTGGTTTACACAATGTGTTTTGAGAAAATTCTTAGGTTGTCCTATATCTTTTTGTTTTTATATTATTTTTGAGGTCTATTCCTAAAGCAAAAACTGCTGATTTGTAAAAAAAAAAAAAAAAACACCAAACAAAAACAGTCCTACAATACAGCTTTTTATATGCATAGGATTTTATTCAGTAAACACTAAATTTTAATAACTTAAAAGCAGAACTGCATACTTTAGGCTAAGATACCCAAACCGTAACTACTGCTGAATTTTGCTATTCAGTTCATAATAAATCAGCGTTCAGTGAATGAACAATATATAGATTTCCCAAAAGGTAGACGTTCAGGCTACATTTTATAGTCTGTTGTTAACACAGAAACATTCACTGTTTTGTGGATAGTCCTTAGTGATAAATATTTTTACCAGAGATACATAGTGCAGCAGCGATGGGGAAACAGATACTAACCAAATCATTTTGTTAAAGGATGAGATGGGACTCCCCCCTTCAAATAGCTTTGACCCCATTGATGGTTCAGATAGGTTATGCAGTAATATCTGAAATGTATAGCTTAGTTTTTGTATAATTATTTCTGTATATTTTTTGATTATTTTCTTTGATGGTTTTATGAACTGTAGGTTTTTATGTGAAACCACATATTGGCATACATTTAGCCCACACAGGCTGGGAAATATTTAGTCTCCATCCTTTCTTCTGAAAAATATAAAAAACTTCTCTATTAAGTCCAAAGAAATAACAAAAACAAAGCTCCCTTCATACCTACTGCACACAAACACAAAACAAACTATTGCAGTGGTACACTAGCACTAAGATTGCTTCTTACAACCTCCCCAATGATGAACCATTTTGCTTATAAAACTGTGTGATCTAAGTTTCACGCTCTGAGTGTGTACCACATTTTCTTAATTAAAGCTTCTATGCCCCCCCCTTCCCATTTTTGTGGCGACTACACAGTTGGACCTTGGAAGTGTTGAAAGTTGACCACAGAATTGCAAATATTAGGCCAAACCACACTAGCCTAATTCCCCTAATCCTTAATACTAATCAATCTCCATTCACTCAAATCCCCAAGAGGACCCCATGTTTTATATTCCTAAAACCATGCCCTACACACTTATTAAACATACAACTAATTATGACTGATTGTCTCTTCCCCCATCTCTGGCTCTTTACCTTCCTTTGATGGTTTAGATCAGATATAGAGAAAAAGTACAAGTTTTGTTATGACCCAACAGCATTTGAAAGAAAAGAAAAATTATTATTATTTATTGTTTCTGTATGTCTATGCTATAGTAGGGTTGAAGAGAAGGTGTGTATTATGTCACAGGAGTAGCGGGAGCTGCTTCACAACACAGGAGGACAACCACTAGAGTTCCATTTAATCCTGCAATGTAAACATTGCTGTTTCTACAAAATGACAATGTTTTAGACTGAAGGGTTAAAACTACAGGACCACTGCACCCAAACGAGTTCGTTGAGATGAAGTGGTCTGGATTCCGTTAGTGGTCCTTTAACAAGAATATGCATTAATAATCTGAAGAGACATCAATTAGAAGCTAAATTAAAGAATTATATTACTATTTAGATAAGTATTCAATAAAATATATTCAATTCATTAAATAGCATTATAAATGGTACTTACATATTATAATGTGAAAGTATTACTTAAACTATAAGTATTGCAGCACTTTATTGGGTGTAAGTAATACATTATAATTCATTGTGGTGTTTGCTAACTGAGTCTGGGTGTAACTTTAATACTTTGAATGTTAATTCCTTAGCTATATGAGTATGCCAATTGTCAAGCTATGGACACTTTTTTTTCCAAATTGAGAAGGTTTAAAGGGACACTTTAGTTACCTGAACAACATTAGCTTAGTGAAGCAGTCTTGGTGTATAGAACATGCCCCTGCAGCCTCACTGCTCAATCCTCTGCCATTTAGGAGTTAAATCCCTTTGTTTATGAACCCTAGTCACACCTCCCTGCATGTGACTTGCACAGCCCTCCATAAACACTTCCTATAAAGAGAGCCCTATTTAAGTTCTGTTTAATTAAGATTTTCTTATCCCCTGCTCTGTTAATAGCTTGCTAGACCCCGCAAGAGCCCTCTGTATGTGATTAAAGTTCAATTAAGAGATTGAGATACAATTATTTAAGGTAAATTACATCTGTTTGAAAGTGAAACCAGTTTTTTTTTCATGCAGGCTCTGTCAATCATAGCCAGGGGAGGTGTGGCTAGGGCTGCATAAACAGAAACAAAGTGATTTAACTCCTAAATGACAGTGAATTGAGCAGTGAAATTTCAGGGGAATCATCTATACACTAAAACTGCTTTATTTAGCTAAAGTAATTTAGGTGACTATAGAGTTTCTTTAAACTGAATTTGAAATCCACAAAAAAAGGATATGTAGCAAGATATTGCAGAAGGTCTTGATGGTAAGGTATGTCTTTTTGCTGATGATACTAAGATATGTAACAGGGTTGATGTTCCAGGAGGGATAAGCCAAATGGCAAATGATTTAGGTAAACTAGAAAAATGGTCAGAATTGTGGCAACTGACATTTAATGTGGATAAGTGCAAGATAATGCATCTTGGGCGTAAAAACCCAAGGGCAGAGTACAGAATATTTGATAGAGTCCTAACCTCAACATATGAGGAAAGGGATTTAGGGGTGATTATTTCTGATGACTTAAAGGTAGGCAGACAATGTAATAGAGTAGCAGGAAATGCTAGCACAATGCTTGGTTGTATAGGGAGAGGTATTAGCAGTAGAAAGAGGGAAGTGCTCATGCCATTGTACAGAACACTGGTGAGACCTCACTTGGAGTATTGTACACAGTACTGGAGACCGTATCTTCAGAAGGATATTGATACCTTAGAGAGGGTTCAGAGAAGGGCTACTAAACTGGTTCATGGATTGCGGGATAAAACTTACCAGGAAAGGTTAAAGGATCTTAACATGTATAGCTTGGAGGAAAGACGAGACAGGGGGGATATGATAGAAACATTTAAATATATAAAGGGAATCAACACAGTAAAGGAGGAGACTATATTTAAAAGAAGAAAAACTACCACAACAAGAGGACATAGTCTTAAATTAGAGGGACAAAGGTTTAAAAATAATATCAGGAAGTATTACTTTACTGAGAGGGTAGTGGATGCATGGAATAGCCTTCCAGCTGAAGTAGTAGAGGTTAACACAGTAAAGGAGTTTAAGCATGCGTGGGCTAGGCATAAGGCTATCCTAACTATAATATAAGGCTAGGGACTAATGAAAGTATTTAGAAAATTGGGCAGACTAGATGGGCCGAATGGTTCTTATCTGCCGTCACATTCTATGTTTCTATGTTTCTAAGATCATCTTCAGATTAAAATAATATTTTACCTATGCACATTTTAGTAATTTGTCCATCATAATGTATAATTGAAATGTTATTATCTAGGAGTACTCATTTTTTTTTATGGCTGGTATATTTTACCTGCATTGAACTGATCACAGGGAATTATCCACTGAACTGTTTGAAGTCTTAAGCATTTAGAGATGTCAAGTGAAGTCAAGTTCTGGTGGTTAATCCATTAAAGATGCACTACAGGGTCAGGAACACAAACATGTATTCCTGACCCTATAGGGTCAAAACCACCATCTAGCCATCCTGGTCCCCTCATGCCTCCCTAAATATAGTAAATCTTACTTGTATTCAAGTCTGGAGCTGCTGGCATTGTGCCTGTTTCCTTTAGACCTGCCCACTGTCTGCTGACATCAGCAGAAGTGGTAGCCTGATCCAATCACAGTGCTTCCCCATAGGATTGGCTGAGACTGACAAAGAGGCAGATCAGGGGCAGAGCTAGCACAATTCAAACACAGCCCTGGCAAATCAACATCTCCTCATAGAGATGAATTGAATCAGTGAATCTCTATGAGGAAAGTTCAGTGTCTGCATGCAGAGGGAGAAGATACTGAATGTTTTGATGTATTTTAGGCAACAATGACCCAGGAAGGAGCTCTAACAGCCATCTGAGGAGTGGCCAGTTAAGTTTTTACTAGGCTGTAATGTAAACACTGCATTTTCTCTGAAAGGACAGTGCTTACAGCAAAAAGCTTGAAGGTAATGATTCTACTCACCAGAACAAATTCAATAAGCTGTAGTTTTTCTGGTGACTATAGTGTCCCTTTAATGTTTACATCTTGTCCTAATTATAGGAATACCATAAACAGTAAAACAACTTTAGCTCAATGGAGTGATTTTGTTGTACAAATCATGTCCCTGCAGTGTCACTTCTCAGTTCTCTGCCATTTAGGAGTTAAATCACTTTATTTAGAGCAGAGTTTGTCAACCTGGTCCCTCCATCCACTAGTCGACGATTAAAGCTTTCATGATGGGCGGCAGTTGGTTTTCCGGCAGAACCACATGCTCCGTGCAGGCACGTGCTTCCCTCCAGCCATTGTGAGAGACCTCACAATAATGCCGAACACAGATTGCGTTATCGCCTCTGTTTGCAAACTCTCTCCGGATGGCTAAAAGGAAGCGTGCCCGCAAGTGCACTCCTGATCGGTACGGACTGTGGCTTACCTGCAGCTTACCTTTTTCCAGCGCTGGTGACCTCTCCTCCCCCGCCGACGTCAGCTCCCTCTGCCGAGGTCAGCAGAGCCGAATGCACATGTGCGGCAAGTGCTGCGCGCATTAAAGCTGTCAATAGGAAAGCATTTTTCAATGCTTTCCTATGGATGCTCTGCGCGATGGAGGCTTAATATGCCTCCAGCGTCGCAAATGTGCCTCTCGTGGCTGTCCGGAAGACAGCCACTAGAGGCTGGCTTAACCCCAAATGTAAACAGAGCAGTTTCTCTGAAACTGCTATGTTTGCATTTGGAGGGTTAAAACCTGAGGGACATTGCACCCAGACCTCTTCATTGAGCTGAAGTGGTCTGAGTGACTATAGTGTCCCTTTAACTTTCTTTTACTTCAATCTAAGCAGCTCCCTCGCTAGTTGGCGCTGCATCGATGGAGATACGGATATTCGTTAAATTCAATTATATATTATATATGATAAACATGCATTAAGTGGAAATAATAAGATATATTTAAGTGCCTATTTTTTTTAAAAAAAACATCCTTTCTAAAGAAAAAATGGCATTTGCCCCAAAAAATAGAGTTTATGCGGCACCAGTGGGCGGTAAGGAAATTTTACTTTTAAAAAAGATACATAAGTGGGCAGTAGATATTATAAGGTTTACTACCCCTGGTTTGGAGCTATAGCTCAAGTTTAAACCTCCTTTAGTGCACATTGTGTTTAATTTAGAATTTCTCCTGCTCTGTTAATAACTTGCTAGACTTCACAGGATCCTCCTCTGTATAATTAAGTTCAATTTACTGAGCAGAATAAACCAAGATCTGATTAAACCAATGTTTCATGCAGGCTGAGTGAGTCACAGCCAGGGGAGGTGTGGCTAGGGCTGCATGGACAGAAACAAAATTTATTTAACTCTTAAATAACAGAGAACTGAGCAGTGAGACAGCAGGGGCACGACCTATACACCAAAACTGCTTCATAAAGCTAAAGTTGTTTTCCTAAATATTCGTTTAAAGAGATAGTGTCCCCTTATGAGAATATTTAAAGTGATTTTATTCCCTATCCCCTACAATGTTAACCAGTAATGAAATCAGACCAGCATGGGATATAATCACAATTGTCCCTGTTTACTTTTCTTGATTTACATTTCATACCATCTTCTAGTGTTTGCATACACTTGCACTTATTCATGTGTAGAAGGCCGAGGTACAAACCATTCTCCAATTGTAATCTTATCAAAGTGACAAAAATGTGTTAGCGTAAGTGGTCATATGTTCTAGCAAATGGCAAAGGGTCAGTTATAAAAAGAAACAAACCCTCCTCCTAAACAAATAGGTTTGGCAACTCATAGTAGCTATATGGATACACTACATTTATTTTAAGATACTTTTTTAAAAAACACAAACTTTCTGTTAACAAGTTTTGTTTCTGATATATCTATTTTTATCTTACTTTTATACAATGTTATCTTTTCTTGGAAATGACCTGTTGTCCTGCAACATGTAAGCAGGAATTACAGATGTGAATGAAAAGACAACATGAAAAATACATTTAATTACTATTATTAATTACAGTAAAATGCACACTCCAGAATCACTAGAATGGTGTAATTGGAAGAAAAAGAAATATCCAGGCACACCTGAGGTGTCTTCTAAAAGGCAGTCTTTTTTATTTGAAACAAGGAAGTGGAGACAACGTTTCTGCTCCTTTCTGAGCCTTTATCAAGTCTGAGCCTTTATCAAGAGACAGTGTTAATTCAAAGATAAAGGATACCATACTCTCACAGTGAAAACCAGGTGCCGGATTGGCTAAACTCAATTTAGTAGATATTGGTACAAAGTAGGTCCAGGCACTCAAGGTTTCTTCAAAGAGACTGCTTGACAAAAGGCTCTGTGAAGGCCAAAACATTGCACATTCAGTTTTCAATAAATCTGCCTTTTTTATGAAACCTTGAGTGTCTGGACCTACTTGATACCAATATCTGAGCCTTTATTAATGACTTGATAAAGGCTCAGACAGGAGCTGAAACGATGTCTCGTTGTTTCAAATAAAAAAACGACTGCCTTTTAGAAGAAACCTAAGATGTGCCTGGATATTTCTTCGTCTTCCATTTGATGTCTTCAGGGATTGGCCCTCCCTTTATGGAGCACCCTGCAGGAAGTATTCCTCCTTTTTTAGTGTGTGCATTACATTTTTTATTTTGTTTTGCATAGAATGGTGTAATTGGCAAATGTAATTACACAGTAACACATGGCTGAACTTTATAGAATAAAAAGAGAATTTTGAAGAATTGACAAGTTTGGTTCAACTTCAGGCCACGAAATAGTGGGAAAACGCCAAATTAACCTTTTATTCCAAACTGATTCTTTTGGCTAAAATGTAATTATTCCCATATATTTTACCATACATTGGTGGTTAGCCAATGCATGCCAACATACATCATCTTACAATAAAAACAATAATACTACCACCACTATTATTGCTAAAGCTCATGTTCTAAATAGTCCGGAGAGCCATGACGATTTTATTTCTCTTCACTTTGTTGTTTTAATTATCGCCTATCCTAGCTTTGACACCCAGTGTTATTGTTTGACAGCTGCTTTCACAACTTTAATAATAAAAACATCAGTTCCCCAGGACACACGTGAAACCACAGCAATCAAAATGAATCCTTCAAAAGTACTTTGACATCATCCTTATTGTTTACTGATTACATCTGTTTCCTGTCACAGTATTTACACCCCCTGTCATTTCCAGCGTTCGCATACTCTGAGTGACATTAATAATATTTGATGTGACGTTTGTATTTATTCTGTTTCAGAAGATGGGTGTACAGAGCAGGATTTGCTAGTAGGCGCTGCCTTAAGGCACCTATGTATTCTCCATTGAAACTAGAGATGTGGATTTTTATTTTATATAGATTTAAATGATCGATTTTCCTTAGACACGCTCGCTATTAAAAGTTTAAGTTTTGTTTTTTTAAATAGAGGATCTAGAAAGTAATGGATTATTGCTCCAGTTTTCGTGTTTGTGGGGCAAATTACATATAACTGCATTTTATTTATGTGTTAATTTTTTTTGGGGGGGAAAGGATATAGGTGTCTGAGACATGAGACCTTCATGAGATGGTCACTATTCTAGTGAGCTATTTAAGTTCCATAATTCTATCCGAAACTACATCAAATTAGTTAATGGTTTACCACTTTAATTGTATCATGTGATTAACTCGGTGACTTGTTCACTTGCTCACTTTTTTGTCAGTATAAATATATTCTCCTCCCTTGCCTAAATCTGTCAAAACGTTTACGCACATGTTCAGCATCGACTTGCTCCCTGACAGAGATTTGTTATTGAACTCAGCTTATCTGAGCTCTTTTTTGCAGACACACCTTGAGTCACACACCCAAATGACAACACAAGAATTCCGCCAGTAGTTTTTATTTAAATGTATTAAACAGTGCTAAAGTTTAACTACAGGGCAGTTAGACAGATACCTGGTTCCTCTGACATTATCCACTGACGTGCCGTAAGCAGAAAATATTTGTTTTTCTGTCTTCAGACACCGTCCTTCTTTGAGAACTGCCCCAGGGTTGCATATGCTTCCAAAATAATAATCTAAGAATCCTGTCAGTCTTGCATTCTTTTTGTACGGCAAGAAAATTAATCAGTAATGGATTATACAATGCATTTTATTTATTTATTAGAAAGTATTTCTTATATCGTTCACTTTACATGAGTTTTCAGTATTTGTTCAGTAAATATATTGTAGTGAATGCTACTTGTGGTCCTTTATATATATATATTTTTTATGTGAGTTTTGCTACTTTGTTGTATCAGTGTATAGTGTTATACCAAAATAAATAGAAATAGATATAGGCGCTAGTACTATTTGTCTTTAATATAATACAAACACGAAAATCTTAAAAAAAACTTTAAAAAGAAGCTGCACCTTAGATAGTGTTAGAGCTCAAACAAACACACAGAAAATACAAAACATCTAAAATTAGGTGCGCTGTGCCTTTAAGACAACATTATTTAAAGTGCCACAAGTGCTATATTGTGCAACATGTGATATATATAAAGTGCATACATTCTTTTTACACATATATTGTGCACTTATGTGTACAACTGTGATGAAATATACACAGCACTCACGTATACATGTATATGTAGATCCTCTCCATGTATCATAAAGAAGAGAGGAAATAAAACAATAATAGTGTAAATCTTTACACAGAAAGCAAAACAATAATATACAAAGTGTACACTCACAAGTGTACAGCAGAAAATGCCTGCTCTAACTATGACAACTCCCAATAACAATCCCTCCTGGGATAAAAACGGCAGAGACAAAACGATCCACTTCTCAGATTTATTGCACACATGATTATAGCAACTTTCTCCACATTTCCCCTCGTACATGCAGTGTGCCAGTTCAAATCCTTCACAGTGAAAATGCCGGCTCCTTTCACCGCGGGCATCAAAAAGCGCCGCAAGTAAATGCGTTCGGGGGGCTGAGTTACCAAACTGCAAGCTTCCCAATGTGCATTTGTACAGGGTCGAGCGTGATGATGCGTTTCGCCATGTTAACGGCTTCTTCAGATCTGCCCACTTCTGCCTGTCAGAGCATTTTATACACACCCTTATGGGTGTGTATTACATCCTTCCGTTGGAGTCATAAATGCAATTTAACAAATCGACCATATGGAAAAAAATCATTATAGTTTAATTCAAGTATAAACATTTCGATTTTAACTTTTATTCAATACAACACCTAAACTTAAAAAAAATAATAATATATGCATACAGGTTTGTGCCTATACACATAATATACAATTATTTCTTAAAGAAACAGTAAAAAAATTCTATACACTTAGCAATATGCACTCTACAAAATCATAATACAAGTTTTATTTATCATTTATGCATGTATATATATCACAATGTACTTGTGAATATATTTCTTTCATATAATGGGCAGGATATACAAAACAATTGCGTGAGTCCATTCGTGGAGTGGGAGATGAATACATCACTTCTAAAATTTCTGTTCAAACCTTCACAGGTTTTTTAATATTATGTTTACTCATCCCTACATTTAATAAACATGTATTTGCGGGCTGTGAAAAATAAATTTCACAGTAACAATCCACACCTCTGTATCCTGCAACTGGGTGCCTCCATTTTAGCTCCCTGTCAATCACCATTTTAAGCTCTGTCCTTTGCACCAGGCAGTCGGCACAGACCGAACATACAGCGAACAGGAGAAGTGAAACAGTGTTTCTGTATCTCCTCTACATTAGCAGTTTTTGCCTTTGTTTGAACTGGATCATGTTGTAATTTGCTAAATCTTTAATGTATTTAATTTTAAAATGTTTGCTTAAATCTGGCTATTACCACTCAGATGTGAAACGCATGCAGCTGTTTGACTCTCCTTTATTGTACCTCCCTCTATAATATTAAAGTTAATTCGTACATTTTAATTAATAAAATTGCAGGAACTATAATTGTTTTTTTATGCCTTCATTGAGGAATCTGAGTTCAGGTTTTACTTGAACCACCTCTACACCCACTTTTGCGCAAGGTCACACCTACATTCTAGCAATCCCTGGATCCTAAGGGATTGCAAGTCTATACTTGCCTACTAACAATGACTGATTAGAAACATAGAAACATAGAATGTGACGGCAGATAAGAACCATTCGGCCCATCTAGTCTGCCCAATTTTCTAAATACTTCCATTAGTCCCTGGCCTTATCTTATAGTTAGGATAGCCTTATGCCTATCCCACGCATGCTTAAACTCCTTTACTGTGTTAACCTCTACCACTTCAGCTGGAAGGCTATTCCATGCATCCACTACCCTCTCAGTCCTCTTGTTGTGGTAGTTTTTCTTCTTTTAAATATAGTCTCCTCCTTTACTGTGTGGATTCCCTTTATGTATTTAAATATATCTATTAAATCCCCTCTGTCTCGTCTTTCCTCCAAGCTATACATGTTAAGATCCTTTAACCTTTCCTTGTAAGTTTTATCCCGCAATCCATGAACCAATTTAGTAGCCCTTCTCTGAACTCTTTCTAGAGTATCAATATCCTTCTGAAGATACGGTCTCCAGTACTGTGTACAATACTCCAAGTGAGGTCTCACCAGTGTTCTGTACAATGGCATGAGCACTTACCTCTTTCTACTGCTAATACCTCTCCCTATACAACCAAGGATTCTGCTAGCATTTCCTGCATTTTTGCTGCTCTATTACATTGTCTGCCTACCTTTAATTCATCAAAAATAAACAATAGTAATGTGAATGTCAATACATCTTTGTCATAGAGTCTCTTAGTTTAAATTTTCAAGCCTGTGAGTAGGTGATCTTTTCCCATTTTAGTTTGTTGGATGAAAACTTTCAGTTAATGGACCTGTGAAGAAAATCAAAGAGAAATTGCTCAGGAAAGTTGATATTTCTGTATGATCTCAGGAATTTCACAGAAGCCTTTTTGGTTCGATTTAGACAAATAGTTGCAGCAAATATCTTTTGCAGTTTGTTTCTGAATTTGAAACGGGTTAAATAGAATACTAGTAATGAAAATTTTCAAGTTTAAGGAGATCAATAACATTTGGGATGGTTAAAACCATCAGTGTCATTTGAGGACACCATGTACAAGGAGTAGGGTTTGAACCCACGCGTACATTTGTCCATTGGATCTTAAGTCCAACGCCTTAAAGGACCAATATAGTGCCAGGAAAACATACTCGTTTTCCTGGCACTATAGTGTTAATAGGTCCCCCCTCCACTCTCATGGCCCCCCTACCGCGGGCTCTATGGGGAGGAAGGGGTTAAATCCTTACCTTTCTCCAGCGCCGGGCTCCCTCGGCGCTGGGGACTCTCCTCCTCCTTTCGATGTCATCGGCTGAATGCTCATGCGCGGCATGAGCTGCGCACGCATTCAGTCAGTCCATAGGAAAGCATTCTTAATGCTTTCCTATGGACGCTGGCGTCTTCTCACTGTGAAAATCACTGTGAGAAGCGCCTCTAGCGGCTGTCGATGAGACAGCCACTAGAGGCTGGATTAACCCATATGTAAACATAGCAGTTTCTCTGAAAATGCTATGTTTACAGCAGGCAGGGTTAAACTTAGATGGACCTGGCACCCAGACCACTTCATTAAGCTGAAGTGGTCTGGGTGCCTATAGTGCTCCTTTAACCTTTCGGCCATCCTGGTGTCACACTTGAATTAATTTACGGAGGAGGAGGAGTCAGCATTCAGACTCTAAGACAGTTAATGTTTCTCTTTATAGAGCAAAACATGACTAGTTCAAGAAATAAAATTAAAGGGGAGCTGTCACTTCTCCTAAATTGACGCATTTAAATGAGGCATTGAAAATCACCACTAACTTGTGTAAACCGTTTTCTGTGTATGAAATGCTCTCTTTACTTTTAAGTGCATAATAAAGAGTTAGCAAATGACATCATAATCTACTTCAGACTAGGCAAAGCCAGGGATAGCATTGCTAATGTAGAGGAGAAAGGGAAACAGTGTTTCATCAATCCACTTCTGTGTATGTCCAGTCTATGCTGAATGCCAGGAGGAAAGGATTCAATTTTGGAAGGGAGCATTGATGGAGGTACCTGGTTACGGGAGAAAGAGTTATGGATTTCTTCATTTACCTTTCTTTTTCATGCCTTACAAATAGATGTTTGTCAAATCTAGGGATAAGTAGTAAAAATAATAGTGAAAATCCTAAAAATTACCAGTTTCCCTTGAGATTTGGTGTGAATATCTAGCAGGGCAATTAAAATTTCAATTCTTTAGCATTACAGACCTGTCTCTTACTGTGTTGAATTCAGAGTAATATGATGCTGTCAAGCAAAGAGATGCACTTAGCATGTCTCTTTTTGGCTATGGGTTTTGGCATGAAATAAAAGATAAAATAGAACTTGCTCAGGAAATTTCACATATTTCTGTATGATCTCAAGAATTTCACAGAAGCCTTTTTGGTTCGATTTAGACAAATAGTTGCAGCAAATAATCTTTGCAGTTTGCTTCTGAATTTGAAACGGGTTGAGTAAAATACGAGTAATGAAAATTTCAAACATCAATAATATTTAGGATGTCATTTGAGGACAAAATGTACCAGGAGTGGGGTTTGAACCCACATGGACATTTGTCACTTGGATCTTAAGTCCAACGCCTTAACCACTTGACCATCCTGCTACTGCACATATCTTATTAATTAATATTGCTACACAGGACTACAACTACATGCTAGCAATCTAATTCACATTTTTACACTAGATTACACATGTACAACAAGAAAAACTCAATCCCGTTATTTTACAGGATAGCACTTCAAATGACTGATTCTATTGCTATATAGAGGTCTATCACTAAATATTAGAATGACTGATTCTCATTGTTACAAAGGGCTATCCTTTTTATTTTAGTTAATTGTTAAAGGAAGTTAAAGGAAGATGCTTTGCAAACTTCATGCCTCAAATACATGTTTACTTTCCTTTATATTTGATATCTAGATTTTGATTCACGTGTCTATATGTGCCTATATTTTTGTGTGTTAATAATATAATTAAAACAGGGCTAAACTGAGCTTGCATACTTTATCTAGACAGCTACTTATTCAAGAAAGCTACTTCTATGAACCTTAGTTCAGATATTGTGTTATTTTGGCCTACAACTTGAAATTCCCTTTGAATACACTCGGAAGGACCACTATAGTGCCAGGAAAACAAACTCGTTTCCCTGGCACTATAGTATTAATAGGTCACCCCCCACCCTCATGGCCCCCCCTTCAGCCCAGAAGGGGTTAAATCACTTACCTTTCTCCAGCACCGGGCTCCCTCGGCGCTGGGGACTCTCCTCCTCCTTCGGACGTCATCAGCTGAATGCGAATGCGCGCGCATTGTCAGTCCATAGGAAAGCGTTCTCAATGCTTTCCTATGGACGCTGGCGTCTTCTCACTGTGAAAATCACAGTAAGAAGTGCGGAAGCGCCTCTAGTGGCTGTCTCATTGACTAGATTAACCCACATGTAAACATAGCAGTTTCTCTGAAACTGCAATGTTTACGGCAGAAAGGGTTAATCCTAGATGGACCTGGCACCCAGACCACTTCATTGAGCTGAAGTGGTCTGGGTACCTATAGTGGTCCTTTAAGCGTTTTTAAAATGAGTCAAGTTACCATTTTAACTAATTTCTTTTAATGAATGGAGAATGTTAAAGAGATCTGAGTTATCTGGAAAATAGAATCCTGTCTTGTTTGAGCAGCAAAATGATCAATGCTCTATGTTCATGTATGAACAGTTCTGGAATGCTTCTGTGTTGCTTTGTAAACTTCATTTCACCTACAAATGAATTAAAAGAAAAGAAATGAATACGATGAACTGGCAGTGTAACAAGGTCATCACCAGGATGAATACACAAGGCGTTGAATGCATTAATATTAGAAAAACTGGTTAAATGTGTTGAAATCAAGGTATTCAACGCCCAATAATGTTCTTGAATGTTTTTTTTCCCTTTTAGAGGATCTATTAACTTAGAAATGTTGGGCACACCTTTCAAGAGATTGAAATGTTAAATGCCATCCATGTAATGTGATGCTAAATCACATACCCTTCTGAATTTAAATGTGTTTTCAGAGGTTGCTGAAATTTGATTAGTTTGATGTTTTCACACACCTGATATCTCTATGAAGCTGGCAAGATATATACAATATTAATGAATTGCCATTAAAAAGGACACTATCAGGACTGCATTGTAGATTTTTAGCAGTCCAAATGGATGGCATCAATATGTGACATCCTCCAACCCCCCCAACCAAACCCAAACTGCCCATCTCTAATGAAGGGTAAGTTACTCAAAGTATTTTTGACTGGCTGTTAGCTTCATTCCTATTAGTGGACCAAACAATATTATTAAACTTCATTTCTAAAAAGGAAAAAGGGAAATAAATATCCCAAAATTACAGCGTGTCTCCAAGCAGATAACAACAGGTCATATGAATATTGTTTTAAGGTTATGTAGCATTCTGCAACTTAGATCTACCTCTCTGTCCCTCCCATTTCTCCTTGTTAAAATGTTACACCTGCCTTTCTGTGCCTCAATACTTGTTGTGTTTCTCTAATAACACAGTTGTTCATATAATTATAAAACACAGTAAAGTTTTTATATTGTTGTTTTTCAGTAGTAGTTCAGCGTCAAAAGTAAAAAGCTTATACCTGAACTAGCAATACCAAAAACTCCCCCTCTCCTAAGTCCTGATCACTTTGTTGACTTTGGGTCCAGTCTCCTAAAGTGTCTTAAGACTGGGCCCAAGAGATGCCAATATCCTAAACAGCCCCATTATTGGGGTCCAAGAGATACCCAATTTGAGGTCGGCAGACATAAAGATACTTACTTGATTCTGACCAAGTTTGAACCTGTGTTTCCAAGTTCCAGGGTAGTGACAGCTCACCGTTTACTGACCTTCACCCCTGTGCTCATAGAGTGAAGAATGGGACAACGGACACTTTTTGTGCCCCTACCTAGTAATACTGGGTATTTATTGGGTATTTATGCTAATTGGTAGATTTATCCAGCTCTCTCTGTGAGAGCAATCTATAGGATGTAGTAGGAACTTTGCAGTTGTTGATTTAAAAATATGTCTTTACACCAGGCTGAGGCAAACATCAAATTTTGTGGGATAGCAGCGACAAGTCTCGAAACAAGTTGGTAATTGTACTCTATGGAAACCATTAACAATAATGTCAACCCCTTAATTCCCTGTCGATAATGGTCATTTTGCAGTTTGGAAGTAGCCGCTCGGTAACAGCAACAGACAATGAATCTAAGTCTTCTTGTTGGGGATTAATCCTTATGTATAGGCCTCCTTAGATGTAGTTTGAAACTTGCTCTGATAACTTTGTATATTTTTGTCTGATATCTCCACTGGTCCACGAGTCTCTTGCCGCCAGTGTACGCTATACTTTTTCCCTCATATAACCGTTATTTAGGTTGACCATCTCCCTTATATTTTGCTTCCTATTCACTGTATTTTTTCTTTTTTTTCTTGTGATATTAAGGCTGGTTGAGAAAAATATAATTAAGAAAGATATGGGGGGACACGACAGGCTTAAATATACTTCATTTTTTCCCTTTGTGATATTGGTTTCAATTCCTGTTGGTAAATGAAAAGCTTTGTAGCAGCGCATAAACACATAAACTGCCTATCACATCACACAAGTGGTAAAGACAACAATTAAATAGTTTATCTTGAGTCAATTTAACTTTAACGTGTTTTGTATTCTATATTAAGCTTTTTGAATACTCGGTTTATATATTAACCAGAGATTGAGAAGGAAATTGCTAATGTTAAGAAAAAATAGTTGGAAGAGTTGGAAGATTTGACATGTCTAGTTTGACCTGCAACTAGAAATTTGTATGTCAGTTTTACTGATTTAAAGGCATATTACCATATATACTCAAGTATAAGTCTAGTTTTTCAGCACATTATTTGTGCTGAAAAACCCCCACTCGACTTATACTCGAGTCAGTGTCTGTATTATGGCAACTTACATTGCCATAATACAGACCAGGACCGCCGGGCTCATTACAAGCCCGGCGGTCCTGTTGGGGGCTGGCAGATAGCTGTTACTTACCTTCCTGCAGCTCCTGTCAGCTCCCTTCTCCTCCACTGTAAGTCTCGCAGTGTGACTGCCGCGCGGAGCGTTGCCAACGCTCTGACCCCGCGGCTCTCGCGAGACTTACAGTGGAGCTGACTGGACCAGAGGAGAAGGGAGCTGACAGGAGCTGCAGGAAAGGTAGGTAATAGCTCTCTGCCAGTCCCCCTCCTGCACAGCCCATCCACTGGACCACCAGGGAATGAGAGCCCCCCTCCCTGGCCAGCTAACAAGCAGGGAAGGGGGACGAAAATAAAAAAAAAATAATAATAAAAAATAATAATATTACAATAAAAAAAGTAAATATTAAAATTAAAAAAGTAAATAATAAAATTAAAAAATAATACTAAAATAAAAAAATTAAATAATAAAAATGCCCTCCCCCACCCAGTTCACACACAAACACACACTCATACAAACACACACTCTGCATTATATACACACACACACTCTGCATTCACACAAACACACACACTCTGCATTATATAATGCAGAGTGTGTGTTTGTATGAGTGTGTCCATACATAATGCAGAGTGTGTGTTTGTATAAATGTGTGTGTGTATAATGCAGAGTGTGTTTGTATAAATGTGTGTGTATATAATGCAGTCTGTGTGTTTGTATGAGTGTGTGTGTATATAATTATAAAAATCACAGAATTTCATAGCCCCAAGTTTTACCCTCGACTTATCCACGAGGCATAGCATATTTCACAATTGTTGGTCACAAAACTGCACTCGACTTATATATGAGATCGACTTATACATGAGTATATACGGTATAGTGCTATGAATATAAATCTGTATTCCTAGCACTTTACTTCCTTCACCCTCCTCCCCTGGCAATGTAAGGGTTAATAAACCATTAATTAATGTACTTACCCAATTCCAGCACCGATCTCCTTTGGTGCTGGGTTGACACACCGTCTCCTCCGATGTCACCCAATGGGGGGGCGCTAATGCGCATTCGTGGCGAGTACCGTCTATTTGAGATTTTTACTGATGCTGGATGTCCTCATGCAGAGCTTGAGGACATCCAGCATCAATTAGGCTGCCAAAAGACGCTTGGCAGGCAGAAAGTGCCTCTTAGTCCTGCAATGTAATTATTGCAGTTTCTTAAAAACTGCAATGATCTACATTGCAGGACATAGTGGGACAGAGACACTATACAATAAGTTGTCTAGGTGACGATACTGTTCCTTTAATTAATTAATTAACTTCATTATGTGGGTGACAAGTATTGTTTAAAATAATATTACTTAATTTATTACACTAATTATTACTTTATAATTAGTGTAAGCACTTTTTTATATTCGGCTTTGTAATCTTAGATTAAGTGCCATGCAGCACAAAACGCTCTAGGATATCTCTCCGACATATGCGTTTTGCTGCTATGTCCGCATGTTATTTTGTTTTTAAATTTTTTAAATAAAATATATATTTTATTTAACTTTAGACTGTATTCTGGATACTGCTAGTATTAGCTGGCATCTTCATCAATTTTTCTCCAGGGTCATAACTATGACGAGCACTACAGTCTGCTTTGGTCTCCCATAGCCAACTGGAACAAATACGTAGCACACCCAATGGTTTCTTATTAACAGGCAGTATTTTATTTGGAGTTCAGAGGGAAAGACAACCTTTCAACACTATCCTGTGCCTTTGTCCCATATTCATCAGGGACAGTCCTGATACTCCTTCCCCTAATCATTGAACTATTTCTTTCCTGTAGTTCTTATGCATGGTAAAGAATTGAACCAATAGTACTGTTTAGTTTTCTTACCTCATTTTATGTCCTAGTGGTAGACCAGTAGAATAAGCAGATGGTAAAGATCAACCTTGTAAATGGATCATGGATGAGTCCATGTGTTAAAGCTGTACAGCAGCGCAAAGCTGATTATCTAGAACTAACCACAGCTCACAAATAGATCTTCTGATAGGTTTGTGAATCTCTCGCAATAAGAGTCTGCTCAGTAATTGACAATTATTGTTGTGTAGTGTATTGAGATGTTGAGTATGTCCCACCATCTAAATACTTCACCAGTCTCCCCTGAAATAGTTTTATTCTTGTAGGAGGATGGTTTGCATGAGCTTTTTATGTGGTCACACACTTTTAAATTTGCCTTTTCATGGTGCTGACCTCTGAAAACATGTGACCATTGTAACAGGCAGCCTTTGTACACTAAATCTAGGAGTGATACATGCTTTTATGTAACCAAGGGTGCATGCCAGGAGTTGTAGAATGCCATCACATCATAGCTGGGTAGGGATGCAATATTTGCTGAAACCACAGCAATGAAATATAAATATCTGTCAATTATAAGCAATGTTCTAGATTAACTTGGTTTTCCTATAAAAGAACACCAAGTCATGTTGGGCACGATAGGTGTATTTTTGTCCCTCTTATCATGGGATAACGTCTACTCCCTTTGCAGAATCTGGCAATAAAAGTACACACCTGTTTAACTTTGTCATAACGTATGTCCCAAAGAGAGATTTGAAGTTGAACACACCCAATGAAAGCTATTTAAAGTTTTTGCCTCTCACATTCATCATGCAAGAATGCAAGAATTACAAAGATGTTTTTGAAGTATGGATTCATGTTAACATATTTCCTATAGGTTTGCATTTTCATGAGACAGAAAATTCAATTGTTTGCGGTATATTAGTCAGATCATCCCATCTGAATGCTTAAACACACAATTATCGGACATCTCCTCTAAAGGATCACTCTATACACCAAAACAGCTTTGGATCATTGTTAAAATGATGATACTGACAACAATGCAAAAAGTAATAAATAGGCGCTCCAGCTGAAAATATGTACAAAACACTAAGCAGCAAAACACTCCAAAGTTGACTTTTCCCCCTTCTAGTCAAAAGGATATAAAACCATGAAGAAAGAAAAAAAGTGTGCTAGTGATACTTATAGTGATACTTATCAAGTCTATATCCAGATCTCAAAAGTGGAATAGCATACGTGTAAAAGAAAAATTGTGAAAATCTAGAATTATATGTTTCTAATGAGGTGACTACTTTGTTCATATATAAAGCGTGCTTTTACTGTGCCCTGCCAATTAGTACAAATTATGTAAACCGGCATTGGAACAGCCAACAAGAAGATCTCCACGTCAATTAATACCCAGTATGCAAATTAAGTATCAGAAGGGCGAGCAATTGGAAGATCTCCTTGCCCTATACATTCATACCACGAATAGAGCGAATGTGAGGAAGCACACCCAGTGCGAAACGCGTCATTGGGTGACATACCTGAAGAAGGCAGGCCTTTTGCTAAGTAGCCTTTAGGGTTTTTTCAAGAACAAGCTACAATTAAAATATCTGCTAATAGACACTGCAGACACTAGTTGTTTTTATTGCTTTTAATAATCAGTGTGTATTTTCTTTATTCATTTTAACTTGCTAAGTTAGTAGAATAAACTTTTTTCTCTGTTTTACCCGTTCCTCCAGTCTTTATGTTGCAGAATGTTCGCTCTTCATTCATTACAGGGTGCTTTCAGTGGCTGGCACCTTCCACACACATATTCTGCCTCATGTACTGGGCGCTACAACTTAAGCTAAGTTAGGACTCTTTATCTAGTAAATGGTCTGCGCTACACAAGTTGGAGAGAGACTAGCTCCAACCATGAATACTTTATTTATTTATTATCTTTACTCACATCCTTAATCTGTCTGTTATAAATTCAAACGCATATATGACTTGTATACTGCACGTTTTAATTTATTTTTTACACATTATACTTTCACTAATGTTATGTAAGTTACTTTATAATAAAGCGTGAAATATATGTATTTTTGGTATTCTACAGACGAATGGCACTATTATGGTTTTACTTTTTCTATTAAATGTATGATATTACACTTTTGAGACCTGGATAGAGACTTGATAAGTATTATTCACTAGTAGTGATGTTCGCCGCGAACGGTTCGCCACGGACTCATCATTGAGTAAACTTTGACCCTGTACCTCACAGTCAGCAGACACATTCCAGCCAATCAGCAGCAGACCCTCCCACCTCCTGTACAGCTCACTAAGAATGCAGCTTCACAATGAATGTAAAATGGATGCTGTCCAGGAGGTGGGAGGGTCTGGGAGGGAGGGTCTGCTGCTGATTGGCTGGAATGTGTCTGCTGACTGTGAGGTACAGGGTCAAAGTTTACTCAATGATGAGTCCGAGGCGAACCGTTCGTGGCTAACCGTTCGCGAACCGTTTGGCGAACCGTTCGGGACATCACTATTCACTAGTGCACATCCCCTTATTTTGTGTTGTGAAAATTATGATGCGTAGAGCACATGGTTCCTGTCACAATGCCAAGTGTGGCTTATAACTGCAATAATTCAAAATGTATTTACATATAATCAGGCCCCTTGGATCAATGACCTCAAGAGTATTTTAACTTTATCTCTTTCTATCCAAGATCCCTCCATCTTGTGCGTACAGCAAGCTCACGCTACATGCACAACCTTGGCGGACATCTCCCCCCACTCTCTGCAGCTATGTTGAGTTGACAGAGGTGCACCCAGTGCAGTTTCCATAACTGTGAATATGACTGTGATTTAGCTAATATCAGTCACTTGGTTATTAAGTGGGACTGTGACAGGGAACTGAAATACAAATCTCATAAACTCCTACTTCTTTGTGCTGCTTCTGCTTGCGGAGTAATAGCGGACGCAGCAGAAATGGTATGGCGAGTATCTTTTTTATTTTAAGGTATTTTTGTTTATGATTAGGTAAGGCAGGTGCCTTTTGCAGCATATAGAATCTCTATAATTGGGGATATGTGCGGAAATTGCTTACACGCAGTTAGCATTGTTCAGAAGCAACCCCCGACCAACACTAACTAAGGGGTCTGGTCACATCATTAAGATAGCATACAGACCGAATGATATGTAACAATCCATTAATTAACCAAACTTTTTTTGTCCTAACGAATTCATAAAAAATATTATGGAAAACTTGTATGTCTATGACCTGTTGGAGGGTGACAGTAAAATATGGCAATCTATATTTTGAATAATTGAATAGTGGGGTTTATTTTCTAACAATAAAATAATTTGGTAGAAAATGTATGCATCCAGCCCCTGTCTGGATTTAGCACTCGTTCATTGTTAACCGTGCGTCCCTGAAAATTTTGTACCAGAGGTGTTTTTCTCTGTATTACAATTGACAGACAAATAACAACTCCAATAGCAGATTTTCCAGTAATCCCTTCTACTGTTCCTCTCATTTATGTGATTACAGATTATTGAATTATGTAATGATTTAATGTACTAGAGGCAGGGTGTTGAGCACCAAACATATAGATTGGAAGGGACTATACAATTTCTACTTGGGCTGAAGTCTCTGGCCTTTTTTGTCACTTAGCAACGCTTCCGACAATGCAAAATAAATGCACAAAATATCAGCTATATCGCTTGTTCTTAAAATAAACTCAGAGCTTCTCATTTACAAAAAGAAGAAAAAATCAATAGACTTTCTAGCAAGCCATTTTGTCAGTAGTAGTTTTACAGATTTTGTAAATGAAATTCTGTTTTTGTTGTGAACCATGTATATGTACTATGGAAAAATCCAATAAGCGTTAAAGCAAAACTACATTCTTTTTAAAAAATATATAATTACTTTAAATATCAAAATCATTATTTTTATTCTTTATTTCATGTATCATGAAATATATATATATATATACACACACACACACACACACACGCACACACACACACACACACATATTCACCATGGGTCCGGCACTCACTGTCAGAAATGGAAAGTGGTAAAGGTAGATTTCTATCGATCTATTTTAATATACATGCATTTAAAGAAATCCTTAATATAGTGGCATCTGACAATTTTTCCGAAAGTGAAGCTAAAGCAGACTAGCCTGGTCTAAGGAAATGTTTGCAGTTTTTAAAAACATTTATTGTATGAAATAACATGGCAATGTATATCTCCATTTGCCTATTCTGTTAAGTGGCTTGTATGGATGCTATATGAGTCATTGGTTAGTTTAAAAACATGCAAATATATTTTTAAAGTTGCATTAAAGGACCATTATAGGCACCCAGACCACTTCAGCTTAATGAGGTGGTCTGGGTGCCTGGTCCATCTAGGGCTAACCCTTTTTTCTATAAACATAGCAGTTTCAGAGAAACTGCTATGTTTATGTTAGGGTTAATCCAGCCTCTAGTGGCTGTCTCATTGACAGCCGCTAGAGGGCTTCCGCGTTTCTCACTGTGAAAATAACAGTGAGAAGACGCCAGCGTCCATAGGGAAGCATTGTGAATGCTTTCCTATGGACTGGCTGAATGCGCGTGTGGCTCCTGCCGCGAATGCTCATTCAGCCTAAGAGGAGGAGAAGAGGGAGGAAAGGAGGAGGAGAGTTCCCCACCCAGCGCTGGAAAAAGAGGTAAGTTTAACCCCTTCCTCCACATCCAGCCCGGCGGGAGGGGGACCCTGAGGGTGGGGGCACCCTCAGTGCACTATAGTGCCAGGAAAATGAGTATGTTTTCCTGGCACTATAGTGTTCCTTTAAATTGTATGACAGGTAATAATTTTGCCTTTTAGATAATGGATCACATTAAACCTCTCACCACATTAAATCCCCCCACCCCAAAATAAATTGTGTTATGAATCTTGTGTTTCTCAAAACTCATCATCTTAAAACGATGTATAGAAACAGACTTGTATTTGTGCCACGTACTGTATTTGGAAGCACTTTTTTAAGATATTGCATATAATAGCATAATTGAAAGATATAAAGATTATATAGGTATTGTGTAGGTTAATCAGTACTGTATGGTATAATGTGTGCACAAAGCCTCCGTTTGATAGTTACATTGATACTTCTCCATCACATTCACATACATTTCTACAAATTAGCGAGCGCACTGTAGTAAATGCTCAGTTAAAACAGTGTGAGCTACACTATGCTTTAAAGGGACACTATAGGACACCAAAACAACTTTAGCTTAATGAAACAGTTTTGGTGTATAGATGCCCATGCAGTGTTACTACTCAATTCTCTGCCATTTTGAAATTAAATCGCATTATTCATACAGCCCTGGTTACCCCTTCCTGCTTGTGACTTGCACAGCCTTCCTAAACACTTCCTGTAAAGACACATCTAATGTTTAAGCATCTTTTATTGAACATTATGTCTAATTTAGAATTTCTTATCTCCTACTTTGAATAACCTTCCAGACCCTGCCAAAGCTTCCTGTATATGATTACAGTTCAATTTATTGGGTAGGAGATAAAAACTTCTAACGCAAGTTAACGTCTGATTAAAAGTGATATTTTTTTTCATGCAGGCTGTGTCAATTACTGGCAAGGGAGGTGTGGCTAGGGTTGCATTAACAGAAACAAATGGGATTTAACTCCCAAATGGCAGTGAATTGAGCCATGAAACTGCAGGGGCATGATTCATTAAGCTAATGTTGTTTGGATGCCTAAAGCATCCATTTGAGTAGAATGATCACTATTTATCTTATTCTCTGAGATTTTCTGTATTTTAGTATTCTCTATTCTAGATTATGTAATCCCAAAACTGCATATTATTTATAAAAACATGTATTTTCATGAATTCTATACAAAATACATCAATTTTAATTGATCCAGAGTTTTAATTTTACTATTTTGTTCATTCTACAGATATTCGGTTCATGGGTTTGGATCTTGGTTGCTGCAGTCAGAGTAAGTCAAGTCTTGAGCCAAGGATGGGTTATGTATGTTGCAGTGTCTTCATTTTTCTTCTCGTTGATACTTCTCATGGTCTACGTGTTTGGATTTCACAGAAACAACTGTGGCACCTGGAGAATAGTGGTAAGGAACTAATTTGATTTTAACTTGGACATTTGTATTTACATACAGAATACAGCACACTCATACACTAAGCACTAGCATGAAAGAATTTATTTGAATTTTAAAAACCCCTGACTGGCAACGGGGGTTTAGTTACAGTATATCATCAAACATTTCAGAAGCCTGCCACAACATATTCCCAAATATATTTACTTCTGAAACCAGTAAGGCTGCCCTCAACTAAAACATGCATACATTATTCTAGGCAACATTTTAATTTCTGCTCTGGTACATGAGTAATCAATTTAACAAAAACAAACACTTCTTGAGTGGAATCAATGGATGCTGGAATGTTAACAACACATTGTCATAGATTCCATTTGTGTAATTATAACAAACAAAATGAAAATAAAAGTAGTAATTAGAAACGTGCAATTATTTTCAGAAGAATCCAATTTCATCCTAAATTCACCCAAATTTCAGAATTCGGAAGCTTTTGATTTCCGAATTCAGCAGCACATGAAATTAGCGAAAACAAATGTTTTCTGAACAAATTGAGCAGAAACGTTTCAGATTCATACATTTTCAGAAGGATAGCAATTAGGAACTAATCGTATTGAGCAACTAAAACAGATATATCAAAAAATATATACATTTTGTCTTAATTTTTATGTTTCAGCTGTTAAGTTGATAGCTCCCTAATTTTTGTCTTAATTAGTTCAGAAAACGTTTGTTTTCAGTAATTTCATGTCCTGTGGAATTTGGAAATCTGAAGTTTTTGAATTTCCAAAATTTTGAAATACAATTACTTTGATAACGAATGCAGATGTCTATTTATTATTTTAGGGATATTGCGTGGTTATTACATGAGATTGCTATAATTAAGGGTATCAAATTAGGGACTTATCTACCTAGCAAATGAAAGAGCAAATTGAAGAAAATGAAACTTTTCTTATATTCTTATCCGTGTTTAGTGGATTGCTCCCTAGCTTGGCATCGTATGCTTATGTTTGATTGCCATAATTAAGACTATCAAATCAGGGATTTATCTATCTAGCCACTTAAAGAGGAAATGGAAGAAAATGGGCCTTGTCATTTTTCCTCTTTTTGTTTTTTAGTTGTATAGTAGAGAGCTCCCCTGATTTGGTATCTGATATGGGGTTCCCCTACTTAGGATCGCAAATCTGGGAGCTGCTTAATAAATGACTCCCCTAATTAGATAACCTGATGTGTTGTTCCCCTACTCAGGATACCAAATTAGGGCGCTGTCTAGTAGATAGCTCCCTAATTTGATATACATACGTGGGATTGCCATAATTAACAGTATCACTTTAAGGACTTATTTACTAAGCAACTGAAAGAGCAAATTTAAGAAAAGGGGCTATTCCTATTGTTTCTCTTTCAGCTGATTAATAGATGGCTCCCCTATTATACAGTTGCAAGAAAAAGTATGTGAACCCTTTGGAATGATATGGATTTCTGCACAAATTGGTCATAAAATGTGATCTGAGCATCATCTAAGTTACAACAATAGACAATCACAGTCTGATTAAATTAATAACACACAAAGAATGGAATGTTGCCATGTTTTTATTGTAAACATTCACAGTGCAGGTGGAAAAAGTATGTTAACCCCTAGACTAATGGCCTCTCCAAGAGCTAATTGGAGTGAGATGTCAGCCAACTGGAGTCCAATCAATGAGATGAGATTGGAGGTGTTGGTTACAGCTGCCCTGCCCTATAACAAACACACACCAGTTCTAGGTTTGCTTTTCACAAGAAGCATTGCCTGATGTGAATGATGCCTCGCACAAAAGAGCTCTCAGAAGACCTACGATTAAGAATTGTTGACTTGCATAAAGCTGGAAAGGGTTCTAAAAATATCTCCAAAAGCCCTGCTGTTCATCAGTCCATGGTAAGACAAATTGTCTATAAATGGAGAAAGTTCAGCACTGCTTCTACTCACCCTAGGAGTGGCCGTCTTGTAAAGATGACTGCAAGAGCACAGCACAGACTGCACAATGAGGTGAAGAAGAATCCTAGAGTGTCAGCTAAAGACTTACAAAAGTCACTGGCAAATGCTAACATCCCTGTTAGTGAATCTACAATATGTAAAACACTAAACAAGAATGGATTTCATGGGAGGATACCACAGAGGAAGCCACTGCTGTCCAAACAAAACATTGCTGCACGTTTACAATTTGCACAAGAGCACCTGGATGTTCCACAGCAGTACTGGCAAAATATTCTGTGGACAGATGAAACCAAAGTTGAGTTGTTTGGAAGAAACACACAACACTATGTGTGGCGAAAAAAAGGCACAGCACACCAACATCAAAACCTCATCCCAACTGTGAAGTATGGTGGTGGGGGCATCATGGTTTGGGGCTGCTTTGCTGCGTCAGGGCCTGGACGGATTGCTATCATCGAAGGAAAAATGAATTCCCAAGTTTATCAAGACATTTTGCAGGAGAACTTAAGGCCATCTGTCTACCAGCTGAAGCTCAACAGAAGATGGGTGTTGCAACAGGACAATGACCCAAAGCATAGAAGTAAATCAACAACAGAATGGCTTAAACAGAAGAAAATACGCCTTCTGAAGTGGCCCAGTCAGAGTCCTGACCTCAACCCTATTGAGATGCTGTGGCATGACCTCAAAAAAGCAATTCACACCAGACATCCCAAGAATATCGCTGAATGGAAAAAATTCTGTAAAGAGGAATGGTCAAGAATTACTCCTGACCATTGTGCACGTCTGATCTGTAACTACAGGAAAAGTTTGGTTGAAGTTATTGCTGCCAAAGGAGGTTCAACCAGTTATTAAATACAAGGGTTCACATACTTTTTCCACCTGCACTGTGAATGTTTACATGGTGTGTTCAATAAAAACATGGCAACATTTCATTCTTTGTGTGTTATTAGTTTAAGCAGACTGTGATTGTCTATTGTTGTGACTTAGATGATGATCAGATCACATTTTATGACCAATTTGAGCAGAAATCCATATCATTCCAAAGGGTTCACATACTTTTTCTTGCAACTGTAGTACCCTGATGTGTGGGTTCCCCTACTTAGAATCAATCTACTAAACAGTGCCCCATAGGTAATAATGGACATCCGAATTTCTGAAAAATTTCAGATAAATTTTGGGTCTTTCAAATGGATAATTACTAAATTTCAACAATGTAAAATTCAGAATTGCTGAAATGAGACCAAAAACAAACCAATTTTTTTCCCTTTGCTCATTTCCAATAATATACATAAAAATGTCTCCCAGACACTAAGTGAAGCGCACAATGAAAAGGCAAAAGAGAAAAGATTGAGTTTGTCTATAAGTTATTAAAGGTGAGTGGGCTGGCATTTTCATATTTTTCCTCCTTGCAATTATAATACGGTATTAGTAAATTCATCTTGCCCAGCAAAGAGAGGTACGGCAGCGCTCATTCCTCCAGACTTTTGTAGAATTTATCCAACATAGCTTGGAAATTAGCTTTGTATAAGTGATCCATGTCCCTTATATCCATACCCCAAGGTATTTAAAAAGCTCTGTTGGACCACTGCAAGGTGAAGCTCTGACGTATACAATCGTCCTAGCCTCTGGGACCGACATATTTAGGATTGTAATAAATTTGTCTGTGGGTTTATGAGAGAACCATAGTTTTAAAATTCCTGCATTGGTAGGGTCACTTATGGGTTGGTTAATTAAAACAGCCGATCATCAGCCCATCTTGCCTGTCTGAAGCCTATGTCAGCTTCTAGTCAAATGGCATTTAGGAAGGGTTCGAGGGCAAGGACAAAGAGCAGCTGCAAAACTAGGCATTCTTGTCAGGTACCATTCGTAGATGTATAAGATCCATGTCATCTATTTCGGGCCAAAGCCCATGTGTGTCAGAGCCTCAAATAGGAAGTTCCAGTCCACTCTATCGAGGGCCTTCTCTGCATCGGTGGATAAGAAAAGAAGACCTTGGAAGTCACAAGTGGGAGTAGTGGATGAGAAACAGGCTTGTCTGCCTTGACGTTGGCAGATGGGCTTACCCTCTCATGGCCCTTGGAGGTAACTAAAAATCTCCATTTGTTTAAAAATACATAGGGATTAAGGAGAGAGCGCTTGTTTTTCTTTGGTTTTTACTATATATTGGGGCTGATGTGCACTGTAGTCATTGCTGCCGCCCAGTAGTGATGGGAGTGAGCACAGGACTTATCTTTTTGCATTTGAGAAACAGGCTTGTGCCTCTCTTTTTGGTATGAAACCCACCATATCGCCATGGATTAACTCATTTAGGTCAGGCTGTCACCTATGGGATAGAGCCTTTGCAAATAATTTCAGGTCACAGTTCAGCAGGGATATCTCTGAAAGAGGTGTTCAGTGTTGAGTCCCAACAAGCCTAGTAGACTCCAGTCTGGTTCATCTGTGTCTCTGTAAGATACCTATCATTGTCCCCTTTGGCAGTCTCTGCCAATAGAAATCCAAGGGATCAGGCCATTTCGTGTTGAGAGGAGATAGTTGTAAGGTTATACTGGCTTCCATCAAATTCACATGGGTGCATATCTGGCGTGGTCCTTCTGGGGTGAAGATTAGTAGGCTTGTCCGTATGTCCTAGTAGAGACCAAAATTTATACAATATACAGATCATACATAAAAATAGTTTTACATTTTTATGGACCGGTTTTCTGATTGATATTCAGGGGGTATAACAAGAATCATGTATATGATTCCAGTGCCAATCTCCCTTGGCGCTGGGTCGGTACTCCGCCTCCTCTGATGGTGGGGGCTAATGCACATGCGCAGCGAGTGCTGAAAGTGCATTAGGCCCTCCACAAAGGAAATCAGTGCTTCAATGCTTTCCTATGGGGATTTAAGTGATGCTGGATGTCCTCATTCAGAGACTGAGGACATCCAGCGTCAGTTAGGCGATCAAGAATCTCATTAGGAAGTGCCTCTCATGGCTGTCTAATTGAGAGCCACTAGAGACATTCCTGCAATGTAATCATTGACTCTGTGAGATGCTCAGTCTGCGATTAGGCTATATCATTTTTGCTCAAGGAACTAACAAAGAACAAAAAATTACTTGATATAGTATAAACAATAATTTGCAATTTACATGTACAATTTCCATAAATGATCCATACTGTATATAAAATCTGGTAGGCAGAGGTCCAGTAGGACCCTCCTAATGACATGACCAATGTTGCCTGGTTCTATCTGTTTCTGGACTCTTTCAAACACATTATGTTTCGACAGACACATATAAAAGTTCAGTCTTTTCTTAACTCATTAAGTTTATCCAATAAATATATCTGTGTTTTATTTCTTTTATTAGGATGTTATTTACCATGGAATTACAGCCATTTTCTACCTAAGTGCCGCTGTCCTGCAAGCTAATGCAACAATATGGTGCAATATCAATATCCCTGCTGGTTCTACACCTCAATGCAGCGTAGTCAACTATCATCTGAATGCTGCTGCTACGGTAAGTTCATTATATATGGTTTCTTGTGAGTGTTTGAATACTGGCAACCAAACTGAAAAATGTATACTAAAATTTCTGAATTTAATAATAATTTTCTTAGTGAATAGATTCCATATTGTAGAGTTTTGTTGCATTGAAACATTTCAGAATTGGCATGTTCTAAGTGGTAAAGTAGTAGATAACTGGATGTCTTAATGTCGTGGTTTTGGGGTAAAGACCCTGCCCCTGCACACTGACAAACGTAAGCATTGCTGTTTTTCAGAAATGACAACGTTTACATTCATCACTAAAGATTCACGAGTGCCAATTTCAGCTTTTTTGTAATTTGTTAAAGCATGTTAATAATGTGGATAATTTCATGGATAGTATAGCATATTGTTGCATAAATGTTTCAAGTGTCCTAATTTTATTTTGTTTGACGGTGTGTACTATGATTAACATAATGAGTGCTCAAGCCACAGCATCAGAGTTTTGAAAGGGTCAGTGAAAATGAAATTTAAATTCAAATATCTTAACATCTGATTTATTTTGTTCCAGATCTTTGCTTTTATAACAACGCTACTTTACGTTTTGCACAACTTCCAAAACTTTATTCGATGAACATAACAGGACAACACAAAAGAAGAATAAATCTATCGATTGGATGGAATATGAAATTTATCTTACAGAGCACATTTGGAAACCACTGCTTACTGTGACAAACTTTAAAGTTATTTCCATCGTTATTAATGATATAAATATAAGTTATTATTGATGTTGCTGAAAATTGTAAAATGCTAACAGTCACTCAGAACATACTAGATGATGCAAAGTAAATGGATTTATATTTTCTGATAAGGGATCCTGGACCGGTTTTTGTCACAAATTCTAACAGAAGTATGATTATATCTGCGTTGTAACAAAATTAAAAAAGGATTTTACTGGCTGTTTTCTCTTCTCCAAGACCAGATGAAACCAGTCAACAATGAAATCCAGCCCATAGACACTATGCATTTATTATATTAACGATACAAGAGAAGTATTATTAAAAACACTATTTTCTTTCTTTGAGCACTTTTCACTGTATTTTATTCTGTGCTAATATTATATTTATATTTTTTCATACTTAAATTGACTTTAACTATACACTCTTCAGCTTGTAAAATAAAATACTTTTGCTCAGGGTTTGCCAAGTGGTACTTTCTTGTGTGTTGTACTCTGTTCCACTAGAAACCTGTCATTAATAGTGTCATTAATAGACCATGTGAGTGGTTTCAGTTTTTTACTTTCATCACTCATTTTCACCAAAACAATCTACACTATATGTTTTTTTTTTATCTTGTTGTTCCCTTCATTGTATGTTTAAAAGCATATTCCTGAATTTAAGACAACACAAAATTGTTGGGGTAAGTGAACCCCTTTATCACTTTTATTTGTATTAGCGCTCCACTAGGTGGTGTATTTTACACCACATTTCTATATATTATATAGTTTGTGGGCTGAATTTCAAACGGGTATTCATTGGATTGTCCGTTCGTATAGACGAAAGTCCCATACATATAAAGTGTGCCCATAAATCAGATGTATCATATGGGATAATAAATAAAACACTGTTGTTAATTTAATTCATACAAAAAAAAAAAAAAGGATTCATATAATACTATATATAACTTGATTGGAAACTCAGGAAGAAAGATAGCCCTTTTTGAGTTCAAAGTTATTAGTGATAATTTGGAAGAGATGTGTTTACAATTAGAAAGATTCCTGACGAAGGAATCCAAAATCAAATGGGAGGTATTTACTATGGAGAAATATTTAAAGGAACAGATCTCCCCTTAGGTTTACAAAATACCCCACATTCGACAGAGATGACAAGTCATTTATGGATATATGGGAAAGGGTTCTGGAATCCTTCTCCTTTAATATGATGCGGATCATTGATGACCAAAGGAGGAAGAATCTAGAAATTTTAGATATCAAAATTAAAGAGATCCAAGCAAAACTGGACCCATTTATAGGAACCAAAGATTTTGATACCTTGGCTAATCATATTACAGAGAAATTAGAGAAACTAGAAACTTCCGTACTTAATGTTAAAAAGAGGAAGTTCCAAAGAGGCCGCCATGATTATGCAACCAATAATATAAGAAAGATACCAAATCAAAATCATAAAAATGTCATTTATAATATGACCCGAAACCCAAGATAACAAAATAAATCAAGATTTAGACCTAGACAACCTCCCTCTATGAAAACAACAAAAGACAAAAGGAATGAAACATCGTATCCCTCCAGAAACTCACAACCAGAATGGCAGGTTGTAGAGAGGAGACCTAGGTATAAACCTCAGTATATAGGAAGGGGTGATATGACTAACTTTCCAGGGAGAATGAAGAATATAGGTAGAGGAGATAGGACTCTGCCACAACATCCTAAACCCATTCCTACATCTAACCGGTATCAACCACTTAATTAAGCCGGTGCTTTAGAATCCCCTTTTTTAGAGAGAGGAGAGAACAAAGGGGGTTTTAGAAGAACCCCATTTGCCCAGAAAAGGAGACGAGGAGAACCAGAAGAAGGGGAAATAGAGGAGGAAAAAAATTGGAGGACCCAAAAAGAGAGGATAATGAGGAGATAATAACTAATTAATTTATCTGAAAATTTATTTATTTTTTACATTTTTTATTTTTGCAGTGCATATGAAAACTAGAAAAGCTACAATTTCTGGGGAAATTGTGTGAAGTGTTCTTGCCTCCACCAGTAGTCTACAGCTGGTGTGGGCAGAGTAACTAGGTGGAGTGGCTTGAGTAACTGTTGTGTGGTTGGAGTGACTGGAGAAACTGTGGAAAGGTTACTCACTCTACAGCAAGGGCAGAAAAGAGCAGTTAAAAACAAACTGCTCCAAACTGCTCAATAAGAATAATAATATATATGTGAGATAATAGTAAGTGGTCTTGCCATGTAGGGATATAAATGTACCAATTTATTTTAAAACGTTTAGCTATCCCTGCTGCCACTGTGATGTTTTGTACAAATCAGTCAATAATTCCTGTATAACGAACTTTTGTACAAATCAGTCAATAATTCCTGTATAACGAACTACAACCCTCTGTTGCCTGTCATTCAGCCACTGAGTGACAGGCAACCCTCTGTTAGACTTCACTCCACACTGGACCACCAGGGGTACACCACGGACCACCAGGGACAGAGAAATGTCCCCCCTCCTCCTCAACTAAGGTAAGAAGGGAGGGAGGACAGCAATATATTTTATTAAATACTTTTTTTTTTTTTTAAAGCCTCCATACCCTCCTTCCTCTCCCACACACACATACACTGCCCCCCACAAATACACTGCCCCCCACACACACATACACTGCCCCCACACATACACTGCCCCCCATACACACACTGCCCTCCATACACATACACTGCCCCATTCACACATACACTGCCCTCACATACACTGCCCCATACACACATACACTGCCCATACACACATACACTGCCCCCATACACACATACACCTTTAAACACACATACACTGCCCCACACACACATACACACACTGCCCCATACACACACCCCCCACACTCTGCCACCCATACATTCCCCCAAACACACATACCTGCCCCCATACACACCTACTGTCCCCAAACACACATACACTGCCCCAACACACATACCTGCCCCCACACACTGCCCACACACACACTGTACACACACTGCCCATACACACATACACTGCCCCACACACATACACTGCCCCCCCATACACACATGCACCCCCACACACACATACACTGCCCCCCATACACACACCTACACTGTCCCCCAACACACATACCCTGCCCCCACACATGCACTGCCCCCCCATACGCACCCATCCACCTGCATGTCCCCAACACACATACACTCCACACATACACTACATACCTGCCCCTATATACACATACATTGCCCTACACACATACACTTCCCCACACACATACACTGCCCCCCATACACACATACACTGCCCCCATACACACATCACTGCCCCCCATACACACTGTGATACACTGCCCCCACACACACATACACTGCCCCACACACACATACTGCCACACACACACACCACACTGCCCCCACACACACTGCCCCCCATACACACATACACTGCCCCCATACACACATACACTGCCCCCATACACACACTGCCCACCCATACACACACTGCCCCACAAATACTGCACACCCATACACACACAGACACACACATTGCCCCCCACACACACTGCCCTCCATATATACAGTGCCCCCCACACATAAAGTGCCCTCCCCATACATAAAGTGCCCTCCCCATACACACACTGCCCAACACAGACATACAGTGCCCCCATACACACACTGCCACCCTCACACACAGTGCCCCACACACACACTGCCCCCTAACACACACTGCAACCCTGACATACACTGCCGCCCTCACACACTCACACACACTTCACCACTCACACACACTGCACCTTTCACACACACTTCACCCCTAACACACACCGCTGCTCCTATGCCCTATATCCCAGCAGACCCCAGGTAAGTTGTCAAACTGTTCTTAAACAGTATGACTACTTACTCTGGGGTGGGATCCTGGCACTACTGGCACCATAACTACTACACTGAGCTGTAGTGGTTATTGTGCCAGGATTATTCTTTTAAATAATCTAAAAGTGCCCCTCCCGAGATCAGGCTCTGGATCCGCCACTGTCCTAACCTCAACATATGAGGAAAGGGATTTAGGGGTGATTATTTCTGATGACTTAAAGGTAGGCAGACAATGTAATAGAGCAGCAGGAAATGCTAGCAGAATGCTTGGTTGTAAAGGGAGAGGTATTAGCAGTAGAAAAAGGGAAGTGCTCATACCATTGTACAGAACACTGGTGAGACCTCACTTGGAGTATTGTACACAGTACTGGTTAACAAATTTAAACCTATTTAGTTTAGAAAAACGTCGCCTGAGAGGGGATATGATAACATTATACAAATATATTCGTGCCAATACAAACCATTGTGTGGAAATCTATTCACAAACCGGACTTTACATAGGACACGAGGCCATGAGTTTAGACTGGAAGAAAGAAGATTTCGTCTAAGGCAAAGGAAAGGTTTTTTTACTGTAAGAACAATCAGGATGTGGAATTCTCTGCCTGAGGAAGTGGTTTTATCAGAGTCCATACAGATGTTAAAACGGCTACTAGATGCATACTTGCAAGAACAGAATATTCAAGGATATAATCTTTCAATGTAGGGTAATAACTTCTTGATCCAAGGATAAATCTGACTGCCATTCTGGGGTCAAGAAGGAATTTTTTTCCTAGTTTGTTGCAAAATTGTGCTTCAAACTGGTTTTTTTTGCCTTCTTTTGGATCAACAGCAAAAAACATGTGAGGTAGGCTGAACTTGATGGATGCAAGTCTCTTTTCAGCTATGTAACTATGTAACTATGTAACTACTGGAGACCGTATCTTCAGAAGGATATTGATACCTTAGAGAGGGTTCAGAGAAGGGCTTCTAAACTGGTTCATGGATTGCGGGATAAAACTTACCAGGAAAGGTTAAAGGATCTTAACATGTATAGCTTGGAGGAAAGACGAGACAGGGGGGATATGATAGAAACATTTAAATATATAAAGGGAATCAACACAGTAAAGGAGGAGACTATATTTAAAAGAAGAAAAACTACCAAAACAAGAGGACATAGTCTTAAATTAGAGGGACAAAGGTTTAAAAATAATATCAGGAAGTATTACTTTACTGAGAGGGTAGTGGATGCATGGAATAGCCTTCCAGCTGAAGTAGTAGAGGTTAACACAGTAAAGGAGTTTAAGCATGCGTGGGATAGGCATAAGGCTATCCTAACTATAAGATAAGGCTAGGGACTAATGAAAGTATTTAGAAAATTGGGCATTCTAGATGGGTCGAATGGTTCTTATCTGCCGTCACATTCTATGTTTCTATGTTTCTATTAATACATTTTTAACAGGATCTTCATATTGCAGCCTTGTTACACAGGGTTTCAAATCCCTCGAAAATTCCACCAACTGCAAACAGGAACTAATAGATTTCAAATAGGGCAGAGAAGAGCGGTTAAAAACAAACTGCTCACTTCACTGGCAGTTGCCATCTTCAAACCGTCGTATTTTTAAAACTATAAACCCTACAGTGAAGAGCTTTATATTGTGAGAATCACAAGACCCAGACCTTCATTTTGATAGTATGTCTCTGAAATATTAAAACTTAAGGCACAGTCGCAGTTTAGATATTGCCCTTCAAATTCGAGGTGGCTAGAGTGGAGTTTCAATGAATGTCAATGGACGGCGTGAGTTGCAAACAAATGGTCATATTGTGAAAACTATCAGGACTATGGCTTAGCCAGGACATGTCTAGTGGCAGCAGGGATAGCTGAACGTTTTGATATTAGATTTGTGTAGGTGGGCTTGAAAATGAGGGAGTGGTGGCAGTTTAGAAATCCTGTCCTGATTTTTCAGCTTTTGTCAGCTCCCACTCTAGTTTTGAACATTTCGCTATTCATTCCTATGGGACCAATTTCGCCACAAAATCGACGATATTTTGTGAACCATTCGGCGAAACGTTCCACAAAGTAATAGCACACCAATCGGGAACAATCCGCACCTTTATTACTGTCTATGTAAAGTAAAAATTGTGGGAGGAGTTAGGGTGGTAAATTTGGCTATAATAATAATAATATATATATATATGAGATAACATTAAGTGGTCTTGCTATGCAAGAACACTTAAAAAAACAAGCGTGCATGGGGTACCCCAACGGCAATCCTCATGCTTATCAAACATTTGTTACAATGGTGTATACGTTAGTACTTGCACATTTTTATAGTAATTAAGTAATCCAGAATATTGATTACAGCTACAGCGTGAAAAGAGTTGAAGCAGATAAAGGGATTTTGTCTATTCAGGAGCATAAATTCCTCATTCTAGATTCACCAAGAATACCAGTGTTATATACACTCCCAAAAATCCATAAAGACCAGATACATCAACCGGGGAGACCTATAGTCTCCGGTGTTCAATCAATACTATCCCCCCTATCTAAATATATAGATATTCAGTTGCAAAACCTGGGTAAAAAATATCCTTCATATTTGAAGGATACGATAAGTTTGCTAAATATTTTGGAATCTTTCTGCTGGGAGGAAGGGCTATTGCTTATAACATGTGATGTCAATAGTCTATATACCAGCATTATACATGAAAAAGGAATAGAAGCAGTCCACTTCTTCCTAACTAAATCTAACATTTTTCCAAATGACCAAGTCCTTTTTATCTTGGAAGGCATTCAAATTATACTCTCTAATAATTTTTTTTTGGTTTGAAGGGGATTATTTCCTCCAATGCAGAGGCACGGTCATGGGAACCAGGTACGCCCCCAGCTATGCCAATTTGTTCATGGCCGATTGGGAAGAATCTTTTATCTACTTAGGACATGGCTGGGGGGAGAACCTGGTTCTCTACAAAAGATATATTGATGACAGGTTTATGATTTGGAGGGGAGACTGTGCCTCTGCAGCGGAGTTTATTAATTTCTTGAATTCCAATGAATGGAACATCAAACTTACGCATGAATTTAATAACACTAGTATCAATTTTTTGGATTTGAATATTTTCATATTAGAAGGGCAAATTAAAAAAAAAAACTTTTTTTAAACAAGTTGATGTAAATAGCTACATCCATAGGAGTAGCTGCCATTTTAAGGCTTAGCTGGATAATATCCCCAAGGGACAATTTTTAAGACTTTGGAGAAACTGTACCAACATAAAAAAGACTTTGAGGAACAAGCCGGAGTTTTAAGCAAACAATTCTTTAACAAGGGGTATAATAAAAAGGCTCTGATGGATGACATCATTAAAATTAGGAATTGTGACAGATCTGCCCTTCTTAACTAGAAGACTAAGCCAGAATTAATAATGAATGAGGAAGTTCCAATTATTCTTGACTTTAATACTCATGCAGGAGGTTTAAGGACATTTTTTGATAAAAACAGGCATATCTTACAGCAGGATAATGATCTAAAAAAGTGTTGGAAAAAAAACGAACCTTAAACAAATCCTCAAGAACAAGGGAGTTTCCTATCTGAAATTAGGAACACACAAAAAGGATTCTTTACTGTGGTGATTGTATGGGGTGCAAAGTGAGAAGGGACAAAGAAAGAAAGATTGACAATTTTTATTCTTTTACTAACAAGAAAAAGTTTTTTATTAACTCATTTATCACTTGCAACACCAGTAATGTTGTGTATGTTCTCGTATGTCCATGGGGCTTCCAGTACGTGGGAAAAACATCAAGGCCCCTTATGGTCAGGATACAAAAACATATATATAATATAAGAAGGGGATATGCCAATCATAGCGTGTCACAACATTTTTTGGAACATCATAACAAAAATCCAGATGTTCTTTCATTTAAAAAAAAAAAAAAAGGTAGGTACATAACTTTGTCAAGACGCCAAGCGTATTTATACCGTTGCATACAGGCTAGGTAGTGGCATGAGTTTTTGCACTTTTTTTTTTTATATATATAACCAAGTTTAACTTAATGAGCAGCCTGTTAAGGTTTAAACAGCCTATATAGTATGCTTATGGCGCAGGAAGACAATATTGGTTAAGTTAATGTCAGTACAGGCTGAGCTATATACTAAGCATAAACAAACTAAATAATAACTGGTGGAACATAAATGATAAATTGCTGCATTGCTATAGGTTACTGCTGTTTATCATTGCATATTTTTTATGGGTAAAGGAGAAAAAAATAGAAGTTAGGTGTTAGTCAGGGCATGTACAAAAGAGGCTAGCTGAGCTTGGTAACTGACTATGCTGTAAGAGATTTACGGGTAAACCTACGTTTGTCTTAACAGTAACAGTAGCTGAGCTTGGTAACTGACTATGCTGTAAGAGATTTACGCGTAAACCTACGTTTGTCTTAACAATAACTGAATGTCCCTGGGGAGACAATTACACAATATGAGCGATTAAAGCAATTAAACAATTAAACCTAATCTATGCCTGGGTTTGTGACTGTAAATGATTAGGAAACATAGCGCCAACAGTCCAGGCAAGGGTTGATGCATGTCAGTCAGTGAAAGTGAAGCAAGGCAGTAATTGAAATGTACACCACAGGTAGTGCATTATTGGGGGTTTACCCTATCCCCTGACTTAGCTTCCGACCTCCTTGGTTAGTGAAAGTCTCGATGACCCAGAACTTTTTGCTCCTTCTGCCCCAGGCTTGAGTTGAGATCCGGTTCCTGCTGGTCTAGCTGCGTGCAGCTCCATTACTGGTGTCCCGGTGGGGTTCAGTGGTAGCTTGTTCCCGCAATGTCTCCCTCCGGAGGTGCAAGATGTACACTGGGGAGTTCCCCCCCTGCGGCTCCCTACCCGGAATTGTGGTGATGAGCTTTGGCTGTCTTGTTGCTCCAGTAAGTGCCAGCGGGTCGATCAGGTCGGCTCCGCTGGTGCAAGTATCGTGGTGTCGAGATTATATGCCTAGTGAGGTTAGGCGTGGGTCGATACTTCTTAGGAGGTAAGCCTTGTAATGAGGTGTCCCCCTGCTCCCTCTTCTCCCGTTGCTTGTGCCTGTCAGCGAGTTTGGGCCAAAAGTCGGCAGAGATTTCGTCTAGGTGCCTCTTGGGTTTCTCCAAGCTGCCATCACATTGATTAGTGGCTCGTTTGTGCTTTTCGGAGCTGGTTTGTGTGCAGGTGAGGTGGTGGGCTGTTGAGAGACCGTTTGGGCTGCTAGGGTCTGTGCCAGTTTGGCCCACAGTTGGGTCCAAAAGCGGTCAAAGGCGGCTGCTATGCGGTCCTCGTGGGGGATTGTGCTTGCAATTCGCGCATGTAGAGGCCGGGTGGAAGCAGGCCCAGGAGCATGGTCGGTAGACGCCATCTTGGTTACTGTGTGCGGGTTTTCTGTGGTCGCAGAAGCTTGTAGGGGCTTGTGACCCTGTGTGGGCTCTGTAGTAAGACAGCAGGGTAAAAGAGCAGCGGGAGACCGGCCATCCCCCCCCCGTGCTGCTCGTGTGACAAGGTCGCATGTTGGTGTCGAGCTGTGCATCAACGTTTGAGGTCTCTTTGTGTAGGTCTTGGTTTCCTCTCCCATTCCCAGCCTCCAAATGCCCGACTTGGGTGTCTGTGTTGGCAGATGCAGCTTAGAGTTCCGGTTGGTACAGGAGCTGTTGCTGCCTGCGTCCGCTTGGCTCAGCGGTCAGGCCCCGCCTCCCTGTTCTTTCATTTTTTGGTGTTCAACATATTTCAGGTCATTGGAGGGGCAACAGTATCCCATCCAGCTTAAATAAAAATGAAATTAAACGGATCTTTAATTTAGACACAATGACTCCAAATGGTCTTAATATTGATTGGGAGTCTGTTACACTAATTTGATGTGTCTAATTATAATTTGTAACCCTTATTATACAGTCAATTGCCTTAATATTAAGGGTTTTATACATTTTGAATATACATTTTGTATAGATTTTTTATTTTTGAATGTATTCAAACTTTGGAGAAATTGATATATTTATCCCTTTTTTATCTCATTTTTATCCTCAATTAAGATTTGAACTCAAAAAGGGCTATCTTTCTTCCTGAGTTTCCAATCAAGTTATATATATGGTTATATGAATCCTTTTTTGTATGAAGTAAATTAACAACATTATTTTATTTATTATCCCATATGATACACCTGATTTATGGGCACACTTTATATGTATGGAACTTTCGTCTATACAAACAGACAATCCAATGAATACCCGTTTTAAAATCAGCCCACAAGCTACACGAAACCGAAAGTACGCATAACCGGAAGTGTTATGTGGAACGCCAGATCCCCCTACTGGAAGGGAAGTTTGGAACGCATGAGTCATCACACTCGATTGCAGAACTGTGACATGCCAGTTAGATGCCGGATTTTGGCGCCAAATTCAATTATATGTTGTGTATAAATGTCAGAGTTTGTATTGTGATATTATGATGCACTTGAAAAAGACCATCAACGTCGAAACGCATTGTGCTTTTAATTATTCTGAAAAATAAAGTATCCTGTCTGTTTATCCACTACTTCCAGGAAATTCCTTACCTGGTTTGTGGGGCAGCTGAATGAGCTGGATACACCTTACCTACACGCTTAAACAGCCAGAGCCTGCTATAAGTGGTTCTGGTAAATGTGAGTAGTTTTGAGTGGATCTGGCCATTTTATATATCTCTCAAACTATATTTCACTATGAGAGTATTTTTGCTTCTGTCTCCTATATAGACTTGTCACTCCTGTACTTCATTGAAAGTTCAGATCTAAGTATTACATTACTTATTGTACTTTAGCACTTCCCACCCTGTCTTTTATATTCTATGTTATTTCTCTGTAATGCCACATTAGGTGATCAGTGGCAGTGGGAATCTGTGCATTAATTGTAGTAGCGCCAGTCACACCTTATTCTATTTTGTGTTTATTAGTCTTTAATTAAGGTTATAGAAACAAGGTTAACTATTAGTAGTTAGAGTTACGGGAATTTCATGGCATTTCTCAAGAAATATGTTAAACCAGTGAGCTGAAGAACAATGCTGGATCAAGTTAAACACAAGGATTTCTTAATATGAGGCTAATTTAGGAATAATATTGAGATTAGGTTTATACAGCAGACTTGTGATGGTGAGGAAGATTCTTTATATTAAATTAGGAATATGCAATCAATGACACCACTCAAACAGATACATGAATAACCAGATAATCATGCAATCATATATACATTGATAACTATTCACATAACTATACACATACCTATATAATTACCAATACATTCACCGACACATACTTAAAGTAAACTCATTAAGGCATAATTATGTATCTTTCCGTAAGGTGGGTGGGGAAGGGACTTTGTTTGGAACTCTGGTCTCCCTACTATATGTAGATGGGGAGAAGGAATACCAAGACCCCTGTCTGTCCTGAATGATTTCATTGGCTGCATGGTCTGTCATGAATGGGGTGTCCAGGAGGCTGTAATCCTTCCTAGGAAGCATTCATGCCTGGCTGACACACCACTCCTGCGTGTTCACTCGTGAAAACCAGAATTGGAAAGGGGTGGGCGTATCAACATCATCCAAGGCCCACCCACCGGGCAGTGTTTTACGTCCAAGTGGAGATTTATCAAAAGTTTGTGATCAGACATGTGGTGCAATGTTGTAAAAGAGGAGTAATCACTAATGTACTCATGTACCACCAACCTGCTTGGCTCTTTACCTTCTTCCTCCCATGGCATCAACTTGCAGTCAACCTGGCGAAAGAGGTCTGAGTTGGAAGGGCTTTCTGTCGACTTTCCAGGTGATTAGGTGTGCATCCTAAAACTGTATTCATATTTACATGAATGACCAATAAAGAAAGTACATAATCCCTACAGTGTGCTGGCCCATTGGGAGTGCCCTCCTAATGTGATTAGTCAAATGGTTTTCTAATTGTGTGATCTCTTAACTGGGGTCCACCTAGCACTAGTCATTTTCATCTTTGAGAGTTGAAAGCTACCTCATGGACCATCTGTTAGCTTTCCTAAATTAAATCCGGCGGTGTGGGTCCAATTTATTACAATTTATTGACTGTGAGTGTAAGCTGAAAGCTTTGAGCCAATAAACTAAACCTTGTGCTGCTGGGATTAGCTCAGTAAAGAGAGTTTATGGCTAGAGAGGAGGCTGAGACTGGAAGCTCAGCAGACCTCAGGTAAAAAGTCAAGACAATTACAAACGGTTTAACAATTTGCATTGGGTGGACGGGGATGACAGGGAGCACAGAAGAACACTTCAGGCACCATAACCACTGTAGGGGATATAGTGTTCGGATTGTTTGTTTAAAGTATAAGCTCACTTATCAGCATCAAGACACACCTCCTACGCTAACACATCACTTTGCTGCTTTCAGCTAAAAAGCAAACTCTATAGTTAGAAAGAGGAGTATTTTTTTATTTTTATTCTTTATTTTTGCGAGTTTTTGCATACAGTATAACATATTTCATTGAGCGACAGGTTAAAGATTCTAACAGTACTTGCATACATTCGTCACCAAGCTGGGCCTACTCAGTTTTTAGTATTTTAGGGGCTTATGCCCCCATGCTCCCCTATAGGTGGTCCTAGGGCGTGTGGTTTGGGGGGTCTGAGGAGTATTTTTATGATCCCCTACAAACTAACAAGCCCTCAATAAAGCCCATACAGTGAAGAGGGGTGGGGAGGGAGTGTGGGGCAGCAGTGCTATAACTTGGTTGTACAATAACAAAAAGCAAACAAAACCACACAGATATAAACCCTGCAATAACTTCCACTGCTCCAGCAAAGCAGCAATAGCAACTTAATGTATCAGTCTTAATATATAAACAAACTAAAAAAACTATTGTAAAAAAACAAGGGACCTCAGCCAGGCAACATTTGTAGCTTCAGCCACAATCTTTCTTCATTCTCATCTCATTAGTTTAGCTTAAAAAAAAAAAGGTTGACAAACTGGACGCCGAGGTTTGCAGGCCACTTTGATCCCCCTTTTACTCAATTTGAGGGTTTCCCCCCTTGGTCCGGTTCCAAAAAAGGAACCAGGGGCTTTCAGGTTGATTCAGCACCCGTCATACCCAGCGGGTGTGTCAGTCAATGACGACATTGACAAGGAAGTGTGTTGGGTGTGTTACGCGTCACTTGACTCCGCGTTACAGCTGGTCCGGTGGGTGGGAAGAAGGGCGTTGTTGGCCAAATCAGATATCGAGTCTACATTTAGACTGTTGCCGGTACACCAAGCTTGTTTTCATTTGTTGGGGTGTTTTGTTAACGGGTTTTACTACTATGACATGTGCATGCCCCGGGGCTGCACCATTTTCTGTTATTATTTTGAACTGTTTGCTTCGTTTTTGGAGTGGGTAAGGGCGCGTGCGTCGGGCTTGGGGTCCTTGACTCATTACTCGTAAGATTTCCTTTTCCTCGGACATGCTGGTTCGCAGGATTGTGTTTCCTTGTTGCAGGCTTTCCGGCACATGGTGTCCGATTTTGGGGTACTGGTTGCGGAACACAAAACGGTCAGTCCAGTGTCGGTCTTGTTGTTCTTAGGTATCGACTCTGTTCGGATAATTTTCATCTCCCAGACAAAAAAAATTTGGTTTTGTTACGCCAGGTTGATTTGGTCAGGGGGTCTAAGGTCCAACTGCGCCAGATGCAGGGGTTGCTGGGTCACCTGGTCTTCGCGTGTCGGGTACTGCCTATGGGGATGGCGTTCTGTTGCCAGCTGTCGACGGTTGGAGTGAGGGAGTCCTATCATTACATCTGGGTAATGCGGCGTTTGTGGGCGGAATTGCTGATATGGAGTTCCTTCCTCAGCTGTTACAATGGGCATTCCTGCTGGTTGAGGGAAGCTACCATAAAAGGAGAGAAAGTCATGGTGTGGCCTCCATCCTCCCCTGACCTCAATCCTGACCTTATGAAAGTATTTAGAAAATTGGGCAGACTAGATGGGCCGAACGGTTCTATGTAATCCTATTGAGAACCTTTGGAGCATCTTCAAGCAAAAGATCTATGAGTGTGGGAGGCAGTTTACATCCAAACAGCAGCTCTGGGACACTATTCTGACATCTTGCAAACAAATTCAAGCAGAAATTGTCCAAAAACTCACAAGTTCAATGGATGCAAGACTTGTGAAGCTGCTATCAAATAAGGGGTCCTATGTTAAAATGTAACGTGACCTGTTAAAATGTTTAAAAAGTTAAAATGTTGTTAGAAGTTTGATTGAAATAGCTTTTGATTTCAGTAAATATGCTGCAAACACAAAAAATGAAAATTTTACGTTCTTTACAAGCTATAAAGTGTTTTGACACTTACTGTGTGTAATATTTTGGAACAGTGCATTGTAAGTTTTTTATGTTTTAAAAAAATACTGTTATCATTAGGTTTGTTCAATAAAATTTGAATTGTTCTCTTAATAGTTGATAACATGAGAATTATGCTGACTGTTATTTACATCAGTTATTTAGGTAAATGAGAAAAATATAATTTGCATAATAATTTGGAACAGGATATAGAGGCCTGATGGGCTTGGTGATGGATTCCTTGGCAGAGTCCTCTTGGAGGGCATACCAGGCAGTGTGGGGACAATGGCTGATGATGGCCGTGACGGGGGAGTTTCATCGGAGCCCAGGCGTTTTGAGGCAACCTTATTGTTTTTGGACGGGATGCTCAGGCGAGGCAGGTCTTTGCCCTGCAGCGGAAAAAGCGCTGGTAGCATTGTCCTTCCTATTCCGATTTATAGGCTGTCGCGATCTGACAAAAAAATTTGGGATTCAGAGGGTTTTGCGGGGTTGGAGGCTTCAGAGGGGTCCGGATCAACGTCGTCCTATCTTGGCAGAAACCATTTGGCAATTGTCTGTGCATCAGAGTTCGAGTCTCGCCTTTTTCGAGTTGCCTTTTCTTTCTGTTTTTTGGGGGCTTTCCGTATTGACAAGTTAGTAGTGCCTAACCGGCGGTCGGCTTCACTGTTGTCTCTTTCGGAGGTGCGGTGGTCAGAGTCATCAGGTGATATTTTCGTGCGGCGGTCCAAGACGGAACGGGCAGCACGCGGGGCTTGGATACGTTTTGGGGCGACGGGGGGAGAGGTCTGCCCAGTTAGCACCTTTCAGGGGTTCTTAAGTGTTCGGTCGGAGATGGGGGGGCCCCCTGTTATTGCATGCGGATGGGTCTCCGCTCACTCGTTAACAATTCACGACAATGCTCCGCAGGGCGTTGTCGGCCTGCATGGTGGATGCACAAGGGTACTCGGCACCTTCCTTTCGGATCGGGGCCGCCACTCGGGCAAGTTTGCTAGGCTACTCAGCAGCGGGAATTAAGCACATTGGTAGATGGGAATCGGGGTGCTTTAGGTCATAAGTTAGGCCTCAATGCACTTCTATTTGTAGGTACAAGTCCCCGTTATGTGTGGATTTTGGGGCACTCCTTCATATATTGGGCTGCTTGCCGAGTGGAAGAACGCACATATGGAAGAAACTTGTGGTTTTCCTTTGAGGTAGCATGGGTTAGATGGAAGGGTATTAGGGGTCTACTCTGGCAGATTATATATCTGGAGTGCAATGCGCTGCGCAGATTTGTCTCGGGCCCGTTTTGGTTATTTACACTGGCGGGAACGATCTGTGGAGGGTTAGGACAGTGGATCTTATTCACGTGGTACGGCACGGTGTTTATCACTTTTCCCAGATCTCACAGTGGTTTGGTCGGAAGTGGTCCCCAGGCCGTACTGGTGCGCGTTGCCGCACGCACGCGGGTTGGGGAGGAGCCGACGCAAGCTAAACATATTGGTGGGAATTTTTTTTTTTTTTTTTATTTATATTTTTTATTTTTCAGTATGCATAAATGAATAACAATCATTTCTCCTATTTTGGTATGCAAAGATGAACAACAATCGTTTCTCATATTTCAGTTTGTGTAGATGAACAACAATCGTTTCACAAATTGCTAGACCCGTCAGGATGATTATAAAACAGTTTGTCATTTTGAGAACGGGTTAACAGTATCATTGGTTTCGTAGAACGTAACAGTGCGTAGACAATATACCAACAGTGTATATGATGTGGCTTCATTTCGGTTTACAATGGCACAATCAGATAACTATATGTATCGGAGATAGTACAAATATGTATCCAGTCTATGTTGTCTGCGTCAGAATTCGTGTGTGATAGCAGTGACTAGAGAGATCGTTAGGTTCGTCCTTGATGTAAGGTTTTTGTCATGGTCTGCCGCTATTGTGCATAGTGTTAACTTTCGGTCTTACCGTGGAGTGCTCTCGATTGTGTCCCTTTCCCTACTCCTGATTGTTTCTGTCTAGAAATAGGTTCCAAGGTTCCCAGGTTTGTTTATAATGTGAGTATCTATGGGTGAGTTAGAAGGTGAGTTCTTCCATAACCCTAGTATCCTCCACTTTTTGTATCCATTCCCTAACTGAGGGTGCGAGGGTCTGTTTCCATTTTATAGGTATTAGTAAGTTTGCTGCCGTCAGTAGATGGTGGATGAGGTGGAGTTGTGGCTTAGGGATGTCGGTGGGGGGCAGCAAGAATAGGTATGATTCTGGGAGGAAGAGTAATGAGATGTCTGTGATGTTTTTAATCAGGTCTGAGATTTTTTTTCCAGAATGCATTTATTATAGGGCAAGACCACCATATGTGTGCTGATGTAGCTGGGGTATGATTGCATCTCCAGCAAGAGTTACGGGTGTTTGGGTAGATTTTACTCAATTTGTCTGGTGTATAATGCCATCTGGTAATTTTTTTGTAGTTACTTTCTTGTATGGTATTATTCGTTGTAGTAGAGTGGGCCTTGGTTAGAATTTTCATCCAATCGGGGTCAGGAATTGATGTGTTCGGGTCGGACACCCATGTTTGTGTGAAGGGTGGGAAGCTAGTATTGTTGTCTTTTTGGAGGAGTTTGTACATAGTTGAGAGGTGTTTGCTTTTGATCCCCTGCGTTTGGCATAAAGTTTCGAACTCAGTCTGTGGCCGGAGTGTCGTTAGGAGGGTATTGTCGGCCTTAAGAAAGTGTGTCAATTGTGCGTGTTGGAAAGTATGCATCGTTTTTATCTGGGAGTCAACTATGAGGTCTGTCACTGGTTTAATGTTTCCCTCTTGTATCACATCTTGTAGTGTAAGTTGTTGTGATTGTGTGTTATGTTGTAGGAATTGGGTTTGACAGCCCGGGGGAAAAAGAGGGTTGTTTGATATCGGGTATCGCGGGGATGGGTGTGGGGATAGTACTTGGGAGGCCCTGATTTGGTTCCATACCTTCAGTGCGGGAGTGATGGTCGGGTGTTGGGAGAAGGGCGGCTTCTGTAGCATTCGCCCTTTGGGGTGCCAGACTACATTGTGTGCGTGTGTGGAGAGGAATGTCTCTTCTATAGTTCGCCATTGTCTGTGCGGGTGCGGTGCTGTCCATTCGTATATGCGCTGTAGTATGACTGCCTTATAGTAGGTTTCAATATCAGGTAAGCCCAGGCCCCCTCTGTTTTTCCTTTTAGTCAGAGTGGTGTAACTGAGTCGAGGGCGTTTGTGCGCCCAAATGAATTCCGAGAAGAGCCGTCTCACCGTAGAGAAGAAGGCTTTTGGGGGTGCGATTGGTAATACTTGTAGGAGGTAAAGTATTTTGGGTAGAATGGTCATCTTTAGGATGTTCACCCTACAGAGCCATCCAAAGTAGGGTTTCGACCATTGTGCTAGATCTTGGGTGATTGTTTCTAAGAGAGGTTTATAGTTGAGAGAGTATAGGGAGGAGAGGTTCTTCGGGAGTTGTACTCCTAAGTATTTTATCGCTTTGTTTGTCCACTTGAAAGGGAATCGAGCTTTAAGAGAGTTGGCGTTGTGAGGATCTATTCGTAAAGGGAGGATTTCACTTTTGGTGAAGTTCACTTTAAAGTTGGACACTAGTTGGTATTGCTCTAACTCTTCCACTAAGGGGCCCATGGAAGTGGTTGGGTCCATTATCGTGAATAACAGGTCATCTGCAAAAGCGGAAGCCTTATATTCTTGGTTGTTTATACGGAATCCCTGTATGTCAGGGTTGTCTCTCACTCCTTGTAGGAACGGTTCTAGGACTAGTATGAAGAGTAATGGGGACAGAGGGCACCCCTGTCTTGTTCCATTGTATATTCGCACAGGTGGCGAACGTTGGCCATTAATTCGAATTTTAGCGGTTGGGTTTGAATATATGGATTGGATCCACCGGATCCAGTTTGGGCCGAGGCCCAACGCTGTCAGTGTGGCTAGGAGGAAAGCCCAATCCACTCGGTCGAATGCTTTTTCGGCATCGACCGAGAAGATGACGCTTTGTGTGGGGGTGTGTTGAGAGAAATGGATCAGGTTCAGTATTTTATTGGTGTTATGTTTAGCCTCTCTGTTTGGGACGAATCCTGATTGGTCTGGGTGTATGAGAAGTTGGAGGAGAGGACGTAGCCTGTTTGCTAAGATTTTCGTAAAAATCTTTAGGTCGATATTGATAAGGGATATGGGGCGGTAGCTTCCACAGTCGGTGGGATCCTTACCAGGTTTGGGGGATTAGGGTAATGTGGGCTTCCAAGGCTGAGCCAGGCAGGGTGGTGTGTGTTGTTAGAGCATTGAATGCCGTTGTGAAAGGTACGCTCAGTGTGGAGGCGAAGAGCTTGTAATATTTAGCTGTGAAACCATCTGGTCCTGGACTCTTGCCCACTGGTAGATGCCTCACCGCTGCCCTAAACTCGTCTGAAGTGATGGGTGCTTCCAAGGATTGAGCGTCTGCGGTAGGTATCATACGCTTTATTCTGGACAATAGGAATTTATCTATTACTTCTTTGGGCGGTGACTTGTCAGAAAGGTGGTATAAAGTTGAGTAGTAATCGTGAAAGGCTTTCGTGATATCTGGGAGCATGGCGGTTAGTGTACCTGATGGTGTCTTTATATGGGATATGAATGTGTTTTGTCTTTTTTTCTTGAGTGCATTAGCTAGGAGGCGGCCACATTTCCCCCCTTGTGTGTAGAAGGAGTGTCTGGTGAGTAGTAATTTCCTCTTGACTGAGGCATTCAGGAGATGTTGTAGTTTCGTGCGTCTGTCTGTCAGCTGTATGTAGAGGTCTATCGTATTATTGGTTTTGTGGGCTGTCTCCAAACGCCGTATTTCTTGCGTGAGTGTTTTAATTCTGAGTTCCCTGAGCTTTTTCTGCTTGGAGGCTAACGCAATTATCTCGCCTCTTAGTACACACTTGTGTGCTTCCCATATTACCGTAGGGGACATATTCGGGTCATTGTTATCTAAAAAATAGTTTGTAAGTGTATCCCTTATTTTATTGGTGATTGTGGCGTCGTTGAGTAATAAGTCATTTAGCTTCCAGTGGAAAGATGTAAGTGGTAAGGAGGGGATCTGAATCTCCAGCGTTAAGGGTGCATGGTTCGACCATGTGATGGGACCATAACTAGTTTTTTGTATGAGGTGTAGAAATCTGTGTGGCATGAAGAGCATATCTATCCTCGAGTAGGAGCCCATTATGGGGGAGTAAAAGGAGAAGTCTCTGGATGTCGGGTGAAGTGTTCTCCAACAGTCATATAGTTGGGCGTCGTCTAAGAGTTTTTGAATCTGACGTCGTGTTTGGGTTTGGTAGGTCCTTATTTGTGAAGTCGTGTCAAGGGTAGAGTCGAGGGAGACGTTTACATCACCCCCTGCTACTAATATTCCTTCTGTGAAATTTTCTATTCTACATAGATATTTCCTGAGTGCGTTCCCCTGTTTCCTATTAGGTAAGTATAGGTTCGCGAAGGTTACCATATTGGAGCCTATTTGTCCCTTTACCATAAGTAGTCTCCCGCTGTCATCTGCCTCATGAGAATGATATGTAAAGGGAAGTTTTGCCGATATCAGTATTGCCACCCCTCTGGACTTAGCATGTGTGTAGTCACTGAAGAAGCCATGGTAATACCTATTGTCTCTTAGAGAGGGGGCGTTATGTTTCCTAAAGTGGGTTTCCTGCAGGAAGGCCACATCAGCTCTGAGCCGATGTAGCTCCATCAGGGTTTGTGTGCGCTTTTCCGGTATATTTAATCCTCTTACATTGATCGTACATATCCGTATCTGCTGTGCTGGTGTGGCAGTCGTTTGTGTCTGTGCCATTGCTGTCAGTGGTCGTATATAAATCAGCGGTATCTGTGTCGTGTAACAATTTCAATAATATATAACAACCAATGGGAATATGAAATAAAGAGAAAAGCAAAAAGAACAATAACTATATACAGTTGCAATAATAACGTACAAGGTTTGGTAGTATTAAATCAATCGATGGTGTCTGACCCAGTCTAGAGGGGCCTATCTAGAAGGGGTCCTTTTTGGCACCGCACAGTCAGTGGTTACCTGACTGTTGTCAGATGTTGGTCTGATATTTCTGGGGCATGTATAGCCGTCCCCTATATAGGCTATTTACCCGTCCGGTGGGGATGGACAGATAGGGGGGGGGTTTTAGTCGCTACGGTTCTGAGTCCGGGAAAGGCCTCATCCACTCTATATTTGTTCTTGTACCTAGTGGGCTTATATATGTAAGTTATTATACATAATCAGTGTCTGGGACAATGTCAGTATCACCCAAAGTAGGCATTTAGCTGCAAAAACATAACATCAATCATATAACAGAGAATTCACATGAATCATTAACATTCCCCAGGAGATTGTTATCTCTCAGTGTCTCTTTTCTCCCTGTGGGGCTAGCTCGTACGAGCGTGATGGAGAGTTTTGAGATTCACAGGTAGCAGTAGGGTGATGTGTACAGATAACCTTTCTATTAGAGATTGAATATAAGTATCCAGCCCAGAGCGTCTAATCGGTCCGGTGGTGTCGGGGACACGGGCACCTCCCCAAGACCCCATCATTCCTACAGAAATGTCATTCACGTGGCCATATGGGTGTTGCAGTTACTATGGCCCCTGGGCTTTAGCTAGTGTCATCAGTGCATATGCATATTAAAAATGCTTGCGGTTGTCGAACCTTCCTATTTGAGAGATTGGATATAAGTATCCAGCCCAGAGCGTCTAATCGGTCAGGTGGCGTCGGGGACACGGGCACCCAGCCGGGTGGCCGCCTCCCCAAGACCCCATCATTCCTACAGAAATGTCATTCACGTGGCCATATGGGTGTTGTAGTTACTATGGCCCCTGGGCTTTAGCTAGTGTCGTCAGTGCATATGCATATTAAAAATACTTGCGGTTGTCGAATGAGTTCGGTAGCGTTAGGGGCGCGGATCCCCGTTGGGGAGGGGGGGAGCCGCCCTCCCAAGGCCCCGCTACCCGTGGTAGTCCAATTGCTCACTGGGATGAGGAGCGTGAGGAGTATTTGCAGCAAAAATGTTAGCGGTCTTCTGGTGTTACTGTATGTTCATGGTGTGCGTTGGTTTGGGAGCGTGGAGGTCAGTACATATTTGTGGGGCCTCCCCTTGGCGTGGACGCCCTGGAGAGTGCTTGTTCTGGCCTCCGTCTTTTCGGCGTTTGTTGCCATCTTGTGCGCTGTTGTAGTGGTTCCCTTTGTAGTGGTTGTGGCAGTCCATACCAGTCGGGTACTCTTGTATCCGGTAAGTCCAATGCTTGTAAAAAGACGGGAACATCATGAGTGGAGTTGATGGTGAATACTTTGCCTTGGTGGTTAACACTTAGCGCCAGGGGGAAACCCCATCGGTACCTGATGTTGCGTTGGCGTAGGATGTCTGTTATAGGTTTGAGAGTCCGTCTTGCCTGCAGCGTCAGCCAGGATAGGTCAGGGTAGATCGAGATTGGAGCATCTTTATATAGTAAAGGCTGGGAGGCTTGTCTTAGTGCTTTGAGTATGTCGTCCTTTTGGGAGTAATAGTGCAGACTGCTCTGGGTTTGTCCGCTGGCGCACCTCTGGGGCGCAATGCTCTGTGCGCCCTATCAAACATGATTGGTGTATCAGCTTGTTTTCCCATGAGGAGATTAAATATTTCTTGCAGTACCTCTGTAAGATTTTCTGTATCCTGTTCAGGTAGCCCTTTTAATCTGAGATTATTTTGTCTACCTCTGTTATCCATATCGTCCAATGAGCGCTGTATATCAAACGCCTGTGCAGAGTGTGCTTCCATAACAGATTGCATGTGTGACACTTGGAGTTGTATTGCATCCCTGTCATCCTCCAGTGTGCTCACTCTATCTTTAGTATGCCTTATATCAGCTCCCACACTTTCCAGTTTAGTCTGAAATGCAGCTTCTAGTTTCCCCAGCACGTTGGCTATATCCTGCTTAGATGGTAAATTTTGTAGTATACCTTTTAGGTCTGGGTCTTGTAGTACCAGGGAGCCTGCAGATTCAGCTGGGCTATAGGGAGGGGATGTAGTGCCTGGCGAGTCCGGCGCCATATTGGGGCCTACCATGCTTTCGTAAGCCTCCTTGGAGTCCCTGAAATATTTCGTCAGGGCTCCGGTTTTTGCTGCCACTGACCTCCCTGTCGTTCTCTGGGATGAGGGCGTGCGTTTGGGGTGTCCCATGTTTGTATGTTAGCCCGATGTCCGCGGATTGAGTGCCTTCCTCGCCGGAGCTCTGCTACTGTGCTGCCATTCCGGTCAGCAGTTAGCTCCGCCCCCATTTGGTGGGAAAATTTGTGAGGCGGCTGGGAGGCATTGCGGTCAGGCACGTGGAGTTGGATGGCGAAAACCAAAATTTGATGCGCAGGGACGGGGTCCATCTCAGTTTGAACGGGTTAGACATCTTTAACATGGGCCTTCAGAATGGTGTTGAGGCTGCGCTGTCTGCGGGGGGCACGATGACGACAAGGGGCAGCGACTAACGTCGTCATTGCGGTGGTGGGAGTCTTGGCCAGCACAGTCATAAGTGGAAGAAGGTGACAAGGAGTCGCAGCCTGCCATGAGCTGGTTGCTCCGGACTCATGGTTCAATGGAATAGACCTGTCTGTTGGTGAAGAACCCCAACAGCCGACAGTGGTGAATAGTTGCTGGCATTGATTATCAATAAAAGCTGTGGCTGTTGCCCTTACTCAACATAACAAGGTCTGATGTGTTTTATTGGGCAATGGGTGGAGGTTGTTCCTGGTGTTAGTCAGCAGTCTGTGTGTTTGTATGTATTAGAAGGTTTGTGTGCGTGTGTATTAGGCAATGTGTTTGTATATGTATGTATTAAGCAGGGTGTATGTATCTATGTATGTATTAGACAGTGCGTGTTGTATGTATTAGCCAGTGTGCATGTGTGGATGTATGTATTAGGCAGTTTATGTGTATGTATTAGGCAGTGTATGAATGTGTGTTTTAGACAGTTTATGTTAATGTGTGTATATATTATTTTTTGAAATATGGGGTCAATGCAGTTCAGACAACAGGCCTGATTTCACGGTCACACAGGTGCTGCCAAGAAGCTGCACTCTCAAAGCTCTAGCCAGGCCTGACAGCAGCTGGTACCCACCGTGATGGTCCCAGAGCATCCCGAGCCTCAGGTAGCAGTGGGGTTTCTTGGAACAGTCAGTGTCAGCACTAGCATAAGGCAGCAGTCCAAGGGGGCGCAATATCTGGGCAACCAGCCGGAGGAGAGCACTTCCCTCCTGTCAGTCACTTTATGCAGTGTAGCCGCAGTTGAGGATCTTTGACCTCTACCTGGTCTGACAGGAAGTGTTCAGAGAGATAACTGAACAGCTTCCTGTCAGCTCAGGTAGAGAAAACTGAAGCTCCTCTACTGTGATCTACTCAGCCACGCTACATAAAATATGTAAGTAAAGAGGGGGGAGAAAAGAGAACACAAAAGGGCCTAGGGATGGGGACAATGACACAGACAGGGGCTGGAGAAGGGGGCAATGACACACACAAATGGGCTGGGGAAGGGGACAATGAAACAGAGAGGGGCCTAGAAGGAGACAATGACACACAAATGGGGTGGGGGAGAAAGAGACCCACAAAAGGGCTGGGGGAAGTAAGAGACATAAGGAGATGGAGGGAAGTAAGAGATACATAAAGAGGCTGGGGAAAAGTAAGACACACAAAGGGCTTGGGAAAGGGGACAATGACACACTGAGGATCTGGAGAAGAGGACAATAACACACTGAGGAGCTGAAGAAAGGAACAATGGTACACACTAAAGGTCTGGGAAAGGGGATAATCACACACAGAGAAGGAAGAAGACAGTGACACACACAGAGGATCTGGAAGAGGCTGTGGCAGACCGCCTGTTACCCTGACTTAGTACCTCCGCCAAACACACTTACTAGCTATCACCGGGACACCATCAGCACTTCAGCCCCTAGCCACCGAGCTTGGCCAGGATGTCGCCGTTGCTTCCCACCCTGGACCAGGGTCCAGCTTCCAGTGGTCAAAGCTCTCTTTCCAGGCAGGTATCGCCCCCTCTGCCTATTTTGCTGCAGCCTTTCTTTCCAGGCAGGTATCGTCCTTTCTGCCTATTCCGCTGCAGCTCTGCTTACAGTGATTATAGTTATTGCCTTTACAAAGGCAACTGCGGCTCTCAGGCTCAGCTCTTTAGATTTATCCCATGGGACTAGCCCATATGATCATTACATTTAGATTGCTGTGACAAACATAATAAAATTCAAATAACCAAAACATGTCACAAAATATACAGAAAATTATAATAGCATAATAACATATTTATAAAGGGATGGGAAAGACAATAATTAACATAAAACATATCTCCTGCCTGCAGAAATAGCAATATACAAATTAACCAGCCTTGCTATTCAGGTAGTGCATATTCCTGTTGCTACCAACAGAGGCGCTACATAGGCTCCATATTCAAATCCACGTAGTTGGTAGCAATCCTCAGCAGTACAGGAGAGCAGGCAAAACATTTAACAGTATACACAAACACACACACACACACATTATAAACAATTACATGACACACCCCCTGCACCTATAACGGGTACAGGGTGACTAAAACATAAGAAAAGTCAAACTACCTAAATAAATAGTCTGTCTAAAGGTCCAGGTGATGGTGACTACTGTCACAAAGGAAAATTGCATCTTTTCCTGGAGTAGTCAAAAATGCTTGCACTGGCCCTGCAACCAAATCACACACTGCATCCACTTCACAAACACACTCTCTGGATGCACTATACACACACAATGTATACAATACACAAACACAGACACTTCATTTAGTACACAAATACAGATGCCGCATCCACTATACACGCACTCTTTATCCACTGCACACACACTGCATCCTATACGCACAGACAATGCATTCACTACACAAACACACACTCAGCATCCACTGTAAACACACAGTGCATTAACTACACACATTGCATACAATACACTGCATCTCCTACAAAGACACTGCCTTCACTACACCACTATGTGCGTGGTTTGGGTGGAGTGTGTGTGGGGGGGGGGGGCAGCATTTCATCCTTGGACCCAGGCAGCACGATATCTTGTTACCAAGGGACAACCTGCTTGCTACGTTCCTTACTAAACTGTGTGCAATAGTAATTGATGCTGTTTTAAAGGCAAAGGATGGTCACACTAAAGATTGATTTGATTTAGATTTTTATTCTGTATACTCACTTTGCATTTTCTTAACTGATTGAAATAAACAATTAACATTTCTATTTTTGAACACATTACTTCACACAGTATACCATATGTCACTTATTTTCACATCATACTTTGAAAGTGAAATACTTGACATTTTTCAGAGTATCTAAGTACTTGGGCGAGGCCACATGTTTAGTACACACAGTGAGAAACTTTGCTCCTCTCCCTTTACTGTTACACCTCTAATGACATACATTTCACATGCCCACCCCTTGGTAGATTGTTTTGCAATGAGCTGCTATAATTAAAATAAGGCATTTTTCCCTTGAGTGGGCAACAAAATGAGACAAATGCATTGTAGATAATGCCTTTAAGACATTTTGAAAAACAAATTAAAATAATAATAATAAAAAAAAAATGTCCCCTTTTGTCATCTCCGGTCATTGTCCTTTGCTTCTTATTTCTATTATTGGCTCAACACAAATTGCTTTAGTCTGTGCAAAAATAAACACTGGTAAAATACTTTGCTCTTTGTTTGTTTGTTTGTTCATTCTTTAATTTTAGGTCGTTCACAGTACAAAAAAAAAGGCAAAGTTTTCAATTAGCAATACTGGTGTTGTCCATTCACAATGTTATCAAAAGAAATACAAAACAATAAAAGAGCAAGAAAGGGAAAAAGAGAAAAGATAGATGGAAAAGGGGTATCCGGGAATAACATGACCTAGAACTTAGGAAACCCTAACAAGTCAAGTTGAAGCATTGAATAGGCCATCAACCCAGTGAACTCGAATTTATCAAGTTAGTATCCATTGGTGGCTGGTGAAGTTTTAAGATGGTCTGGTGTCAGACGGGGCCGGACTTAGGGGTGTGCGAGCTGTGCGGCTACACAGGGCGCCATGGATCAGGGGGCGCCATGTGGCCGACACAGCTCGCACATGGACGGGTGACAGAAGTGCAGGGGAGCTAAAACAGGTATCCGGGTGGAGGATTAATTATTCTCCACCCGGATCTTTAAAAAAAAAAAAAAATCGAGGCAGCGGGTGCGGGGCTTACCGAGCGGCAGGGGCGGAGCTTATCGCAAGGCGAAGGCAGGGCTAATACCTACCCAAAGCCTCTAGTAACTGCTGCACAGGAAGAGGAAAGAAGGAAGGAGCCCCTGCTTCCCCAACAACCAACTGCTTCCACTCTCCCTTCCAGCCATACCAGAAAAAGGTAAGTTTGTGTGTGTGTGTGACTGTCTGTGTGTGTGACTGTCTGCCTGCCTGTGTGTGTGTGACTTTCTGCCTGTGTGTGACAGTATGCCTGTGTGTGTGTGTGTGTGTCTGTCTGTGTGTGTGACTGTCTGCCTGCCTGTGTGTGTTTGTATGTGTGACTTTCTGCCTATGTGTGACAGTCTGCCTGTGTGTGTGACTGTCTGCCTTTGTGTGACTGTAACTGTGGGTGACTCCAATTGTGTGTGTCGCTGTAGCTGTGCCGTTGTGTGTGCCTGTATGTGTGACTATCTGCCTTTAATTGAGTGTGTGCGCCTATCAGCGTGCGTGAGTGTCTGCATGCCTGTAACCGAGTGTGTATGACTGTCTGCTTGTGACTGTGTGTGTGACTGTCTGCCTGTAACTGTTTGTGATTGTGTGCCTGTAACTGTGTGACTGTCTGCGCTTAACTGTGTGTTTGGCTCTGTGACTGTCTGCCTGTAAATGAGCATGTGTGACCAGGCCCGGACTGGCCATCGGACATAGCGGGCAAATGCCCGGTGGGCCACGATGGCTGTGGGGCCGAGGCCGGCAGCGAGATCACAGGATCTCCCCGGCCGGCCCCTGCAGGGCCAGCGCTATCCGAGCACCGGCCCTGCTGTGTGCCTCCATGGGCCGGTGGGGAGATCAAAGATCTCCCTCACTGGCCCAGAGGCATGGATATGCAGCCGCCAGCAGGCTGGGGAGGGAGGGAGGCAGGAGAGAGGACCGGCGGAGCTCTAGCCAGCAGCTCTGCCGGGTCCTCTCGCGGGATTCTGAGCGTTGCCGCAGTTACCGTTACCACGGCAAGGCTCAGATCTCGCGAGAGTGAACTCTAACCCGCAGGTTAGAGTTCACTCTTACCACTGGACCACCAGGGAAGGCAGCATGGCTCCCCTCAAGGCTCCCCCTCATTGCAGAACGGCTCCCCCCCTCCCAGGCTAAAGGTAAGAAGGGAGGGGGGGGAACATAACTTTAAAAAAAATTATTAATAAAAAAATATATATATATTTAAAATAAATTCCCAAACAGCACCCCCAGACACACACAGCACCCCCGACACACACAGCACCCAGACACACACAGCACCCAGACACACACAGCCCCCCCAGACACACACAGCACCCCAGACACACACAGCACCCAGACACACACAGCACCCCAGATACACACACAGCAAGGCTCAGATCTCGTGAGAGTGAACTCTAACCCGCAGGTTAGAGTTCACTCTCACCACTGGACCACCAGGGAAGGCAGCATGGCTCCCATCAAGGCTCCCCCTCATTGCAGAACGGCTCCCCCCCTCCCAGGCTAAAGGTAAGAAGGGAGGGGGGGGAACATAACTTTTTCTAAAATTATTAATAAAAAAAAATATATATTTAAAATAAATTCCCAAACAGCACCCCCAGACACACACAGCACCCCCGACACACACAGCACCCACACACACACAGCACCCCCAGACACACACACAGCACCCCAGATACACACAGCACCCCCAGATACACACAGCACCCCATATACACACCCAGCACCCCCAGACACACCCAGCACCCAGACACACACAGCACCCCAGATACACACACAGCACCCCAGATACACACAGCACCCCAGACACACACAGCACCCCCAGACACACACAGCACAGATCACACATCCAGATACACACACAGCATCCCAGATACACACACAGCACCCCAGACACACACAGCACCCCCAGACACACACAGCACCCCAGACACACACATCACCCCAGATACACACACAGCACCCCCACACACACACAGCACCCCGAACACACACAGCACCCCCAGATACACACACAGCACCCAAACACACACAGCACCCCAGACACACACACAGCACCCCAGATACACACACACAGCACCCCCCAGACACACACAGCACCCCAGATACACACACAGCACACCCAGACACACACAGCACCCCAGATACACACACAGCACCCCAGACACACACACAGCACCCCAGATACACACACAGCACCCCCAGACACACACACAGCACACCCAGACACACACACAGCACACCCAGAGACACACACATATATATATATGTATATATATATATATATATATATATATTATATAAAATAACCCTCAGTGAGTTAACAGACAAAGAAAATTAGAAACCTAGAATGTGACGGCAGATAAAAACACCCTCTTACACAAACACACTGCGCACCTCACACATACAATACGTCCAAATATATATATATATATATATATACACACTACAGCACCCCTCACACTGCGCCACTACACACATTACGCTCCAGATACACGCGAGATCCCTTACCCTATATGCACTCTTAATCCTCTACACACATACACACACACACACACACACACAATCTTCTATACACACTCTGGGTCCTTTACACACTAGATCTCTTACACACACACACTGCACCACCTGCACACACACTACATTCATTGTAAGGAAACACATACAACACTCTCTAAACACACCCTCTCTACAACCCCTACACACACTACGTCACCTATACACACACACTACTGCCCGTATGCACACACTCGCTACATCCCCTATAACACTATGCCCCTATACACGCACTCTCTACAGCCCCTAGCAACACATATTACACCACACATATTACACCTATTTACACAATACCACACCACACTCTACACACAGGCAATCCCACAAGCAGGCGCCAAACACATGCACCATACACTTTCCTGGCCCTTTTGTCCTCTGGTATCCCACTTGTGGAGACACCAGAGACAATTTAAAAGCAAACACAGTGCAAGCATGTTATTACATTTGCTTGCGCTGCGCAGAACAAATACAGGGCCTTTTTCTAATGCCAGAGCTCTTCAGCGGGGCTCTGCGCATTGAACCAACATGCTCACTTTGAGAGGGGGCGTGCTTGTCATTAGTGATGACAAAACACACCCTCTCTGGCCCCGCCCCCTTCTTGGGGGGCCGCTCTAATTGAAAAATGCCCGGGCCTAATTTTTTTCCCAGTCCGGCCCTGTGTGTGACTATCTGCCTGTATCTGTGTGTGTGTGTGTGACTCTTTGCCTGTAACTGAGCGTGTCTGACTGTCTGCTTGTAACTGTTTGTGTGACTGTCTGCCTGTGCCTGTGTGTGTGACTGTATACAGGCAACTTGGTGGGGCGCCTTGAAGACTTTTCGCACAGGGCACCTAATGGGTTAAGTCAGGCCCTGGTGCCAGACTCTTCTACCAGAATTGAATTTGTCCCTATACAGTCAGCATGCGGGCTTAAGTGGCCACCTAACACGCATACTGAAAGAACAGCAACCCCTAATAAGTGGCACTTGTGGCAGACTGCTACCCCCACCGTCTTGTTAGTATGCCATTGAGTAATGCTCCTGCTATGATAATCTTAGCTTTCTTTGAAATATTGTTGCTGTTATGAAACATTTCAGCGTTTCCATTAGCTCTCAGCACATAGTGTTCACAGGGTTAAAGCATCAAGATACTGATACTCGATCCTTGTCATCTACTCCTGACTCACTATTAGTTCTCAGCACACAGTGTACACAGGGTTAAAGAAGCACTGATAGACTCATTATTGCATTTGCAGCTGGCAATATAATTAATCTGTAGTGGTAATATGAAATCGAACCAAGAAGCAGCTGGCACGGTTAACAGAATCAACAATCATTACAGATTAAAACAGATTGAAAGCAGAATCAAATCAGTCTTCAGAGTCACAGCCCCAGTCCTGCAGTTTTAAACTGACACTCACTAGCAGACACACACCCAATAACAGACACACTCACTGACACTCACTAGCAGACACACACCCAATAACAGACACACTCACTGACACTCACTAGCAGACACACACCCAATAACAGACACACTCACCGACACTCAGTAGCAGACACACACCCAATAACAGACACACTCACTGACACTCACTAGCAGACACACACCCAATAACAGACACACTCACTGACACTCACTAGCAGACACACACACTAACACACACACACTAACACAAACACACACACTAACACTAACACACACAGACACTAACACACACACTAACACACACACACATTTTTTTTTAAATTTAATCCCCCCAGCCTCCTTACCTTTTGGAGAGCTTAGGGGATTCCCTGGGGTCCAGTGGTGCTGCTGGGCTCCTGGGCGGCCGGTCCTGCAGGCGGGCGCGCGAGGGAGCATTCTCCCCTGAGTGCTTCCTCTTCAGAGAGTGCTCCCTCGCGCGCCCGCCTGCCTGCCGGGTGTCAGCAGGGCCAGCCTCGGGGGGCCCTGGGGTGGAGAGCTCCTGGGACTTCCAGGAGAAGAGGCTGGCCCAGTGGGTACATACCCATTGGTGGGCTGGGCCCGGTCGAAGTCGCGACCCCTGCGACCCTGGTATGTACGCCACTGCCTTGGGCAGTTACTGGAGCTATTGGGGGAGAGAAAAAGTTAATATTATACACTTACATTTGGCAGGACCAGGAACTGTTGCTGTTATGCTCTCAATGTGCTGGTTCCAAGATGGCTTCATGCTTTTTTTTCCTGTGGGCACTGTAATCCCACCCTCTGGTGCTATGAGTCAATGATGGTCCCTGAATAGAGAGGACAATAGCATGCCACCACTCATTTGCAGTTGGCTCTGCTGCCTAAATGGCAACTCAATGAAAATGTCTTCTTAAAGGGCATGTGTAAAACCTGCTGAAACAGGGAATATTTCAACTCTGTCCCATTTTTTTTACATACCAGGATACTCTCATGTTAGCTTCTCTTAACAGCTACCAATGAGGGCGGAGAGGCCTGTAGACTTGAAACCTATTATAGAATTAGAGAGACTTTCCTTTTTTCCCCATATTTTTTGGCTTACCACCATCCCCTCCAGAAAAATAATTTAGTGTTTTAAAACTACAGCAGATACATTTTTACCCACATTAAAACTGGTGGGGTGCTCTCCCAAATACCCCTATGGACGAACCTCCACTGTTGGTATTCCTGATCTTTTGATATCCGCTGATCAAGGTGAGGGATCAATGCACTACTATGCCTCTTCAAGTGCCCTCCAAGCCGCGTATATGATTTTGTTAATCAACTAATTTTCATGAGCTATCAAAGTGTCCATTGGCCTGGAAAGGAGGTACATCCACTGAGACAAATCAACAGGCCCTCAGAGAACATCAGCTGTTTTTTAAAAGTGTATTTTAAATTGTCCATCTACATGTTACTAAACCGTAATTGGCTGATATTCCAATGATACACAATTAGTAATACATTCCAAATGTTTCTTATATTTATTTCAAGTAAAACATTTCTGTTGTGTTGTAGCTTTGGCTATTAAAGGGACTCTCCAGGCAGAGAATTTTACTCACCTGGTTCCAGCGCCGGGAGCCTCGTGAAGCCGCGCCCCCTATTTCGTCAAAATGACGAAATAGGCGGGCGCGAGCAGGGAGCAATCAGACGCTTCCATTTGCTTCGCCGCACATGCGCACATACTTCATAGGGCGTCATTCATGCCGCCCTCTGAAGTCCTGAGCGCACTACCACGCAAGCGCGTGGCCACGAGCTGACTGACAGCTCAGCTCACGGTCTTTGCCCGCCCCCTCTCCTCTGCTGACAGGCAGAAGAGAGAAGGCGCGCACACAGTGCCTTCTCTCTCCTGCACACGTCCGACGTCTGACGTGTACAAGGCTTTTTTAGGGCCCTGCATGATAGGAAGTCCCTCTGGTGGCCGTCTGAGTGACGGCCACTGGAGGTATTCCTATCACTCAATGTAAACACTGTATTTTCTCTGAAAATACAGTGTTTACATTAGATTGCCTGCAGGGAGCTATAGATAATACCTGAACAAATACATTAAGCTGTAGTTGGTCAAGTGACTATAGTGTCCCTTTAATGAACAGTCGCTAGAAGCAACAGCAGCTAAAAGCACTTAGCAGGCAGAAAGATTTAAGGTACCTTTGTGTTCCAATAAGGCGCTAATCTTGGATAGAAGCTAAATTTAAAACCTAATTTAAAAAAAAGCATGTCCAATAGCAAAAAAACCTTTTTGCTAGTTTTAGAGCAAATAATGTTACAGTTTCCCCTAGTACAGGGGTAGGCAACCTTTTAGTAGTACTGTGCCAAAACAAAAACATTTAACTGTTTCTATGGTAACCACAACTTTTAGAAATTTTCTTTGTAGTCACATTTTAAACATTATTAACATATAGTGTATTATTTTCTTCATTTTCTATTAATATTCAGACAGGTTGGCAATTTATTTTAAAGTAATTATGTTTATAAATACAATTGCACTCCCTATTTAATTCATAAGGAAGGGCACAGAAACACACCCAACACAAACAAAAATAACACTCCCAAATACATTACCATAATTTTACTAAATATATTTAGGATATATGGAGTATGAAGTATTTCTATGTTTTGTAATTAACTCAGATTTCCATTGTCTTTTTAGTAGCTTCAAAAACAAACAAACAAATAAACAAACAAACAAACAGTTAACGTTTCAGATTTTTATCCAGAATTTTAAATTTTCTCCAAGTCAACGTTACTTTCAGTTCAAAATATTTAACCTAAAATTTAAAATTCCCTTGATATGACTTTGAATACCTGTACCAGAGAGTATGAATTCAAAGTGAAGGCAACAGTACCCCAACTAGAAACATTTTAAAGTTTAAAGGGTTATCCAGACATGGACCCCTTACCATGGTGCCTAGGGTCGTATTGGCTATACCTCACTGACATGCCGAACAAGGTTAGAACGATCGTCCGGGGTTGCTGTCTCTCTCGTGCAGAGACACCCAGCCTGCATTTTGGTTCTGGACTGTCCTTTTGGGTGGGATTAGTCTGATAAGCAAATGGCCCTGGTTCTCTTTGTATTAGCACAAGATGAGCTAGAACCAGACTGTCCGCCTGCATCTTCCACGCTTCACCTTTCTGTTAGTCCTTACATTGGCTTCCTATAAAATATAGAGCTCAATTTAAAATTCTGGTTCTTGCTTTCAAATCTCTACATAATGCTGCTCCCACCTATCTATCCTCCCTTATACACAAGTATGTCCCGTCTAGGCCCTTACGATCTGCTGAAGACTTACGTCTATCTTCTGTCCATACTCCCACCTCTGATGCTCGTCTTCCTGTCCGCCCGCACCTCCCATGCCTCACCCTTCTGTTAGTCCTTACATTGGCTTCCTATAAAATACAGAGCTCAATTTAAAATTCTGGTTCTTGCTTTCAAATCTCTACATAATGCTGCTCCCACCTATCTATCCTCCCTAATACACACGTATGTCCTGTCTAGGCCCTCACGCTCTGCTGAAGACTTACGTCTATCTTCTGTCCGTACTCCCAACTCTGATGCTCGCCTTCAAGACTTCTCAAGGGCTGCACCGTTCCTGTGGAACTCATTTTCCTCCCCCGTTAGATGCTCACCCAGTCTCCACTTCTTCATAAAAGTGTATCAATTAAATTGTTAATAGCTCCTGACTGATTTCTCTCTTGCAACTGTCATTAGTCTTATACTATCCTTACCTTTTGTGTCACTTTACCCCACTCGCTCTAGCATGTAAGCTCATTGAGCAGGGCCCTCAACCCCCTCTGTTCCTGTGTGTCCAACTTGTCTGGTTACAACTACATGTTATTTCGTCCACCCACTGTAAAGCGCTGCAGAATTTATTGGCGCTATATAAATAATAACATAATAATAATAGTAATAACCGCTTCTAAAATGTTTTTAATTGAAAGACTAAAATAATTGTGACACTACATCCAGGTCACTTCAATGTTATGGTGTGCTATGGGTTCCTTTAGTGTAAGTGTAATCATTTGAAAAGCTTATTCAAAAAGATTAAAGATCCCATAGTTTTATATTTTTATAGTCATTTTTACTGGCTCTGTAATGTGGCTGGTACTAATTAACTGTCACGCAGCCCGCCGGGTCCGCTCGTGTCAGAGAGCGGCATGGGTCGTGGTTTCCATATTGGTTATCCGAGAGCGCGTTCCTTGTAATGTTTCTTGTGTTTTTGACCTTGGCTTCCCTTTTTGACTATCCGATCTCTGTATTCCTTGATCTTTGGCTTGGCTCCTGACTATACTGATTTCTTCATTCCTTGACCCGTGGCTTGTTCATCATTTACGTTATTTCTACGTTTTGTCTTGTGGTTTTTGCCTTTATACGTTAAATCTGGTCATTCTAAGGCCCAGTAATACGTCTTAGGTATTTTCTTATTATCTACTTCTGCGTGTTGGGCATCTACAGTAATCCTGACATTAACATCATAACGTTCAAATTTGAAGGGTTCGGTGAACTTTAAATTGTAATGAATTAAAAACTTACTTGCAAAATTCACGCTAAAGTATCCAAACAGTGACTATTATTGTGTTGGAGATTTTTTTCCAATCAGCTATTTTTGCCTAAATATTGTAATTTGGTTTTCACTATGATTGATTGTTCACTATGATTGATTTTTTTGTGAATGAACCATATATTTGCTTTTTGGATGTAAATTATTGTTCTATTTACTACTTTTTATTGAAAACAAATCATATCACACTGTTTAAGATATTGAGATATTGTGAAATGTAACCATAATTTTACTGCAAATTGAATATTTGCTCAAGGATTGTAAATGTGAAATCAGAGAATCATTAAATAGACTTGCATTCCACACATGCTTTCTGTCTCTTTGGCAGCATGTGTACACATTTCTAAAGGGAATCAGTAATGTGATAGAGTTATGGTGTAATGTGCTAATTATTGTATCCACAGTCCTTGATAAGAGAGTTTTTAGCCCCAGATCCGAAGAGGCAGGTGATATGACCATGTTTTTTTATATTTAGGAAGCTGCTCCTCAAAGACAAGAGTGTTCAGCATTTACATGGTATTAATTGGACTTCATAAATTTGATTTGTCCATAAATGAATTCATTTTTACAAATCAATGTCCCTTTAGTTCACACCCAAATTAATTGATTCTTTCTGAAATAAAATTAATTATATAATAAATGTAATCAATTTGTTTATGGACAAAACTAATTTATGCCCAAGTCTAGTAATAACTGAGAAGTGGAATTTGTTGAGGATAGTGGTAATCGTTTATGTTTAGTGTCTGTTGGGGGTTAGGTGATCAATAACCATGTTTGGTGGGAGAGGTTGATATGAGTGGATGGAATCTTGGGGGTTATTTACTGGTTACTGGGATGTCAAGCTGGATTAACTGTGACTTGAATCGAATGACATGTTGCATCAAGGTAGCCCTGCAGATAATTTAAAATTCTGTTTGTCAAAGTTCAGATTTGGATTTTACTTACAACAATATTTAACAAGGGATTCTGAAAGCCTAGCTGAAAGATTTACTGAAGTGGAGATCTTTAGATTAATTAAACCAAGTTCCCTTTAAAGGGACATGCATCACTTTAAATTAAATATACAAGCCAAAATAAAGCAAGAAAAAAATTTGAATCGTATGTAATAAATGTTTATAAACATACTATAACCTTGGTCAGATTGCATCACTGGGCACACCTTTCAGTTAGGGGAGTTTCTTCAGCCCTGCCCACCCCTCCCTGTTACCCACCCACATGCCTTGACAGGCCATCGAGCAAACTGGGCAAATGCCCAGTGGGCTGCGATGGCCATGGGCCGAGGCCGGCAGGAGAGATCAAGAGATCTCCCCTGCCGGCCCATGCAGGGCAGCACCGGGTCCAAGATAGAGTTCTATCCCATCATGGGCCAGAGGGGAGATCGGGCAGTGAGCAGGTCACCCTCCGTGCATGCCGAGGAGCTTTCTTCTCCCTCTCGCGAGCTCCAAGATTATCAGAGCATTGCCATGGTAACCGGCGGCAACGCTCTGAAAAAATGCAACTCGCGAGAGGGAGGGAGACGTGGTCTGTGCCCTGCGGGGTACAGACGGAATTACCTGCCAGCTGGACCACCAGGTATCCGAATTCTCCATCTGCCCCCTGCAAAGTTAAAAGGGGGAGTAAATGGAATTATTTTATTATTTGTAACTTTTTTGTTTAATAATTAAATTAATAATTTAATGCCATATACACTATATACACACCCTCACACACACTACACACAAACACACTACACCTCTGCACTAACACACTGCACCCCTGAACTAACACACAAACACACTGCACCCCTGCACTAACACACTGCACCCCTGAACTAACACACAAACATACTGCACCCCTGAACTAACACACAAACACACTGCACCCCTGCACTAACACACACTGCACTAACACACAAACATACTGCTACCCTGCACTAACACACAAACACACACTGCACTGACGCACTAACACACAAACACACTGTACCCCTGCACTAACACACAAACACACTGCACCCCTGCACTAACACACACTGCACTAACACACAAACATACTGCTCCCCTGCACTAACACACAAACACACACTGCACTGACGCACTAACACACAAACATACTACTCCCCTGCACTAACACACAAACATACTGCACCCCTGAACTAACACACAAACACACTGCATCCCTGCACTAACACACACTGCACTAACACACAAACATACTGCTACCCTGCACTAACACACAAACACACACTGCACTGACGCACTAACACACAAACACACTGCACCCCTGCACTAACACACACTGCACTAACACACAAACATACTGCTCCCCTGCACTAACACACAAACACACACTGCACTGACGCACTAACACACAAACATACTACTCGCCTGCACTAACACACAAACACACAGCACCCCCTGCACTAACACACTGCACACACTGCACACACTGCACACACTCTATACTCCTACATACACACTACAGCCCCTGCATTAACACACAACACACACTATACCCCTATATCCACACTACACCTCCTGCACTTTCACACAAACACACACACTCTATATCCCTTATATACACACACTATATCCCTATACCCCTGGCACTCATATACACACACTAAACACACCCTATACCCCATAAACCTACACTACACTCCCTGCACGTTATACCCCTATGAACACACACATTACACCCCCTGCATGTACACACACTGATTTATATCCCCTATAAATACATATTCTGCACCCCCTGTAAACACTACACTACCAATGCATACATTACCGCACCTATACACATGTGCTCTACAGCTCCTATATGCATACACACACTAGAGCCCCTAGATACACTCACAAACACACAGTACAGCTCCTTACATGCACACACTCCACAGGCCCTATATAAATACACACACAAACACACATACTTTACAACCCAGAGACACACACACACTACAGCCCCTCGCCACATGCAGTACGCCACAAACAGATCCCTTTACACATACAATCCAACACAAATAGTCTGCTCTACACACATGCAACCTACAAAAATATACAACACCACAGGGCATATTCCCACACATGCACAACACTCTTTAACCCCTTTCAGCCCTGTTCCTGTTTTGATCTCTGGTATCCCACTATTGAGGACACCAGAGACAAATCGCCAGCAAACGCAGCACAAACTCCCCCCCCCCCCAAAACCATGGCATTTACTGCATCCAAGAGCACTGGCTGCTCTGGTGGAGCGTCACATTTACATACTCATTTGGTGGGGGGTAGGGGGTGTGCGTGTCAATGGTGGTGACATGACATGCCCCCTTTCTGGCTCCGCCCCTAATAGTGGACTGCTCTGCCTTTAATTGCTGAATTTTTGTCCCAGTCCGGCCCTGTTTTAGACCAGTCCACTAATGACAGTAACAGTGCAATATTCTACAGAAACAGCAGTGAGAAAATCCTGAAACTTGAGCCTGCTCTGCACAGATCACAGTGATTAGACTCCCTCTTTCCTCCCATTGTCAGAATCTTGCACAGTGAAGAGATCTTCCATGAGTAAATCTGTCAGGCATGTCCAGTGTACTTTTACATCATTCCTAGGGATAAGACATTGATTGGATAATTCAGGGTCCCCCATGGAGTAGGCATAGAAAGCATATGAATGAATAAGTGGGTATATATAAAGAAAAACAAAATCACATGTACCTGCTTTTTTCATCTTGTAGCTTATAGCAACTGTCTCATTTAAAACCTTTGAATGCGACAGTTGTCACAAATTAATGTCCCTTAACCCCTTAAGGACACATGACATGTGTGACATGTCATGATTCCCTTTTATTCCAGAATTTTGGTCCTTAAGGGGTTAAAGAGATAATTAGGCTTAAAAACAGCCTTACAGTCTTTAAAGTGTTTTCTCCAAGTTTATCTAAGAGGCAAAAGTAGTACTGAACTATTTCAGGAATTGAACAACGAAACATAGCAATAAAAGCAATTTTATAACATGACAGGAGGCTTCATATTTGCTTAGGTCTCTCTTTACTAGAACTCCACAGCAGCACATTAACATAGAGAGAAAAACACCAAAGACAAAAACATCAGGAATCCATAAAAGGCTCCTCCCAACCAACTATTTCCTCTTTCTTTGCTGCTCCGCAGTCAGTACAGGTCAGAGTACCACTGCCTCTTACTGCTATAGGGGTTTTTGTGGGTTGTATTTTGGCTAATAACTTACTTGTATTTATATATTTATTAATGTGTTATTGCTGTATTTTTTTTACAGGTTTTATTCCATGTAGTTCTTCTGGGGTTAGTATTTGTTTTTATTACTGGTGTTACTTCTGTGTTTATTTCTTGTTTTCTGGCTGTTATTGCTGATCGTATTGGCCTATTGGTATATATTTTGTTTGCTCCTACTCCCTCTCTATTCTGTGCTTTCCCCTCTCTGTGGGGTCTGCTAGGGTGTTTTTCCTCCACCCTCTTTACCTATTTTTTCTTTTTCCCCTGGCTGTCTCTGCAGCTTCAATTTGTCTCCTGCCTCTTGCGGTTGGCGGGGAGCGGTTCAGTGAACCGCCTTCCATTCTGCCCGGACTGCCGGGACTCCGGCGCACGGGAGCTACACCCCCCCCTCCCTGTCGCGCACCCCCCCCCCCTTGCCACTGGAGCACTCGTTCGCTCGCAGCCGTGGGGAGCGTGGGCGGAGGGAACCAGGCGCCCGGCCTTGTTGGCACGATGGCGCCCAGCCTCGTTTCGGTGTCTTCCCCGCGCTGCAGTGAGCCTGTCCTTACTGCTGCTCGCTACTTAGCTTGAGCAGCATTCTTCATGGTTTACCTGTCAGTGAATTGTGTTTATAAATACTGCATCATTTAATAGGTTTGCCTTTTACACATATGGTTAATTTCAATATTAGACGCTTAATTTATACTTTATTCATTTTTGCTAACCGAAAACATTCACACACTATTGGAACTTGCTATGTTTTCCTGTTTATTTTACTGATCACATGCTCCCTTGATTGGAATTACAATGAGTCTGAGATTACTGCAAAGACCATTGTTGTTTATGGAATAATGGAACCTCTTTAAATTCTTTCCCATTAAATGACTAGAAGAAGGGACAATAAAAATATGTTCCAAGACCCCATGTTTGGCCTGCCAATCTATCGCTCCATGGTATCCTGCAGTTAAGGTGGATTATTCGCAGGACTACCCTCAAGCGTCTTACCTACACACACTGTTTAGGCGGTGCCTCACGGAATGGCCTGCTTTGACTGTGCCCCAATGATTGGCCTGCTTTGTCTGTGCCCCACTGATTGGCCTGCTTTGTCTGTTCCCCATTGATTGGCCTGCCATGTCTGTGCCAGAATGCCTACATGCCGAGCCTTGCTGCTACATACTCACACTTGGGCATTGCACGCGCTGCTAAACTTGCCTCCGTCACTTTATGGGGTGCTGCCCCGATGTTTCTGCAGGTGACACTGGTCCTTTATACTCCTAGAGGTCACTTTGCCTTGGGCCGCTCCATGGGTGAACCCTTTATCCGGGGGAATGAGCACAGACTATGACTAATACGACCACCTTTTAAACGGCAGACGACTTGAATGAGTCAGACTCTCCTAGATGAGAGCAGGCAAGTGCGCATACTGGAAGGGTGAAGGCCCTGAACCAGGTGCCCGGAAAGATTAGACTCCAAAGAAGCGTCTAGCCCCGATACGATCGAACTCGAGGGCCAGACGGCACTGCCTATGTGGCGCAGGGGTGGAGGTCCCTGTACCCCCCCAACCATGGCCGCCCTAGCTGAATGGTGGGCGGACCGCTTCCCCTTGGAGGGTGAGGACGATGGGGGTGTGGACTAGGAGGACACCCCCAAGTGGCACTATGAGACAGAGAACAAAGCCCACTACAGGGGCTCCGACGACCGTGGAAGGAGAGGTCACCTCGTGGGTAGCCTTAAACTAACCCTGTTCGACCCTCAATCCAGGGCTCACCTGGGCTTTACTTTGGAATGGTCTCTGCCCGACCGCCTAGCACCATCGATGCGTTTCTGGGTCTGTAGACCACTGACTCGAGGAGCCCGCAAGATTCTTTGAGCGGTATACCCAGTCCGGGCTCCCGAACAAGATAGCCATGAACCCGGACTTAGATTCCGATGGGGCTCTGTGACTTTGCTGGTTGAAACACCTGTCTAGTATACAGTAGATCCTGAGGGCGACCTGCGGCAGTGCCTATACCTTACGTTTAAGCCCGCACTGGCAAGCCGATTGTTCTCCTCTACACGAGTGAGCTGTGCTACCGGAACATACGAGGAAGTATTATATGTGTTCGGTTTTCATATGGGAAAAACTTAATGGAGGCATGTCACATTTGCCTCCATTTTCGGACGACATACCAGACAGGACCCCGAGTCTGAGGGTTGCAGACGGCCCTATGTTAAACGCAATCTGGACTGCGGGAGGTGCTTGAGATAAAGGGATCTGGGCCCCTTGGGAGTCCCCTCACGAGACTATGCTTGAACATAAACCCATTAGTTGCTTTGCATTAGACGCAGCCCTGAAGGAACTTCTAGGGACCGCGGGGTCCATTCCTGGTGAGCTCCCTTGTGAGATATGTATCTGATGCATCATTCACTTGGGTAATAATACAGTCTGGTTGGCAGGTTTGTATGAATTTAGGACATTCAGGAATACTAGAATTATCGGAAGAGTTCCTTCTCATTCCCATGCGTTGGGACCCGGAAGCGGCACTTCCCCGATATAGGACGTTGGCTGTACGGTCTAACTGGACGGGCTTGCTGGACCCTCTGCGAGGTATCTCCCAGACCGTAAGGTCAGGCGCTCTTTGCGTTTCACTTGTTCGAGTCCCTGGATTTTGTGTTCGACCGAGGAAAGATCGACTCCCTCTACATCTCGAGGAGTAGAGTCCTGGAGGGCCGATTGGATGCAAGGGGGTGCCTCCTATGCCTTACTCGGCCCGAGTTCTCGTACGTTCTGAATAGTTTTTTGGGGAGGACCCGGCGCCTAGACGTTAGTCCACGGAGGATGACCCATCAGGCCCCGACCAGTTTCAGCTGGCTGACAGACCCATTTGCTCAGTAATGGACTTTACCCTCCAGGGGTGTTCGGCAATGTAGACGCTGACGCGGCTCCCCCGTTTGTTTGGTCCCAGGACCTTACTGCAGATGGCTCGGTCGGCTGGTACTTTGATATGGTCTCCGCCTTGGCAGAGTCGAACCCAGTTTCCTGGATTTTCTTGGACCTGCTCAATTTGGTCACGGGGACTGTAGGACATTTTGTCTGCAGGGCGACCCTGACATAGATGGGCCTGCTATAGACTATCAATATTTTTGCTAACGCTGTTACAAAGTCGAGAATTGTTCAGTCACTTTTTTCCGGGGACTGACTTATCGTTTAGGTAAGGTAACGTGTATGACGTTTTTTCGGTGGGCCTCGCTCTGCTTAGAATTTCCCTTCGAACAAGACTTGCGGGTTCATAGGGGTGTGAGTCCTTTACGATTCCCGAGGACAGGTATTATTTCCCCCCCAAGGGGTTCACGTGTTTTTGTCGTGCTTCACGTGCCCGGGTTTTGTCCATTTATCGATTTTGGATTTATTTCCTTTTATTATACCTTGCTGTACCTTCGGTGGGGTTCGGATGTTTAGGCCTTAGTTGTCGAAGCCCCGCTTTCTTTCTCGGCGGATAAGGTCGGGCGGGTCGTCTATCGGCTCTATTCGGATCCGAGGGTTATAGTCTTTTCTTTGTGTTTGTCCTCTCCGGTTGTTTAGACGGTTTGCTTCTGCCAGTAAACAGCGACTTCAGGCGTTTGTCTGCAAGACATTGCACACTTTCCTGCTGGCTACGAGGTGCTATCTTCGCAAATTTAGGTTTGGTACGGCGGATCGTGTTTTCTTTGGTTTTGCTGTCCGAGCGTTAAAACAACAAATATGAAGCCTCCTGTCATGTTATAAAATTGTAGATTATACTAGCTTTAGCTTTCACAGTACATTTCATTCTAGGTTGTACTGTTTCTAATCTATGATGGGTATTCAGGTGTTCTCAGTACATTTCATTCAATGTTGTACTGTCGGTAATTGAGGATGGGTATTCATATTTTTTTACAGTACATTTCATTCACTAATCAGTGTTTTTGACTCTGTTTATTTCATTTCAGTTTAATTGTTCATCTACTGATCCCGGTTCAAGATTTTCCCCAGGATAAAATTCAAGTTTAAAAGGTTTGACTACGGTTCTTAGATTCAGATCTTCTTCAGGATAAAGGTCCACGTTACATTTCGGATTCTCATTCATCGTATTTTTATGTTTTCTTCTGTTATATTTAGTAGTTGTATATTGTTCGTGTAATTTACTTTGTCGCAGCGTGAAAGAGGAAATATTTGGTTGGGAGGAGCCTTTTTATGGATTCCTAATTTTTTGTCTTTGGTGTTAATGTGCTGCTGTGGAGTACTAGTAAAGAGAGACTTAAGCAAATATTCACCTCCTGTCATTAATAAAATTAAGATTATAGTTACATTAAAGCTAGTATAATCTACAATTTCTATAACAGAATACATACTGATCATTGCAACAAAGTTAATGTAACATAATAACATGTAGTCTAAAGTAGGGGCCAGCAACCTATGGCAGGGTGTGGACTATCATCTCCGATCACTTCCTCCCCGCACTTGTGAACTGGAATCTGTATTCGAGTAGAGCAGCCCACATCAACAATTGCAGCTCCTAAATATAAAATCATTTTAAAACTTTATCCAAAAATAATAAATCACTTGAAACACTTATTAACAAATAATAAATTTAGGCCAAAGGCCTTAATTTAAATTTTTTGGATAAGATGTAGGAAGACCTACCGTAATACAGACACCGTACTATGGCATTGGAGAAGTGTGCTCCTCTCTCTTGCAGTATATAATGACCACAGCGGACCTCACCACACAGGCCTCAGAAGACTCCCGAGCATTGGACGTTCCGCAATGATGCAATTCCATACTCAAGGGTCTTTATGTTCCGGTCCAAGATTGCCAAAAAGATATTTGATGGAACCTTAAAAATCTGAGTCTACTATGGCAACATGTGAGTTGGATAACCATATGAATACATTATTTTGTACCTGAATGTGTAATATACTACACTACGGTCTGTTTTTATATGTGTGTGTTTCAGACTATATCCGGTTCACAATTGATGTTAATTTACTGTGCTCTTTCACCAATAATAAGATTTTAGTTTGCACTTTGATCACCCTCCCTTGAGGGCTCTGAACTCTTCCAGGATCCCCAGTGTGAAGAAACTACCCTGTTTATTCAGTATTTTGACTTTTCCCCATTCGTTAGTTGAAACTACCGAACACTGAACACCCCCTGGCTCATTAACGTCAAAGAGAACAGTGAATTAAGTGCTCTCTCTGTGTGGTCGCTGTTCGTACAACCGAACGCCATGTGCTGGAGAAAATGGTGCCCATCTTGTCGCACGATGGAGGCAGCGGGACTTGGTCGTCGAGTGTCTGGAACTAAAGTCGGACATTCGAATTCCAGAATGACGGTCAAACTTCGCTAACACCTGCTTCTGTTCTTCTGTTCACCAACCAGCCAGGAGAGCGCTGTTCAGTAGGTTTGTTCCCACGACTCTAGGGGAACAAACGCTACCTTTGAGCCAGGGGTACAGTTCGTGGATTTGTTCGTTTTTTGGGCTTCCGGAAAGAGACCGACCGCACAGCCTGATTTCATGGAACTCTGTCTGGGCAGGAGCCTCATGTGTGGTCGGTCAAATTATGACTTCCATTGAATTCCCAAACCCTTGAACCAATCTGGGTGATTTTGTTGGTATCGGGGCTATCAGGGGATATTACTTTTGTGGGGTTCCAATGGGGTTTAAGGTATTTTCGGGTTTTGGTGAAAATATGTGTTTTTTTGTGTTTGGAGATAATTGAGAATTGTGTGCCTAACATCTAAATCTGGCCCTGCCCAAACATGGCAGCAGGTCATTTAGAAAATTATATCAAAATGTCCTATTGCTGGTGAATGGTTTGCCCTTTGAAGACCAAATTTCTAAATCATCTATACTGACACGAATTTTGTTATAAGGAAAGAAAATGCAAATATGCAAACATTTATGAAAACAAAATAAGGTAAAATATAGAGGGCCATAACAATAAAAAAAAAAAAACTTTGAAAATGTATTTGTCAATTGTAAAGTTTGGAAATGCTAAGTAACAGTTTAGACTGTAGGTGGCACTGCATACATGATCTTGCAAGTTATAAGAACTAAAGACTGACGACAGAATGTGCACACATGTAATCCCTCAAGAACTAAAGCAATTGTTTAGCTACATAGTTTTCCTCTTTTGTATTAAGTTCAGAGCTTTTTACACTCAATACACATACACTGATTAGCATCAACATTAACACCACCTGCCTTATATCTTGGAGGTCCTGATCATGCTGCCAAAACAGCTCAGATACATAGAGGCATGGACTCCACACGACCTCTGAATGTGTCCTGTGGTACCTGGTATCAGCACATTAGCAGCAGATCGGTAAAGCAAGAGTAGGCAACCTTCGGCTCTCCAGATGTTGTGGACTATGTCTTTCCTGATGCTTTGCCAGCATTATGCCAGTAAGAGCATTACAGGAGATGCAGTTCACAACATCTACTGCCATTTATTTTTTTTGTGATGTGGAGGAAAGGCTACATGACATTGTCCTTCTTGAAAAGTGGTAATATAAGATTTGTGTACCTGGAGGCTTGCTGGATCTCACACCTTACCTGCCTTAAGGTAATACCTTTCCACTTAGGGTATTTAACTCCTCTCACTCTTTGTCCTGCTCTGATCAGATTTTAGATTATTATTCAGAAATTTATATCAGAGTGTTCTCCTCCTCATTGCCTTTCTGTGAGATCTTCAAGACAATTTTTCACCAGTAAACCTCTTCATTTTATCTATGTTTTATTTTGGACTTGTTTTATTTATTTGTGCTCTTTTTTCTACTTTTAAGTAAATGGCTATTTGCATATGCACTGATCAGCCACAACATTTTGTAGCTCCCCCTCGGGGTGCCAAAAAACGTATCGGATGCACAAGACATCTGAATGTGACCTGTGGTATCTAGCAACAAGACCGACAGATCCTTAAACTCCTGCAAGTTGCGAAGTGAGGCTCAATGGATCGGATTTGTTGTTCCTGTACATCCTAAAGATGCTCAATTGGACTGAGATTAGGGGAATTTGAAGGCCAAGTCAACACCTTGAACTCTTTGTCATGTTCCTCAAACCATTCCTGAATATTTTTTGCAGTGGGGCAGGGTGCATTATCCTCCTAAAAGAATCCACTGCCATTAGGGGACAATAGTGTCATGTAGGGGTGTACGTGGTCTGCTACAATCACTACGTAGGTGGTAAATGTCAAAGTAACATCCACATGAATGCCAGGATCCAAGGTTTCCCAGGAGAACATTGCCTAGAGAATAACACTGTTTCTGCCGGCCTGCCTTCTTTCCATTATGCATTCCGCTGCCATCTCTTCCCCAGGTAAACAATGCACATGCACCTGGCCATCCACCTGATCTAGAAGAAAACACAATTCATCATACCAGGAAACCTTTTTCCAGTGCTACATGGTCCAGTTTTGACACTCAGGTCCCCATTGAAGGTGCTTTTGGCGGTGGACGGGGGTCATAATGGGATCTCTAAATAGTCTGTGGCTACGCAGCCCCATGTGCTGCAAACTATGATGCACTGGGAGGTCTGACATCTTTCTATCATGGCCAGCATTACGTTTTTCAGCAATTGAGCTACAGTAGCTCTTCTGTGTGATCAGACCAGACGCCTTCTCTCACCACATACATTAATAAGCCTTGGGCAGCTCTGACCCTTACGCCGGTTCATCGGTTGTCCTTCCTTGCACTACTTGTGGTAGATACTAACCACTGCATAACGGGAACACCCCACAAGACTTGCCTTTATGGTTATGCTCTGACCCAGTGGTATAACCATCACTATTTGGCCCTTGTCAAATTCACTCAGATCTTTTTGCTTGCCCAACATTTCGTGCTTCAAACACATGAAACTCAAGAACTGACTGCTCACTTGCAGTTACCTAAAATATCCCACCAACCTTGATAGGTGCCATTGTAACGATATAATCAATGTTATTCACTTCATCCGTTAGTGGTTTTAATGTTGTGGCTGATCAGTGTATATAACTGCATAACATATAATATTACATGTTTAAAATGCACAAAAATGGGAAAACAATTGAAAAAAGTTTATTTAATATAATTTTGTGTGTTGGAGTTATCATGTATATAGGCAAGTGGAGATATTTAGAGCTGGCCCATCTTTTGGCCTCTAAGGTATTAAACTTCATCATAAAGGCAAGGCCAGATTTACATCTCTGTAGGCACAAAATTCTAACAACCGCTACTCCCCAACACCAGCATAAGGCAGATAAAGTATAATGAATTTATTAACTGGATATTGCAGGCCTAAAAACATCTAAAAAACATATTCAGATTTGATAACTGTATATGTATAAAAGTATGTATGTGCATATTTCAGCTCTGCTTGTAATGTATTGTGTTTGAATCTGTGAGTGTAATGAGTGTATGTAGCTATGTAAATGCATGTAGGGTTAAAAATAATGTTAGGCGTGATTAGGGTAAAGGGGGGATTTAAGGCTAGAGACGGGCTAACATCACAGTTAGATTACATAGGGTGTTTAATATTAAGAAGATTAACAGCTCGAAAAAAAGTTTTTAAAGTTGTGGTACAATGGCTGTTTAGGATAAATGGGTTTAGTGTTAGATGGATTCAATATAGTTTTGTTCGCTTTGAGTGCTGGAGTTTGAAGGGTTATTTGCAAACAACTCGCCCTACTTTGTTTTCTGTAGTATAGGCAGATTGATATTCGAGCTGCAGGAGTGGCTATACAGTGTGTATCAGATAAAACTTCCCCTGCTCCTCTTACAATGCATGACTGCTGACCCATCCTCCTTTTTCCTTCCCATTGCCCTCCCAATAAGACACCACACACTTTTCTTGTGGATAAGGGCAACGGTCACAGCTTTATTAACTTAATTCAAATCCAATAACCATAACCTGTCAGCTGTTGGGCGGTTAACCCAACAGTGGTTCTCCACGGCTTTTTCCCAAGAGCGTCAACAGCCGGCACTTGCCATCAGCCCTCGTGCGGTCTGTCGTCTCCCCAACTCGACTCTGTGTCTTTCTCCTTTACTCCCAGTTGCGCTGTCCAGGGATACCGCCAAGCTGTGACAAAACAAGAAACAACAGCAAGACATCAAACAAACAAAACCAACACATCCATAACCAAGGGGAGGGTGGGTGGGAATTTTCACCAGTTTCCCTCCAGAGTCTCTGCTGACTGGTAAGTCTCCTCCCCACTCCTCCCCCCAAACCCCATATATTTGCAACATTTTATCTAATTTTAGTCCAGCCCCCATACATGGGCAGCAGTCATGATCCCCTTTCCCAAGGTGTACAGGGGGAAACTTGACTGCTGACGCATCCTCCTTTTTCCTTCCCGTTGCCCTCCCAATAAGACACCACACACTTTACTTGTGGATAAGGGCAACGGCCACAGCTTTATTACCTTAATTCAAATCCAATAACCATAACCTGTCATCTGTTGGGCGGTTAACCCAACAGACAGCTCTCCACCTATTTTTCCCAAGAGGCTCAACAGCCAGCACTTGCCATCAGCCCTCGTGTGGTCTGTCATCTCCCCAACTTGACTCCATGTCTTTCTCCTTTACTCCCAGTTGCGCTGTCCAGGGATCCCGCCACCGTGACTCCGCGCCGGCATTGCGCCCCCCCCTGCAGACAGCGCAGCCTCCAATCCCGACTGTAAACCCACATTGAAGATATCCAAACCAATGGGAGATAAATGAACCCCGTCCTTCCTCATAACATTGGAATTATCCCCTTCAAGCTCCACGTGCCGAATGACCAACCCTCCCAGCCGTCGCACAAATCTCGTAATAGTCATATTGACTCTGCATGGCAACGTTCCAAGGGCTTACCTTTTCCCGAAACCCCCCAAACTGGTCGAGGAATTATTTCTGACCATATAAGGGTCAGCTCCTGAAAGAGGGCCATGTCCTGCTTCATCTCATGAATCAAATCAATTGACCGCCTACGGCAAATATCATTCCCACCCGCATGGAGCACTAATGCGACCGGCCCCGACACGTAGCGACTAAGCTGTATGCACTCTGAATACATCTGAGCCCACGACAAACCTCTCAAACCCCTTCAACGAATCCGCACTAACTCACATGGAAACCCCAGATTACGCCCATATGGTCTGGCTCCGGCCCGCCTACCCGCCCAATATACATAGGAATGGCCCAGGATCCAGACGTATCGGGTAACCACGCCTGCGAAAACAGACAACAACAAGGACAACAAGAAGAATAACAGGGAGTCGGTTACAACATATGAGGCTGAACATACAGCTGAAAACGACCTGACTGCCACCTGCCCAAGTGCTTCCGCCTGAAAACCCATCACCTGGGTCGCTGCCCCAATGCGAAAGGAGTGGGTAGTATAAGAGGAGGGATCCAACACCACCCCGCTCACACAGGACCGCAGAACCTGAGAAAATTGGAAACGACTCAGTGAAGTCCCCTCCCGATGAAGAAGAAGGGACCCCTCTTCACCTCCCCTAGCTGTCAGGAACTCTAGGACCATCGCGACGGGACAAAAAGGACCGCCCGTCCTGCCTTTGCAAACTCGCGCACCCGCTCCCTTTGAATCCGTCTTAGACCGTCGAATTAACAGCACCAACCCACCGACAGAGATCGAGACATCTGACAGTAGCAGCGTCGCTGGCGCACTGGCTCGAGGGGCCACCAATTCCCCGACCCGGAGGGCCCCAAAAAAGCATAACAAAAAAGCTACCTGAAACAGTAGAACCTCGTACCCCGAAAAACAGACCTGCAGCAGAAATTCTAACAACCGACACAGAACCTCGAAGGAGATGGGTCGTCACGCATCAGGGTGACGGCTCTTCTAACCCTTCAAGGCCCGTGCAACGCAGAAAGCCTTTGTAGCATCCTGCCAACCAAACCACTAAAATAAAAAGGAAAGGGCGGCCAAGTGACTCGCTGTGACCGCCGCAGACGTACCTGCTGCATATAAGGTAGAAGAGCCAGCGTGTTACCCAATCTCCCTGCCTCCGATGATAGATCTTCAACGGACCCCACACTGCATCACCGCCGCCAAACCGACACATACGCAGACCACGTGGACTCCGATAACGAATCCCTCACCATTCGCCTCAGATGTCTGGAACCAGGTCCCATATGTCCTTCGGGGCCGCCTCTCAAAATCGGTCCTACTGAAACTGAGACAGAGAGTCTGCTATCATGTTCAAGGTGCCAGGAACGTGACGCGCCACAATCCATACATTACGTTGCAGACACAGCAAGACCAACCGCCTAAGCAGCGCCAACACCGGGGGGAGGCAGACGTGGAGCGATTGATCACATGCACCACACTCAAGTTGTCCGTGTGAACAATCACTTTTCGCTTGGCAAATTCACCACCCCACAGCTCCACCGCCACCACAATGGGAAAAAACTCCAGGAAAGTCAAATTACCTATGAGTTCACTGCCACGCCAGTCCTGAGGCCAACGCTACGCACACCAACGTCTCTGGAAGTATGCCCAAAGCCCACAGATCCCGAGGCATCTGTAAAAAAGACCGTTACTAATGACAACCTGCGAGAAAATGCCCTGCCCATGGCCAGAATCCGACACGCGAAATTAAGGTGCCCCAACAAAACCTGCAATTGGCGCAGCTGGACTTTATTTGCGCCTTTTACACAATCCACCAGGTGCATCAAGTGCTCCAACTTATCCTCAGGAAGCCGAAACACCATTTCGCCCAAGTCGATTTCAATACCCAGGTATGACAACAGCCCCGACGGCCCGACCGTCTTACCTGCCGCCACCGGCATGCCAAAATCCGCCGCTACATTTTGAAAGGACTCCAATAGCGCCACACATTCCCGTGATGCACTCGGCCCAACAAACAGGAAGTCATCTAGGTAGAGGGTCAGAGATGACAGACCCGCCACCTGGGAGACCACCCATTCCAGGAAAGAAGCGAACATTTCAAAATACTAACAGGAAATGGTGCAACCCATGGACACCTCCTTATCAATCCCGTCATTCACCGACCCACCCGAGGGATATGACAGGTGGTGAGTGAGGTGAAAAACGCCTGGCTCCTTTTTGGGAACCAAGCCCAGCAGAGAGACACGCAAATTGGGAAAAGGAAGGCCATAAAAGGGGCCCGCCATACAACCCAGACGAACCATCCTTCTCAAGCTTGTCCCCCAAAATGGTTTCCTTCCCCACCACGACCACAAATTACATGCAAAGGTCGATGAGGACTAAGGCACAAAGGGGATCTAAAATCCAAACGAGAACCCTTCCAACAAGACTTGCATGTCTCGATGCCTAGGATACCGGTCGAGCCACGGCTACATCCTTTCCACACTCACCGGCGTCCTCCAACCGAGGTACGTCGTCCTTACCCGAGTGGGGCCCCTGCTTCCCCTTCTTAAAACACCTCATGGCCGGGTGAGCCCCGTCCCAGTGCGAGCACTTGTGTCGAAATCTACATCACCCATACCACCGGCAATGGCTCTCATTAAAGAGCCAGCATACTCCTTTCCGTAGTCCCGTCGACGCTCCAGCGTGCGCGCTGGCAACTCTCTGAAAGGGGCCGGGCGACAAGGGGTCATCAACAGCAGCCATAGGCTACCATCCTGCACCTCAAAATCCATACCGGACTCACTGCCATTTTCTGGCAAAACTGCTGGTCATAGCGGAACCAGCACTGGCCCCCCAAATTAAATCCAAATAATGACGGCGCCCTCTCTGGACACCACCGCGAGAGAATACCCGCGTACAAGCAGAAGCCCTGGAGCCAATTCTCAAAGGTACGCGGCAACTGCTTACCTTTCCCACCTTCCGTCTCTCCCCTCGCTGCGGTCTGTCCACCGATTCCCCTGCCCCTGCAACCCTTGCGTGCTACTCTGAGCACCCTCTCCTACCTCTGTCCCCCTGGCAGCGCAGCCCAGGCACAATACTCATTGGGCACTGGGGCAGGACCAGGCCCTGGTACTCCATGAAACTCCTCGTCATCTGATGCAGACTCTGCACTCCCTCCTTCCGACACTTCCGGGCACCCACGGTAGCCCTACTGTCCGCGGTCTGGCTCTCCTGGATCCTGGGTAAAACCTTCGGTGCACTCTGCAGCTGCACAACCTGTGACGTCCGCGCTCCTCCCCGTGGCGACGTCACGTACCTGCTGTGCGCGATGACCTCATTGGTGGACGCACGCACGCTACGTCACTGTGGAGCCGGAAGAGAAGCGTGCGGACTGCGTGATCTTCCTCGCCGCCATCTTTGGCCCTCTCCAACCGGCCGGGACCTTCTCCCCCGACCTCCTTCCAGCACTGGGGACGTCTCCACCGCAGGTCCAGCAACTCTGGACTCCCAACTCCTCCTCTCACCATATCGAACCGAACTTGGCAATAAGCGCGACGGAGGCCGCAACCGCCGGGCCCTCCGTCCGCCAGCTCCATCCACCGACACAGCCGTCGCCTCAGGGCCTGCAGCAGCCTCAGCAGATCAGGTTCCGACATGTGTGCCATGGGCATGTGAAGGGGGGAACAGGGTGACAGGTTGCAATTCAGGGCACTAACAAAACTTTCTTTTCAAACAGGGCCTAATCCAGCCAGCACAGAAATTTTCACCAGTTTCCCTTGACAGTCTCTGCTGACTGGTAAGTCTCCTCCCCACTCCTCTCTCCAAACCCTATATCTTTGCAACATTTTATCCAATTTAGTCCAGCCCCCATACATGGGCAGCAGTCATGATCCTCCTTCCCAAGGTGTACAGGGGGAAACTTTTCGTGTGTGCGAGTTTACAAGTGGTCAGTTGTCCAGCCCCAAACACAGTTACTGGAGGAGCTAAGACAGCACTGAGTTTTACACCCTCTATAACTGTTCCTTCAGCTCTGTTATTAAGATTGACGGGATTGATTGGACTACAGAGGACACTGGCCAAGGCTTCTGGTACTTATATTTCCCCACTAGCCTATTTAAGCTCCAAAAGGTCCATTAGAAGTGCGGGAAAACAGACGCCCTTAGAGGTCAGACGTCTGCAGGGTGTCTACTCTGTCTAATAATATAAATCTGGTCCTGCACAAGGGCTTAACCCCTTAAATGATCATGGCCGTTAAGGAGTTAATTCCCAGAAGATCACTGTAATTGTTTAGGTTGGAAACACAACTGATCAAGTGTGGGGTGTAGAAAGAGCAGAGGCTGCTGTTTGTTTTATAAAATATATATTTCTTTCTGTATTTTTATAGAGAGGGCCATCTAGCTCTCTTAATGTGAGGAAACCGATTTTCTCTCTAATAACATGCAAAAAGTCACATAGATCTCAGCATATATTTTTTATTTTGCTATTTAACTCTGCGAACATTGTCGCTGCCGGAGATATAATTTACAGGGTCGTGGGTGTCTATAATTTGTCTAGCTTCATGCTTTGTTTGTAGTTATGCTACTAAAATAGATTCAATGTCTATAGAGCCCAGTTACGCTCAGAAGCCAGCCTGCAACGTGTGATGGTGAATGTCATGTATCCTTAAACTGACGTTTGAGTGTAACTATTTACAGTGCTTAGTACATATTGTAATTCTGGAGTAAGGGGGCATCATCCTCTCCTGCCCTCCCTCTTCTCCTTTTAATGAATTAAAGTACCCCTCCACAGTTACATTTCTGGGGGGGGGGGGGGAAACACTATTGAGTAGACATACCTCTAATGAACAAATGCATACATTTTTCATGCATGTCATCACTTGGGGCATATCTCACTAAAGCTGCAGATCCTATAAATTACATCCTCTGCGAGCCCCTCACCTTTTTCCCCAGAAGAGTCTTTCAGTCTTGTCATGGGGAAATAACCTGTCAGTGGCTTCTTATTGTGAAGCCTCTGAAGCTATCACCCCGTTGCACCTTTGTGCACCTGCCTGTGTGCATATGCGCTAACATTGCGGTGTGTTCAAATACAGTTGAAATCATAACGAATGTAAATAACTATTCAGTTATTTCTATTATGTGTGTAAATGTGAGATCTTTATCAATAAGTGTGTTTCTGGACTACTACCCCATGGGAAAAAAAAAAACAGATTTACAAAAATAAAAGTTTTCATTAAGGGTGGATCAATAATTTTATTAAGAGGATGGAAGACTAAAGAGAAAAAAAAATATGAAAAAAAAAAATGCATTTTAAATGGTATTTGTATTGATGTATGCTAAGACCATGAAATGAAAGGCTATAAATGGGTATAGTGAACACATTTTAGTTAACTGTTTAATTTGTGGAGAAATTGACATACTCATTCTGTGTCAATTTAGCACTGCCTAACAGGGTTAAATGTAGAAATGGATAATAGTAAATATCGGCGGCTGAATCATTTAATCATAAAGTGCTCACTGCCTATCCTTGTATAGATAGAGCAATCATTAACACAAATATTTTGGCCCTATTTCTAGCTGAGGAAGTTTCCCTTAAGGTGCCAAGATTCCAGCTTGGAAACAGTTTGACAAAAACTGAAAATACTTCACACATAGAAACCTAGCGTCATAACAGCACAACAAGCTATACTTTAATATCCTCACTAGATGTCAGCAGTGTACTATATTTCGACTTTACTAACAGGAGTTTGGTGTGATATTTCGCTTTATCATATAAGTGATATTTCATATAACGATTGGTGAGAGCGGATGGTAACATCACTGGGAATCTCTGTCAGACCACCGGTAAACAAAGTAATATTTTTATTTTTTTTTAAATCTGATTTAATTTCGTTTTTGAATATAAATAGGATTTTTTTAAATTTAAGTTTGATATCTTTTAATAAAACACTTTTGTAAAAATCTAAACTCCACAAGCTGAAACTAATATGTTCCTATTTCACTAATATATGAATTCAGCACCCTGACGTTAGATAATTTACATTTTATTTCTACCCACAAAAACAATACTCCCATATTGATTATCTGTTTAAGAGCCATAGATACTTGGATTCTATCTTCACTTCAAATATTGGAACCTTCTTTTGTTGGACCATATCTGGTGCAGATAACCTACCAGTTGCCCTTCACTTCTTTCAAATCCTCTAATTTTATCTTCAAGGAAGCTCTGTTATTTGATCCCGCTATTATTGAACATACAAAGTTTGCCATAACTAACTACTTCCAAGACAATGCCTCACCTGATGTGTCCCCAATCGTTTTATGGGAAGTCCATAAGTGAGTGATTCTGGGTTTTTTGAGCAGTTTGGCAGTTATAAATTGCAGCAAAGGTGAACATTTCAGGAAATGTCAAGGTCCAGAATACTATCCACAAATGTAAATCTAAATATTATGAATTTGGCAACAAAAGTGGTCTGCAGTTGTCCAAGGCAACACACTTATTTGGAAAAGATTAAATTGCCCTCTGGACGATTGGTCCTAACAACGAATGCTACAGCTGAGGTCTTCTGTAACTATTTTTCCACACTGTATAATTTTCCTAACCCCATTTCTGAGGTCGACTTACATGACAGTATTCAATCGTATCTGTACGAACACATTCATGCCACCATCTACTAAGAGGCGGTTAGGCCCATAAACACAGAAGAGTTTAAATTTACTCTGAAGTAAAATAAAATACAAAATCAAACCGTACATACAATGGAGTTGACATCCATTACTTTTCAGGGCATAGAAAAATGCTGTTTCTTTCAGAGGTAGGGACATACATAAAAATAAAACATGAACTACATGGAGCATACTAGAATTGGGTACTAGATGGCTACAGGGTCTTAAAGGAACAGATATGTGTTCCTGACCCTATAGTGTTAAAACCACCATTTAGATGGCTTGTTCCCCCTTTCCCCACTTAAAAGGTAAAGAAAAATTACCTTATGTACGTTGGCCCCAACCTAATCTGCCTCCTTGCTGACATAATCAGAATTTATGATTTTTAGCCACAGGGAAAGCATTGGATTGGCTTTAATCGGCAAGAAGGCAGGATGGGGGCAGGCTCAAACACCTGCTTGGCCAATCAGCATCTCATCATAGAGATGCATTGAATCAATGCATCTCTATGGGGAAAATTCAGTGTCTCCATGCAGAGGGTGTGCAGCACTGTCCCAGGAAGCACCTACAGTGGTCATCTGAAGTGTGGCCACTGAAGGTGTCCCAAGGGGGCAATGTAAACACTGCCTTTTATCTGAAAAGGCAGTGATTGCATGAAAATGCATGAAGGGAATTATTATACTCACCAGAACAACTATTTTAAGTTGTAGTTGTTCTGGTGACTATAGTGACCCTTTAACAAAGAATGGGATATTACTTTCATTTCCAGTCAAAGGTCTCACATCCTCACATCTTTGAGCTCTTCTTATCTATACTGTTTTGCATCCAGTATTCAGCCAGACTGTTTATTTTTCTTCTTTTCCTTTGTAACGTGCCAATGTTTAATTGTGACAATTGAATGTAACAACAATATAAAGCTTATCTTTGATAACTTTGTATTGTCTATACATGTTTTCAGTTTTTAGGTGATCTTGTTTCTGTTTTTATTCTGTCCAGCATCCTGGAAGTTGCAGGTTTACAACATCTACCCCTGTTTTAGAAGGTCTCCCTATGTTTTTTTATTTTTTTCACTTGCATTATTTTTCCTTTGGCTGGATTGCTTGCTCTCCACCTCCCACTTGTTCATTTTTCTACTACTTTGATGTCATTGATGAGCCTGTGACGGACCGCCTGGCACCTTGACCGAGTACCTCCGTCAATCGCTGCCTCCTAGTACTTGCGAGCACCATAAGCACCCCACTGGAACACCATAACCACCACCATAACCACCGTCTCGCTGTCCTTCACCCACCCTGGACCCAAGACCAGGATCCAGCTTTCAGTGGGTACACCTCTCCCGGTCCATAGAGCGAAGCAATCTGCTCTTATAAGAGCAAATGTTGTGATACAAGGAAGTATACAGCAGTAAACAAGGGATTACAGCAATCCTCAGTGTGTGAATATAGCTCTCCAATCCTCCAAACATGAGCCTAGACTTCATTAAGGGTAAAACGAATCTCAGTTTAATGGCAGCCACAACTGGCCTCCTATGACAGTCCTCATTGCAAGGGGCACTCCCCCTTGGACATGAGAGCAAACCCAGGACACTCCCATACAAAATCAGATAATCCCTCCTCTGTGCCTGGGAGATAATTGGATCAGGAACTGTACTAATCTAATCTCCAAGCACAGAAAAAACATGCATTTTCCCAAACACCCCAAAAGTACCTTGAAACACACAAAACCCCCACAAAAATTACATCCCCTGATAACCATGATCTGGATGACTAACATCCAAAAATCACCTAGATCAGTTCAGGGATTCAGGAATTTCCTGGAAGTCTTATTTTTGGCCGACCGCACACATGGTCCAATGCCCAAAACAGTTCCATAGAATCACGGCTAAGTGCTGCTGGGGACCGACCGGAAACCGCAAAGTCTTCCTGCTGAAAACAGTTCCATAGAATTGCGGGTAAGTGCTGCTGGGGAACCGACCAGGAATGAACTGTGAAGTTTTCATGCCGAAAATTGTTCCAGGAAGTCTATTTGCGGTTTTGGTCTATGCGAACGGCCGCCAGTGAGCTAGCGCTCGGTTCTATGGAAAGTGCCGAACCAGGTGAACCAGGGGGAATAAAATATGGGTCTTTACAGTCGCTGACTTGGCCCATAGTCCTTAGGTAAGAGGCTGGCCAGCAGGCCCCTCCAAGAACACGTGACGAGGCTCAGTGCGTCACAGTGCCCTTCTTTTTTCTGTTATTTACTACTTAGTAGATGTTCCCCTCTGTCCAATTTTTAATCACTGTTAGATATTCCCCTTTCTTTTCCTGTTTTGTTGTTGTTCACCACTTACAGATTTTTCTCTCTTTTTTATCCTTTTTTTGTTTACTACTTAGTAGATGTTACCCTCTATTTTCCATTTTTCTGTTGTTCAATACGTAATAGATTTCCCCCTTTTTTTCTGTTCACCTTTTAGTACATGTTTCCCTTGTTTCCTTTTTTTTTTTTAAATCTACCTATCCAGCCTAAGTTCTCTTGTCTTTATATTGATGCATTACAGCTGATGCCTATTATGATTTGTTTCCTATTGGTGGGAATCACAGTGTTTGGGAAGTATCTCAGTGAGTTGTGCAGTCATAACCTATGCTGGATAGGGGCTAGACATCTCTAAACGGTGGTGTGTATGAATTAAATTCATCTCTGTACACTGGCTCTTATAACTATGCTGTACTGATAATTGTATTAACTGAAGAAACAAACCTTGACGTTTTCTCATCTGCTTAAGTCTGAACATTAATTCCCTTTGGGGATCGAGTGTTGCTGGTAAAAAAACAAAAAAAAAACACAAAAACACCCCCAACAAAGCAAAAAAAGCATTTTAACTATTAGAAATAGTAATGTATTTGATATCATTAAATACAATTTTGATAGTTCATGGATTTTGTTTATGATGCCCAGAATCCCAGTTTCCAGTTAGTGCCCCCATTCCTGCTTGTGGAATTTCCAGGATACAAATGAGATTTATACTTTAAATTAACTTTTATGTTCATAGTCTGAAATGGTATACGTGATGATAATCTGGCTATCTATCAAGCTAGGAAACACAGTTAATATTTCACTAAAGATCCAAACACTCACAGACCATAAAAGGTATTCGGCAAAATATTCAACTTGGCTTAATAGTTAACTGAAAACCAACAGCAACTGATTGCTTAAATTACAGGAAACATCCCAGTTACTTTGAACCAATAAAAGTGTAGCTTGTGGCCTGGATGGTCAATCATTTCCAAAATGTAAACAGAAACCAAACAAATGTATGCACTGCTACTATATATAAGAAAAATGCATAGTCTTTAGGGGTAGAGTGACAGGAGTAAGAGCAGATTGGCAGTAAGGTCTTAATCATGCCAGACACATATGGCTAAATGGATATCAAATAATCCTGAGATAAAGTTCTACTTGTGAAGCAATCACAAATGAGACCACCGGTATCATTCTACTAAAGTGTGGGGAGCATGTACTAAACATCTGTTAGAGAACAAAGTTGTAAAGATGAGCTGCAACTAGAAAAAAGTTGCATAAACGTATTTTATTTTTACGTAAATAGTCAAAAATGAAAAAAAAAATCATAGCATTACAATGAAAAATAGTAAATGAATAAGAAAAGTTAAAGGAACGCTGCAGGGTTAGGAATGCATATCTGCATTCCTAATGCTACAGTCCTGATGCATCTTAATAAATTGTTTACCCCTGTGAACACAAAAGAAAAACAAAATAAATTACAAACAAAATTTATCACTCACCCTTCTCCAGCGCCGAGTCTCCCTCAGCGCTGCTGTGAACTCCTCCTTCAGTGATGTAAACCCGTAGATGTGCCTCGAGGATAATAGGCCAATCCAATGCCCCCCTTGCTGCGATACGCCTAAAATTCTGCCATAGAGAGTAATTGAATACAATGATACTCTATGGCTGCCTGCGATATCACTGAGCATGCACGCATAACGTCACTGTATGTTACGGTATGAGAACCAAGAAGTAAGATTCCCAGCTCTCATACGCGTACCTTGCAGCCACGCTTCTAAGACCTCTGATTAGTTTACCTAGAGCGATTAGGGGGATAGGAGAGGGGGTCAGGACTGCAGGCACTATGGTAACTTAATTAATATGAAGTTGTCAATGTGTCTACAGTGTTCCATTCATGGAAACTATCACTTCTGATAAATAACATTTTAAGAGAATATACATTTTTCACAGCTTTGGAAGGTATAAAACAAGGGTTGGGTGGACCTAGAGAGGGCATGCCAGTGACTCAACTTGCACCAAGGATAATGTTCCAAAATGCGCAGTCTTGTGTTGCTAAGCTTCGTGCTGCACTAATTAGATGGCCCCTACTAGACCATCTGTTAGAATTAATGAGATTTCACTGCACTATTTAGGTGAAAGTGCTCTAGTGGGTGTCAGTATGTCAATGAAAACATTGAAATTCCTGCGGAACTGCAATGTTATCAACTATAGGTTTAAAATTGCGAGGTGTATGGTGTCGATAGTATTCCTTTAAGTATTCTTAACATCTTTTTTTTTTGTTAATATATTATGAGAATTAGCAGTTGTTATGTTGTCTTCATCACTTTACACCTAGATTAATTTTTTGTCAGGTAATGATAGCTGGTAATTATTTTTGCCATATATGATGAAAGCCAGTTAGCAATTAATCTCTCTGTGAAATCATAAAACTACCTGTACAGTTATCTACTATGGCAGGGGTTCCCAACCCAGTCCTCAAGTACCCCCTACCAGTTCAGGATTTATGGATTACCCTTTTGTTTAAAGTGTTTTTTTGTTTCTTCTAAAAACACCTTAGACACAACTGGGTAATCCCTAAATCCTGGACTGTTAGGGGGTTATTGAGAACTGGTTTGGGAACCCTTGTACTATGGTAACCATGTTGCTTGGAAAAAGCCGGTAGTCGCTATTATTAACGAATAACAGCTATTTTAGAAGGGGTTTTAAGCCAAAATGTAGTTAAAATGCAACTCAGGTGTGTGTATTCACTAAACTGGGAATTTTAGGGCAAAAAAGTAAAACTTAAAAAAAATGTTCAAACTCACCTATTTTACCTTCTTGGCTAATTTGGCCTTTTAAATTCTTGCTTTTAGTGAATAACTCCAGTATGTATAGAACAAGCATGTGTTGCAGGATTTTATCCAATCGAGTTGTATTTTTAAACCAATGATATTTTGGTCAAAATATTTTGTTTTCCCTGTCCCGTCTCCCCAAATTAGTTTGTGAATAGCTCTATTTATAATTATTTACATAAAAGTTAACTTTTTCTTTTGTCAGTATTGCTGATTATTCATATAGCATATGTTAAATAAACACACCAAACACAGCAATCACTACAACCCATTATAGTGGATCTGGTGCTAGGAGTGCCCTGACGTGTTCCCAGTATAAGTGGTGTAACCATTTGCAAATGGTTTAATAACTTAAATAGGGTTCGTCGAGCACTGGTAATCTCCTCTTTTGCACCCCAGAAGTTTGAGCACTGGCTGTGCATGAGTTAGTTTGCTGATAGAGAGCATGCAGGTGACACTTCCAGTCAATGAGCTTTTCCTGCACTTCAGAGCTTAGCACAAGGTAGGAATAAGTTAACTACTTTGTAGTTGCTTCTGGACTCCAGAGGAAGAGGAGACTGGCACCTAGTTGTTTGCCTACTTACACCGTGAGAATGTCAGGGCACTCCTGACACTTGAGCCACTAAAGTGTGTGTTCCCTTAAACTTAAAGGATCACTATAGGGTCAGGAACACAAACATGTTTTCCTGACCCTATAGTGTTAACACCACCATCTAGCCACCCTGGGCCCCTCATACCTCCATAAATATAGTAAAAATCTTACTGTTTTCAAGCCTGAAGCTGTAGATCTGCATGCTATTAGACTCAGAAAAACAAGCAGTCTGCTGACATGTGGTAGCCTGATCCAATCACAGTGCTTCCCCATAGGATTGGTTGAGACTGACAAAGAGGCAGATCAGGGGCAGAGATTCAAACACAGCCCTGGCCAATCAGCATCTCCTCATAGAGATGAATTGAATCAATGAATCTCAATGAGGAAAGTTCAGAGGGAGGAGATACTGCATGCAGAGGGAGGAGATACTGAATCACAGGATGCTGTGCACGGTGCTGCACTGTGCTCTGCTGACAGCAGATCTGAGTGGATGGAGGCATATTATGCCTCCATCAACTCGGTAGTCCCTCTGGTGGCAGTCTGAGTGACTGCAGCTGGAGGTGTTCCTAGTTTTCAATGTAAACACTGTATTTTCTCAGGAAATACAGTGTTTACATGAGAAAGGCTGCAGGGAGCTATAGTTCTCACCTGAACAACCTCATTAAGCTGAAGTTGTTCAGGTGACTATAGTGTCCCTTTAATATCAACATTGTTACGTTTGGTGAAATATTTGTGTGTTTTTTTGTAATTATAAGTTGCTTTCATTGTTTTTTCTTGAAGTTTAGTTGGAATAAGTTGTATGCATAGGTTGGAATGCAAGCTTTCTCGTTTGGGGAGACACTTGTCAGAAGCTGTAGAGTGATGGATGTATGTGGCATACCATTTCTGGTATTTAACAAATACACATGGGTACAAGTAACTAAAACATAAGAGAAAAACCTGAGCAAGACATTGCCATTGTATTTTAGAGGAATATTTAACACTTTAATAGGCAGACCTGGACACTTTCATCTTTTTAAATGTATTAAGGGGTAACCCGCAGCCCTATACTCGCTGATGTCTTGTAACGCTCCTGGGGCCCACCAACCCCTGCCTTCTTGCCGATTTCAGCCAATCCAATGCTTTCCCTGTGGCTTAAAATCATAAATTCTGATTATGTCAGCAAGGCGGCAGATTGGGGCAGGGCCAACATACGTAAGATACTTTTTCTTTAACTTTTAAGTGGGGCAAGTGGGGACAAGCCATCTAAATGGTGATTTTAACACCATAGGGTCAGGAACACAGTTCATTTCATGTCACATGTAATCAGGGGAGAGATTAAGCTATAAAAAGCTCTCTTTGTTTTTCAATCGTTCTCTGTGTCTTTCAGGTCCAGGTAACTATCAACTTTTCTCTAAGTTTTCCTCTGCATATTGTAGCTGCTTATATCCAAGGAGAGATTTGACAGCCATTCTGGAGTCAAAAATATTTTTTTTACTAGTTTGTTACAAAATTGGAAAGCGCTCCAAACTGTTTTTTTGGCCTTCTTTTTGATTAACAGCTAAAACAGATGTGAGAAAGGCTGAACCTATATAACTATGTAGCTACTCCTCGCTTACATTTCCAATTATTTATTTTTCATCCTCAATCTTTGTGTTCTTTATTACCTTGCATATATCTCATCCAACCACCACTAACAGGCTTATTCACTAAAATGAGAATTTATGGTGAATGTGACTTTTAATTAGCCGAACTGGAAAAATTCTCTAAGTCATGCCAAGCCCCAACAATCATGCAATATAAAACATGAAATTTAGTACCACTCGTATAATTTATCATTAACATATATAAAAATGTTTAATATTCTGCATAAATTTGTAGCATAGAATGTATTGGGCTTACATACAAATACCATTGGTGCAGAAAACTACTTATTCTGTGCAGCATCTAATACATAATCGTTTTAATTAGCATGCTTGTACTCACTGCAAAACACATGTATAACTTGTCTAAGTACTCTCTGTGGGAACTTCGTCAAGTTTTAAACCCACAGAAAGTGCATACATGCAGCATTGCAGTCAACATCTCTCAACATTGTTTTATCCTCTCACCCTTCGCTTTACAGCGTCTCCAACCACCTTCTTCGTGCGCGTTCTAGGTGCACGTACAGACGTGATGACATACTTCTGTGAGGCTTCACTGATGCTGCCAAAGCACCAATTATATCCTAGAGTGGGGATCATACCACTCCAAGCCATATCTGAGGAGCCAACGTTCTGGCTCCATAATATGTGTGTGCACATCTCTTACTCTGTTTTATTTCCCTTTGGTTTTAGTTCCCTATGTACTACACCATATCGTTTTTTATATTTCTCCTACATATCTATGAGGATACCGCTGTAGAGAAAGACCACCCGCAGACCTGTGGACCACAGTATATCCCTAGGCGGGGATTATTTCGCCCAAGTGTGAAGGTTGAAGCTACACTTAGGCTCTCTAAAAGTGTGAGTGGTTTACCTATTTTCCATTTTTATCATTACCAACATGCAACACCATAAGTTGTCTTTTTTATTTTATTTTACATATCTTTGAGGACATAGTAGGCGCTACACCACCCTTCTGTTTCTCCTTTCTCTACACCGGACAAGATGAGGATCCGGACTTGGTGATTAAGCTGCCTTAGAACTATAACAATACTCTACAAGCGCTGAATCTCTCCCCCTTTTTTTTTATCTGATGCCTATTCCTAAATTTCTTTACATATCAGTGATGTCCATCATAACTGCTAACACCTACTCTTCTTAGTGTCCTCACTCTGAATATCATGCTTCCATCACGCCATAATAATTCATCAGAAATCTGCCAACAATTAAAATCTTAAAGGGACACTATAGTCCCGAAAACAACTTTAGTTTAAAGGGACATAGTCACCAGAATAACTACAGTTTATTGTATTTATTCTGGTGAATATAATCATTCCCTAATCCCTTCATGCTTTTTGCTGTTAAAACACTCTTTTTTTTCCCAAGAAAAGGCAGTGCTTATATAACAGCCTCAGGCTACCTCCACTGGCCACTCCTCAGATGGCTGCTAGAGGAGCTTCCTTGGGCAGTGATGAACAATGAGCAGTGCTACCATTCAGTGTCTCCATCCTCTGCATGGAGATACTGAACTTTCCTCATAGAGATGCATTGATTCAATCCATCTCTGTGAGGAGATGCTGATTGGCAGGGCTGTGTTTAGCTTGTGCTGGCTATTCCCCTAATCTGCCTCCTTGACAGTCTCGGCCGACCCAATGATTTCCTATGGGAAATCATTGTGATTGGCTGAGATCAATACTTCTGATGATGTCAGCCAAGCAGGCAGATTAGGGGGAGAGTCAGTTTATTGCACATTCTGTTTAATATAGAACGTCTTATCTCCTGCACTGTTAATAGCTTGCTATACCCTACAGGAGCCTCCTGTGTGTGATGTTTAGAGTAAAATTAAACATTTTGATTTCATGCAGGCTGTGCAAGTTACAACCAGGAGAGATGTGGCTAGGGCTGCATAAACAGAAACAAAAAGTGATTTAACTTGTACATGAGTATTGAGCAGGAGACTTCAGAAGCATGATCTATATAAAAAAAACTACTTCATTAAGCTAAACTTGTTTTGGTGACTATAGTGTCCCTATAATTGATCTTACGCCAGCTGACAGAAAAGTTGAACAAAAGTCCGTTATGTTCAAAACTAAATTTAAAACAGAAAGTTCCCCATTAACTAAAAATAAAAAAATAATAAAACATAATATATACATGCTGGAGAGGTAGATTTACTAAATACTGGCGTATCTTCTGAACTAAGGAACTAAAAATGAATTATATAGATATTTATTAAATGTTGCATCCAATCACATATATTGTTATTTAATATCCCAACTATGTATATGGCCATATAATTAAGACAAATCCATACAAAAATAGTAAAAGTATTAAAAGAATACATAAAAAGTAGTACATTCTATTATATAAAAAAAAAAATGGAAATAAATCAACTTCAATATTTAAACCTTTTGAATATAAAGTACTTACATTATACACCCATTCCATTTCTACTTGAACTTTTTAACATTCTCACCCCTCTTTAATGCGTTTCTATGTTACAAATTATTTTACATTTAAATAAATCAGGTCTACGTGGTGGTGTTCTAAGAAAGGTGCAGAAACGCTATGGTTTATTTGTAATATTTTGAATATGTTCATTAACTCTTACGTGGAGTTTCCTAATATATGTCTCACAAACTGGAGACCACATTTAAAACTGCAGTAAATATTTAACATTTGGGGTATTACAATTATAAACCTTTTTATCTGGTCCAGTCACATTCGATTTAAATTCTGTTACTTGCTTTCCTATGCTGCAAAACCGGAAAACGGAAACCACCCTAGTTAACTAACCAAGACTCATTTGGGCTATCCTTTATATAACTCCTAGTTAGAATAGATTTAAAACCTCTAAACATGTTTGGTTGTTCTGTTAAAAACCTCTTCAGACCAACATTTCTCTGTAAAATAAACCAACATTTATTCAAAAATTTTTTTAAAGATTTTTTGAATTCTCAGTAAAACCCAATATTATATTGACCCCATCAATGTTATTCATTTTATTCCTGTTATGATTTTCAATCAATAATTCATTCTTTTTCACACTACCAATGTCCTTTCTCGCTTTATATAGAACCAAACCTGGATACCCTTTTACTTTAAAAGTTTTTGAAAATGTATTAGATTATACTTTAGAGTCGTTCTCTTCTGTACAGTCCCTTTTTGTTCTCAAGAGCTGACCTTTGGGTATGTCGGTCAGCCACAGTTCAAAATGTCCATATATTAAAATCTATAAAGATATTTACATCCATTAAAAAAAAAAAAAAAAGGTCTTAGTTTTAATTTCACTACAATCTATAAAAATATCTAAATGTAATAAATATATTTTATTAAGACTATGAGTAAATGTCAAAGTGATACAATCCTTATCAAAAAGGTATACTAAAAAATTCTTACGTGCCCTCCAGGGCCACTCTGAAAAGTGTATCCTTACCTGGACATCGTGGCGCGTATATGTTTCCTGCCTGGACGTGATAACTGACATGATAGTTATTGAAAATCTGAGGTGCTTCACTGCCCCTGACTTTGACCGACCCATCGGATGGGACTTGCTAATAGTGCACACCTGTCCTGGGAACCAAGGCACCAGGAACCCCTTCCTGGATACTCCTCCATGTTCCCCCTTCCCTCCTTTTTTTTCTTCTTCTCCATCTCCCATGCCTACCCTTTCCACCCCAAACGCCTTACTACTTTCCCGCTCCTCACTCTAGGCACTCTTACCCAGCAGCCTCCATTCCCATTCATTGAATATGTGTTGCAAGTGGTTATACACACAACTTCCTGAAATTGTTATTGCTTACCAATTCAAGACAAATAACTTCTTCTTGTGATTGCTTTATTAGTATGCCAATCCCTTTGCATTTGTGTCCCTACAAAATAAGTAAAAGTAAAAAAAAAATAAAAAAAAATTCTAAAGTGACTCCTCTGTCCCTTTCCAGATAAAAATAATATTGTCTATAAAAAAGAAATAGGAGACAAAATCCACGTCCAGTTCTTTCGATTCGGCTGCTTTGGCCTTAGATGTAAAAATGAACTTTAAATTTACTTTGAATTCTCACTTTAGTGAGTAACCCTGTCAGTCGCTCTGCCTCCATAACTTCAATTTGTTGTTCTGTCCCTTATGAACCTAGTGGCAGTGAACAATGCATATGTCAACAAGAAAGGGCATTTTATGGCTGTTTGGCTTATTATCTAAAATGTATGCTTAAGGTATTTCTGGGTGGAAGCTACCTCTGAAACCATAACATTCATATTCCTTTAAAAGTATTTACTAAATCAAATTCCAACAAAAAGTTTTGTCTACTTTTTATTTTTATTTTGTAATCTGTTGACGAAAAATATGTGGGTGTGAAACTGTAAAAATTATGTTTTATTTATAATAATAATTTCAAACGGAATTGTTTACTTGCCTGAAAGTGACAATTTCCTATTTTCTTACTTCATTAACCCCTTAAGGACCAAACTTCTGGAATAAAAGGGAATCGTGACATGTCACACATGTCATGTGTCCTTTAGGGGTTAAATGCTATTGAAGTGCTAACTGTTGTGAATAGTACAGTGGAAGTCAGCCTTTAAATTGCAAAACCAATAGCTGTTTAATCTCAGTTCCACTTTAAAATGTATGTGTTTAACAGACTTGGTACAAGTTGCAGGGATTCCAAAATAACAGCTCATGTTTACTTAGATACAGGCTTGTTTGTGTATTACCTCTATTTGGAGAAAATATGGATGAGTGAAGGGCACGTACGGTATGTCAAAAAATAAACAAACCTGAAACAATAAGTTGATAGAACCAGATGCTCACGTTCATATATATTTTTTTATTTTAATCTTTATTCTACAGAAACTTGTTTAACTCTACAATCGGGTATTTTCTCATCCACTTATTCACAAAAAAAGCTACACCCAACATTCTTTACTTGAACAAGGTTTATTGAATAGGCATTAAATAGCAAGGACACTCTTCTAGTTTCCTATTATTATGGAAGAACATGACTCATAAGCTATATAATTATACGTAGTTTATACCATGTTCATGTTTTGAGTAACTGTCAGAGATTACAGTTTCATTGATTTTTACAGGCAGAAAAGCAAATATAAGCAAAATATATCCATAAAGAGCTAAATAACAACAACATAACTGGATAAAGAGCTAAATAAATATAAAAATAAGAGGGGATATCCCCGATACCTGTTTAAAGAGTGGATGTGAGCAGTGGTGTCATTTGTCAGCCCTTTGCTAAGCCGCGCAGGAAACATTTGAGCCGGCCGCTGCGGGGAGCATGGAGACGGCACGTGAGGGAGCAGTAACCTTCCTGCAGTTCCTCTCTGCTCACTTGCATGCTGTTTAATGACATGACGTCACTCCGCCCCTGGCATCACTACAGAGAGCGCACAGAGGAGCAGAGAGAAACTGCAGGAAGAATGAGAGCAGACACACTGGACACCAGGGAAAGATCCACTCAGCTCTCCCAAAGGCTGGGTGGATTTAAATAAAAATAAAATAAAAGCAATTTGTGAATGTGTGTATGTTGTGTGTGTGTGTGTGTACTGAAAGGGCCTATAAAGTGTGTGCGTGTGCATCTAGGGGCTGAATTGTGAGTATATGTGTACTGGGGTTTCATTGTGTGCTTATCAAGGAGCTGTAGTTATTATATATATATATATATATATATATAGTGTGTAATGGGGTGAAGCATGTATGTATGTATGCATGTGTGTGTGGGGGGGTGAAGGTATGTGGGGAAAAAGTGTGTATGTGGGTACAGAGATGGTGTATGTGAGGGGTGCACTGTGTGTGTATGCAAAGGTGTACTCTGTGTTGGTGGGAGTGTACTATATGTGAGGGCTTCACTGTCTGTGAGGGTGTACTGTGTTCAGGGAGTGTAGATAGTGGGACAGTGAAGAGCTTTACAATTTTTACTTTAATAATTGTTTACTTGTTTACAAAAAAAGAAGAAGAGGGGGTTGTAAGAAGAGGGGAGTAAGAGGGGTAGAAGAGGGAGGGAAGTAAGAAAGAGGGAGGGCTGTAAGAAGAGCGGGTTAAGACAAGAAAGAGGGGAAGTAAGAAAGGGGACAGGGAAGTAAGAAGAGGGGAAGTAGAGAAGAGAGGGGAGGGAGATAAGAGGGGGGTAAGAAGAAGAAGGGGAGTAAGAAAAGAGAGTAAGAAGAGGGAAGTAAGAAAGAAGAAAAAGGAGTAAGAGAAAAGAAGAAGGGGGGTAAAGAAGAAGAAGAGGGGGGTAAGAAGGAGGGGTAAGAAGAAGAAGAAGGGAGTAAGAAGAAGAAGGGGTAGAAGAAGAGGGGGTTAGAAGAAGAAAGGGGAGTAAGAAGAAGTAGGAGGGAGTAAGAAGAAGAGGGGTAAGAAGAAGAGGAAGTAAGAAGAAGAAGAGGGGTTAGAAGAAGAAGGAGTAAGAAGAAGTAGGAGGGGGGTAAGAAGAAGAAGGGGGAGTAAGAAGAAGAAGAAGGGGGAGTAAGAAGAAGAAGGGGGGAGTAAGAAGAAGGGGGAGAAAGAAGAAGGGAGTAATAAGAAGAAGGGGGTAACAAGAAGGGGAGCAATAAGAAGAAGGGGAGTAATAAGAAGGGAGCAGTAAGAAGAAGGGGAGTGATAAGAAGAAGGGGGAGAAAGAAGAAGGGGGGAGTAAGAAGAAGAATGGGGATAAGAAGAACAGGTGGTGGAGTAAGAAGAACAAGGGGGGAGTAAGAAGAACACAGGGAGGAGGGGGTAAGAAGAACACAGGGGGGTGAGGAGAACACATGGGGGGGAGTGAGAAGAATACAGGGAGGGTGGAGGTGGGGATGAGAAGAACACAGGGTGGGTGGGTGAGTGTGAGAAGAGACCGCTAGAGGAGGGTGGGGGAGAAGAGAGACCACTAAAGGGCAGGGGAGAGCTCTGAGGGACAGAAGGGTCAGCTCTATAGGACAGGGGGCAAGACAGGGAGCTCTTTCACACTACGTGCACACACACAATGCATCCCTATACATACACAGAAACACACAATGCATCCCTACACACACAGAAACACAACATGCTTCCCTTACACACAGAGAAATACACAATGCATCCATTACACACACACACACACAATGCATCCATTACACACACACACAATGCAACCCTTACACACAAAGACAATGCATCCTTTGCACACATACACAGAAACACACAATGCAAACCCTTACACACACATGCAAACACAGACACTGCTTTTCTTACATACACACATAAACACAATGCATCTTTTACACTCAATGCACACACATACAGACACACACCTTGCATCCCTTATGCATACAAACACAGATTCACACAATGCATCCCTTACACACAACCAGAAACACACAATACATCCCTTATACACAAATACACATTGCTTCCACTACACACAAACACACTGCATCACCTACACAAACTGGTATCCCTATATACTACATATCATACGCACACATATTAGATCCTCTACAATAACACATCCCCTACACACTCCACTCCCTGTGAGCGAACTCATGGGTGGGTGGAACATATAAGTGGACTTATGAGTGGGCCTTATGGGCATACTCACCGTCAGACCCTGGGGCCCAGACCTTGAGCTGTGTAAGTGGCACCAAAAAAATGGAGCTGCTTCCAATTCTCCCAGAACATTGAAATTTGTGACCAAAGTTGCAAACAAACTCCAGAGATCCTGTTCTACACCAGACCAGTGGAGCCAAACTGCAGCCCATCATCATCCTCATCTGGTTGTAAGTAGGCAATCTAGTATATTATTAGTGACACTAATCTATAATTTACCTCACATTAAAGGGACACTATAGCTTAATGAAGTGGTTCTGGTGTCCATAGCCGGTTTTGTCTACGACGACAAAAATCCTTGCACCGGCTCTGATCCTGGGAAGGTGCAACAGTCTACTGGTGACCCACAGGAGAGGAGTGCACTGATTGCACAGCACTCTCCTCCTGCCCAAACCCGTCTTTACCACAGTGCAAGTGCCCTCTGCCCCTAATTTACAGTGGCTCACACTCACAACAAGCAGTGCCTGGAGCCCTTTGCAGAGACGGGAACAAAGAGGTTCTGCGGCAGCTGGCCGTCCTGCAAGCATTACATTAAACAGCTGTTCCCCATGCAGCCACAGGTGGCGCTGTGCTGGGAGAATGTGATTACTCTTCACTTCCTCCCAGCCTACAGAGCAACGCATGGGAGAGAGAGAGGAGGAGGCATGATTTAATCTTACAACAAATCCAGTTAGCAAATCTTTATAAATTTGGGGGGATCAGCTCTGTTTCCACAGTTTATTGGTGTTTACACTGATGTCTGTATTAATATTGAGGGATTTCTAAGTAGTAACGTCCATGTGTGTCAGCAGGGCCAGCCGTTGGGGTGTGCACGCTGTGCGGTCACGCAGGGTGCCATGACAACAGAGGCGCGCGGCGGCCAACACAGCTCACAAGTTGGGTACACCAGCATATTCAATTTAAACGATTCGCTGGCGGTCCACTGGTGCGCACCAGCAGTAGGTGCAGTCAGATCATAGCCCCTCCCTTGTGGTTCTGGCGCTCAGTTAGTGAGTCAGAGCACAGGCTCAGAGATTCTCAGCCTGCGCTCTGACAACATTGAAAGTCAGAGCCATGAAGGAGCGGGTATGGCAAAGAGCTACCGATTAGCATAACATCAATATCCGTTATAAAACCAGGCAAAGGTGGGCATGGATGATCTGGTGGTGCAATGGGCCACTTGACTGGTTTTGCCCCCAGGCATAAGGCTGCCAGACCTCCCCTGCCCATACAAATACACAGACTGACCCATACACACACACACACACTCTCTGCCCACACACAGACTGACCCATACATGCACACAGACTGCTCCCTTACACAGACTGACCCCACACACAGACTGACCAACCCCACACAGAATGGCCCATACACACAAACTGACCCCCCAAACACACAGACTGACTCATGCACACACTCACACAGACTGACCCCCCACACACAAACTGACCCCCACAGACACAGACTGACCCCCCACACAAACTGACCACCCCCCCCCCACACACACACACACAGAGACTGGTTAACACTTACCAGCACCTGCCTGGATGCCTCTGTGCAGAGCTCAGGTTCCTCTCCCGGTCTCTCCCCTGCGCTGCTCTCTATGATCCTGGATGAAGTCCTCCCAGCACAGCGCCCCCTCTGGCCGAAAGTGGGAAAAGTCCACCAGTGACAATGCTGCTGCAGCTTGTGTAGGGGGATGAAGTGCTCCCAACTTCAATTTCAATTGGGGTGGGGGCACAAGGGGGGCACTGCATGATGTAGGGGGGCCATGGTCCCCTCTGGCCCCCCCTTAGTGACGCCACTGGATGTGAGCACTGCTGATACCTCGTTTCTTTACACTAACGGTGTTCTACAGTAATGTTCCGAGTGCCTATTAATCATGTCTGTTTTTTCGTTTATATCCTGCAGCTGTATTTGTTTGATATATGATTACTCATTAAACTAATTAGCACACTAATCCTGAACAACTTCTGAGCATGTTGTTATCATCCCAGGCAACTGAATATTCTCTGAAATGTTGATGACAATAATATATAGGGAGAGCAAAAAAACAAGGTGCAACTTTACTGAGAATGGACACCAGCTTAAATAGTCTACCCTTCGGTGGGTTCCCGCTTAGATCTCAAGCTTGTTTTAGCTCATCTTGTGCCATTTGCATATCAGACTGATCCCACCCAAAAGGGTGGTCCAGATCCAAAATGCTCTCTGCATGAGAGATAAAGCAACCCCAGACAATCGTTTCAACCTTGTTAGGCCCACCGGGATACCGGGAAATTTCCCAGTGGGCCACGGCACCTGGGGCCGGACAGACTGCTGGTGTGGCCGCAATTAGGCTGCTGACAGCCGGATGGAGACCTGTGCTGTCTCTGCTCTGTTCCCCCGCTCTCACATGCTACTAAATTCCAGGGCTAGAATATTATGTTATATAGACAGCACAGCTCCCTATTCGCGCCACCAGCCACCCGCCACCCGCCCTGCACGACCACCCAGCATGCCTGCACAATCCCCTGGTCGGTCGCCCACTGGACCCCACAGGTAGCAATAATGTATGAGTCAGTCTGTCAGTGTGAGTGTATGGGTGTGTCATGGTGTGTGTGTCTGTCTTGGTGTGTCTATGTGTCTGTCAAGGTGTGTATGTGTGTCTGTCTGTCATAGTGTGTGTGTCGGTCTGTCATGGTGTGTGTCTGTCTGTGTCATGGTGTGTGTGTGTCTGTCATGGTATTTGTGTGTGTGTGTGTTTAGGTTACCAGACCCCTTCCATTGGAAAGTGAATAGTGTTTTTACTCACTTTTTTTTCCCCACGCCTAGCTGGTCTCCCCTCGCCTGGCCCTGCCTTGTTGATCTCAGCCAATCCAATGTTTTTTTCCATAGGATTGGCTACAAAACACTACACCAATTATCATCTCCTCATAGATATGAATTGAATTAATGTATCTCTATGGAAAACGTTCAGCGCCTCCATGCAGAGCGTGTAGGCACTGAATGTAGGTGCTGCGCAGCACTGACACAGGAAGCACCTCTAGTTACTGTGTGAGTGACTGTCACTAGAGGTGTCACTAGGAAGCAATGTAAACACTGCCTTTTCTCTGAAAAGTCAGTGTTTACATTGAAAAGCCTGCAGGGACAGGCTATAGACACCAGAACCACTACATTAAGCTGTGTGTGTGCCTGCTAGTGAGTGAGCTTGTGTGTGAATGTGTGTCATTGGCTATAGCTATACTAATCTGTGCATCCCGCTCATGAATTCCGTCAGATTGTTTTGGAACAGTTTGATAAAGCCTGAGGTTTCCATTGCATATATAACCAGATCCCTCTAAAGCGAGGTTTTAGAAGCATATCATCATAGCTGTTCCATTGTAGGTGTGGCATTGTGCCAATGACTCGTTCACAGGAAAAAGTAAAGGGTGGCCACAGAATATCTAGACCATGTTTATTACAAACTTTTCTGCATGTGTGTGTCAGTGAGCTTTTCTGTATGGAGCATGTGTGTGTCAGTGAGCTTGACTGTAGTGAGCATTTGAGTGACAGTGAGCTTTTTTGTAGTGATCTTGTGTGTGTCAATGAGTTTGTCTGCAGGAAGCATGTGTGTATCAGTGAGCTTTTCTGTAGTGAGCATGTGTGTGACAGTGAGCTTGTCTGTAGAAATCTTGTGCGTGTCAGAGTTTGTCTGTACTACGTTTGTGTGTATACCAATAAGCTTGTCTGTGTGTCAGTGAGATTGTCAGTGAGCCTATGTGTGTGCCTCTGTGAGCTTGTATTTTTATGTCAATGAGTTTATGAATATCAGTGAGATTGTTTATCTATGAGGCTGTGTATCAATGAGCTTGTGTGTGTCAGTGAGATTGTCATTGTCTGCATGTGAGAATGCTTACTGCATAATTAAACATTTTACTCTGAAAGGACCAATATTTTATATTAGAAAAATAAATATATATTTATGTTATGTTTATATATATGTGGCAAAAGTAACCTTGCCACTGGTACTTGCAGGGGCCTGCTTGCCAGCCTCTTGCCCCAGGATTATGGGCCCTACAAAAGACATGTTAAAAAGTGAATTCCATGGAAAAACCGAACCACTGAACCGATCTGGGTGATTTTGGGATATGTTGGTCACCCAGATCAGGGCAATCCGAGGATGTGACTCTTGTGGGGTTTCCATGGATCTTGCGGAAACATTTGGGGTGTTTGTAAATTGTGTGTTTTTCTGCACCTGGAGATAATTAATTATCTCTCAGACACAGAGGAGGAGTATGTTGAATGTATTTCTTGTCTGTGCCTCCCCTCCTCCCCCTTTTTCCTGTCCTATTGTTTCCCCAGCAGGGTGTTGTCCCAGGGACACAAACAGACCAGTTTAAACTGGCTGCTTTGTCCCTCCTCAATCTCCCATCAGCCCTTGCTATTGTCTGACCCCACCCTTCCTTGTACTATAGTGCTCTATGAAACCTATTGTATGTAAATGAGGCTGTTGGGGTTTAAAATGTGTGTATAAATTGTAAGTGCTGGTTTCCATTAAACAGACCTGCTTTACCCCTTCATTAAGTCTTGGCTCATGTTTGGGGGATTGGGGAACTACACTCTGGGGATTGCTATAATCACTATACTCCCCTGAGTATAATCACTAGCTCTTCTAAGAGCTGTTCCTGCTACGCTCTCTGGTGGAGGAGAGGTCTTCCCACTGGGAGCTGGATCCTGGTCTTGGGTTCAGGGTGGGTGGAGGACGGCAAGACCCCAACCAAGCTGCGGCAGTTTGTGGGGTCTACAGTGCTTATGGTGTCTGGTGGACTGTTTGGAGCCCTCGGAAAGCACTAGGAAAGCATTGATTGACGGAGGTACTTGGTCGGAGTGCTAGGCAGTCTGTCACAATATATATGTATGTATATATAATATATATGTTTATATATTACTCAATCATCTGGGGTGGCAAGACATAGCCTTACATATAACAAGTGACAATATATGGCGCAATGACTTACGCGGCTGGCATAGATTTTTTCCAGGGCTGCTTTGTATCCCCAGTCCGGCCCTGGGCCTTGTCTGTAAGGTATTAGCATATATCCTTCTAGGCATCATGAGCAAGGGGTCCATGTCTGGATTACCCTTTTAACTTTGGGAGAGCAAAAAAACAAGGTGCATGAGAGTACCAAGAACGGACAACAGCTAAAATAGCCTACCCTTTGGTTGATCCTTGCTCAGATCTCAAGCTCATTTTGTGCCATTACAAAAAGAACCAGGGCCATTTGCATATCAGACTGATCCCACCCAAAAGGGCGGTCCAGATCCGAAATGAAGGCCGACTCTCTGCACGGGAGATACAACAACCCCAATGATCATTTTAGCCTTGTTAGGACTCGTCAGTAAAGGTGTAGCTGATATCTCTCTAGGCACTATGAGCAACGGTGCCACGTCTGGATTGCCCTTTATACTTATTACTTCTGTATCTCTTGTGCAGAAAGAGCAGGCCTGCATTTTTAATGTGTTCCAGCCTTTTTGGTGGAATCAGTATAATATGCAAACAGCCCTGGTTCTTTTTGTAATGCCACAAGATGAGCTAAAACCAGCTTGAGATCTCAGCAGGGACCCAAAGAAGGGCAGGCTATTTGAGCTGTTGTTTGTTCTCACTACTCTCTTGCACCCTGTTTTAAAAAAATAATATATATGTTTTTCTGAACAAATAATGCTCCGATGTGTTGAGCACCCAAAATGATAAAGTTTTTAATTTGGCGAGTGAATATCAAAGGCATAAGAAATTAGGACCATAATCTGATAAAAATAACAGGACATTTCTGGCATTCTATTAATCTCCTTTGATGGCTCATTGGTTTTGCAATGCTGTGTGCCCCAGGTTAAGATTAATAAATACTAGAAAATGTCATAACACTCTCAACAGGTGAGTCAGGATCTTGATATGCAAAATTTCAAGGAGGAGTAGACGGGAAGCATGATATTTAATTGTATTGGCAAGGCAGGATGAAATGTAAGATGAGTCAGGACAAGTCGAGGTCAGAGAGTGGTTAAATAAATATCACACACAGTTATAGGAAATCTCAGAAAATTAAATTTAATTTCATTACATTAGAACATTTGTCCAGGGAAAGGTGAGATTTACTTGCTTGAACCTGTCCCACGTGGGTGCCATCATTTTCTTCTGGCTGCTCCTCTTCTAAAACGCCAGGAGCCAACGTCACTGCTGTGCTCGGATGCATGTGCGAGAGTTCCGCTTTGAGGTCTATGGTGATTGCTGGGAGATTGACACTTCTACACGGTGATAGCTCCACCCAGTGTCTAGAAGTGTCAGGTGTAGGAAATATATTGAGACAAACTAGTCGCTACTTCGTTTCAATATATCTTTAGACTGAGTTGGAATTTCAGTGACATTTCAGCACAGTCAGTATGTTATCTTTATGAAATATTCATTTTGCAGGGGTGATGTTGCTTGGTGATATTTTTTTTCCTAAGGCAGATGCAACTAATGGGGCATGATTTATCCAATCCAAATAGAAGACCTAGTGTCAGCAATGTCACAGAACACCTGATAGTCTGGTACCACAACATTTGGGTTTACAAAGAAAATATAAAATGGTGTGTGTAGTGTTTTATTTTCAAGAAGTAATTCTAATTCTCTTAAACAATTATTTATTTAAAAAAAATAAGACTAATTCTCATGAACTCCTCCTATCATATTATTTTTCTTTCGTCAATTGTACATTTAGCTTTTTTTTTTTACTTTAAAGGGACACTTTGTAGATGGAGTGTGCCTGTGTGTGTGCTGTGGATGTAGTGTGTGTCTGTGTGTCCACTGCAGCAAATACTTACCTATACACTGTGTGTATGTATATGCATGTGGGTCAGTATGTGTATCGGTGTGCTTGTATCTGCATGTGTGTCAGTGTTTGCATCTGTTTGTCTGTACCTGCATGTGTGGCAATGTTTGTATCTGTGTACCTGCACATCTGTATGTGTCAGTGTCTATATCTGTATATCTGCACGTGTATTAGTGTGTGTATCAAACACTGACACAGATGCAGACACACACTGAAACGCATACAGATGTACAGACACACTGTTACGCATGCAGATACAGACACAGACATACAGATACCCACAGCGCTGCATGCAGACCCAAACACTGCCACACATGCAGATACACAAACATACAGATACAGACATACACATTGAAACACATACAGATACACAGAGATACACACAAACATACGACGCACACAAAGTAACATATAGAGTAACAGTAACATTAACATGCCCATACTATTGGTACTGAATCCTAACGGATACTAAAGTGAGAGGTGTTTAGGTTTGCAACTGTGGCAGTGGACTTGTGACAGGTCAAGGCTTCTGCCATAGTTGCTCTAGTTGCAAAGAATAACTTTGGAGTACTATGGTTTGATTTTTTTGGTAGGCATTAACCAAATGCATTCAGTCCTGTCAAGTGTTGCGACTTGTTCATCCGAGACTGAATTTCCCTATGCACTTACAGTGCCTTGCAAAAGTATTCACCCCCCTTGGCATTTTTCATGTTTTGTTGCCTCACAACCTGGAATTAACATGGATTGTTTGAGGATTGCATTATTTAATTTACAGAACATGCCCACAACTTTGAAGATGCTTTTTTTTTTATTGTGAAGCAAACAACAAATAGGACAAAATAACAGAAAAAGTCAATGTGCATAACTATTCATCGGCCTAAAGTCAATACTTTGTAGAGCCACCTTTTGCGGCAAATCACAGCTCCAAGTCGCTTTGGATAAGTCTCTATGAGCTTGCCACATCTTACCATTGCGATTTTGCCCATTCCTCCTTGCAAAACCTCTCCAGCTCCTTCAAGTTGGATGGTTTGTGCTTGTGAACAGCAATCTTTAAGTCTGACCACAGATTTCCTATTGGATTGAGGTCTGGGCTTTGACTAGGCCATTCCAACACATTTACATGTTTCCCCTTAAACCACTCATGTTGCTTTACCAGTGTGTTTGGGGTAATTGTTGTGCTGGAAGGTGAACCTCCGTCCTAGCCTCAAATCACGCACAGAGTGGTACAGGTTTTGCTCAAGAATATCCCTGTATTTAGCACCATCCATCTTTCCTTCAACTCTGACCAGTTTCCCAGTCCCAGCTGCTGAAAAACATCCACACAGCATGATGCTGCCACAACCATGTTTCACTGTGGGGATGGTGTTCTTCGGGTGATGTGATGTGTTGGGTTTGCGCCAGACATAGCGTTTTCTTAGATGTCCGAAAAGTAAAATTTTAGTCTCATCAGACCAGAGCACCTTCCTCCATACATTTTGGGAGTCTCCCACATGCCTTTTCGCAAACTCAAAACGTGCCATTTTGTTATTTGCTAAAAGTAATGGCTTTCTTCTGGCTACTCTGCCATAAAGCCCAACTCTATGGAGCGTACGGCTTATTGTCATCCTATGTACAGATACTCCAGTCTCTGCTGTGGAACTCTGCAGCTCCTCCAGGGTTACCTTAGGTCTCTGTGTTGCCTCTCTGATTAATGTCCTCCTTGCCCGGTCCTTGAGTTTTGGTGGCGGCCGTCTCTTGGCAGGTTTGCTGTTGTGCCATGTTCTTTCCATTTGGTTATGATAGATTTGATGGTGCTCCCGGGGATCATCAAAGATTTGGATATTTTTTTATAACCTAACCCTGACTTGTACTTCTCAACAACATTGTCCCTACCTTGTTTGGAGAGCCTTGGTCTTCATGGCAGTGTTTGGTTAGTGGTGCCTCTTGCTTAGGTGTTGAAGGATCTGGGGCCTTATAAAAAAGGTGTGTATATGTATTGACAGAGGTGGACATCATTTCACAAATTTTGTGACTTCTGAAGATAATTGGTTGCACCAGAGCTTTTTATGGGCTTCATAACAAAGGGGGTGAATAGATACACACATGCCAATTTTCTGTTTTCTATTTCTAAAAAATAGTTTTAGGTATATATTTTTCTCATTTCACTTCACCAACTTAGACTATTGAGACTATCTGATCCATCATATAAAATTCAGATTAATAAAACATTGAGCTTAAGGCTGTAATGTAACAAAATAGGTAAAAAGTCAAGGGGGGTGAATACTTTTGCAAGGCACTGTATGTTATCCATAGTGGTCTTCCAAAGTAAGGGCAGAGCTCGCTTTTTTATACATATACTTTTCTCCTTTTTTTTTTAAATATCCCTGCACATCTATCCAGGCTACAGCATCCTTCTGGTCTTGTCCCTCTATGGATAAGTACTGAATCTACTTATTTTTTAGTTTTATTGTTTATGCTTATTCTTTCCTGCAGGTCTATTTTTATTTTTAACAAGTAACACAAATAGTTGTGTAGGCGCTTCAAATATTATGAAAATGTGAAAACAAGCACACACACTGACCCATGCAGACACACACACACACACTGACACAAACACTGATACAAAAACACACACTGACCCATGCAGTCACACACACACTGACCCAGGTGCAGCCAGGCACCAGTATAATTCAGCACCGTGCAGTAACGGCCGCTGACTCCTGACTGCCATCCTGAATTTTACTGTTTCTTGCCATTTGGCTTGTTTTACAAACCGTTACTGGGTCTGTCTGGGCAGTCCAGTTGTACGGACAGACCCATACACAATTAGCTGGAGGCGTCCCCAGAGAACTGGTGCCCTAGGTCACCGTCCAAGTGGCCTAATGAAAGCACTGGCCCTGCACACACAGATAACACACACACAGATAACACACACAGATAAACACACATAAAAAATTAACCTGTGTCTTACCTTCTGCTGGCTGTAGCTGGTGGCAGTTGGGGGCCTGTTTTTCCGATCTGGCCTCATCCTTGCAGGTCCCTCCTCTTCCTGCGTGGCAATGTCAGTGCGCTGGGAGGAAGTGATATGCTGTCAGTTCCTCCCAGCTTTGCCTGCACTTAAGAAGGGGCCCGGTCGTGCAGTGTGTGAATTAACAGCTCGACTGAGTGGCGCCCCTCATTGCACATGTCCATCAGGTTGCCCTAAGAGCATGAGCTACCCAGTGGACCCTCACAAAGGATCTCAGCCAGTGCGGTGCAGTTGCACCGCCACCACAGGATGGGAACCCCTGTTTTAGATGATGACAAGGACGTCAAAATGCTGCCCCTTTTATAGTGCTGCCTGGAGCCACGGTCCCACCAAGGTCTATTGACGGGCCGGCCCTGAGGGCACTAGGACCCCCAATCATGTCACTGGCCCTCCTCTTTTACCTTCGCTCCAACGGCGTCCTCATTCTCAGGATGCTGTAGTTGGCAGGTATGATAAACATAAAAATATATTGAAAACATATTAAAATGGCCAGATCACAAATACACAATAAACATTAGATATACACAAGTAAAAGCAAAAATAAATAAACAAACAAACAAATGAAAGAGATTATAATTTTTTTTTAAATAGATTCACTTATTACACATTCCATCGCCATACTGGATGCTTCCTCTTACATTTTACTGGTCATGTCTGCTGGGCATGCTACCTTGGATGTGTTTCTTTTCCACATGCCCTTCTAGCAAGATTAACTACCTGGATTGTCTAGTAATATAGCAGAGAAACCTGGATCAACAAACTGCATTTGTATTTATTGACCAAGTACAACTGCACAATAACAGGGTTATTTACAAAAGTAAGAATTTAAAGTCAATTTCAAATTTAACAAAAAAGTAGCCAGAATAGAAAATTTTTTTTCAGTTTTATTTCTTTGATTTTAAATTTAAAATTCACTCCAAATTCACTGCTGAGTAAATAAACATGTCAGTGATTATGGTGCCAGGAGTGTAATGGTTATAGTGACACCCTTTTGCCCTCACAGGGCAAGAAATCAAACTGTTTGAATTGTGGCGCACCCAGAGTTCCACAGCAATACATGAGTTCCAAGAAAAACACACATTTGCTTTGTTCGACAGCAATATTTTAGTTCAACAGGAATCCATTTTTGCTTCCTTCCACATAACTTTTGATAATATGGGTGTTAAGCAACTCAGACTTAGCTTGTTAAATTCCCTTACTATAAATTATAGCATGTGTGTGTGTGTGTTTTTACCTAGGTAGTCTTGTTTCTGTTTTTTATTTCAAATAATATATGTAGCTTCAAAAAAGGAGATTTATCTTCATAGAAACTAAAATGGCTTGGACATTTGACATCCCAGACATACCCTATCATCGAGAAAGAAAACATCAATAGATATGCCCTCAACAAGACATTGAAGTACACTATTCTTCATTGAATTAAGGTGTGTGCTCTGTAAAGTAAACACAATCCAGGTTATTGATTCATGCTTAGTTAATACAACACTGAACAATGTCAAAAAGAATATGATATATAAAGGATTATTTATACTCAGAAGTGTATAAATAGAATCACACAGTAACCAATACATATTTTCATTGCAGACATACATGTATTCCTAATGATATAGTATCCTGCTACAAATTGTGGTGTCGCCCCTGCCACGTGAGAGCTTTAAGGGTGAATATTTACTTACATCTCAGCCCTCAACGCACTGGTTTCCAAGATGTTGCTTCACCACTTTGAATGAGATCATCAGTGTAGATGATCTCAGCCAATCCAAATGGTCTCTATGAGAACTTCTGACTGAAATAGCTGAGTTTAATTATACGGGTGGACGTGCCTCTAGTGGCCATCAGTGTGACAGCTACTAGAGGCACATTAACCCTGCAATGAAAACATTTCCATTATTTTCAGTTGCAAGGTCAAAACTAGAGAGACATGGCACCCAGACCCCGTTCACCTCAGTGCTGTAGAGGTTAGGGTTCCATGAGTGTCCTTCCTGGTGCTCCCCTATTGCAAATAGCCAAACTGTATAGCCTCACAACAGCAGCAGAAATTTGTGAACTCCATTCCATGGCCCGCTCATTGGCTGAGAGCGTTAGCTAATTGCTCTAAGCCAGTAATCTAAGCCTTGCACTGCCAGGTTTAGCTCAGACAGCTTCACTTCTGGCTCTCTGTCAGCTGTAGTGGAGGCAGGGAGCAGTGCTCGGCAGATCCCAGGTAAGAAGTCAAACTATCCTTAAATAGTGGCTACTTGTAAAAGAGCCATGCCCCTCCCTCCTTCAGCGTTAGTGAGAGGAATGCCGCCGGACTGGCGAGGCTGCCACCCGGTCCGGCGGCTGCATCATGAAACGCGGCCGGCCCCCTCTGACTTTAGTAAGAGGGGGGGAAACAGAGATATGGGTAGGGGGGAGAGAAGAGGGGGGAGAAAGAGGGGGAACAGAGATATGGGGAGGGGAGAAAGAGGAACAGAGATGGGAGAGGGAGAAAGAGGGGGAACAGAGACATGGGGGAGGGGAGAAAGAGGGGAACAGAGATACGGGGAGAAAGAGGGGGAACAGAGATATGGGAGTGGGGAGAAAGAGGGGGGAACAGAGATGGGGAGGGGGAGAAAGAGGGAAGAATGAGACACGGGGAGAAAGAGGGGAAATAGAGAGATGGGGAGGGGGAGAAAGAGACAGAGAGGGAAGAATGAGACACAGGGTGAGAAAGAGGGGGAATAGAGAGATGGGGAGGGGGAGAAAGAGACAGAGAGGGAAGAATGAGACACGGGGAATAGAGAGATGGGGAGACAGAGAGGGAAGAATGAGACACGGGGAGAAAGAGGGGAATAGAGAGATGGGGAGGGGGGAGAAAGAGAGGGAAGAAATGAGACACAGGAGAAATAGGGGAATAGAGAGATGGGAGGGGGAGACAGAGACAGAGAGGGAAGAATGAGACACAGGGAGAAAGATGGGGAATAGAGAGATGGGGAGCGGGAGAAAGAGACAGAGAGGGAAGAATGAGACACGGGGAGAAAGAGGGGGAATAGAGAGATGGGGAGGGGGAGAAAGACAGAGAGGGAAGAATGAGACACGGGGGAGAAAGAGAGGGAATAGAGAGATGGGAGGGGGAGAAAGAGACAGTGAGGGAAGAATGAGACACAGGGGGAGAAAGAGGGGGAATAGAGAGTTGCGGGAGGGGGGAGAAAGAGAGGGAAGAATGAGACACGGGGAGAAAGAGATGGGGAGGGGGGAGAAAGAGACAAAGAGGAAGAGAGATGTGGGGGAGAGAGAGACAGGCAAAGGGGGGAGAAAACCGTGGAAGAGAGGGAGAAAGAGGCAGAGGGGTAAGAGAGACTGGGAAGGAGGGGGGAGAAAGAAACATACAGAGGGACGGGGGGGAGACAAAAAGGCACACAGAAGGGCTGTATATATCACTGGTGGATCCAGGGGGGCAACAAGGCAATTGCTCCCCCTCCCCTGTCCGCAGGCACCGTGCGGGCAGGGGAGGAAGGAAGAGAGGACCTGGGAGCTCACCCTGCAGCTCCTCTGGGTCCTTCTTGCACGAGCACAGAGCGTTGCCGCGATTACCATGGCAATGTTACCGCTCTTGCGAGAGTCAACTCTAGCCCTGGAGCTACGGTCTCGTGTTCACTCTCAACACTGTGACCCCCAGGGATTCCTGGTGGTCGCAGTGGTGAGAGTGAACTCTAGCCCCATAAACACACTGCCCCCACACACACACCATACACATTCACACACTGCCCCCATACACACCATACACATTAACACACATTGCCTCACACAAACACATACACTGCCCACCCATATACACACAGACCCCCATACACAGCCCCCCATACTAACATTGCCACACACATACACAGCCCACACACCCTACACATTCACACACTACACCCCCACACACACACTGAACTTTTCACACACATTGCACCACTGCTCCTATTCCCTACTACAGCCCCATATCCCAGCAGATCCCAGGTAAGTTGTCAAACTGTTCTTAAATGGTTTGACTACTTACTCTGGAGCAGTAGTGGTTATTGTGCATGGATTATTTCTTTAAATAATCTACAAGTGCCCCAGTAGCCAGCCAGCCCACAGGCCGGCCAGCCAACCCACAGGCTGGCCAGTAGCCAGCCAGTTAGCCAGCCCACAGGCTGGCCAGTAGCCAGCCAGTTAGCCAGCCCACAGGCCAGTAGCCAGCCCACAGGCCTACAGCAAGCCACAGGCTTACATCCAGCAAGCCCACAGCCTGCCAGTCGCAGCCAGCAAGCCCACAGCCTGCCAGTCGCAGCCAGCAAGCCACAGCCTGCCAGCCGCAGTCAGCAAGCCCACAGCCTGCCGGCAGTAGCCAGCAAGCCCACAGCCTGCCGGCAGTAGCCAGCAAGCCCACAGCCTGCCAGCCGCAGCAAGCAAGCCCACAGACTGCCAGCCAGCAACAGTAATTAAGGTAAGAGGAGCCAACTTGGCCTAGGTATCAGCGAGCTATGTTGTGTTGCTATATTGTGAATAGAAACCAGAGTGTTGGAGAGACCACCCTCCAGGCCCCATTAGACTCCATTGTAGTCTCTAATGGGGCCTGGAAGAGATTCTTTCTAACACACTCTCTAAAGGACACTGAGATAGCCTCTGCTAGAAATTCCCTCCATGGCCCATTAGCCCTCAATTGTAGTCTCTACTGGGGCCTGGAGGCGACTGTTTCCAGCAGGGGATATCTAATGGATGCTGAGATGGCCTCTGTTAGAAAGACCCCCTTCCAAGCCTATTAGACTCCATTGTAGTCTCTAATGGGGCCTGGAGGGCATTCTTTCTAACACACTCTCTAAAGGACACTGAGATAGCCTCCGCTAGAAAGACCCCTCTCCATGGTCCATTAGCCCTCAATTGTAGTCTCTGCTGGGGCCTCGAAGGGCTTATTGCCCTTTTGTTCCTTGTGTCTAAAGATTGTGTAGTGTGTGGCTGGAGGCGGTGCATGGAGGCGGGACAAGGGTGGCGCTTGCTGCAGAGTATGGGTGGGGCCTGTAAGGGGGCCCTTGATTTATTTTGCCCGGGGGCCCTGAGGGTTCTCAGTCCGCCCCTGTAGACACCAGAACCACTACATTAAGCTGTGTGTGTGTGCGCGCGCCCGCTAGTGAGTGAGCTTGCTTGCATGTATGTGTGTGTGTGTGTGAGCCTGCTAGTGAGTGAGCTTGTGTTTTTATGTCAATGAGCTTATGTATATCAGTGAGATTGTTTGTCTATGAGGCTGTGTATCAATGAGCTTGTGTGTGTCAGTGAGATTGTCTGTGTCTGCATGTGAGTATGCTTACTGTATAATTAAACGTTTTACTCTGAAAGGACCAATATTTTATATTAGAAAAAGCAATATATTTTTTATATATATAATATATATATATATATATATATACATATATATATATATATATATATATATATATATATTACTCAATCATCTGGGTGGCAAGACATAGCCTTACATATTACATGCGACAATATATGGCGCAATGACTTATGGGGCTGCAATAGATTTTTTTTCCAGGGCTGCTTTGTATCCCCAGTCCGGCCCTGCTCCCAACCACATTAACAACGCTAGCGATTTGGAATGGTACTTCTGTGCAGATGCCACCCGACATCCTGGTCAACCCCTATCAGAATGTTGTCGACCTTAATACCAGATTTTAATTTTAGAGTCTGGGATAGGTGTGGTGTCTTCTATCTGTACGATCTACACATCAATTGTCAATTGTCTACATTCGAACAGCTAAAAGATCGCTACACCCTATCTAACACTGCATATCACTCATACCTCCAATTATCGTCCTGGTGGAGGATCCATGCAACACCACCCACAACTTAAACCCCATCACATTAACCAGCTGCAAAAAGTTTCATATGGAACTAATGATGGTGAATAAAAAAACTATATCCACCTTATACGCTATGCTGCTTTCTGATGTTGATATGTATACAGGTTTGGGAGAAAGACTTAGGGTACCAGATACCGACAAACACTTGGTTACCCTCCATCAACCTTTACAGAGGCTTAACCTCTTGTGCAGCCCATATGGAACTATCACGTAAAATACTGTACTGCTAGTACATGGTTCCCATACGCATAACTGCAATATGTCCCTCCACACCAAATACGTGCTGGCGCTGTCGTACTAGTAGGCACATTCCTCCATATATGGTGGGGTTGCTCGAAATTTCAACCATATTGGCAAGAAGTTATTTCACTTATACAGAACCACACCAATAAAACAATACCCAGCTTCCCAGCTGCCAAACACACCTGCTTCTATTTCACTTCGAAGCCAGATACCCTAGACCGGTCAAATACCTGATCTTCCATATCCTTACAACAGCACTGCACTTCATTGCAAAGAACTGGCTCTCACAAACTAACACAGCAATGTGGGAGCTTATACAACACATATCCTTAATTGGCAAATATGAATCCAACATAACTCGAGTACCGGCTCACAATAGTTGGAGACATGAAGTCTGGGAAAACTGGGCTTTGAAACATCTGACCTGAACGCCCAAACATACCACTGCACACAACCAGTCTAGCACCTGAGAACTAACTCCCACACCAAATTAACCAAATCTGTTAAGGTTCCATACTCTAGGCAAGGCACTCCCCAAGAATATCTCTTAGACCTTCAAACACCAACTTTAGATAGTTGACCTCTCAATACAGCAGACCCCCTCCAGCTGGATACCCACTCCTAGCCCTTCCCCACCCCCACCTACTGTCTTGTTTTCCACCATGGAATCTCCTAGTTACACTACCCCTATAAATGTAGCGATAACCACTACTGATCTAAGTTCACGACTCACAATTCCACAGCCTACGGGTTGAGACAGGAGCAGAACATATAGCTTGCATCTACAT
>OW240913.1:304140381-304157576 GCA_933207985.1 Pelobates cultripes | reverse complement strand
TTTTCACACAAAAACAAATATGAACGCTAACTTTGGCCAGTGTTTGTGACTAAGTGGCTACTAAAAAATACTAAACATACCCCACTTTCAATACCTTGGGTTGTCTACTTTTCCAAATGGTATGCCATTATGGAGGTAATTCTCATTCCTGGGCTACCACACCATCTCAAAGGTAACATTACTAATCTGGCAAATTTCAATTTGAAAAATGTAATGTGCTATATTTGACCCTGTAACTTTCCCAAACACCATGAAACCTGTTAATGGGGGGTACTGTTGTACTCGTGAGACATCGCTGATTCCAATTGCAGTAAAACCTAACAGTATTATGGTATTAACAGCTAAAATGTCAGACGGAAATACAATTTATTTATTTTTTTTAAATCTTATTTTCTCAATTTTTTTTACATTTTATTCATAATAAATTATGTTCCATATATGAATAGTTAATGATAAATGAAAGCCCTGTTTCTCCTGAACAAAATTATATATAATAAGTGTGGGTGAACTTAATGTGACAGTGGGGAATTACGGTTGAACAGACATATAGCGCAAATTCCAGTTTTTGTTTACGTTTTGTTTTGATCAGAACGTGTACTATTGACTCCGTCCTGAAGGGGTTAAACTGGGACAAGCATGAAGAAACATATCCCCAAGGAAGTCCATTGTGACTAAATACATTTATAAGCTGCTTTTTCCGGACTTTTAATTTATTTTATGTATTATGTATTTTCTCTGTTTGGCTGTCCAGTGACCAGCACTTTATCTCCAAGAATTGGAAGACTTCTCATTGATCCACTTTGCAAGTGGAGATAAGCCTGCTGTTTCTCTATGTGTGTAAGTGCAACCTTAAATTAAATTTGTATTTTTATATACCTATTGCACTATTTGTTCCTCTTCTTTTTATATTCTTTGAGGAGCAGTTTTGGAAGACACCAGCCATCCTGATACACCCCTGAGGGGAGACAGGCCCATTTTATCCAGTGATCTTGTAAGTTCTCTACCTCCTGGATTCTCTGGTTACACATTACGTACTTCACCATATTCAGTCTCTTTACCTTTTAGATTCCATATTGTATTCATGTCTATCCTGATTTTCAGGTTGTATTTTCTTTAACATCCTCTATGTGTATTTGGTACCCCCTTTTTTATATATCCCTTTGGAATATATATTTTTGTGTTGGTTTAATTAATACCTTAATAGCAAGAACCCTCTGCCCTAGAACTCACTGTAAGCCCATTACAGCAATTAGGGATCCCTGGAGTAATGTGGTGATATCTCCTAAGGATATACTTGCAGCCTTCTGAGATTTTTTACCAAACCCCATATAATCATACCCCTGAACATTCTCTAAAGAATAGGCCTTATATGGCCTCCTTAGGAACATTCTTTAGATTACTCAATCCAGAGATACAATTTTCTATGCAGAAGTCTTTAGGAACAGCAAGGAGGAGATCTCTTTCTTTGAAGGGCAATTAAGCTCCTAATCCCGATGGGTATAGTTGTACCTATTATAAAGTGTTTAGTGAACAAGTGGTGCCACACTTAATAACCCCTTATAATAATATTGTGATAGGGTGAGTATTGTCTTCAGAGATTACCCTAGCTCAGGGATAGGCAACCTTTGGCACTCCAGATGTTATGGACTACATCCCCATAATGCTCTTACGCCCATAATGCTGGCAAAGCATCATGGGAGATGTAGTCCAAAACATCTGGAGTGCCTAAGGTTGCCTATGCCTTCCCTAGCCAATATCATATTATTACCAAACTGGGTTAGCAACTATAGACCAATTTATTTAATAAACTCAGATGCAAAAATTTTAGCAAGTGTTCCTGCATAAAGACTTGAATTATTTATTAACCACCTTAGTCCATCTTGATCAGGTAAGATTTATTTATTTTCAAGCCCTCTTGGTTTACATCATGAGTTGGGACATAAAGGGAATTCAAAGATTTATAGACTCCTTTATTTGGGACAACAAGAGACATAGATTGGCTATATGCATAATTTACAGACCTAGAAAGAGATAAGGGCATACACATCTTAATGTATTATTATGCTGCCCAGTTTGCATAAATAGTCATATTGCATGCACCACCAGGAGAAAGGAGGTGGGTGGACCTGGAATCTAATATAATCAGGTCATACTTGTCTATGTTATAAATCGAAGCGGCACCTTCTCCTCACCACCTGTCCAGCTATTATCTCGTCTCACGAATGCGGCAGAAACATTTTAAGTTTGAAAATTGGAGAAGACTGGAATCCAGTGATATAAACACTTGTGGAGTGGCTCCTCTATAGGGTCATTTTAGAGGTTACAACAAATCTCTCCTCTAAGCAATAAAGATAACTTTAGGTATGTACAGTTACAAGTCACACAACATTGAGAAAGTTAAAAAGGCAGCGAGTTCTTCTTAACCTTTTATGAAAAGCTCTGTATTCAAAGTCTCTGAAATGCCTTATCTCTCATATATACTTCCATCTGTTCTAATTATACAATATGGGCATCTTTATAAATCAGTGGGAACAGGACTTAAGAGAAATGTTGGAGGTGACTCATGGAAGGACATCTTCAGAGGCTAACCTTTTAAAACCCTAGTGCTGGTTAATTACATTCACCTGGTTGATAACATTCAAGGGGTGACTCCCACCAATTAACCCCATCATGCTGGGAATAGAGAGCACCCCAATCTATTACTAACATAAAAAGCCTCTCTGACCCCGCCACAATATATATATATATATATATATATATATATATATATATACAATTTTGCTACTCCTCTATTTTACTCCCTCTGTTGGTAACTTCCTACTTGATTTGTTAAAAAAAAATTCAACATTTAGTGACTGTCCCTTAATCATCAATTATTTTTTACCATTAAACATCAATTTTTTTGGTGCATTGGTCAGAAATCCAGATCACATATCAAACAACACTGTACATCTATTGTCGGTTTTGTTTGATCCTTTATAGATCCAAATCAAGTTTGGAGTTACGGAATCCTGACAACTTGCCAGTTGTGTAAAATTTGAACAAATCACAATTCATTTGAATCCAAATGCACACTGTAACAGATATAAAATAGCATTCACACTTTAAATATTTATGTTACAATAGCATTGTGACCTTTGTAATATAATTACAATTATGTATACTTATTTCTGTAGCCAATTTTATTTTGTTCTGCTATATGTTCAGTTTTAATCGTGGACATATATATATATATATATATATACATATATATATATACATATATATATATATATATATATATATATGTATATATATATATTGTAACAGATGATACATACATATTGTAACAGATGCCCTGTTCGCTGGATTTATAATTTTGTTACCATCCTGAACGTTTACTTGCAATGCCATTCACCTAAAACGGTATATGAATTGAGCCGAGCAGACTTTACCCAGTTAGTTCGTATACAGAACGTTGTACCGAACATTTCGACCATCCAAGACAGTTGTGTGCCGTCAATTGACTTATTTGACACTATTCCAAACCGCAACTCCAAACGTTCTAAGTGGTTCACCGGGTGGCCGTCGATTCGTATGCACGAACATGTAGCAGTGGCCATCTTGTTTTGTCGAACGCGTCCAGTGGGGTTTGGTCGTCGAGTGTCTGGAACTATTTTCGTACACTCAATGGCCCGAACACTGCTGAGACTTCCAGGACCACTTAGATTTGTCCTAACTCATCCGAAGAAGGTGCATTCGGTACAAACAATCTATAAATAAAGATACACACGACTATCTTACGCACAAACGATTATTTGAACTATTGTTCGACATTTTAAACTGCACAAAAGAGACTGGCCGCATCATCTGAATTCATGGAACTATTCTGGGCAGGAGCCTCGTGTGCGGCCGGGGAGAAATGGGACTTCCATCTAACTTTTGAATCCCTAAACCGATTTGGATAATTTTTACATATGTTGTTCTCCCAGTCATGAGATGTATGTTTTATGGGGTTCTGATGTAATTTCGGGGTGTTTCTAGAAATGTATAAAATTGTCCTTTTTTCATTTGGTTGATACAGTAATTAACTCAATTATCACCCAAGCAGAGGGGAGGGATTGTGTGTAACGTGTGGGAGTGTCTCACTGTATGACTCTATGTTCATTGGTTATTCACTGTTTGTCCCTGTGTCCAACAAGGTTCACCTTGGTGTCAACCTTGCTGGAAAACTTGCATAAAAGGCCAGTGTGGCCCCATTAAAAATCAGTTCTGCTTAACCCTCAACACGTAGTCTTGTCTTGTGCTTGTAGGGAACCTGCTTCACAACTAATCACTAGCTCTTGTAAGAGCTCTACTATCTATTCGAATACTTGGTCGGCTGAGATGACATCTGGAGAATACGGCAGTACAGCTCCTTCCAAGGGAAAAGAACGTCTCTAACGGCGTACACCAATTTAATACTCAGTATTAACTCGGTTGCTGTTACACACACATATATATATATATATATATAAATATATATATATATATATATATATACAAACTACAAAGACTTGCACCACAGGTTACCTCCGTTAATGTCCAGTGCTGGTCTGGCAAATCATGTAGATACAGCAAAAAAAAAAATACACTCCAGGGACTTTGTTGAAAGTTGAAGTAAGACTTATTTTTTATTTAATCCATTAAAATGATGTCAACGTTTCAGCTCCCACATGGAGCTTTCATCAGGACAGACAACAAAGACAATAGTTTTACAGAAAAAGTGGGACATGATGTACAAGTAACTTAACAAAAAACACGTCAAGCACCATAAACACTTCAACAGATTGAGCTGTGCTTACTCACCATTTAGTAGAGATTCTTGGTCCCTGAAGCCTGGCATCTAATGATGATATGGAGGAGATGGAACCATCATACCAGGGACAGGGGCCACAGACTGGGTGTCAGCATCAGCAGAGTGCTCACAGCAAATAAGTGCCCCAATTCATAGAATTAACTTGTATGGCATCATAAGCGGAGGGATTCAGGCTTCAAAAGCTCTACTGAATGATGTAATTTTATAACAAGACACCGAGGCTCATATTACAAGTTCAAAGCTGACTGACAACCGCAGAAAAAACACGAGTCACCGGTCAAAAATAAAATTCACGGAAAGCAGATTCCCGAGACCAGTCCGCCGTCCTCATCAGGTCCTCCAACCGTGCCCCCAAGGTAATCGTCAACGAAGCCAAAGCACCCCGGACAGAGTGGGCTCCAAACACAGAAGTGTCTACGCCTGCCTGCTGTAATACCGATTTCAACCAACAAGCCAGGGTAGTACTCGTCCCCGGGAAGAACAAAGGCAGAATGGAAAGAAAAAGATGAGTAGTAGATGAGGACCGATGCGGTCGTACGCGCGTAAACATGCCACTGGACCCAACGCTGGTGCCGAAGGAAAAGCCGGATAAGATACAGATCTAATCAAAGCCTTCGTGTGCATAGATATATTAAAAGTCACCCCGTCGGGAGTGAAAGAACGTGAGTCAAAATCCAAGGCATGTACGAAACCCTCTTATAGGATGCCTGGCAAAAAAAGTGACTATTATTTGCCGACAATTGGCGTAAGAAAATATCCTCATTGGAGGGCCATGAGTCAAACAACGATAACAAGATAGAAACATCCTAAGTGGAGGAATACCGTGGCCTGGGCGGACAAGAGAGGTGGGAGCCACATAGAAGACGGCACACCGAACAACCCTCGAAACCTTGATGGGCTGAAGAAATGGCTGATCTATAAACATTGATCATCCGGTACGCCCGGCCATCTTAAAAAAGAGACGTGATGAATTGGAGAATCACCATTATAGGGGTTGAAACGGGATCCACATCCCTAGCAAGGCACCAGCTAGACCAAGTTCTCCAAGCTCTCCCCATATGATCGTAGAGTTTCGGGAGCCCAAGCATCCGCCAGGAGGCATTGAGTTGCGTCTGAAACTCCAAAGACCTGCCAGGGTCCCATAAAATCCACCAAGCCATCATCAGGGAGCCTTCCAGGAAGAGAGGATGGCGACGTTCTGCGGGATCTTGAAGCAGGTCCGGATGGGCCGGCAAAAACCTGGGAACATCCACCGCCATCTCCAGAAGCTGAGGGAACCATGACTCAGTCCCCCAAAATGGGGTTAAGAGAACCGGCTCTGCCTCTTGGTGGTGAACCTGAATTGTAACCTGGGAAGCATAGCAAAAGGAGGGAAAGTGTAGAGAAGAGGTTCGTGCCAATCTTACAGGAAAGAGTCCTTCGCCTCTGCGGTTGGGTCTGGACGCAAGGTGAAGAAACGAGGTAGATGGGCGTTGAGCCGTGATGCAAACAGGTCGATGGCAACAGGACCCCAAAGGGATGAGATAGCATAAAACACCTCTACATCCAATCTCCAATCGCTGCTGTCTGAGAGATAATGTGAATTCCAGTCCGCTTGGACCTTATGCAGGCCAAGAAGATATTCCGCCTGGACCATTAAGTTTTGTGTCAGACAAAACTCCCAGAAATCCATCACCAGATGAGCCAGTAATGCCAATTAAGTTCCGACCATGTGGTTGACATACGAACTGCTGATTTTCTGTCCATACGTAGGCATTGGCAGTCACCTTCTGAATCGCAAAGAGTCCTGCTAGAAGTTCCAAGGCATTGATGTGCATTCTGGATTTGCTCTCTGACCAGCGACCTCCAGTTGACACACCCTCGCAGTGGGCGCCACGGCCATGGAGGCTCACGTCCAAGTCTATGGTGAACTCCAGCTGAGATCCGAATATGGCCCTGACGTTCCATGCACATAGGTTGTGAATCCACCAACGCAATTCATTCTTTGTTTCACTGTCCAAGAAGATCAGGTCCGCATATGTCGCTCCTTCGTGAAGATGTGCAATCTTCAACCGTTGAAGAGCTCAATAGTGAAAAAGAGCCGGGAACCTGTATCGTAAATGCCAACAGCCCGATGAGTTTCTGGAATTGAGCAGATGTAAATTGATTACAGGGCACTCTTTTTCTCTACCAGGAAGATATTGCTGATGAACCCCTATGAGTGCAGTGGAGCCAACTCTATAGCCTCCTTGGTGGGTAGGGCCGACAACTCCTCGTTGATCAACCTGCAATTCCGAAGGGAAAACAGATCGATCTAGCGGTAGGGATGCAACAATGTGTCCCCACTAACTCTATGTGAAACCCCCTCACCGTGTCGAGAGCCCATGTGTCGAACGTGATAGACACCCAGGCTGGGAAAAAAATAATGGAGTCTGCCCCCTACACAAACATGAGAAGTAACATGAGCTAGAATTAAGCTTACCATATGGTCGCTTGCCACCAGAATTCCCTCTGAATCCCCTTGACCGCCATGGTTTACCACGGGATCGGGTCTTTGCATCCTGGTAGTTGAGGAGCTGGTTCAAGGAGCCTCCACCCGAACCATGGGAATAAAAGGAACTGCGGCCAGCCAGACGGCCCCTGAATCTGATGGCCCTTGTAAAGACCCGCCATAGGAATACCCTCCTCACAGAGGACTGGGCCTTATCTATGGCGAAAAATAGGAAGGGAGTCACCAAATAGGAGGCCCTGGGCATCTGTACCAGCCTCAGTGAGGGCAAGGTTGGCCAGTTTTGGCTCTATCTTAAATAAGATGGCCTTGCTTCGCTCCATAGAGAGTGAACCATTGATGCTGCCTGCAATACAGATGACCCTTTGGACCCAACTGCGGAGTTCCTCCAGATAGACCTGCCTGTTATCGGCCCTGGCGTCTTCCGCCAGATCAAACAGCTTGGCCAGGGGCCCAAAAATGTCCAGATGTTTGTCTTGGCATGACCTGAGTGTCGAGTCTAGGCCTTTACGTAGGTTCCAACCCAGCTTTGACAAGAACTGTGTCATCTTGGGGTCAGCTTCCGGGATGTCACTCACCTTCTTAGGTACCCTCAGTCTAGGGCACTCAGCTATGAGCTTATTACATGCTGCATTGCTAAGGGGGCGCCGCACCCAGGTTTCGAGGTAGCAGGCCACATGGTCGCAGGAAGTCACTCGGCCAACCGTGGATGATGGAGGTCATCCAGATCGAACAAGGGTTTGCTCAGCGGGTCCATGAGGGCAGTCCCTGCCATCACGGGAGGATTAGCCCTAGGGTTGCCTCTTGTCATCCCTGTCAAGGCAGAGGTAAAGAGGTCAAGACCAAAATTCCCAGCATCATTATCTGAGCCACTTTCAGACTCAATTCCCGCCTCCCCACTAGACCCAATTAGGAGTCGCTCTCAGTCTGTGCTCTCGCACATTTCCATCGCCGCACCCATTCTACCTGGCATGGAAAGTCTCTGGACATGCTCTCTCGGTCGACCTGAGGTACGCCAGGCATAGTGTTTCTGGAGGCAGAAGGGGAGACATGCCTAGTTTTATGGCTAGTCTTTCTAGCACACAGGTAGTGGGAGGAGCTAATTGTAGCCAGAACCCAACTTGTAACTTTGTAACTTCTGCACACTGCAGAAATTCCAACTTCACCAACAACTAGACTGCAGGGTCTAAACTCCTCCCCCTGTGCCCATAATGGAAAGAGGTAACTGTCTGTCACAATGTGTAAGACTGTCTGCCTGTAACAACTTGTGTGACTGTCTGCCTGTAACAACATGTGTGACTGTCTGCCTGTAAATGTGTGTGTGGGGCTGCAGGGATTTTGTAATTTTTATAAAATTAATTATTCTCTAATATATTTTTAATATATTGTCATTTGATGATATATATTACTATATTTAACTTCTCCTTATTGTGTGTTATAAAATTAATTATTCTCTAATATATTTTTAATATATTGTCATTTGATGATATATATTACTATATTTAACTTCTTATTGTGTGAAACTAATTTTGTTGTGGCCATATTAATCTATTGTCTGTTTATATAAACAACATTTACTTTCTTTTTTATATATGTTAGCTTCCCTTCAAATAAATCATAGCGTATGAACTCTATGCCAGTTTCCAAAATGGCAATTCTGTCCAAATGGACTTCCGGTTTATAAATATTGGGACTAAAGAACTAAAGAAGCAGTTTCCGATCATGTGATATGTTTGGATAAACCTCCGATCACATGATGTATTTGAACCTGGGAACAGGAAGTTATCGTATCGCCATCTTGGTATCCCGGCATACAGAGAAAAACAAACCGATCGAGGTGTTTTACAGGAGAGAAGGATGGAAAGAACATGCATCATCCATATAGAGGCTAAAGTTAATATTTTTATTTAAGTATATATTTGTTATTAGTGGATGCGTTTTTGTATGTATTTATGTTGATTGTATGGAAAGAAGGTTTTTGACCTTCCCAATATGGCGGCATCCAAACGGAAAGACCACATATGGATTTCAATTAACATGTGTTTTTGATTGTGTAATTATCTACATATATAAACCAGAATACAGTGCACTTATTATATTATGCACCCGAGGAAGACCTGTTATGGTTGAAACGCGTTGTGCCTTATTTTACTGTTGTTTTGAAAGTAAAAAACTTTTTTAAATCCATCTGGTTTTGTATCCGTGGTGTGGGAGAAAATACCTGATTACCAAACATCATTGGAGATAGCCTGAATAAGCTGATTATTCACAAGCTTTTACAGCAAGAGCCTGCTTTCCAAGGCTCTGCAGATCGTGAGTGACCCATTACCTCCGATTATTTCTGCTAATGTGTTACAGTATTATGCTATGTATATTTTTCTACTTTTAGGTTGATCCAGAGATCCACCTGATATAAGTATAATACTGGTTTATTTTATTTATTGCACCTCCCTATTTCTTTTCTTTGTTTTTACCAATGATGTGTGACTGTCTGCCTGTGACTGTGTTTGTGTCTGTGTGACTGCCTCTAACTGTGTGACTGTTTGCCTGTGACTGTGTGACTGACTGCGATTTTGTGTGTGTGTGTGTTTGTCTATATGTAACTGTGTGTGAGTTTGTTACAATTTTCATAGAAAAGTATTAGAAAAGTATAGTATAAAAAAAGTTGCCTAACTGACAATGGACATCCTCACGATCATGGGGCTTAAAAGTAAACAAAAGAGTTAATTTATTTTGAGGATACATGTATTTGCATATAACCAATGTTTCAGTCCAACTACCTTGACATATTAAGAAACATTTGGTAATGGGACTGTGTAAGGAACCCTAAAGTGGTGGATAGGGGTTCATCAGTTTTTACCCAAACAGCTAAGAGCAAGAGTGATTATAGCTCGCTGTTTGGTTCTTCGTCTAGTTTTCCAGAGTAGATGAAGCGCTCAAGCTGAATTTCCCCAAAGCAATAATCAGGTATCCAAACATCAGCTGAAACATGATGAAGGGTGTAACAGGAATGAATTTTATTGTGCCACACTGGCTTTTATGAAAGTTTCAGGCCAGGAGAACACCCCCCCGGAACCTTGTGGAAAACAGGGACACAACTTAGTACAACCAATAGTAACACAGAGCAAAACAGTGACAGTCCCAGTACAAACAGTTAATCCCATCCTCTCTGCCTGAAGATAATTAGGTGAGATAAAGTAATAACTTAATGATCTCTGGGCAGAGGGGACACAATTTTCACAATGTCTGGAAAACACCCCAAAACACACAGGACCCCCACAAATGTCACATCCCCTGATAGCCCCAATCTGGGTGACCAACATATCCAAAAATCACCCAGATGGGTTAAGGGGTTTTAGAATTTCATGAAAGTCCCATTTGTCTGTCCGCACACGATGCTCCTGCCCAGAACAGTTCCATAAGTTTAGGCTGTGCGGTCGGTCTATTTCGTTAAGTCATAAAACCAAACAAATACACGAATGGATCCCTCTGGCTCATAGCAGCGATTGTTCCCCTGGTTCGTGGGAACCAAACTACCGAACAGCGCTCTCCTAGCTGTTCGGGAAAAAGGAAGCAGGCGTTCGTCAGTTTGACCAGTGGTTCAGGAAGTCGAGTGTCCGCTTTTAGTTCCAGACACTCAACGACCAAGTCCCGCTGCCTCCTTTCGTGCAAAAAGATAGCCGTCGTTTTCTATGTTTCTATGTTTCTCTTCCACATGGCGTTCGGCTATACGAACGGCGGCCACACATAGAGAGCGCTTAATTGAAGGTTTCCTGTAGTGATAATGAGCCAGAGTGGTGATTGGTTGTTCAGTATTTGAAAACTGCCGAACAAACAAACGAAATATAAACAAAAATCCGAAAAGTTGCACGACTAAAGATAGAAAAGGTTGCTTTTCTCACAGACTGAAATGGTGAATGTATGCTGTTGCACATCTGTAAAAAACAAATGATTTTTTTTATTTGAATTTTGAAGTCCTATGAGTGTGTTCTGCACTTGATAATTTTAGCCAATCCAATGCTTTCCCATAGGAAAGCATTGGGAGGCTGTTGTGCATGTGTGGCAAAAAGTTGCATTAGCTTCTCCATGGGAAGCGTGCAGTATCTCCATGCCAACCCATTCTTATACACTACCCACACATTAAATACACTGCCCACCTCCCTCCACTCTAATACACTGCCCCCTCCACCCCTCAATTTAATGCACTGCGCCCCTCCCTCCACTCTAATTAAATAAACTGCCCCCACTCCCACCACTCTAATTTAATACACTGCCCCCTCCCTCCTTGATTTAATACACTGCTTTTCCCCCAATTTAACACACTGCTTCCTCCTCCACACTAATACACCGCCCCTCTTCCCCATTTAGCACATTGCCCCCTTCCACCACTCTAATACACGACCCCCTTTCACTACTCTAATACACTGCCCCCCTCAGCCAATTTAATACACTGCTCCCCTCCCTCCCTCCCAGAAATTAATAAATTGCCCCCTCAAATTAATACACTGACGCCCCTCCCCAATTTAACACACTACACAGGAAGATCCCCCTTGCCCCTCTTAAAATGAGCCGCCAGTCCTCCAGTTCCAGCCCTCTTCTCTGCTCAAGCAAACGAGACACTCTTCTGGCACTGCAAGCAGGAGGGAAGGGGAAGGGGAAGTGGCTGGCCTGCTCTGCAGACAGACAGCCACTCTGTGCTCTTGTGGCCGCTGGAGCACGGGATCGACTGTGGGAGGGAAGACAAGAATCAGTTGCAGCCACAACACAAAGTGGCCAGAGGGCAGGTGGGCCGCAAAGATAATCATTGTGGGCAGCAAGTTTGACATGTTTGGTTTAAGGTGTTTCTCCTGTTACCTCCCCAGATGCAGTGGGCAGTGCCGGACTGGGAGAAAAATTCGGCCCGGGCATTTTTTTTATCACAGCGGCCCACTAAGAAGGGGGTGGGGCAGAGAGGGTGTGTTTTGTCATCACCAAAGTTTTTGTCATCACTCTTAAAGTGAGCATGTTGGTTCAATGCTCTTCCAGGGGAGACCATACGCAGAGCTCTGCTAAAGAGCTCTAGCATGAGAAAAAAAGCCCTGTATTTGCTCTGCACAGTGCAAGCAAATTTATTAACATGCTTGCACTGGGTTTCCTTGCAGCTTGTCTCTGGTGTCTCTATAAATGGATACCAGAAGACAAAAGTGTCAGGAAAGAGTATTGTGCATGTGTTTGGAGCCTACTTGTGGGATTACGTGTGTGTAGAGTGAGCTGGTTGTGGTGTGGTATTGTGTAATAAGGTTGTGTTGTGTTTTTGGTGTAATGTAATGCATATGTGGCTAGGGGCTGTAGAGAATGTGTGTATAGGGGATGTAGTAAGTGTGTGCATACAGGCTATAGCGTGTGTGTGTGTATGTAGGTGAAGTAGTGTTTGTAGGGGTTGTAGAGAGTGTGTGTTTAGGGGTGTAGTATGTGTTTGTTTACAAGGAATCTAGTGTGTGTATAAGGATCCAGAGTGTGTATGTTAGGAATATAGTGTGTGTGTAGGTGGTGCAGTGTGTGTATGTGTGTGTGTGTATACAGGAATCTAGTGTGTGTATGAGGAATCCAGAGTATGTATGTTAGGAATGTAATGTGTGTGTGTAGGTGGTGCAGTGTGTGTTTGCAGGACCCAGAATGTGTAGGAGATCTAGTGAGTGTGTGTATATAACGGAATCAGAGTGTATATAGGGATCTAGTGTGTGTATATGATCCAGAGTTGGGTAAGGGATCTAGTGTGTGTCTGGGATGTAATGTGTTTAGGGTTGCAGTATGTGTGAGGGGTGCTGTAGTGGATATATATATATATATATATATATAATATAAATATGTTTAGAAGTATTGTGTGTGTGCGTGTGCGTGTTTGGTGCAGTGTGTTGGGGTTCTGTGTGTATGTGTGAGGGGTGCAGTGTGTATGTGAAGGATGCAGTATGTGTGTGTGATGGATGCTGTGTTTGAGGGGTGCTGTGCTTGAGGGGTGCTGTGTGTGAGTGTGCTGTGTGTGATAGTGCTGAGTGTGATGTGTGTGAGAGTGCTGTTGCTGAATGTTAAAAGGGATTGTGTGAAACCTGGTTTAATAAAGACTAATTGATCACTGAAACTTTTAGATTTGAAAATAGACCTAATTGAAGGATTTCCCAGTAGCTGATCCACATGGAAGTTTGCGCATTACTGGTTGTTTCTGTTTGTAACAATTTGTACTGTGATTATGGTTTTTTTTGTTTGTTTTTTAAACTCGTTTTGAGTGTAAGTATAATTTTTACTTTACACTATAATTTAGTGCCGCACAATTTTTTGTTTGGGTTTATTTTATTTACCACATTTTGGAGGGGAAGTGTGATAAAATGTATACAGCTTTTATTTATCAAGTAAAAAAACATTCAAATTAAATAAAGTGCAATGTACTAAAATGTGGAAATTAAGTGCATTCAAATAAAAATGGACAATATTTTATAAATATTCATATTGTGACTTATGCAACTGTAACTATTTAGGTGATAAATATTCATGTTAATATATTTCCATAAATAAAAGTTCACACCCAAAAAAAGGGGGATTGGGGGGGGTAAATTTTTTTATAAATAAGCAGGCATTATATCCCCCCCCTCCCTCCTTACCTTTAGCCTGGTACCTGGGAGAGAGTGGGAGGGGGCCGGCACTATCACACGATCCCTGGTGGTCCAGTGGTTAGTGAACTCTAGCCTACAGGCTAGAGTTCACTCTCGCGAGATCGGGACGTTGCCATGGCAACGCTCCGGATCTCGTGAGAGGAACCCAGCGGAGCTGCAAGATAGAGCTCCGCCAGGTCCTCTCCCTCCCTCCCCAGCCACATGTCTATTTAAATGGGCCGGTGAGGGAGATCTTTGATCTCCCCACCGGCCAGTCATGGCAAACAGCGGGGCTGGCGCTCAGATAGTGCCGGTCCTGCATAGACCGGCAGGGGAGATCCTGTGACCTTCCCCTGCCAACCTCGGCCCATGGCCACCGCGACCCACCGGGCATTTGCCTGATGTGCCCCATGTCCAGTCCGGGCCTGGCAGTGGAGTGTAGCTGATAAAGCCCCCTTTTTTCCCTCCACACTGAAGGATGATCTCTGATGCAACAGACCGGATGTGTGGAACAGTTTTGTACTTCTCAAGGTGGAAGGGGTCAGATGGTGGTCAATTTCCCTTTTATGGTTCCTCTTATTTTTGATAAATCCCCTATTTTTTTATGAAATGCATTTCATTAATACAAGATAGTAGAAGGAAGAAAAATACAATCAATCATTATAAGTATATGTAGGTTCTTTTACTTCCTATTTTTTTAATCCAAATTTATAGTAATCTGATTTTGGCAATTTAGAATCTACATTGCAAAAATAGCTGATATTGCATTATACCGGGCAATAACATTTGCATGTGAGCACATTGCCTTCCCAATTTTAATCTTGATGCCGAAATTCAGCAAAGCTGGACAGCGGAATGAACTAAATTATGCTGAAATGAAAAAAGAAATTCTCCAAGTTGTTAAGAACAATTTTTTTTCTCCCTGCACAAGTCTAATTCAAAGTCAATATTTCCAATTCAACTATTTTAACCTTAAATTTTAAATTTACTTTGAAATCCTGGCAATTCTCACTTTAGTACATACCCCTGGTAATAACACTGATTTAGCAAAGTGTTCTGTTAAAAAAAAAATGTTTTAAAGCACTTACCAATGGCGGGGCAATTACCATGGAAACCAGTTGGACCAACAGGCACATCCCATTGGTGATTCCCCCCCTTTTTTACATTTTTGTACCACTTTTTAGAATAGAACACATTGAACAATCTCCTCTAATTAGTTTAAGCTACTGTTATTGAAGACATCAGAATTATTACTCTGTGTAAGCATTCTGCAGGAATAAATGCACATAAACTCATTAGAAGAGATATGACTGTATAATACAAGATATTTAAAAGATATTTAAAAATGACTTTAGGTAAAGGGTCAGAATCGAGAATATTGATCACCAGTGGCATCTCTAGGATTCATTTTTAAAGGGGGCACATGGTGGGCCAGGGACAAAAGTAGGGGGGCAGTTATACAACATGTATGTATGTGTGTGTACATACACATGCTCCCTTAATCCCTCTGCAAACTGCAGTCTCACCCAGGTAGGTAATGTGTCACACCTTAGATGTAGCCGCACTGTCCATTCAGTTCGCATCCACCCCCATTAGTGGGGTGCACTTCATATCTGAGAGTCAAATAGAAGCTTCAAATACCGCGGTTACATCGGAGTTTTAAAAAGTCAATTTTTTTTTTGGTGCTAAATAGTACATTAGTGGGATAGTACATTAGTGGGGTGCAGTGGCGTAGCGTGGGTTGTCAACACCCGGGGCAAGGCAAGTAATTTGCGCCCCCTAACCCGTGGATTTTAGCACTCGAGTCTCTTCCACTAGATTAGTTAAAGAAACCCTTACCCCCCCAAGCACATGTATTGTTTGTTATGAAAATACTTATGTGATTAAAGTAAAATGCATCTAAATACAAGTTTATTGGCACCAGGGCCGGTGTAAGGATTCTTGCTGCCCTAGGCAAGAATACATTTTGACGCCCCCTTATGAATGCAACTACATTCCCTCAGAAGTTTATTCACTAAACTCTGAATTACACTAAAGAGACATTTAGGGAAAGAGGCCCACTGAGTAGATATTAAAGGGAAACTATAGTGCCAGGAAAACAAACTTGTTATCCTGGCACTATAGCTTCCCCCTCCGTCAAGCGCATCCCCCCTCGTGGTGCAGCAGATGTTGCACCCGGTGCGGCCAGCCCCCCCTGCACAACCTACGCTACGCCTCTGGTGGGGTGCACTTCATATCTAAGAGTCAAATAAAATCGTCAAATACTGCTATCACATTGCAATTTTAAAACTTAACATTTTTTGGGTGCTAAAAAGTACATTAGTGGGGTGCACTTTATATCTGAGAGTCAAATAGAATCGTCAAATACTGCTGTCACGTTGCAGTTTTAAAATGTAAATTTTTTTGGGTGCTAAAAAGTACATTAGTGGGGTGCACTTCATATCTGAGAGTCAAATAGAATGCTGTCACATTGCAGTTTTAAAACTTAACATTTTTTTGTGTGCTAAACTGCTAAATAGTATTTTAGTGGGGTGCACTTCATATCTTAGAGTCAAATAGAAGCGTCTAATAGTGTGCTTACAGCGCAGTGGTAAACATTCTTATTTTCTGGGTGTTAATCTGCTAAATAGTACATTTGCGGACTGCACTTCATATCTGAGAGTCAAATCTAAGCGTCTAATAGTGTGCTTACAGCGCACTTGTAAAAATTCAAATTTTCTGGGTGCTAATCTGCTAAATAGTACATTTTGGGGCCTGCTCTTCAAATCTGAGAGTCAAATCGAAGCGTCTAATAGTGTGCTTACAGCGCAGTGGTAAACATCAGTGGCGTACTAAGGGGGGGGCGGTCCGCCCCGGGTGCCACCAGGATGGGGGGTGCCATGACCAGCCCCGCCGGCCCCCCATGCTGCAGCTGAACGAGCGCTCTGTAGAGAGCCTCAGGCGGCTGCAGCTTTGCCCGGGCGGTGCGTCCATGAGGGCGGACTGCACCGCCCGGGCGCAGCCTGAGGAGAGGCTGACAGGAGGGAAGCGCTCAGTGCTCCCTCCTGTCACTCCCTCTGTTGTAGCGTGGCCGAGCCCTGCAGCATTGATGGTCCGACGGGTACAGAGAGCAGCAATAACGGCGGATATGAGGTACTCTGGTGTACACTTCCCTGTTGAATCGGCAGTACAGAAGCGCGTCTCACCTCCGCCATTCTACTAGGCTTAACCCGCTACAAAATAAAGTGAGAATGGAGGAGAAAGG
>OW240913.1:304041853-304140281 GCA_933207985.1 Pelobates cultripes | reverse complement strand
GAAATTAGGAGGGGGGAAGAGATATTAGGAGGGAGAAAGAGAAATTAGGGGGGAGAGAAATAAGTGGGGGGGTGAGAAAGAGAAATTGGGAGGAGGAGAAGGAAATTGGAGCGGGAGGAGAGATTGACATTCATCACATACACACAATGCACCCCTTGCACACAGAAAAACACACAATGCATTACACACACAGACACACATACACAAGCAATGCAATCATTACACACAATACATCCCTTACACACATTCAATGCATCCCATACATACACACAGAAACACACCTTTTAGCCTCACACACATACAAACACAATTTCACACAATGCATTCCTAACACACATATCAGGACATCCCCTACACACTCCACCCCCTGTGAACAAACTCATTGGTGGAACATGAAGGTAGACCCTGGGACCCAGACCTTGAGCTGTGTAAAGGACCCCCAAAAAATGGAGCTGCTTCCCGTTCTCCCAGAACATTGATTTTTGTGACCACAGTTACAAACCGCCTCCAGAGAGCCTGTTCTGCACCAGGCCAGTGGAGCCAGACTGCAGCTAGAGCCCATCATCATCCTCATCTGGTTGTAAGTAGGCAATCTAGTATATTATTCGTGGCACTAAGCTCTAATTTACCTCACATTAAAAGAAACACTATAGTCCCCAGAACCACTTCAGCTTAATGTAGTAGTTTCCTGGTGTCTAACTCTGTCCCTACAGGCCTTTTAATGTAAACAGCGGCACTACAGCACAGCGTTGAATTAACATGGCAAAATCACTTTATAGGTGGGAGCATTGTGATGTCACATGCAGAAGCGGCTTACTTTACTTTTACCCACAGAGGCGGCAAAAATCCTTGCACCGGCCCTGGCTGGAGGGGGCTGTGTGAGCTGTGGCCGCACAGTGTCCCATGGTAGTTAGGGTGCCGTACAGCTCACACAAGCAAACAGCTGATAAACTGGCCACACAGAGGAAATGTGTATGTGTGACTGTCTGCCTGTGACTGTGTGTGACTGTCTGTCTGTAACTGAGTGTGTGACTGTCTGCCTGTAAATGTGTGTAAATGTGTGTGTGGGCTGCAGGGATTTTGTAGAAGGGGGTGGGGGTTTTGTATTGGGACAGGAGTCTTCATAAGGGGGGATAAGCAGGGGATTTGTGGAAGGGGGTTGCGGGGGTTTTGTAGACTGGGCAGTACAGGATTTGTAGAAGGGGCAGGACAGAGGTTTTGTAGGAGGGGTGGGGCAGCACAAGGGTTTTGTAGGAGGGGCTGACTGTTTTGCAAAGTTTACAAATTGTAAAAAAAAAACCCACAGGTTTTTTTTTTTGGGTGAGGAGGGGGGGGGGGTGGGGTGCCAAGCACAGGATCCGCCCCGGGTGCCAAATGCTTTAGGTACGCCCCTGACCTAAGTCAGTGCCAAAACTCTCTGTAACCAGTTCCAAGTTTTAAAATTGTATAACGCATACAAACTGTAATGCTACCATTGTGACGAATATGTCTGTAACATTCCAATTTCGTTTATCTCCTTTTCTTTCTTTTCTGTATCCCTTATGTGTGAATAACCGACAAAATAAAAATTGTCAAATTGAAAAAACAAAATCACTGACAGGTAATAGGCTATATTAGCCAGCAAGTAAACAGTCAGTTCTTGAATGTCATGTGTTGGCCAAGTGAAAAAATGGCCAAGTGAAAAGATCTGAGTTAGTTTGACAAGGGCCAAATAAACTGCAAAATTATCAAGGGGTGTTCCCAGTATGCAGTGGTTAGATTTAATTGGATTACGTATTGTGTGTTTTAATTTGTTTTTGGGTGTGTGAAATTGGACTTGTTTAGCAGATAAGCATTTTTTGTAGTATTCCTATGGACTTATTAGGCATTGCACTGTGTACCCGCTCATTTAAAGAGAGGTTCTTATGTGACCTAACAGTTCATTTAGGTGCAATATGCCCATTTTTTTACTTTAAATGAGACTGGAGCTAGAGAGGGGGCTGATCCGAGGAAGCCGACATCATCAGTGAAACGCTTCATCGTAAAGGCATTCATGTGGATGTTACTTTGACACATACCATCTACCAAGAGATTGTTGCAGACCACACACACACATTGAAATGGCGATTGTTGCAATGTGTGTGAGGTCAGCAACAATTTCTAGGTAGATGGTAGGTGTCAAAGTAAAATCCACATGAATGCCTGCCCCCAAGGTTTACCAGAAGAACATTGCTAAGAGCATAACTGCCACACTGCAAAAATTATTCAGGAATGGTTTTAGAAATATGACAAAGAGTTCATAGTGTAGCTCTGGCCTCCAAATTCCTCAGATCTCAGTCTGATTGAGCATCTGTGGGATGTGCTGGAGCAACAAATCCAATCCATGGAGGTGCCACCCACTTGCAAGTCTTAAAGGATCTGCTGCTAATGTCTTGGTGCCAGATAGGCCACATTCAGAGATCTTGTGGAGTCCATGCCTCGGCGCATCAGAGCTGTTTTGGCAGCACAAGGGGGACCTACACAATATTCGGCAGGTGGTTTTAATGTTGTGGTGGATCAATGTAAATAAAGTTGACAAATACAAGAAGTGAATAAAGCTTTGTTCAAATGAAGCTACAATTTAGGAGAATAAATGACTTAGCAAAGACATTGGCACAACATTTATATCTCAGAATTTCAGTGGATCAATGAATTGCTGTCTTTACTCTTGAAGGTAAAAGTGAAGTCTTCTTAAGACAAAAGTGACAACATTACAGAGCAAGATATGCTGCCGAAAGGTAGTTGTAACAATTCAAAACAATGGGACTTTTCCAGCCTAAGTTTGAAAACATGATAATTCACCAGGATTTAACAATAGACCCCATTCAGACACAGTCAACCCTAAAACCTGTAAGATTCTTTCTCGGATGTGTTAAGATTTAAATTTTTCTGCTGTCTGGTTTTCAGGTAAAGCCAAAGTCTACAGTCCACATTCCCTATTGAGGATGAGCACATGTGATGACACCTGTCATCATACAGCAAATTCAAAATATTTTATGGTATGCACATAACTTCATTATCAGCGACTGAAAATCTGTATTAATGAGTAGGGGCTTCCCCTTAGAATGCTTAGTTACTAAAATGATAGCATTCAATTTTGTGGCTGAGATTGATATTAAGTAACACAATTAAATATAAGATTGCAACTAAATGAGTGTTTAATACATCTCTATGTACTCATAGTTTAAGTGAAAGCCACTGGTGGTTCTCGTTTCACTTATCACGTGTTTGACACAGGGCACTTTTTGTTTTCTTCTTTTCTGTTACTTCTTTATATTAAATTGAATTAACAAAATGTATTTCTTTTTGCCTCTGAGAAGTTTTTCATAGCTTGATGGTTATCTATTGAGATCTAAACCCATAGAGGGTTCTTTTCTTATTTGTTTGCAGTTATAAAGTTAGGGTTATACCCGTTTTGATTAGCAATTAACCCTTTAGGCTTCTCTTTTTTGTATTTTCAATTTCAAGTTATATAGTAGTCAGTATTAACAGTAGATGAATAGAGTAGACTGCTTAGTAAGCATCAGGCAACACCAAGCTTATCAAGTGCTGAAAACTAGATTACTCTGACATAAGAGAACATTTACAACAATACTAAGTAGACGAGTTGAGTATTCTGCTTGATAAGCCATAGATAAATTTAAACATATAAAATGAGGAAAGTTGGGTCACTCTGACTTAAGAAATACTAAGTAGAAATTTGTTGATTGATGGTCCCCTGAATTGATGTGGGATGGCATGCAAATGACAGCGATATCTGCAGCACATTCTAAGTTCGCTTTAAAGCGCGTTTATGTGACATATGCGTTGGATATGAGCCTGGGCTCCCTGGGCTCCCTTGGCAATTACATAAGCGGTCTCCCACCTTCTTTCTACAACCTCGTAGGGTTCTTCCCAGGCAGCCTGTAGCTTGTTCTGCCTAGTGTGCCGTAACATGAGTACCCACTGTCCTACCATGAACACCTGTGGCTTGGCTTGTTGGTCATAGTGGGTTTTCAGGGTTTTCTGTCGGGTCTGAGCAGCGTAGAGATTCTCATGGACTAGTCCCATCAACTGTTTGAGATTCTCCTTGAGCTGGACGAGATACGTGATTGCGGGAGTCTCTTCGGGGTGCATTTCACTTCCTAGTATTCTCTCAGGATATTAAAGGGTCCCCAATCTCTGCATCCATACAGCAGTTCGAAGGGGGAGAATCCCGTGGATTCTTGGGGCACTTCTCTTTAAGCGAAGAGGAAGTGAGGGAGGTACCGTTCCCAATCCATATGTTGGACGGTAAACTTCTGGAGCATTTGTGTGAGGGTCCCATTGAACCTTCAGTCTGGATTCTGCGCTCGTCACTCTGTTGAAACAGCTGTGACCAAAGTATCAAATGATCTACTCGCTGCAAAATCTCGTGGTCACTACTCTATCCTAAATCTCCTTGACCTTTCTGCGGCTTTTGACACTGTTGATCATCAACAGCTTCTTCTCATCCTCTGCAATATCGGTCTACAAGATATTGCTCTCTCCTGGTGCTCCTCCTACTGCTCCCAGCACTCTTTCAGTGTTTCTTTCTCTGGCTCTGCTTCTTCTCCCCAACTCCTCTCTGTTGGTGTCCCCCAAGGTTCAGTCCTTGGTCCCCTACTGTTCTCCATCTATAATGTCTCCCTTGGTAGACTCATTAGCTCCTTTTGGCTTCCAATATAATTTCTATGCAGATGACACGCAAATCTATCTGTCCTGTCCTGATCTCTCCCTGTCTCTCTTGACTAGTGTCTCTGACTGCCTCTTTGCTATTTCTAACTGGATGGCTGCCCACTTCCTTAAACTCAACATGACCAAAACTGAAAATCTGGTCTTTCCTCCCTGAAGTGTTGCTAATCCTGTGTCTGTCTCCTTCCAATTCAGTTGGAGTTACCATCATCTCCAAAATGCAGGCTTGCTGCCTAGGTGTTCTCCGACCTCCCCCTCACACCTCATGTTCAGTCTATTGCCAAATCCTGCTGCTTCCATCTCAAAAACATTGCGCGCATCTGACCCTACTTAACACCAGATGTGACTAAGGTGCTTATCCATTCCACTGTCCTTACTCTCCTTGACTACTGTAATCCATTTCTCAGTGGTCTTACGTGCTCCAAACTTGCGCCGTTACAGTCCATAATGAATGCAGCAGCGAGGCTCATCTTCCTGTCCACCCACACCTCCCACGCCTCACCCTTCTGTCAGTCCCTACATTGGCTTCCTGTAAGATATAGGGCTCAATTAAAAATTCTGGTTCTTGTGTTCAAATCTGTACATAATGCTGCTCCCACCTATCTATCCTCCCTAATACACCAGTATGTCCCTATTCCCTTACGCTCTGCTGAAAACTTACGTCTATCTTCTGTCCGTACTCCCACCTCTGATGCTCGCCTTCAAGACTTCTCGAGGGCTGCACCGTTCCTGTGGAACTCACTTCCCTCCTCTGTTAGATGTTCATCCAGTCTCTACTCCTTCAAAAAATCATTAAAAATCCACTTCTTCATAAAAGCGTATCTATTAAACTGTTAATAGCTCCCGACTGATTCCTCTCTTGCAACTGTCAATAGTCTAATACTATCCTTACCTTTTGTGTCACTTTACCCCACTCCCTCTAGCATGTAAGCTCATTGAGCAGGGCCCTTAACCCCTTTGTTCCTGTGTGTCCAACTTGTTTGGTTACAACTACATGTTATTTCGTCCACCCACTGTAAAGTGCTGCGGAATTTGTTGGAACTTTATAAATAAGGTATTAACAAGCGAAAGGTGGGCACACCCGGTTATCAGCCATATACAATAGATAAAGAAAATTAATACAGATAAGGGTGCTCACTCGTCAAGCCCCATTTCCAAAAGGCTACTAATACAATAAAGTATAAATAATAACATAATAATAATAGTGCCTTCCTTAGATAAACCATTTAAAACAAATTTCAAACAGTTGGTAATCATTTCTGATGCTGATCCGAACTAATTAAATCGAGGTCAGAGTCTGAAATGTTGGTATAAAAGCAAAAATGCCATTTTCTCACATATAGTAGGTGTGACATAAATTGCTAAAAATGTCAAATACCTTGCTTAAAGGTATTTGTAAGGACCCTGAAGGCATTCTTAGCAATACAGCTTAGAAAATGGCAACAAAATGTAAAAGCGAATGTCTGCATGTATACATAATGTCTGCATACAGTAAATACAGTTAAATCATATTTCAAAAATAAATGAATTTAAAACTGCTATAGCGATCTTTTTCAGTTTCTGGAATGCTAATATAATGCTAACAGTCCATTCACTCCTCCCCTATTTGACAGTAGAAGTTAGAATTGTGCGCGGTGGAAAAATGTGTTTTGGATGAATCAATTTGTACTAAAAAGGTTTGTTCAGGTAGTCTAGAATTTGTTTTTGTGGGGGTTCAGCTCAGACAAGTTTCGTCTAAGCAAATGATTCAGAAAAACGATTTGGACAAACCAAGAGTTTGTGAAAATAGGCCAGTCAGTGTACTGCAAAATATATACCTAATATAAATATTAGTAGTAAACACATTTTCCCATCATTTGTTTCACACATCAAGTGAGAAGTAGCCATTAGAGGGAAAAGGAGGAAGAGCAGTAAAAATAAAAAAAAATATATTTATATATTGTGTATTCAAATATCTATATATAGACATTTTTACTGCTCCTATTAGTGTACTGCAAAATATAGCAAGAGCTTTGACTTTAAAACCATAATGTACTTCTTGCAATATTTGTTTTATAACTTCTAAAAGTTAATTCAAATTCTAGACATATTGGTACATTCAGATTACTCTGGTTTTCAAGTATGTCCTGGGGATGTTACCTTATCCAAACATCCAGAGGTTCTTACTATCACCCAATTTAATAGTTCTCACTTTATCTACCTCAGAAGGATGAAGGGCTGAGTCCATAGGCGTGCGCAGCCTATTGCATTAGGGTGTGCACCCTAAAGCACAAGCACACGCCACATATATATATATGTATGTATGTATATATATATACACATATACACACACACTGCTGTGTGTGTGTGTGTGACGATGCTGGTAGTGTGCTATGTGGGTGAGGGTGTTTGTGTGTGCGTGCTTGTGAGGATGCTGTTAATGTACTATGGGGGTACTGGTAGTGTGCTGTGTGTGTGTTTGTTAGGGTCCTGTTAGTGGGGGTACATTATTTGCTATCCCCCCTCCCTTCTTACCTTTTGTAGGGAGGGGGGATCGTGCTGCTGCTTCCTTCCCTGGTGGTCCAGTGGAGGAGGGGATCCTTGCTGCTGTGATCCCTGGTGGTCCAGTGGAGAGTGAACTCTAACCCCTGTGGGGCTAGAGTTCACTCTCGCGAGATTTGAGCATCCTCTCCTGCCTCCCTCCCTGCATGTGGGTCAGTGGGGAGGGAGGCTGAGAGCAGAGCCGGCGCTCGGATAGCGCCGGCTCTGCATGAGCCGACAGGGGAGATCCTGAGATCTCCCCTGCCGGTCTCAATATGCATAGGCGTGCCAAGGGGATTAGGGTGTGCCCAGGCACACCCGGCACACCCCATGCGCACGCCTATGGCTGAGTCAACCCCGTCACGATTCGAACCTTCAACCCAAGGGTTGAACAGATTCTACTGATGATGCATTAGCCCACTGAGATATCTCACCAGCTGTGAAAACTAATAAAAAATATTAATTGCAAAACAGATTTTTTAAATTTTAAAAATCTTTTATTCAAATGTAATAACACATTATTTGTACAAGTAGGGTATCAAGAGAAAGCCCTATATCTCCTTTAAATGATGTATACTATGTATGTAAGTAAAGAGAAAGGGTAAAATTGAGGTGGAATGAACAATGGAAAAAAGGCAAACACATTGCATCTCAAAGTAGCCTTGGTACCTAAAGGGTTAAGATGGCAATCCTGTGCTTGAAAATACATACAGAGATATTAGAGAGATTGTCATGCAAAGATCACTTACATATCTGTTGAAGAAATCCTTAGGTGTGTCCTTCTTAAGGTACTAGTGATATTGTAGTAATAAATGAGGTTATTGTTCTTTGAGTTCTTCACCTGTATTTATTCTATTTCCCACATTATTGAACCTCGTTTGCCTAGAGATATTATTTGTTGATGAAACAGGTTGCCAAAATAGTTTGTAGTGTTCACCAACCTCAAGATTTTTCCTTGTTTGCCAACTCTTACCCTCAGAAAACTGTGACCACATCATCTTTTACGTGCCATATTCAAAGCAGCAACTTGCACTCTTTTACTTTCATGTGGCAGAGGTCAACTTAAACTATCATCAACAATTAGATAAATGGTGTGCACAGATTAAAAGAACACTCAAGTAAAAAATAATTAACAAACTAGAATGCTTTAGGGGACTGGAGTATCCCTTTAAGTGTGATCCTTGTATAGTATGACAGAGTGTGCTTGTATTGGTGCGACGTGAACACACAAGATGAGATTGTTTATAACCACATTGAATACCAATACAAATAAATACAATTCATTTTATTAGTTTACATGGGTGGAGGATTGATTTGCATGATATAATGACACTGCGTGTGGCTTTTGGTCATTCTGAGTATATATATATATTGTTGATTACTAATTTACTGTAATTAAATGAATACATTTGAATAGGTGTGGGTCATAGTAGGTTCATATAGTGTGATTCCAACTGTATATGTCTTTAGTTTTATTTGCCCTGTAATGGTTTTGGTGTCAGTGATTAGCTCATTGGCTTGGAGCAATCAGCTGACCCTGCAAGGCTTAGCTCTGGAGTGTTAGTGGAAGCTTTTGTATGTCCATCGTCAGAAGTAGTAGTGACAGGGAGCTGACCCCCATTAAGATTAGAGGAGGAGACTATGAAGTGAAAGAAAGTCAGAGGAAATCATTCCGTTTCGATCCGCAGAAATGAGAGCCACAAGTGAGCTGCAGAAGGTGAGAGCAATATAAGATGAGAGCTTGGCGAGCCGGGATAGAGCTGAATTGTGAGCCATTGTGAGAGATCTGACTTCTGACTTTAGTCTATGTCATTGACATATTTACCAAGGCGTATCTGGGAGAGCATTCAAGGGTTAAACCTTAAGCTAGGATGAGGTTGCACTTGTGAGTCAATTGCAAGGGCCATATGAGGCCGCACAAGACTGCATTAGATTGGGACCTGATTGAGATCAGGCTGTAACTGGGTTGTAAACAAAGCAAGGGAAAGACAAAAGAACAGTGACAAAAATGGTAAAGGAGAAAAATTAAGGCCAAAACAAAAAGCAAAGTAAAGCTGGAAACAAATTTCAGTTGAAGACGATTGGAATGCTGATAAACGGTTTCTCAGTTTTAAAGGTGAGCCAATATAAGCCCCTAAAATCTCCAAAAACGTAAAGAATGCTTAGCAAGTGAGACTGTTCTTTTTTAAATTTTTTTATTTTATTTTTGCACCACAACATGTACCAATATTCTGTACAGCAAGAACGCTTTAAAACCATCACTGTGCAAGCAGACAAGGCGAAAACTTTGAAACTGAGATAACAGAATTCCCTGATGAAGAAAACTAAAAAGGTAAAAAAAAAATATATATATATATCTTTAGATACACTGTGACGAACGCCTCCTTGCCTGGATGTTCACCAAGGGCTCCTGGAGGAGTGCGGAGGCTAGCCTTCTGCCCACTGACTATGGGCCATAGAAAATGCTGGTAAAAATCATGGGATTTATTTGTACTGTTCAGAAATCGAACAAACTCACAAACTGCAGACCCCCTCTGGGCTTGTTAACCCCTGGTAACCTCTTCTGACACTTCAATTATCATGTGTTCTAATTGTGCGGCTGGGTGGCTGCCATTCGTATGCACAAACACGTGAGAACTGGGTTGGTGGCCATCTTTTTCGCGGGAATGCAGGCAGTGGTGTTTGGGCATCGATCGCATGGAACTAAAATCGGACACGGAAACTCCCGAACACCGCTGAACTTTGACGGACGCCTGCTTCCTTTCCACACATACAAATACAATATGTAGAGTGAATCCAGCTAGGGGAAACAAAAATAATAGAACACAGTGCAACACTGGGGAACCCAATAGGGTAAGTATTGTAGTGCCAATGGGTCACTCACCCTTTGAAACCAGATAACGAGCCTTCAGAATCTTTAGATGTATGTCTTCTCTATTCTTGGATTATGGTGGTGTGGGTCTCAATCATATGGAAGATAAAATGCAACCAAATAAGGTGAACAGAAGTAAGAAACAACTGGCATCAAACAATCAGGGTAAAATCCTACGCGTTTCATCCCTCTCAGGGAATTCCTCAGGGACTGTTTCTCGTTGGAGATAAGTGTCAAAATGTTTAAAAACATCCCTCCCTTCCCTCCCACATATATACACCCCACAATCAGTTAAAATATCCCTGCTATAGGTTCCTTCTGTTCCTCTCCAGCTGATTGCGAACTTCCCGTGATTACTTCCTGCTTTGTATTAATTTGACGTCATTGCGTTCCACGCATGCATTTCAACCTCATGAAGATGTCCGCCGGAGTTCTTTAGTGGCACATTTCAAAGAAGTCCAATATACAGGTGATACTCGAAAAATTTGAATATCGTGCAAAAGTTCATTTATTTCAGTAATGCAACGTAAAAGGGGAAACTAATATATGAGATAGACGCATTACATGCAAAGCAAGATAGTTCAAGCCATGATTTGTCATAAGCAGTGGCGGACTAAGGGGGGGGGGGGCAGAGGGGGTGGTCCGCCCCATGTGCCACCAGGTAGGGGGGTGCCATGACCCTGGACTGAGGGCTAATGGGGGATGTGTGAGCTATGCCCCATGGCAGCTGGGGCGTCGCACAGCTCACACGGAGAGACTAATTGCTGAACTAGCTGCACGGAAGGAAGAAGGGGGCGTAGCCAACCTGAGCATGGGGGCGGGGCTTAACACGGCCCTTACCCGGTGCTGTTACTGCTGCGCATGGAGGTGCAGCAAGAAGAAATCCCTGCTCCTCCACCTAACAGGCTCCAGGGAAGGACTTCAAGGAATCCAGTCCTCCTCCAGCCCACACTGTTTGTAAGTGAGTGAGTGTATGTGTATAACTGTGTGTGTGTATAACTGTCTGCCTGTAACTGTGTGTGTAACTGTCTGTAACTGTGTGTGTGTGTGTAACTGTCTGCCTGTAACTGTTTGTGTGACTGTCTGTAACTGTGTGTGTGTGTGTAACTGTCTGCCTGTAACTGTGTGTGTGTGTGTGTGTGTGTGACTGTCTGTCTCTAACCTTGTGTATGTGTGTGTAACTGTCTGTAACTGTGTGTGTGTGTGACTGTCTGTAACTGTGTGTCTGTGTGTGTGTGTGTAACTGTCTGATTGTAACTGTGTGTATGTGTGTGTAACTGTCTGCCTGTAACTGTGTGTGTGTGTGTGTGTAACTGTCTGATTGTAACTGTGTGTATGTGTATGTAACTGTCTGCCTGTAACTGTGCGTGTGTGTGAGACTGTCTGTCTGTAACTGTGTGTGTGTGTGTGTGTAACTGTCTGTTTGTAACTGTGTATGTGTGTGTGTTTGTGTGACTGTCTGCCTGTAACTGTGTGTATGTGTGTGTAACTGTCTGCAACTGTGTGCGTGTGACTATCTGCCTGTAGCTGTGTGTGTGTGGCTGTAACGATGTGTATTACTGTCTGCCTGTGAGCGTGTGTGTGACTGTATATGTGACTGTCTGCCTGTAACAGTGTGCATGACTGTGTGTTACTGCTTGTAACTGACTGTGTGTGTGTAACTCTATACCTGTAACTATGTGTATGACTGCCTGTGACTATATGTGTGACTGTCTGCATGTGACTGTGTGCGTGTGACTGCCTGCTTGTAACTGTGTGTGACTGTCTGCCTGTAACTGTGTGTGAGGGGGTGCAGGGATCTTGTAGAAGGGGGCAGGGGTTTTAAAAAGTTTAGAAATTGTTCAATACATTTAAAAAAATTTTTTTTAAAAGAACACATTTTAAAAATTTTGTAGGGTTTTTTTTTTTTTTTTGGAGGGCGGGGGGGTGCCAAACCCAGGACCCGCCCCGGGTGCCACATGCTCTAAGTACGCCCCTGGGCGTAAGTGCGATGATTATGGCTTACAGCTCATGAAAACCCCAAATCCACAATCTCAGTCAATTAGAATATTGTGAAAAGGAGCAATATTCTAGATTCACAGTGTCCCACTCTAATCACCTAAGTAAACCATAACTCCTTTAAATGGTCTTTCAGTCTGGTTCAGTAGGAATCACAGTCATGGGGAAGACTGCTGACCTGACAGTTGTGCAGAAAACCATAACTGACACCCTGCATGAGAAGGGAAAGCCTCAAAAGGTAATTGCGAAGGAAGTTGGATATTCCCAAAGTTCTGTATCAAAGCACATTAATAGAAGGTTATGTGGAAGGGAAGAGTGTGGAAGAAAAAAATTGCACAAGCAGCAGGGATGACTGCAGCCTGGAGAGGATTGTCAGGAAAAAGCCATTACGTCTGATGTATGTTTTTTCATATGTATGGTTTATTAGGTTTTTTTTATACACAGATCATGGTCAGTAACCTCACCCTCAACCCCCCTTCCCTTTCCCATATGTACTGTTTGCCCATTCATTACCAGCATAGTTGTCAAAATATATTGGACTTCCTTTAGGTGGAACACATGTGGCGGACATCTCCGGCGGACATCTTCATGAGGTTGGAACGCATGTGTGGAACGCAATGACGTCAGACGAATACAAAGCAGGAAGTAATCATGGGAAGATCACGATCAGCTGGAGAGGAACAGAAGGAACCTATAGAAGGGATATTTGAACTGATTGTGGGGTGTATATACAGTTGCAAGAAAAAGTATGTGAACCCTTTGGAATGATATGGATTTCTGCACAAATTGGTCATAACCATGTGATCTGATCATCATCTAAGTCACAACAATAGACAATCACAGTCTGCTTAAACTAATAACACACAAAGAATGAAATGTTGCCATGTTTTTATTAAACACACCATGTAAACATTCACAGTGCAGGTGGAAAAAGTATCACTACAATACTTACCCTATTAGGTTCCACTATGTTCTATTATTTTTGTTTCCCCTAGCCGGATTCACTCTACATATTGTATTTGCATTGATTGAAGATTTGAGGAGATCTTCGGGTTACTCCATTGCTAGAAGGGAAGTTTAGTGTGTTTTTTTATGCACTTTAGCTCACTTAAACACTTTATCATCTCAAATTTGTGCAATTACACTTACATGCACTTTATTTGATTGAAGCGCTTTATTTGACAGGAGAGCGCCATTCGGTAGGTTTGTTCGTATGAACCATACGAACAAACGCTACTTAATAGCAAGAGTATGCAGTAGGTATTTCTTTCACATGGAACTCCCGAAGTTGACCAGCAAAAGCACAAAACAATTGTTTTGGGCATAGGACCATGTGTGCGGCCGATCAGAACTTTACCCCAGTGGCATTTCGTCTGTGTTCGTGGTGTGCTCAGATCCAGGCTATCTGGGTATGTATAAACTATAGGGGTTCCTAGGTGGGGAAAATGTGATTTTGTGTGTTTTCTATAATTTGTCATTTTATGCTTAGTCATGGTGACATGGCATTTTGGGGACATTTTGTGGGTGTGTTTATGGGAGTGTCATGGGTGTGTTTTCTGTGTCCCTGTATTGTATAAAAGCAGGGCATTGATCCTGGATAAAAACAGATCGTTTTACTCCTTCATTAAGTCTGGGCTAATGTTTGGGGGATTGGGAGTTATATTCACAACTAATCACTACTGCGCTTGGGACTTGGGAGATTCTTCAAGGATGTACTCACTGGGATACGTTACATACACTAACTGTAAAATAAGAAAGTTACAATGCAGCAATTATTAGATAATATATTAACCACAATAAGAAGTTTTAATCAGTACTATCAGAAATCTCAGAAGAAATTAAAGAAAAGGCTATTTAAACAATCCTTCTGGAAGCTAGATTGGAAGACACAGTGGAGTTATATAATAGGATAGTAGACAAAGTACGGTCTCTGGAAGAAAGATTGGAATCCTGTCTGAATAAAATGGACGACAAGGAAGAGGTTTCCCAAAGGGATAATCTACGAATAAGAGGCATACCAGAAGGCAGTGATCTTCTTACTGGATGCATTTTCTACAGCTTTACTTCCAGGACTTCATCCAGGCCTGAAGCTACTTGAAGAAACCAATTTTTTTTTAAACAAAATTGTATACTACAAGGTGTATTGAATCAAGATCTATATTAAAAAATAAATAAAAAAAATGGCACATACAAAAAAGTCAATTAGTGGTTTGATTGTATAAATATATTTATATATCTATTAGTTTTCCCGGGGCATGACAAATGCAATTTATGCACCTTAGTTAAATGTCATATTTGTACTTTCTGCTATGTGGTATTTGTGGTTTTGCTGTATTGTGTTTTGTTTGGCTTTTTCCTTGGAGGCTTAAAAACATAGTACAAAGAGTTGTCATTAATGGTACATTTTCAAGCTGGACAGAGGTGGCAAGTGGTGTCCCGCAGGGATCTGTTCTGGGACCCCTTCTATTTAACATGTTTATAAATGATCTTGAAGACAGCATTGAAAGTCATGTTTCAGTGTTTGCAGATGACACAAAATAATACAATGTGAGCAAGATATTACTTTGCTGCAGATGGATTGAGATATACTGGGGGACTGGGCACTCAAATGGCAGATGAAATTTAATGTTGAAAAATGCAAAGTTATGCACTTCGGCGTAAAGAATACACAAGCAACATATACCCTTAATGGAAGCGAATTAGGGATAACAACACATGAAAAGGACTTGGGAATTGTTATAGACAACAAACTATGCAACAATGTGCAATGTCAATCAGCAGTGGCCAAGGCCAGTAAGGTATTGTCATACATGAAAAAGGGCATTCATTCTCGGGACGAGAATATCATTTTACCTCTTTATAAATCACTGGTAAGACCACACATTGAATATGCTGTGCAATTTTGGGCACCTGTTCTAAAGAAGGATATTATGGCACTAGAAAAAGTAAGAGGTGGGCTACAAAATTAATAAAAGGAATGGAACATATCAGCTATGAAGAAAGGTTAACAAATTTAAACCTATTTAGTTTAGAAAAACATCGCCTGAGAGGGGATATGATAACATTATACAAATTTATTCGGGGCCAATACAAACCATTGTGTGGAAATCTATTCACAAACCGGACTTTACATAGGACACGAGGCCATGCGTTTAGACTGGAAGAAAGAAGATTTCATCTAAGGCAAAGGAAAGGTTTTTTTACTGTAAGAACAATAAGGATGTGGAATGCTCTGCCTGAAGAAGTGGTTTTATCAGCGTCCATGCAGATGTTCAAACAGCTACTAGATGCATACTTGCAAAAGCAGAATATTCAAGGATATAATCTTTCAATGTAGGGTAATAACTGCTTGATCCAAGGATAAATCTGACTGTCATTCTGAGGCCAAGAAGGAATTTTATTTCCTAGCTTGTTGCAAAATTGTGCTTCAAACTAGGTTTTTTTGCCTTCTTTTGGATCAACAGCAAAAAACAAATGTGAGGAAGGCTGAACTTGATGGACGCAAGTCTCTTTTCAGCTATGTAACTATGTAATAAGATTCTGCATCATATTCTGGTGTTAGGTAATACTGTTTTGTTTGCAGAAGGAGCACTGTGCTTTGAAATATTTTTCTTTTCCTTTCTTTCTTTTAAGGTCGATGCTTATCGATGCTTATAACCTTAATCGATTATTAGAAATTTGAATATCAACTAAATAAACAAAAAAACCTATAAGCATTGAAGGAACACTGAAAAACTTTTGCTTAATGAAGAGGTTTTGTGTATGGATCATGACCCTGCAGTCTCACTGCTTATTCTCTGTCAGTTAGAAATTAAATCACTTTAGCCACACCTCCCATGGCTGTGACTCACAGAGACTCTGCATTGAAATAAATCTAAATATTTTAGCTTCCCTTATTGCACAGTGTGTTTAATTTAGAAGTTATCATCTCCTCCTCTGTTAATAACCTGCAACAGCCTCCTGTCTGCAAAGTTCAATTAACAGAGCCGGAGTTAAGTACTTCTAAAGTAAATACATGGTGCTGCAAGATCTGATTCACAATAAAACATTTTTTTTCATGGAGGCTGTGTGAGTCACAACCAGGGCTGCACAAACAGAAACAAAAGTGATTGAATTCCAAAGGGTGTTGGACGAGAATTGAGCATATATACACATCAAAGCTGCTTCATTAAACTAAAATTGTTTTGCTGCTTAGAGTCTTGTTTATTGGCAATCTGTGTTTTCTCTATATTGAGATTGGTAGATGCTTCCTACTTGTTTTGTTTTTTACATCAGCAACTTCTTATTTTATTATTATAATATTTTTCTGTGTTCTTTGGGTATAGGTAACTGGAATCCTGGGCCTGAATGCAAGAAAAATAAATAAAAAATAACAGCGTAAAAAACAATAAAAATGAAATAAATTATGTAAGTAGTATTGTTAATTTAGCAAATTATCTTTCCATCCAAGAACATTGCACAATTTATTTGCATTGAAAAAAAATCTGACCTTTATAGTGATATCCAAGATCAATGAGTTTCAGAATTTGTTCACAAATTATTTTATAGGACCCTGGATAAAAGAACACAGTAAACTTCTAATTTTAACTACACTTAATGGAGTCACAGAACTGGTGTATGTTTCCAACTATGACAACCTACAATTTAATGGAGAACATAAAGACCAATAGGTGAAATCACACTGCATATTTTCTATTTATTTAGAGACATAACTGGATAACAAGTCTCCAGAAATCCAAACAGAATTTTATTGTTCACATTTACTTGTTTGTCATTTATTTGCTATTTATGTCCTCTTTGTTAATTGCGAAATGCTCTGAAATATATTGGATGTATTGAAATTATGATGGTGATAAATATTATTATAATATTTATGATATATATCTTTTATTAAATGTTTTCCTGTTTGAAAATGGAGCCCCTCTAACCATTTTTGATTCTGGGACCAGATTTATTAACTGTTTTAGACTGTTGCCCAGTCCATCAGGGTTTTCTTAGGTGCCACCATTTTAAAGTTTCCAAGATGGCGGTGTCCAGAAATATTGTTGCAGTGTTGCAACAGCAGTAATTGCAAATAGGCTATGGAGTTCTATCGGTTGGTCAGGCCTGGGCTGAAGTTACTGTCAGGAAATTTAGACATTCACCTGGATGTCGAGAGGTATACCCTGCCTGTCTTGGCCAGGAGAAAGATGAAAATATCTCTCTTTGACTGGCCATGTACCTCACTCACTACAGTGAGGGTGTATTTGGTCTTCACATTTAATGGGTTCAGATCACAGTGAACACTCCCTTGGTGAGTTTAATGACTTAGAGTGCAGCTCAGTCGCTTATATTTATGCCCACACGAGGTACATACTATCCAGGATTTTATTATGCCCACTGGTGCAATGGGGATTATAAACTGCTCCTGACCAAAAGTTAGCAGGAGGGGTAAAAAATATATTTTCTAATGGAATATTGTGATGTGAGACAACAACCCTTCAGCCCTTTCTCACACACACACACACACACACACACACACACACACTAAGACAACCTATAATAACACACATCAACCCACACATCATTGAGCTACCAACACTCACCTACAGATAATACTCATCCAATCCACTAAATTTCCCAAAAACAACCAATTCAACCCTCAGTTAATAAACTCATACATACAACATACATACCACTTAGCCAGCCTGCACAACATTCAGAAAACACACACAAAAACAACTGAACCAACTCACCCACAACACATGCAACCTGTGGCCACACACAGCACTTACAGCCAGACCCCAATTCACCCTGCCTACACACATAAAACAGTAAGTGGAGGCGGTCAACTGGCAGGGTCATAAAGAGCAAGAGCGTATGGGTGGTTGGCCGCACAGCTCAGGAAGCGCGTGCGAAAGAGGGTGGTCAGTCTTGTGAGTGAGAGCGTTGGCGTGCGCACGGACGGGAGGCTCATGGAGGTTTGAGGCAGACCGGCAGGCGCGTGAGGGAGCTGTAACAACCTCCTTGCTCTGCTCCCTCACGCCCTCTCCAGTGATGCCAGGAGCCGGAATATGATGTAATTCTGGCCCCGGTATCACTAAACAGTATTCACTGGAGCAGTGCAGGGACATGACTGAAGCCACACTGGACCACAGGGAAAGCAGAACCACTCCAGCTCTCCCAAAGGTAGGGAGGCTAGGTGAACACATAAATGTGTGTGATTATTGCAGTGACAGTGTGTGTCAGTAAGTGAGTTTGTGTCAGTGAGTGTGTGTGTGTGTTTGTGTGTGTCAGTGAGTGAGTGTGTGTGTGTCAGTGAGTGTGTGTCAGTGAGTGAGTGTGTGTGTGTCAGTGAGTGTGTGTGTGTTTGTGTGTGTCAGTAAGCGTGTGTGTGTGACAGTGAATGTGTGCGTGTGTGTGTGTCAGTGAGTGAGTGTGTGCGTCAGTGAGTGTATTTAGATGACTGGTCCCCCTCCCATCACAAGGGAAAGGGGTTTTTACTCACCTTTTCCCCCCATGCTGTGCTAATCTTGCCGCAGCTGGCCCTGCCTTTATGATTGCGAATATCAATCTTTATGATCTCAGCCAGCCCAATGCTTTCCAGTAGGAAAGCATTGGAAGACTATTGAGCATGTGTGGCAAAACGCCATGCTGCGCCAATAAGCAGCTCCTCATATTGATGCAGGGCATGGAGATGCTATACGTAGGTGCTGTGCAGCACTGACCCAGGAGGCACTCCAGAGGCCGTCTGAGTGACTGTCACTAGTGTTGTTACAAGGCAGCAATGTAAATACTGCCTTCTCTCTGAAAAGGCAGGGTTTACATTGAAAAGTGTGCAGGGACAGATTGTAGTTACAAGAACAACTATATTAAGCTGTAGTGGTTGTGGTGACTATAGTGTCCCTTTAAGAATTGTATTTTTGACATTGAAAAACCTGGCTCCTAACTTTTTTTGCTGGCTCCTAGATTCCAAGCAAATTTGTCAAGCCCTGATTTAGAGAATGGAATAAGATGGGAAAAGAGGCAGAAGGGAGATGTGGAGTACTTGAACCTAGGGCTAAAAAATTCCTTCAACAGTAGCCGCACAGGGGCTAGAGGCTTCTTAAAGCTTCATCAGGTATTTGAAGGCGCCCCTCAAGTTATGCCCTTGTGACACAATCAGAGAGGCAATTATAAAGAAAAAACAAAATAGACTGATGAGCAGGCAGGTGTACAAATAGCAAGGTGTGTAAATGGAGATATGGTATAGTCAAACAGATATAGACACTTGAAAATGGCAAAGACTGGGACAAACAGGGAAAATGAGAGAGAGTTAAATACATATAGTGTTTTTATTACTTGTTGAGTTACACTTTGCTCTCTCCTATTGGTGAAATGTGAGTGTAGATAGGGAGGCAAAGTTAGGAGGCCAAAGGGTAGAAGGAAATAGACACACATTAAATGTTTACATAGTGAAAATACTCTTACCTACTGCCTTTTCATTGTGTTATTTCAGATTAGGGGTCTAGCTGCTAATTCAGCGAAAACTGTAGAGAGCAGTCACTCCTGTGACTAGACACAACTAATTCTTCCATTGACTCGGAAGCTGACTTCAGGCTACCTTCATAGCTTGTAGACATGTGCATTCATTTTCAGACAAATTGCAATTGTCTGAATTTAGGCTGATCTGCATGTCGTCCAAATTCCGTGACTCTAAAACACCATATGAAGACATAACCAAACAAATAACATAACCAAACAAATAACATAACCAAACAAATAACTCACACAAAGGACAAGCATCTTTATTTGATCCATGATTCAGAGTTCCATCCAGGGTGCCAAAAAATGATTAATGGGAAAAAGTTGATTGATTGTTAGCTGAAAGCCACTAAATGGTGACTTTCTTTACAGATCAAGTGAGAAGTAACCAATAGAGGGGAAAAAGGAAAAAAAAAATTTATATATTTTTCTATTTTTAATAAATATATACATATAGATTATTTACTGCATATCCTCATTTACCCTCTGCTATTTACTTTTTCTCACTTGATCTGTGAAAAAAAAATGCGCTCATTAATGTACAGCTAAATATATACATAATATTTGTGTTATGTATATATTTTGCAATGCACTAATTGGTCCATTTTTGCAACTTTTTGGTTCATTTGAATTGTTTTTCCGAATAAATTGCATGGACAGTATTCAGACGAGCCGAACTATCACATGGATGATTATCAGACTACCCGAATTACTTTTTCTGGTGCGTGTTGCTGCCCCAATGATGCCCATCTCTGAATAGCTATAGATAATTACCGAGTTATATTTTTGAGCATCAATATAAAAAAAAATTTAAAAAAAGATTTTGCCCTTGAATTAATATTTTTGTTAATCACTTCAGATTATTTCAATTTTTTGGAAAAACTTTTTAAAGTATTTAATAGTTTGACAATTGTTAATATTCTGCTATTGTTAATATGTTAATATAATTATGTATGTAAATATTTTGGAAAAAAAAGTTTATGAAAAATATTAAATTAAATAAGTCGACTTTAATTTAATAAATATCCACAGTGGTATGTCAATTAGGTAGTACCAGCACTACCACTCTCACTTTTCACTATGTAATAAATAGAACTTCCCAAAAATAGGGCAAAATCTGGTAATGAATATAGATACAAATGGTCATACATTTGTGTCTATATTCATTACCAGATTTTGTCCCTTTTTTGGGAAGTTCTATTCAGACCCGCTTTAGTTAGTTCTATTTACAAAGAGGAAAAATGTATATAAAATATATATATATATATTATAAATATTATTATAATATTTATCACCATCATAAGTTAAATAGAGCCAACATATTGCAGAACACATCTCAATTACCAAAGAGTATATAAAAAATAAATGACAAACAAATTAATGTGAAAAGTTTATTATATATAAAATAATAAATAATTTCAAAAGCTTATCCAAAAATATTAAATCCAGGCCATCATTTGTATCGTATCAACTTATACTTGGGTCGCTCATACAGTGCAGAATGGACTTTAGAAAATAATGGCAAAATAGTCAGCAGTGATGCTATATGTCTGTGAAATTAGCGCATTAAATATTGAATAAGAATATGCTAAAACAAGAAATATATCGCCTTCAGAGAGAAGTTGGGATAAAATCACTGCTATTTACTACTCAGAGTTGAGTAAACTTTACAAGGCTGTCCTGATTCAACCTTCATTGAAAAGCAGAAGGAGAGGGGCAGAGCTAACTGCCTCTGGATTCAACACAATAAGCATTCGTTAACGGTTTAAGACTGAAGGGAGCTGGCGCCAGGGACCTCCAGGCACCATAACAACTTCAATTCAGAGGTTATCTTTCATATAAAAAAGCAGAACGTGTGGTTGAACCCAATATATAATCGAGAAAATTAGAAAATAAAATTACTAACACTATTGTGCCAGAAAATACAAAAATGCAGTGCTTGTTGCAAGGAAATGGCAGCAGTACTTTTGGATAAACAATTTTGGATAAACAATCAAAGCTTAAAATAAAATGAAGGATTGCATTTGTCCTGGAATAAACTTACAAATGTATCCAGCAATCTTGATTCCAGTTTTCATAACATCTTGCAGCACTAATCACGTTGCTATGGTAGAATATCAACATATTGCAAGTTACACAGCAACTTAAAACAGGGGAACAATAATAGAAATCTATCTTCACTAGATATACAAATGTGAAGGATAAGTAATCCTTTAAACAAACAGCATATCCCTTCCCATCGTTGTTTCATGTAAGCCATTCTAACACCACTGCTTGGCTGGGGAAGGTCTTTATAACGACATATAGAACTAAAATAAATTGTAAATTACCCAGATTACACTTAGTGAATTAAAACTCATACAGGTTTATTCACTAAAGTGAGAATTCAAAGAGAATCCAAAGCGAATTCAAATTTAAGGTCAAAATAGCCAAACTGGAAAAATGCTCTAATTCACTTGTGGCGGACCACCGTAGTATTGCCTCCAGGGATTCCGTTTCCTGTAGTATGATCGCTCCTTCCAGACAAAGTAGTGAATATAGCTGGGAGTAGACCTGGATTTATTCGGTTCAACACGGTCATTTATACACAGACCCCCAGCACGGAGATCCTTATTTACAATACAGTAATCCTGCCCTGGTGCCTCTGAGTCTGAGAGATGATTGAGTTGAGGCTCGCTAAACTAATTATCTCCCGGATCCAGAGAGCCCAACACAAAAACACCACCAAAACATCATAAAAATATACAGGAACCCCACACATTATATATCCCAGGATAGATCTGATACGAGCACCCATGTTGGCAAAATAGCGCCCAGAGCAATGAAGAGATGACAAAACACCACTGGGGTAAGGTTCTGACCAGCCGCACACATGGTCCATGCCCAAAGGAGTTCCAGAGAGATTAGTGCTTTGGCCGGCCAAATGTCGGAAGTTCCTATGGGTGAATAAAGGGGCACTCCCACCTTCCCTCCAAAAAGCCCTCTTGTGGCTGGTGTGGAAATAGGGGAAAACCGAAGTGGAATTTGGCCGTTGGGACTAGCCGTGACCGGTCCGGAGTTCCAGATGAATTGTACATAAGTCCTGCTGCAGTCTTTGCAGCTCTCTGGACTCCGGTTATGGTCAGGAGAAGTGCGCTCCAGGGCAGTTAGTTTGGAGGGGAAGGCGCAGGGAACCAGGGGTAGTGAAAATAGTCTTTTGGGTGACAAAACACGGAACAAAGTCTATAAAATAAGGTTGATCTGTCACGTCACTCATCTTTTGAATTTGACTACTCTAAACCTTAAAAGAACACCATAAGGTCAGGAAAACAAACATGTATTCCTGACCCTATAGTGTTAAAACCACCATCAAGCCCCTGTGGCCCCCCCTGGCCTCCCTAAATATGGCTTAATCTTACCTTTACTCCAGTCTGCTGCAGCTGGCTCTGCCCCTGATCTACCTGCTTGGCTGACATCAAAAGTTGTGATCTGAGCCAATTACAATGCTTTCACATAGGAAAGCATTGGATTGCCTGAGAGTTTCAAGGAGGTAGATCGGGGCAAAGCAAGCACTAGCCAAACACAGCCCTGGCCAATCAACATCTCATAGAAATGCATTTCCCTCTATGAGGGAAGTTCAGTGTCTCAATGCAGAGGATGGAGATATTGAATGGCAGTGCTGCACACTGTGCAGCACTGCCTCATGAAGCACTTTTTGTAACCATATGAGGAGTGGCCAGTGGAGGTACCCGAGGCTGTAATGTAAATACTGCATTTTCTCTAAAAAGAGTGTTTACTGCAAAAAGCCTGAAGGTACGGATTATACTCACCAGAACAAATACAATAAGCTGTAGTTGTCTTTGAATTCTTACTTTAGTAAATAACCTTGGTGGACAACACATCCACAACTTAGGATGCGATGGCAGTGTACCTGCAACACTAAAGTTCAGTAAAACATTGCAGTAGCAACATGGAAGCCATACCACAGCTCTATAAGATGTCTTAGCAACATAAAAGCAATTAGTGGAACTTTGTTTAACTCTGACCACATTGTTTACAAGAAAGCATGAATAAAAACAAGTACGAAACAATATCCCTTTCATCTTTTAAACAATGGATACAAAATGAGTACTATTCATAATGCAACAACAGAGCAAACAAACCCAGAATATAAAGAAGGTATAAAAGTTTAAAAAATAAAATAATGATGTATCATATAACACGAGAATCTAGAAAATAAGATCTTATTTAGCTGATTGTCATTCAGATCTTACAAACACAGCTAAATAGGCAAAATAGAGAAACCTTAAACAAAGGGTGGGACAGAAGCTATATCCCAGCCGGGGAACAGACAGTTACTGCTATGTACTATTTAGATAAAACGATAGCTCTGGACCACATGAGTTAGATATTTCATTTCCATTTCAAGAAATATAATGTTGCCCTGACACATTCACACTATATATTTGTTCCTCTTGATTTTTGGTAACTACATGTTTACAAAAAGTGCAAACAAGAATATTGTGTTTTTTTATAGTTTTCACAGTGCTCTTAACAGCAGTTTCACTATTTTATTAACAACCACTTACAATCAAAATACTGAGAAACTCTCTTGGAAAAAAAAGACAACCAATTCCAATTAACGACATGACTTTTAGTGGCTTTGTCAAACGTGCCTTTCTCCTATTGTCTCCTCTCTTCTCCCTCTTTCACAATCTGTTCTTCTTTTCTTCATTACTGATTTATTTCACTTTAAATCATAAGATAAAGTAGCTTGACAATCTTGACAAAAGCTTAACAATGGCAGTGGTGCTTGCCTTAAAGGGAAACTCCAGTGCCAGGAAAACAACACCCCAATCCCCAGCTGCTGAAGGGGTGAAAACCCCTTTAGTAACTTACCAGAGGCAGCGACAATGTCCCATGTTGCTGCTTCTTCCTCTGCCGCCGCCCCTCCCAGTGATTGCGTCGGCCGGTGGGCGAGACTGATCCTGCCCACCGGCCGGGGAGACCTAATGTGCATTAGCGCTCCCCAAAGGAAAGCATTGAAAATACTTTTCAATGCTTTCCTATGGGGAAATGAGCGATGCTGGAGGTCCTCACACAGTGTCAGGACGTCAGCGACACTCTAGCACAGGTTTCCTGTGCTAGGGACACGGAAGTGCCCTCTAGCGGCTGTCTAGTAGACAGCCACTAGAGGTGGAGTTAACTCTGCTAGGTAATTATTGCAGTTTATAAAAAATTGCAATAATTACAGTTGCAGGGTTAAGAGTAGTGGGAGTTGGCACCCAGACCACTCCAATGGGCAGAAGTGGTCTGGGTGTCTGGAGTGTCCCTTTAAGTCAAGAATGTCGAGCACAGGCAATATATAAGACAAAGTAGACCCTCAGAGAAAGAAAGAGAAAACAATAGGAGAAAGGTATGTTTGAGATGAAAGATGAGATGACAGATCCACTTTAAGAGTCAATTAAAGAGTCAACTTGTCTGGTTACAAATACGTTTCTGTTTGTCCACTACTGTGCAGCGCTACAGAATTTGTTGGCGCTTTGTAAATAATAAAACAATAAAAATAATAATGATATTTAGGAACCCATACTGACATAAATATATCATAATTATATTGTCTTACGGCAAATGCATCAATCATCTGCATTCAGATCATAGGTCTAGGAATTTAAGGCTGCAAGAGCCTGAAGCCAAGTTAGCCGATATCTGCAAGTTAGCAGATATGTTGCAGCTAGGTCTTCATGTGGCCACGTAAATCATTTATGTGAGTTAACACTATTAAAAATTCTGTTCTCTTTTGTGTGTAACAAAATCCTGGCTGCTAATATTGCATATTTGATAACTCCCAAGTGTCCCTATTATAGCAGTGACAGTCCAATTTTTGGGCACAAGTTCATCTGCACCTCTTTATTATCCTAATGCCCCTCTTTCTTAGGAGCTCCATATTGTTGGTATATGTTACAAAATTATACCCAAGATAAGCTGTGTCCGATCACTGCCCACCCTTTCAGTCAAATTAAATGCCAACTTTGTTATTAAAAATCCACCTTCCAAATGTGCTCGAGGGTGGTGGGACATTACTGTAGGAAATCTCACAGTATGGCTGACTTCTTGCACTACAAATATTTGCTGTGTTCCTACACCTGCGCCCTTGTCCTCTCTAAACATACTTCACCTCCCTCATCTTACTTTGTGAACGTGTCTAGACAATGTGAAATAACTTTACTAATGATTCATCCTTAACCCACCACTCCGAATTTGCTATTTTTTTTATAATCAGCGCTATTCCTCCATCATTATGGGCAATGTCTGCATTTAACGCTCACAGATCTGATGATACCATTTTAAATGTACTCATAGCAATACGTTTCCACGACACAATTCACACTTCAGTAGACAAACTAACTATTCTATTTATTGACTGATTGACTAGCTAACAGATCATTTGTAAAATGAAACCGAGGAAAGTAAAAGGTCCAGGCACGCCAAGGCTTAGATAGGCAACTTTATTGGAAGTACAGTGTCCAGCAGCAACGTTTCGACCAAAAGTTATTTTTCAAATCCTTGGAGTGTCTGGACCTTTTACTTTTCTCTGTGACTACTTTTTTTTTATAAACATAGCAGTTTCAGAGAGAGAAACTGCTATGTTTATAATATGGTTAATTCAGCCTCTAGTGGCTGTCTCTTGACAGCCGCTAGAGGCGCTTGCGTGCTTCTCACTGTGAAAATCACAGTGAGAAGACGCCAGCGTCCATAGGAAAGCAGTGTAGATGCTTTCCTATGAACTGGCTGAATGCACGCGTGGCTCCTGCCGTGCATGCGCATTCAGCCGATGATGTCGCTATGGAGGAGGAGAGGAGGAGGAGAGTTCCCCGCCCGGCGCTGGAGAAAGGTAAGATTTTAACCCCTTCCTCTCCCCAGAGCCCGGCGGGAGGGGGACCCTGAGGGTGGGGGCACCCTCAGGGCACTATAGTGCCAGGAAAATGAGTATGTTTTCCTGGCACTATAGTGGTCCTTTAAGATTGTGGCTCTGTCACACAAATTAATGTGTCCTATAGAAAGTCCTTAGTTTTTTTTATTGCTACATTGTAGTGATTGCAGGTGATTGCCCAGCACATACATGAAAAAGGATTTATTTCTAAATCATTCCTGATCTATACATTGGCTAGACATTTTTCTAGATGATGATATCAACACAAGCCTGTGATATTATTTGCATTACAGAATTCAAAATTGTGAAGCCAGTAAAATAAGTTTAAAACTACCAAGGTTAATTACTGAATTCAAAGTGAATTTCACATTTAAGACCACAATTCTCCAATTCAACTATGTTTTCATTTCACTTACTTTGACCCTAAATTGGTAATTCAATTTGAAGTCACTTAAAATTCCCAATATTTTTTACTTTATTAAATAGCCCTGTTTGAGTATCAAAAGAAGGTGATACATAACGTACCAAAATCGTTAACCATGTTCTAAGCACATAATATTCTCATACTCATTTAATGGCCAAGTCTTGAACAAATAAAGTAAAGGGGAGTGTAGAAGCTCACGTTTTTTCTTAGGTTATATATGAGCTCAACAATGCTTGAGGTTCTCAACCTAAATAAAAAATAAAAAAATTTAAAAATTTAAAAAAAAGACCCAAATTATCTTTTCACGTCTGTATGTTTTACTAAATGGCATAAACTATGTTTTATATTTTATACTGGAATAACCACGTTTTTTTAAAAACAAATGTCAATATGTGTATGTTCATATTAATAATCAAAGGAAAGCTCCAAGCGCTATAACCACTACAGCCACAGTGTTGAGTATTGTGTCAGGAGTGCCCCGATGCCCCCATTTGTAAGAAGTCAAATATTTTTAGACTTTTTTGACTTCTAGTATGTTGATCTGGTATGCCTATTGCAACACACAGGGATGAGAGTGTCTGACTTGTAGTGAATTGCTCAGAACTGGATACAGACAGGAGTTCACCAAGAACCTGTCCAAAGATATCTGATAGTGGAAATGACACCCTAAGTTTGGTGTGATTGTTCCAGGAGCTGTTTCACCCGAAAAATGGCTATTTAATATGATAACACCAGTATTAAAATTATAATTAAAATTAAGTGTGGTAGTGCCAATATTAGAATAAAACGAAATAGATCAAGTATTAGAGGAAAAAGAGTGCAGCAATTATGTATGGTGTGTACGTCTTTAAATCTGCTCTGAGCAGAATAAGTATAGTATACACCACGTATTCTACTTTATATAAAAGGAATATAGACCATATAGAATAGAAAAACAGTATATGGGACTGTTTTCTATAATGCAATAGAATTAGATATCGCAACTGTGTGTGGTCACGCAACTATATGTGGTGTATACATCTTTAAATCTGCTAAGAGCAGAATAAGTGAAGTGTACACCAGATATTATACTTTCTAGAAAAAGATATAAACCATATAGAATAGAAATACAGTATATGGAACTGCTTTCTATAGTGCAATGAAATTAGGTATCCCTGGAAAGCCACTTTTTTGACTTCTAACCTAGGGACTAGCAGGAGTCGTGTGCTGCCTCCACTACAGCCTCTAGGCTAGCTGGAATTGCTCTGCTAAGTCAGACAGTGCAGGGCTTATTTTGTAAGCTGAGAGTGATCAGACGCAGGGCCGGCGGGTCCATAAGGTGGCACATGCAGCTGCCTTAGGGCGCACCGGCCTGGAGGGCGCTAGATTGGAGTGACCGGCAGGAGGTGGGTGCACAGCACTCCCTCCTGCCAGGCACTGTGTAGCGTGGCCGAGCTGAGCAGTGCGCGCCGCGGTACGGGAACTTATGTTTTCTGTAACCGGCCGGACTGAAAGGAAGTGCTCACTGAGAAAGCCAAACATGTATAAGGTGCCCAGAGGCCTCTGACGAAGGTGCACACTTCTATGCATCGAAATACATCAAGTTATCTCTAATCTCACTTTGACACTATGGGCATGGTGTTGGATTATTTTATATGGGCACCTTATACATGTTTGGCTGTATCCAAACATATTTAACTAGACACCGACCGAGTAATATGCTGCTAATTTAATCTCCTTTTAAAAAAAATTATCTAGTCAGATTTACAGGGGGAGAGGCGTACTATAATTTTTTTCCTTCATATCCTTTTCTGTCATTTCATGCGAAGACTATCCATGCTGAACTTACATACTTTTCGCTTGTGCAAAAAGCACAGCATTGGATATACACATATATTTTCATTGGACTAATTTGCAAATACCACCAGCAACACATGCTAATATCATAGATACTGTTGGCATTATTTCTATTTGTATCACCTGGATACATGTTTTGTGATGATTTTTTGCTCCGTTTCAGACAGAAATCTCACTTAGAAATATACACAGGATCTACTTTATACTTTATACATTTTGGCCGATTTTTAATAAAGCCAGCCATGTGAACTGTTTAGTAGACCTGTCACATCAGGTATAGGATTAGCCTTATAAGGCTAAAGTTGTTTATGTATATAGTTAGTTCGTAAATAATTTAAGGTTCTGTTGCAATCATTTCTTCCTCTTTTTTTCCTATTTTTCTATCTAGTCAGATTTAAAGGGAGAGAGGCTTACTTCAATTTTCCTCCTTATATCCCCCTTCTTACCAGTCTATGCGAAGACCATCCATGCTGAGTTAACACTCCCTTTGACTCTATATTAAGCACAGCACTTGACAGATGTATATCTTTCCACATATATTGGTACTATACTGCAATTACCATCACATCAGAAGTAACACATGCTAGTATAATCGAGACTATTGGCATGATTACTTTGTATATTATTTTGATACACATACTGTGATGATCTTTGCTCAAATCTTACTAATATACATACAGAATCTACTTTACACTGGACCTACTTTTTACCAACAATTAAGCCAGTCATGTATACTGTGTGGTAGACCTGTCTCATCTAATATAGGAATAGCCTTACAAGGCTAAGGATTTTATGTATATAGCCATTTTGTTTATAATTTAAGTTTTTGTTACATTTGTCTCCACCACAGAGATCACACCATTACGTTAGATACTGGTAAATATCCAGGGACTCCTCTCCTCACTTATGTGAGAAGATTTTGGCTAATTCGTTTTTCCTTTTTTGCTCAGAACACCTGCCTTGCAAAGACTTCTCATTGAGCTGCATTGGGAAGTCTGTGATTGGACAGCCACAGAAAGTCAGGGTGTGGTTAGAAAGGGAGGGATTGCAAAGTTTTCTTGCCAGGCAAGAGATCTGCAGCTTTTGAAAACTGTTCATAGATATGAGATTTTAATTTATTTTAATATTTGTGCTATGGAGTGCCCCTTTAAAGCAAAAGTTGTATTTGGGACCAAATGGAAGGAAACAGTAATTTGGATATACATTAGGGTATGTCTGGGCACACCTTGCATCTTGCAGACGGCTGTACATGTATGTCTGTTAGTATACATTAGAAATAAACCAGCTTTGTAAATAACATCTTAAACTAGGGATAACCAACATGTAAATGCGCTAAAATGTACAAAATGCATTTTTTGTAGGAATAGATTCCTCCCTTTTTGTGACAGATATATACTACAACCTCACACCTTCCCCACCCTGTGATGGGAATTCTAAATATACAACTACAGGCATATACACTGGCTGTAGAAACTGGAAATTGTTACGTTTGTCCAAGGGCCCATAGAATACACAGAGATGGATTTACTTTCAGGTGATTAAGCCATATGAATAGGGTGTCTTAAATTTCGGACACGTGTCTTACAGTTGCCATGACTAATTGTAAATATTTCCAAAGAATAAGTTGTGACTAGCTCTTGTTAAGTGGATTTGTATATATATATACACATACACACACAGAGAGCTGAATCTCCATTCCTCGTTAAAGTGATGTAACACAGAAATATTTCCTATGACCAAATGATACTTCATACCTATAGGTCCACAGGAGGCACCATATTTGTCAGATTTCATCCTCCTAGTGGTTTGTTAAGATCTAGATCTGGTAAGAAGTATTGCAATTTCAAATGGATACAGCCAAATACCATAACTAAATCAAAAGAGTGTTTCTGTGCTTACTACAGAAAATACCACAAAACAAATAAACCTTGCACGAAGGACCCACCTACACAAAATCGTGACACTTACTAGCATAAAAGACAGGAGAACCTGAATGTTAAAGGAACGCATCAAGCACCATAACCACTACAGACTACTGTAGTGATTATAAAGGCACCTCCCTCCCATTTTTAAATGGTTTTACTTCTTACCTGGTGAACAGTTTGACTTCTTACCTGAAGTCTGCCAGGTACTTCCCAGAAGTGGTTATGGTGTTTGGAGTGTTCCTTTACAGTTGAAAAGAGGAGATGAGGTATATCTTTTCCGCATCTATTGCAGATTGGAATCAACAACCAGATATAAAAAGGGCAAAACATTTCTGGGGCTTTTCCAATCTTCAACACTCTGTATTATAACGTTTCCATCCTCTTTGTAAAAGTACTAGGATACTATATTAGATGATGGAATAATAGCATCATAACAATGAGCCTCAGCCGTTTTACACAGTTTTTAAATCACCTTTGCTTACTTAAAATATGGCTGTGAGTACATATGTGCAATACAGTTATAACCAGCATGGTTCTAGGATGTCATCTGAGCTAAAAGAGACAGTGCAGCCGGTGCTTTGGTCATACTGCTCAAAAACAGCTTGCTCAAACCATAGAGTGGCATTTGCAGTCTGATGGTATCATAGCCACTGTATCAGCATATATCTGCATGTAATAGTTATGGTGCCTAGAAAGCTTCTTTGAAAATAATTTGTCTTAAAAAAAACCTGACATATTTCAATACGAGAAATTGCAAAGTATTGTTTGTAGTAAAAAATGCTATAAATATGAAAAAAATTCATCAATTATAAAAACTTGGTTGACTTGAGTAGGGTGTGCGTAGAATGTAATGTGAAGTTGTAGTTTCATTGCTTGTGGCATTTATATTTCACATGAGGCATACAGCTGATGTAAAAAAACACTGTGCTGTGATTGTAGCACACACCCAGCTCATTCCTACACACCCCAGCCCATTGTTAGATACTGGTCTGCTTGGATTTTGCAATGAATTCTTCCCACAGAACTAAAGAATACTCAGTAATCTTCTTTTCGGATGTAGAAGCAACACATGACAGCGCAGATTACCTCTCCTAGGCTGTAAAAGGAAAATAAAAAGAAGGAAGAAAGAATTAGGATGATTAAATGTGACAGAAAAACACGGCAGGTGACTTGTGTAGCATTGCAGCATTTAGTGGCTATATAATATAAGGGCTTTAAGACGCCTAATGTGCTAAAGATGTTCCACCTAAAACCTAATGATGTCTGAGCAGTAAGCACGTCTATAAAAAAGCAGAGTGTGAAAGACTGTACACTTGAGGAAGAAGAACCTCAATCTTTAAGGAGAAACAGAGCGTTGGTGCTTTCGAACTAGGCCGTCTAAGCACAATTTATTGGTAAGTCAGGGCTAAAATGCGAAGAATGCAACGGGAAAAACATCAGACGATTATATTATCAAGAGGTTTTAGGAAATAATGTAATCATATGAATTATTAAAAATTAAGCAATTAATTAAATAACAGTTCATAGAGATGCCTTGATTCAAAATGCTGCTGAACAGACACATTCATTGAGATTATTCTGAGCCTACCGTATATCTTCGAATAAACAAAGCAATACGTGTCAACTAATACATTCAGAGGCATGTTCATTAAGTAATCTGATAACAAGAATATAAGAGCAGATCCATACTTATTATTATCTCACTGCAGCTCCAGGGCCCCATGGCTGGATTTTACACTGTGCTACAAAAGCAAGTTCTACTATAAGCCAAACAAGGCTTTAGCCTGATGTTTCAGTCCCAAAGGGATGTTCTGCAGTTCTCGGGTTTTTGTGGGAGATAGAATGTCAACAACCTCCTACTACAGACAGTGAGGGGACTTGTGATATACCCCTCAACATGTGCAGATCACCCCCCCCATGCAATACACACATCCTCCCCATACACAATGCAGATAGCGTCACCTGAATCAAGGACAGTAGCCACAGATAGTAGCTGCTGCTTGGGAGTGTAACGTCAAGCAATGTCAGGCAGCCTGGGACTTGTCTGTCCCGGTGTTGCGCTAAAGATGAACCTTAATTTTAAAAATGTTTGATATTCTATTTACATTTTAGTGAACATATTAAGACTGTGTTATTCTGATGAGTATGCGTTCACAGAGACTTATTTAATGGGTTTCTCCAAAGACCATGACCACTTCAGTGAATTGAAGTGGTCATGGTGTACGGAGTCTGTATTTTGAAGTGTTTTTCTGTGAAGCAATACACATACAGAGATGAACCCCTCTGCTGGTGTAACTCCACCTCCGGCAGCATCACAAGGGGTTCATCAGCCATCTTGGAACTAGAGTTTTGTTTCTCAGGATGGAAATCATTGGTTGAGAGCAGTCAGCTGACGCTCTCAGCCAATGAATGGAGACAGCATCTGTTTCTGTCTTCTCAGGAACCAGGAAGTTTATCACTGGAACACCAGGGAGCATCAAGCCCGGCACGGATCCAGGTAAGGGGGCAAACCATTGCTAAATAGCTTGCCCATTACCAGTGAACTGGGCCAGAGTACTCCTGGCATCATAACCACTACAGTGGGCTGTAGTGAACATGATTCTTGGAGTAGCCCTTTAAGTTCCAAATGGTTTTTTTTGTGTGCACTTGATAAAAGAACACAGCGTACTTACAGAAATCTGGATCTTTTATATTTTTGTGATTGGTGTACTAGTTGTGGCATGCACCCTCTTGTGTACGTGCTTTCCTTAGCATTACCTGTCTACCAGTGATCATGGGCTTGGAATATAAAGGTCAATAGTCCTTGCTGTGTAAAGCCTGCTGCACGTTTTCTGGACTTTCATTTTAGAAATAGTTTGTAACTCCTTAGATTTGCATTCCATGAATACTTAACTTGCTATAATGCTGACAAAGACGCAATAAGCAACATTTCAAATTCTTTTCACAAGCATGCAACGAAAAACATTCTGTTTGGTTAAACAGAAAGTATGTTGAAAGGTCAACAAAAAACATAATGCAGCATTTTCAGATTGCAGATAGCTTGCATTGTGAAACAAATCATTATAACTATAATATAAGAGTCAATATATATATAATATAAGAGTCTGTTGTAGAAATGTGCACGGGCTTCAGGGGATTAATTTACTTTTGATTAGTTCATTTTAGAATTTCGGCTCATCTAATATTCAGAAAATATCTGTTTGGATAACCTGAATTTATGGGGATTGGATGCAGGTAACAGTCATGAACTTACAAAGTACCGATTTTTCAGATGTTTAGTAGATAACTTTGATCTTTTATCTTTAGTAGACGACTCCCTAATTTCCGTTTCCTTTTGTTTAGTTTTCTGTCGGTTCATAAATTCGGACTCAAAACAAATTGCACATGTTTAGCCTATTGGCTCAGCCTACAGCTTCTGTTAATAGTCCAGGTTTTACTCTCGTGATTTCTCAAGCAAATTCAACTCAGTCTATAGAAACGGTCAAGGACATGTACAGTATGACCACCACCACATTAATTCAATTTTTGGATGCACTGCTAACAGCACTTGATAGTGGAGTTTATTCATTGTTGGTCTAAGATGTACGTCCATTTTTGGTTCTTGATGTACTGTATAGTGCATAGTTGTCTCTTTTATTGGACAATATAACAATTCTCAACTCAGTTTAGTCTGGATCTTGCAACATATACATTTTGCTAAAGTAGTGCATAGGCTCCATTAAAAATTATGGTACCTTTTCCTCGTTAGAAGAAAGCTTCCTAAATTAAGGCAAGCTACTGTATCTCCACTAACGAGTTCAGCATAATGTGATTGAATTCTTCTACATGAAATAGAGTATGCTACGGAACATTGCACTAAAGTTTACTTTAATGTTTGAACATTCCCTTTTCATCCAACTAGACTAAAAACAAGGATATTTGTACTAATGCCAGCCTTGCTTCACTGACATTTTATGAGGTTTTAGATCAATAAAACTGAACATGCCCTTTTATTTATTTATTTATTTAATTTGAGATAAGTTAAGTTTCTGCATTTATGTATTTGATTTGAGATAAGCTAAGTTTAGTTAGATCGCGGGTGGGGGAATCAACCCATAATACAGAAAATATACATTTTCATTTTGGCTCATTAAACAAATTGATACTGGTAAACTGTCCTCAAAATAGAATCTTGCTGCTCCTGTAGTCCAATATCTGACAACACAACTGTTCCCCACCTGTTATAGAGGCCCTCTTATTGCATTCAAATTAAATATTGGATTTTGTATATTAAGAGGACACTATAGATACCCATACCACAACAGATAATTGAAGTGGTCTGGGTGCATATTCCCAGGTCCCTTTACCCAGCAAAGGTAGTTATTGCAGTTATTAATTAAATGCCATAATTACCTTTATGTATTGACTCCACCTCTAGTGCTAAATTTACAAAACCCCATAGGAAAGCATTGTGTAAGCTCAGGGGAAAGTGCTTCCTCGCCAGCGCCGCCCAACCGGATTTTTAGTTAGCCACGAGATTAACAAGACATTTGCCCTGGGCATTTGGGGGCGGCCTTTTTTGCCGCCCCCTGGAAAATGCCGCCCAAGGCAAATGCCTTGTTTGCCTCGCGGCTAATACGTCCCTGGCTAGACTGATGTAAGTGACAGAAGGAATTTGTAACCCCTTGTGCACTACGGAGAGGGAGGGAGCACTATGGGGAATTATAGAGCCAGGAAAACAACTTTTTTTTTTTCTGGCACTATAATGCAGCTTCTTCTTCTTTGTAAGTTTGTTGCAGTTTTTTTAAGCAAAAGGGGTATAAAAGAAACAGTAGATTTAGGCAAGGAATAATGAAGCACCTACCTTTACTTTCTGTCTAGTCATAAGGAGTAAATGAAAAATATCCTTTGTTATTTAAAGTTTAGAAGTGCGTGGCCATGTGTGCACCGAAGATAGATTTTTAATACATCTATGCTTTCATATAAGGAAACAGTGACATTTCTACAAAGGGCTATTCAGTAAAAAGATAATTGTTAGGAAATCCAAGAGAATACAATTTAAAATTCAAGGACAACACAGCTTTCCTATGGGAAAGCATTCTATTGGCTGAGTTTGTCAATTCTGATTATCACAGCCAAGTAGGAGAGGCGGGGGGGAGGGGGGGGTTAACTCCACCTCTAGTGACTATCTACCAGACAGCAACTAAGGGGCCTTAAGTTGTCTAACTGATGCTACATGTGGGGGCAGTGGCGTACACATGACCCATGGGGCCCCGGTGCGAAAATTGATCCGTGGGCCCCCCCCCCCGGCGCGCGGGCCGGGCCGCAACACATGGCGGTGGGCACCTGGTCGCAGGGGTTACAGGGCTGCGACCCCTGCGACCACGGTATGTACGCCAGTGCATGCAGATGCACACACACTTAAAGGACCACTACAGACACCCAGATCACTTTAGCTCAATGAAGTTGTCTGGGTGTCAGGTCCCTCTAGTTTTAACCCTGCAGCTGAAAACATAGCAGTTTCACAGAAACTGCTATGTTTCACTGAGGGTTAATCCAGCCTCTAGTGGCTGTCTCACTGACAACCGCTACAGGAGCACACTGAACGTCCATAGGAAAGCATTGAGTAATGCTTTCCCATGGGCGGTTTGAATGCGTGCGCGGTCGCATTCGGAGCTGAGGGATACCCAGCGCCAAGGGAGTCCGGCGCTGGAGAAAGGTAAGTGCTGAAGACACACACACTCTCACTTACAGACGCATACACACTAGCTAACAGACACACACATTTACTGACAGAGACACACTCAGCGACAGACATACATACACACTCACTTACAAAACATACACTCTCATTGACAAACACGCACTCACTAACAGACATCAAACAGACTCACTGACACTCACTAGCAGACACACACACTAACACTCACACACACTAACACTCACACACACTAACACTCACTAGCAGACACACATACTAACACTCACACACACTAACACTCACACTCACTCTAACACTAACACATGTGTTTTTTTTGTTTTTTAAAATGTAATCCCCCCAGCCTCCTTACCTTTTGGAGTGCTGGAGGGATTCCCTGGGGTCCAGTGGTGCTGCTGGGCTCCTGGGCGGGTGGCCGGTCGGTCGGGTGCACGAGGGAGTATCAGCGCTTCCTCTTCAGCTCCCTCGCGCACCGCACTGATACCGGAGCCGGAAGATGACGTCATCTTCCGGCGCCGGCATCCCTACGCGGCGCGCGAGGGACCTGAAGAGGAAGCGCTGAGTGCTCCCTCGCGCGCCCGACCGACCGGCCACCCGCCTTCCTGGTGTCAGCAGGGCCAGCCTCGGGGGGCCCTGGGGTGGTCAGCTCCTGGGCCCCCCAGGGGAAGAGGCTGGCCCTGTGGGTACACACCGGGTCGCAGGGGCGGCCGGGCCCCCTGGTGGGCCGGGCCCGGTCGCAGCCGCGACCCCTGCGACCCTGGTGTGTACGCCACTGTGTGGGGGCATCCAGCGTCATCCAAAACCTCATAGAAAAGCACTGAATAATGCTTTCCTATAGGGATATCGTAATAGAAGCACAACCTCTGCAGCATATGTACATTAGGTCTCCCCCTCTGATGTCAAGAGCGAAGGTGGTTTTTAACCCCTTCTACAACATGGGAGGGGGCCGCGAAGGCTGGGGAAGCAATAGTGCCAGGAAAACAAGTTTATTTTTCTGGCACTATAGTTTCCTTTTAAGCTATAGTTGTTCTTGTGACTATAGAGTCCCTTTAATAGCTGTCCCCACCTCCATCCTCTTTTGTTCCATGCCCTCATTCGATTATTGAGGCAACAATCACAACTCACTGCTATCTATTCTGATTGGACACTGAGAAAGGCCTTCAAGGCCTACTTTCTCTTCACAGGTGCACCCTAGACTTTTTTCCTAGTTAGGATAAAGTCAATAATCAGTATTTTTCTGACCATGACTAAAGTAGGTGTAAGGAATGAGTTCTTATCGTGTCTTGTCAGCAGGACACCAGGGAATCAACCATTGATGGCAGAACAGAACTTTAAAAGTGAGACGTTTGTGTGTAGACTTTATGTAGGTCTGATTTACTGATGCTCTTAACATCCACTTTCCTATCTAGTTAGCCCCCCAAACCCTGGCTGCAGTGGTCCTTTCTCCATCTACCACCATCGATCTTCCCCTTTACATTCCAAAAACATCTTCCAGTTCAGAGAACTTGTGCTATCTTGTCCTTTATCTCTCGTTATCACTCCCTACTCCTGTCCTTTTATACATTTACATTTTTAGACATGCCACTTCCATCCTTTTTTCATTAATGATCCATTCATTCTTGAGATTGCACCGACCCATTTACTCACACAAACAATCCAATGAATTGCTCACCACATATTACAAAGATAACCAAAACACCATTGATTGTGTATAACTTAATTTTAAATAAAAATAAATAAATAAAGTAAATACATTGTCGCCGTCTGGGTGGAGAGCCGCAGACATTTTTGTTCTGTTATGATGAAATAACAAAATCCTTCATCTTTAGATTGTTACCTCCCTTCCCCTTTCTTTATTTCTGTATTAGACAAAAGCCCCAAATCGATGAACAATGAGGAAGGAATGCTAGCAGGTGCATTTTTACAATTTTCAGGTTGGGCTTTTTAGTTTGTCCGCAGATACACTTGTATTACTAGTTTTACTGGTATGGAACTGGTTGTGAAATATTTGGGTATGAAAGAGTTTTTAACACAACTTCGTCAATATAATCTGCCATAAGGAAGAAACAATGGCTTATTCATTGTGTACTCAAAATTGTTTAAGAGGAGGTGAACAAGTTAAAGGGATAATTTATACTGAGCAAAGGAACCAATTTAAGGATAATTCTAAGATCCAAGTAGTCTGACACTTACCAGCTTTGTCATGCCATTGACAGGTTAGCTTGAACAGCTAGACGGGTTGGACAAACTTTGTTAGAGATTAGAAATGTATTTCTGATCCAAATGAAGAGCATTAATTAACAAATTTTTTTGTTTTTATAAAAAAATTTTTTCTAACATATTATGCGTAAAGATTTTACCTGTTAGGATTGTAAGATTTTTTGAAAAGATAAAACATGCTTAGCTTTGCCAAGAATATTAAAATGTTAGTAAACTGCAGGCGAGCAACAAGGAAATCTAGGCAGGATAAACTCTACAGCAAATCATGCTGGTTATATTGATTAAGTTTTCATATTTAATTTCCACATTTCCACATGTGTCTGTCAGTGAGTGTGTGTGTGTGTGTCTGTGTGTCTGTCTGTCAGTGAGTATGTCTGTCAGTGAGTGTCTGTTGGTGTCTATGTGTGTCTGTCAGTGAGTGAGTGTATGTGTCTGTCAGTGTGTGTGTGTGTGTGTGTTGGTCAGTGTTGCATTGGCTGCGACTGGACAGTGGAGTACCTGGAGGTGCATGGAGGCACGCAACGCCACATCAAATTCCGACGTAACATCAATGTGCTCCACCTTCACAGGGTTTCAAGAAGTAGTGGTAGGATCAGATTTGGCACAGGGTACGAACAGCGCCATTGGGGGTATACCAGAGGCCGGACTCTGGAGTCGCATACTGGCAGCGGCAATGTGAGTGTAGTCTGCTTCTTGGCTAGAGGGGGGTGCTGGGATTTAGTATATGGGAGAGGACTGGGATTTAGTATATGGGGGACTGGGATTTAGTAGAGGAGGGTGCTGTTGTTTAATAGAGGGGAATGCTGGTTTTTTTATGCTGTACTTTTCAAAATAAACCTAAGTCTCTATGAAAATGTAAGGTTGGTTTTTTTTTGCGAACCACATAAACTTAAACTTTGTTTATGTGGTCCGTGCTAGACTTTGAGTTTGACATGCTTGTAATACATTAACATATCGCACATTTAGGAATTCCTTACTGATCAGCTACAACATTAAAACCACCTGTCTTGGTCCTCCTTGTGCTCCCAAAACAGCTCTGATGCATCGAGGCATGGATTGCACAAGGCCTTGGAATGTGTCCTGTGGTATCTGGCACCAAGACATTAGCAGCAGATTCTTTCAGACCTGAAAGGAGGTAGGGTCTCCATGGATCAGGTTTGTTGTTCCAGCAATTGGATTGAGATCTGGGGAATTTGGAGGCAAAGGCAACACCTAGAACTCTTTGTCATGTTCCTCTAAGCCATTCTTGACCAATTTCTGCAGTGTGGCAGGGTGCATTATCCTGCTGAAAGAGGCCACTGCCATGCAGGAACATAATTTCCATTAAGGGGTGTATGTGGTCTACAACAATCTCTAGGTAGGTGGTACGTGTCAGAGAAACATACACATGAATGTCAGGATCCAAGGTTTCCCAGAAGAACATTGCCCATAGCATAACACAACTGCCTGCTGCCATCTCTTCCCAGGTAAATGAGGCACACACAACTGGCTATCCTCCTGATCTAAATTAAAATGTGATTCATCAGATCAGACAACCTTCTTCAATTGCTAATAAAAATTTTTTAAAGGTTGAAGTTACCCTTTAACTGTATCCAACAGTCCAATCAACCATGTATATAATCATAAACAGTTTTTCATAATACCTGAACCAAAGAACGGCTTCATAAGCAGTGTCATAGTTTGGTTCCTTGAATATCACATTTTGGACAGGGTCATTCACTAAGGTAATAATTCTCAGGAATTCAAAGTGAATTTAAACTTGAGATCAAAGTAGTCAAACTAGAACCATAGTTAACTTGGAGATTTTTTTTTCTTGTTAGGAATAGTTAGGTAATTGTTACTATAGGGAATAACCCTGCAAGTCCAAATGATTATTTACTAAAGTGAGTTTTCACAGTGAATTCAAAGTGAATTTTAAATGTAAGACCAGAGTAAAAGAACTGAAAGCATTGGTGACTTTTTCTAGATCAGCTATTTTAAACTTAAAGGGACAATATAGTCATCAGAGCAAATACCGCTTAATGTAGTGGTTCTAGTGTCTATAGTCAGTCCCTGCAGGATTTTTAATGTAAACCCTACCTTTTCAGAGAAAACATTACTTGACATTAACATTACTACATAGTAACACCTCTAGTGTCAGTCACTGAGATTACCACTAGAGGTACTACCTGGTTCAGTACTGTAATGTGCATGGAGACGCTGAATGCTCCTCACAGAGATACATTGATGCAACATATCTTTATGAGGAGATGCTGATTGGTGTAGCACTGCATTCTGCCGCGCATGTGCAATCGTCTCCAAATGCTTCCCTATGGGAAAGCAGTGGATTGGCTGAGATTATCAAATATGACGCTCTCAACTAAGGAGGTGGAGCGGGAGCTTGGTCATCACCTTTTTTAACAGAAATTCACTTTGAATTCTCACTCTAGTAGTGAATAACGCTGTCAGAGTCACAGAACATTTAAAGTTCTTGATAGTTTTCCATTTACACCACTCTTATTGGTTCACACTAAAGAACCACACGATAATTTCCTCTGTCTCCAATGGAAGAGCACCCCTGCCACCAGCCTGGAAAGAGTGCTGCTTGGGTTCAGTCTGGAGCCAGCATGTTTGTGCACGTTGACAATGCATGAAGATATTAACACAAACAAAGTGCATTTACAATAGTCTAGTTTCCTAAAATACACTGATATACATCAGTAACAACAAATATTAGCAGGGTGACTATGGAGCTGCGGGTTTATGTGAGAAAGAGATTCCACATTACTATGAAGTGATGCAAATCATGAATCGCTTTACTGCTGCCATGAACATATTTTTTTCTTGAATGGCCCTTTAACTTATTATGCACTGCTCAAAATGTACTAAATGTATGAGTCCTGCAATATGAAATAATTAGTCATTTTGTGACAGCTCTAGCTGTTGACCTCATTGTACCCTCAGTAAGTGCCTGTTTTTAACAATAGAGTCAATATTTGCAGTTTTTACATGCTTTCACAGATAAGACAGCCTAGTATTTCATAAAGAGCATAGTATGGTGGAAGTTCTAAAGATGCTGTAATTTGGGGAATGGGTATTACATTAAGCTAATTACAAGCTCAAATACAGTATATAATTATTTATAATAATATGTATATGTATCATCCTTGCTAAATAGTTACAATAAAAAGTATGCTGCAGCGGCATGGAATCAGGATGAGGGAAAAAACACAACAATTAAATAGTCTGTGTTTTGAATTTTTATTTCAACATGAAAGAGCAAAATATTTGTTACTAATTTTTCATTTCTTTAAAAGGACAAGATATATTTTTCTGTTAATTGTATTACTATTTTAAGTTATATAATGTAGCCACATTTACTGTTTCAACCCTTGGAGGACGTCTTATTTAACACCCCAGCATTGCTGAATCAGGGAATAAGATCGATTAAATCAAAGTGTCAAAACAATATATAATCAGGGACTCAACAAAGTCAATTTGTGGTTTTCAGCTACATTGGCAATAGTAATTCTGTTGCAATTCATTGCAAATTTCTATTTGATTTGTATTGAAACCGAATGGGCACTGATATAAGCAGAGCACTGCTATATTTTAGGTAGCTAGTTGAATACTGTGCTTAATTAAAGAAACATTCTGGCCGCCCTAACAACTTCATTGAAATTAAGTTGGTAAGGTGCCAGGAGGCCTGGTTTATTACCTGAAGGGGTCAAAGGTCACCTCAAAGGCTGAATCTCCAAAGTTATGTTCTTTTTATGAATGGGGACCTACTAATTGCCTCAGAGCGTCAGTTGACCATTCTAACCAATACCTAGCAGCACTCCGGACTCCCCCGAAATCAATTTTACAAGCCAGATGCTCCTGGGGGGATTGGAGATCCGCTGCTGGAGGCAACGCTTTGGGTTAAACTATTTGAGTACCGATAAACCCCTACATGTAAGAAAGTGCCTGGAGGCCTCCTGGCGCCATTACAGCTTCATTTCAATTAAGTTGCTATGGTGCATGGAGTGTTTCTTTAACAACAAATAGCAAATCTATTCACAGCCAACAAAAAGTAGGGGCCCCCAAAACAATCCAATAACTATAGGAAGGAGCCGTTGGATAATTCATATGCCCATCATCCAAGTGAATGCTGAAGGGTTAGGTTTAGTACAATGGTGAACCAAACCCCTTGGCATTAATAGAGTCACCTGGCAGGCATAGGATCTGGAGAGGGATGGGCTGTGGAAGGAGCTCCCACATCCCTACTTGCTCTCTATTTTGCACCCTCGTACTGATGTGCATGGTATAAGGGATTAGGGGGTATTCAGTCTAGTTATTAGTAAGGGCACAGGGACCTCTGCTCTAACTTTTTATAAAGTGAAAAAAAAATGAAAAAATGCAAAAGTAAAACAAAAAAAAACCTCAGAAAATATCAGCAAATGACCATCTTAAAATCTCTGCTACTGGAGGAAAGCTCAAATAGACCCATTGAACAGCGCTGCGGAATGTGTTGGTGCTTTATAAATAATTATAATAGTAATAATGAGCCATCATAATCCTTTTATTGCTGCCTGCCCCATGGTTCCAGTCAATCACGTTGATATATTTTTTTTCCAAGAAATGTAGTGAAAGTTAGATAACTGTGTTAAACAAAACAAGCATAAAATAGTATTAAAGTTGTTAGTCTTATTAGTAATCAGTTTCTCTATCTACCGGTAAAATTAGATGGGATCACAACATACTTAACCTCTTCACTACTGCAAAACAAACTTTAGTCCTCATCTTCATTTATTTATACTCCAGGAATTTATTTCTCTATTTTATCACGTCTTCTGTGTGAAGTATTGCAAAATAGATATTATATACCGTCTAACGATTTTCAAACCAACAATATTTCTAAAAATTAAAAATTGTGTACCTTTGCATGATTTAATTTGTGTGTTTTCTGAACAGCAATCTATAACAAATGTGGTTTTATCATACATTTATGTGCTAGCTATGCACCCTTTGTTTCAAATAACTATTAAGCTAATATTTAAATCAGTTGCTTGATAGTGAATGGGTGAAGGCAAAAGTAAGACTGATTATTTTAACAGATTCAGAATCTTAACTTGTCTATGTTACATGTTTTACATACTTTATACAGAAAATGTTAACATGACATGCTATGTAGCTAATTCCTTCTGGTCCTTTTAAAATCACAATGCTTTATGATATGATATGTTTTTTAAATAATATCTATTTTTTTTTTCTTCCAGATTTCTATTCTTAACTGGAAATGAACTCTGAGTGATGTTCATACGTACCAGATGACTGCAATAATATCTCATATGTCAAAACAAAGATAAATATTTTAGTAAAGCAGTGTAATGAAGCTTGATGTTTTCCAGCGGATATTTTTTGGTAACAGTGAGAATTAAAGGGACACTATAGTCACCAGAACAACTACAGCTTAATCTAGTGGTCCTGGCATGTCCCTGCAGGATTTTTAATGTAAACACTGCCTTATCAGAGAAAAAACAGTGTTTAAATTACGACCTAGTAACAACTCTAATGGCAGTCACTTCGGCCACTAGAGGTGCTACCTGGGTCAGTGCTGCATAATATGCATCATTGACGTTCAGCGTCTACACGCTATGCATTGAGACGCTGAATGCTCCCCATGGAGATGCATTGATTCAATGCATCTCTACGAGGAGATTCTGATAGGCGCATGTGCAATAGCCTTAAAATGATTTTCTATGGGAAAGCATTGAATTGGCGGAGATCATCAAGTATAATGAATTTTAAAAAGGAGGCAAGGGGGGCCTGCCACCTTAATAGTGATTTCACCACTATAGTATCAGGAATACTTGTTTGTGTTCCTAACACTATAGTGTTCCTTTAAGCAACTCAAATAAATCAAGAGGTCCAGAAAAGGAAAAGAAGGATCATGCCATAATCCTTCTTTCTGATCTGACCTTTATCCATATCCTGTGGTCATCTATGAATCTAGGATATAGAGCATAATAAGAGGGAAAAGGCATAGACACTCAGACAGAGAGTGCAAGACATATTACAAACAGCAGTACAGAAGAGAGACAGGTAACTGCAGACCAAGAGACAGATTTAGTGAAAGACGATCTAGAGATGAAAGGAGTGGGTGATAGGTTGTAAACAGTAACAGAACTATCGCGGTCACAGGGGTCACAGCTGCGACGAGGCCCGTCACACCAGACGGCCCAGCCACCCTGCAGATCCCTGCGACCGGGAGCCCTCCGTCATGTGTAGTGGCCCAGGCCCACACGACGTATCCGCCAGGGCCCCGTGTTCAGGGGACCATGCTGTTAAGGCCATCGGATGGAAACTAATTTACAGAGGGCTCAGTCAGTGCTGCATTTTAACAGCGTGACCAGGCCCCCTCTGATGATGTCAGATGCTGCAGCGCTGGGAGGAAGTGACTGCCCAGGCCATTCCACCCAGCAACCACCGGGAGGAAGGAGAGGAGGGAGTCAGAGTGGGAACTCTGACTCCCATCAGCCTGAGCCACTGGACCCCAGGGAAAGTCACAATCCTGCACCTAAAAGGTAGGAAACAGGAGGGTGACTTTAACATTTTGCATGTGTGTGTGTTAGTGTATGTGTGTGTGTTAGTGTATGTGTGTGTGTGTGTGTGTGTGTTTGTGTCTGTATTTATGTGTCTCTGTCTGCATGTGTCTCTGTCTGTGTGTATGTATCTGTGTGTGTGTGTGTGTGTGTGTGTGTGTGTCTGTACGTATGTGTCTCTGTGTGAATGTGTGTGTCTGTATGTATGTGTGTCTGTGTTTGTATGTCTATATGTATGTGTGTGTGTTTGTATGTCTATATGTATGTGTGTGTGTTTGTTTGTTTGTATGTATGTGTGTGTGTCTACATGTCTGTGTGTATGGATCACTGTGTGTATGTTTGTATATATGTGTATGTGTGTCTGTACGTATGTATGTGTTTGTGTGTCTGTGTGTATATTGGTGTCTACATGTATGTGTGTCTGTATGTGTATCTGTTTGTCTGCATGTGTGTGTGTGGGGGGCGGGGACGTATGGGGTGGGGGATAGACGTATGGGGGTGGGTCCCAGGGCAATTTTCTCACTGGGGCACCGTGGTATCTAGTTACACCTCTGGTTGCAAATATGAGTGGAAAGGCTTACAGGGTTATTTACTTAAGTGAGAATTTGGGGGAATTTAAAGTGAATTTCACACTTAAGGCGAAAGTAGATGAATCGGAAGCATAGCTGGCTTGGAGAATGTTTTCATGTCAGCTACTTTGTTCTTAAGTTTGAAATTCACTTTGAATTCACCTTGAGTTCCCCACAATTCTCAGTTTAGTAAATAACCCTATTAGAGACGATATTGAAAAACAGACAATGACTCACAGAGACTCACACATTTCAGGAAAACAATGCAAAATAGACTAGAACGAGATAGAGTTGAAAATGTTTGAGATGCTAGAAATGGAGATGCTTGAGATATAGAGGTAGATAAATAAAAATATTGGGAACGAGAGCAACAAAAAGAGCTAAAAGAAAATACAGGCGATAATCTGATTTATCTATTCATGATATGAATTTTTAGAGACAGTGTGGTTTTAATAATTGTATAATAATCTTTACATCACACTCTGATGAACTATTTTATTATTGATGTCATACATCAATGTCAAAAAATAATTCTGCTAGGCAAAATGTGTCAATTAAAGGCAAACAAAGTTGTAGACTGTGTTCCACATCTTCCCATACCAGAGATTCTTTGGGAAGTGGAATTCGGAGAGGCTGAAAAGGTATTACATAAAATGGCTGTTCTAGATTTATTGGGCAAAGAATAAAAAAAAAAAAGATATTTCTTGCTCTCGCCCCTTGTACCTTTGAATTGCTCAATTCCCTTTCTGATTTAAAAGGCTTTGCCTAACTTCAAACTATGAAGAGTACTGTGTGTTGTAATGACAGCAAAGACATTGCTATATATTGTTTTGTTATTTTACCTTCATATTCATCAGCTGTGACTGTCTTATAGTACTTAAAGTAAAAGGAGACTTTTTAGCAGACTTAGGGATTTTTTTCATGTTTGTCTGTTTTGGCATATAATTTTACATTTACTATGAGTCACCTGGTCCATGTACAGAATCAGAAAGTACCGAATCCTCATGCACTTATCATTAAAAATGCACCAACACCCTTCCAAGATAAGACCAGGAGATGCCCCCTTCCCTTATTATCAATCAGTAAAATGGTTGTAAATAAATATTATGCTATTTTTTTTAGGGAAATAACTTGCTAGTGAAGGGGTTGAACATTCCATAAACCATATCCTCTGTAGCTTATTTTAATGGTTGTGTTTGTATTAGCCTCTCCTCTTCTTTAGGATTTAAGTTAATTTTTTTTTTACACATCATAAAAACACATTTGTTAAAGGCAGTCAGTTACCAAAATATATACAAGTGACAGTTTTTCCTTAATAGCTATTATAGTGGTATTAAAAACTCATTAAAAAAATATATTTTTTTCAAGTTTATTGAAACTTCTTTATTTGTTTTTTTCATACAAAAGACATATTCAGGGCAACTGCCCTACACTGAACACCATAAATACAACCTTACGACAATCAACTTTATGATACAATACTTACAAACAACACCTTTGGGCTCTCCTACCCTTATTCTTCCTAGCAACAGTAGTTTGATATAAAAAAATAATTTGTTCAGGTATTACTTCCCTCACTCTCCATTATTTCAAGCCAATGTTTACCTAACTTACCTAACTCCTGATTTTTTTTTTTTAAATGGCTTTGAAATGAGAGATTCCATCCTTAGTTGGTGTGCCAAGCTCTTCCAATTTTGTGCAACAATTAAATTGGCTGCAGCTATATAATGTACATATATACACAACTCTTTCATCTGTAGATTTTGAATATTGAGTTTTAGTAATGCGTTTTCTGGACCTCTGGGGATTCGTTTTCCTATTAACCTTTTTAGCCCACAGAAAACCATTGACCACAGCTCTTTCACCAACTCACAATCCCACCATATATGTAAAAAAGAACCATAGTGTTTATTACATCTCCAGAATATCGGGGAACTAGATTTATACATTTTAGCCAGCTTAGAAGGTATCATATACCAACTGTTCAGTACCTTGAATACTACTACTATGATATTCAAACAGTGTATATTTTAATTGTTTGAGGTAGCACCCGACACCACTCCTCACTTGAAATTTTGATTTAGAGATCTTTTTCTCATTTTTGGACTATCAGATTATTAGTAGGAGCTTCTATTTTCAACAAACCTCTTCTGGCTCTTGAAGCTACTTGTGATACTGCCTCATTATTAAGTATTGCACTTAAAATTTCTACGCCCTCTGAAGAGTTATAAAGAACATTTTTGTTTCATAAATTTTTTAATCCTAAAGTAGTTGTACTTTTCTTTTGATGATAGTTGAAACTCTTGAGTAATTGTTTCGAATGGTTTAATGTTGTTGTTGTTTAACAATATTTGGTTAATTTGCTTTATGCCCTTTCGAGTTCACTCTTCAATATGTAGATCCATCACAAATAGTGGGATATCAGATGATTTGAAGCTTCTCTGTACTTTATTTCCTAGCCCACTCATGCGTTTCATTTTATCCCATTCGTACAAGAGTGAGTCCAAACAGGCATTAGAGGTGCTAGCCATTTTAACCCAATCAGCCTTTTTCCCCAACCACACCAAATGGCTAAACTCCAGTAATTTTTGTTTCTAGTATATGCCATCCCTCTTCTTTAGTAATATGCAGTTGTGTCCTATACAAATGGAAAACAATATTTGAAAGGTATGTATGATACACATTAGGAAAACCTATACTCCCATCATAATTTTTCTGCATCAATTGTTTTTTGTTACTTCTCTGCCTTTTTCCTTTCCAAATAAAATTAACAAAATCTCTCTGTACCAAATCAAAGGTTTAGTCATATAAGACCATTTAAGCAACAGATAGGCATTAATTAGATTGATTCTCCCCATTCAAGATAATTCGACGTGCCTCCATTTTTTCAGGGAACTATGAGTGTATCTGAAAATACTTTAAAAATGTGTCTGCATTATCTCCGCTGTATTTTTAGTGATTATTATGCCCAAGTATGGTAAGGTATTACTAGTCCATTTCAATTTATAACACTCTTCCAAATGGGATCAACTACTACTACTACTACTACTACTACTATCTATATTGATGGTCATCGCTATTAATTTGTGCACATTAATTGTATAGTTTGATATTAGACTATATGCTTCCACCTCCTTTATTAGAGTTTCTAATGATTCAACAGGGACGGTTAGGGTCAAGATCTGCATACAGATTCAACTTGAAGTCTTTCTGTATAGTACAGAATCCGTTTATTAATGAGTTATCTAATGCTATTTGCCATTATTTCCATTGTCATAATATAGAAGATTGGAGATAACGGGCATCCCTGTCTGGTTCCATTATGTAATGTGAACCAATCCGCACAGATGTTAGGACCCACCATTCTTGCTGTAGGGTTATCGTGTAGTGGCAGGATTGCCTGGTGCATCCAGCCCTGAATAATGAATTTCTCAGCATCCACTGCCAAAAGCAACAATGGGACATTTTTCTTATTAGCGAAGTCTAATATATCTATTATACGCCTCATATTGTCTTCTGCTACTCGACCCGGGACGAAACCTATTTGGTCCTTATTAATGAAGTTATTCAAGATATCCTTGAGCCTGTTTGCTAGTATTGCTGAGAAGATCTTTACATTGGTATTTATCAAGGATTGGTCTGTAGCTTTCCACTTTTGATGGATCTTTTTCCTAATTTAGTATTTGGAAAATGTTAGCTCTTTGCATTTCTCTAGGAAAAGCTCCCTTTGTAACAATATAATTAAATGTGGAAGCTAGATGAGTGCTAATCAAATCTACAAAGGATTTGTAAAACAAATTTGAAAAACCATCTGGTCCTGGGGTTTTCTTAGACTTAAGATTAAGAATTACCTTCTCTACCTCCTGGACAATTATAGTTACAATTATAGGCAGTTTAAGCTAGATTTTTGGCTATCTGAGATCTTAGGGGTGTTGTTATTCTCCAAGTAGTTGTCCATATTTTTATTACTAATTGGGAGATTATACAAATTGCTGTAATATAAATTGAAGCAATCTCCAATCTCTATAGGATTAAGGTATTCCCCTTCCTCATCTGCCAGCCTTACGATTCTACTTAAGGCAACCTCGTCTCTCAATGTTTTTGTCAATATCCTGTCTGCTCGGTTTCCTTTACTATAGTACTTACATCTTAATTTATTTAGGATTTTTGCATTATTTTATGTTTATTCGATTCTGTATCTTATGTATAATGTCTGAGTTCTCTCTAGAGGGAGTTTGTTTATTTTTATTGGAAGCTTTTATTAATTCCGCCTACAGAGTTATCATTTCTGCACTACTGTTTCTTCTGTTTTAAACTTCGCATACAGGCTTATGATGTTCCCTCTCATGGTTGACTTGAAAGCACACCAATTATTAGTGTATGAGGTGTCTCTAGGGTCATTTTCAAGTATGTGATCTGTTTTTTTTAAATGTCTCAAGATATTTACCCCAGCACACACAGACACACTACATTCCTAGCAAAAACAGACACACTACATGCCCAGCACACAGACACTCTACATCCCTAGCACACACTCCACATCTCCAGCACACACTACATCCCCAGCACACACAAACATACTACATCCCTAGCACACACAGACACACTATGTCCCCAGCACATACACAAACACACTACATCCCCAGCACACACACACTACATCCCCGGCACACGCACACTACATCCCTAGCACACACACACACACACACACACACACACTACATCCCCAGCACACAGACACACTACATCCCCAGCACCCACTACATTCCTATCACACACAGACACACTACATCCCTAGCACAAACAGACACACTACATGCCCAGCACACAGACACTCTACATCCCTTGCACACACAGAAAACTCCTCGGTTTTTGTGCATATAAAAATTAGATACTCAGAGAGGCCTGGGATATTGCGAGACTCCAGCTCTCTTTCCCATGATACCACAACATTTGATACTTGACCAGACAGCTTATCCTATTATTACTTTTGGCAGAGAAAATTTTTTTTTTATACTTTCTTTTTTCTATAGTGTTTTTGTTATAATTTCCTCATAACCGCTCACCCTATTCAATTTGTGCACATTTTCGTTATTTGTTTGATTTATTTTATTTTCAAAGATTGATACTTAAAGTGCTAACATATTGTTTCTTTATTTTACACCTCCTACCTCATTTTACTGTGTGCTCCTTGCTCACGCCCTACCTGGGGCGATTTTCAAACATGCCTCTTCTTATACCCAATACCAAAAAGCCCTCTTATTAATTGAGAAAACCACCATCTTTCCTAATATCTTATTTATATCATTCCCGCCTGTGGTTATTTCCTTGTTACCTCACTACCCTTGCAGTCCGTGCAGATTTCATTATATATACACTACTTCTCTAGCACACACACTACATCCCCAGCACACACTACATCACACACACACTACATCCCCAGCTCCCCAACAAACACAGACACACTACATTCCTAGCAAAAACAGACACACTATATGCCCAGCACACAGACACTCTACATCCCTAGCACACACACACAGACACACACACTACATCCCTAGCACACACAGACACGCTACATGCCCAGCACACAGACACACTACATCCCTAGCACACAGACACACTACATCCTTAGCCCACAGACCACATACCAGCACACATTACATCTCCAGCACACACAATATCCCCAGCACGCACAGACACACTACACCCCTAGAACAAACAGACACACTACATGCCCAGCACACACACACACACTACATCCGTAGAACACATAGACACACACTACATCCCTAGCACACACAGACACACTACATCCCTAGCACAAACAGATAAACTACTTGCCCAGCACACAGACACACTACATCTCTAGCACACACACTACACCCCCAGCACACACTTCATCTCACACACACTACATCCCCAGCACACACACACTACATCCCCAGCACACACAGACACACTACATACCTAGCAAAAACAGACACACTACATGCCCAGCACACAGACACTCTACATCCCTAGCACACACTCCACATCTCCAGCACACACTACATCCCTAGCACACACAGACACACTATGTCCCCAGCACATACACAAACGCACTACATCCCCAGCACACACACACTACATCCCCGGCACACGCACACTACATCCCTAGCACACACACACTACATCCCCAGCACACAGACACACTACATCCCCAGCACCCACTACATCCCTAGCACAAACAGACACACTACATGCCCAGAACACAGACACACTACATCTCTAGCACACACACTACATCCCCAACACACACAGGCACACTACATTCCTAGCAAAAACAGACACACTATATGCCCAGCACACAGACACTCTACATCCCTAGCACACACAGAAAACACACACATAACATCCCTAGCACACACAGACACACTACATGCCCAGCACACAGACACACTACATCCCTAGCACACAGACACACTACACCCCTAGCACACATACCACATACCAGCACAAACTAAATCTCCAGCACACACGATATCCCCAACACACAGACACACACACACACTACATCCCTAGCACACACAGACACACTACATGCCCAGCACACATACACACTACATCCCCAGCACACAGATATACTACATCCCCAGCACACACTACATCCCTATCACACACTACATCCCTATCACACACAGACACACTACATCCCTAGCACAAACAGACACACTACATGCCCAGAACACAGACACACTGCATCTCTAGCACACACACGACATCCCCAGCACACACTAAATCTCACCCACACTACATCCCCAGCACACACACACTACATTCCTAGCAAAAACAGACACACTACATGCTCAGCACACAGACACTCTACATCCCTAGCACACACAGACACACACACACACACACACACTACATCCCTAGCACACACAGACACACTACATGCCCAGCACACAGATGCACTACATCCCTAGCACAAACAGACACACTACATGCCCAGCACACAGACACACTACATCCCCAGCACACACACACACACACTACATCCCTAGAACACACAGACACACACTACATCCCTAGCACACACAGATACACTACATCCCTAGCACAAACAGATACACTTCTTGCCCAGCACACAGACACACTACATCTCTAGCACACACACTACATCCCCAGAACACACTTCATCTCACACACACTACATCACCAGCACACACACACTACATCCCCAGCACACACAGACACACTACATTCCTAGCAAAAATAGACACAATACGTGCCCAGCACACAAACACTCTACATCCCTAGCACACACACACCACATCTCCAGCACATGCTACATCCCCAGCACAAACAGACACACTATGTCCCCAGCACATACATAAACACATTACATTCCCAGCACACACACACTACATCCCTAGCACACACACAGACACACTACATCCCTAGCAAAAACAGACACACTACATGCCCAGAACACAGACACACTACATCCCCAGCACACACACTACGTCCCCAGCACACACTACATCTCACACACACTACATCCCCAGCACACACAGGCACACTACATTCCTAGCAAAAACAGACACACTACATGCCCAGCACACAGACACTCTACATCCCTAGCACACACACACCACATCTCCAGGACACACTACATCTCCAGAACACGCTATGTCCCCTGCACACACACACTACATCCCCAGCACACACACACACTACATTCCCAACACACACACACACACTCACTACATCCCTATCACACACAGACACAATATGTCCCCAGCACATTCACAAACACACTACATCCCCAGCACATCCACACTACATCCCCAGCACACACTACATCTCTAGCACATACACACACTACACCCCTAGCACAAACAGACACACTACATGCCCAGCACACAGACACACTACATCTCGAACAAACACTACATCCCCAGCACACACTACATCTCACACACACTACATCCCCAGCACACACACACTACATCCCCAGCACACACAGACACACTACATTACTAGTAAAAAGAGACACACTACATGCCCAGCACACAGACACTCTACATCCCTAGCACACACACACCACATCTCCAGGACACACTACATCTCCAGAACACGCTATGTCCCCTGCACACACACACTACATCCTCAGCACACACTACATTCCCAACACACACACACACACTCACTACATCCCTATCACACACAGACACAATATGTCCCCAGCACATTCACAAACACACTACATCCCCAGCACATCCACACTACATCCCCAGCACACACTACATCTCCAGCACATACACACACTACACCCCTAGCACAAACAGACACACTACATGCCCAGCACACAGACACACTACATCTCGAACAAACACTACATCCCCAGCACACACTACATCTCACACACACTACATCCCCAGCACACACACACACTTCATCCCCAGCACACACAGACACACTACATTACTAACAAAAACAGACACACTACATGCCCAGCACACAGACACTCTACATCCCTAGCACACACACACCACATCTCCAGCACACACTACATCTCCAGCACACGCTACATCCCAAGCACAGACATACACTACATCCATAGGACACACACTTCATCCCTTGGACACACACACAGACACATTACATCCCCAGCACACACACAGACACACTACATCCCTAGCACACACGTACACACACAGACACACTACATCTCCAATAATACACACACTACATCTCCCATCATACACACAGACACACTACATTCCTAGCACACAAACTACATCCCCAGCACACATACACAGACACACTACATGTCCAGCACACACACAGAGACACCCTGCATCTCCTCACACACATCACTACTTCTCCAGACTAATGGCATACATCCCATATGACAGCTTAACTTACTCCTTTTTAGTTTGTTATTGTTAGTGATTGACGTATATTGTACTTAGCTAATATTTTATTAGCACAGCAGAAACATATATGTTGTAACGTTTAATTTAGTGTGCAATTATCTAAAAATGTTACTGGAATGTATTTATCTAATCATGATATATTTCATTTTGGTTTTAATTAACATAATACAACATAATGAATGTGGGTGTGTTTTGGTGGCGTTGTTTTGGGGGACCCAGGCAGAAAAATGTCTTGGGTTGGCCCTGGTAGCTGTGTATGTCATTGTATCTGTATGTATATAAGTGTGTGTATGTATGTGTCTGTCTCTATGTGTCTGTTTATCTGTGTGTGTGTGTATCTGTATATTTGTGTGTGTGTGTATCTGTATCTGTATTTGTGTCAATGATTGTATGTGTGTGTCTATGTATCTGCATGTGTGGCAGTGTGTGTGTCTGTACATCTGTATGTGTGTCAATGTTTATATCTGTATGTGTATCTGTGTGTCTGTATCCGTATGTATATGTGTGGCAGTGTTTGTATCTGTGTACCTGCATGTGTGGCAGTGTGTTTGTCAGCATGTCTGTTCAACTGTATGTATATTAGTGTTGCCATCTGTTTGTGTGGCAGTCTTTGTACCTGTGTGTCTTTACATTTGTATATGTGTTAGTGTGTGTATACGTATATCATTGCAACTATATGTATGTTAGTGTGTGTATCTTCATGTATGCCAGTATGTGCATCAGTGTGTCTGTGCAACTGTATGTGTGGCAGTGTGTTTGTCAGCATGTCTGTTCAACTGTATGTATATTAGTGTTGCCATCTGTTTGTGTGGCAGTCTTTGTACCTGTGTGTCTTTACATTTGTATATGTGTTAGTGTGTGTATACGTATATCATTGCAACTATATGTATGTTAGTGTGTGTATCTTCATGTATGCCAGTATGTGCATCAGTGTGTCTGTGCAACTGTATGTGTGTCAGTATTTTTGTCTGCCTGTACATCATGTGCCATTCTGTGTGTCTGTTTCTATGTGTGTCAGTGTATTCTGTGTGGGTATGTGCATGTGTGTCATTGTGTCTGTGCAACTGTATGTGTGTCTCTTTATTTATATGTGTATCTCAGTGCTTGCATCTGTGTATATTTATCTGCATGTGTGTCAATGTGTGTATCTGTATTATGTATCTGTATGACTGTATCATTAAGCGTGTCATTGTTTGTATCTGTGTGTCTGTAACATCTGTATGTATGTCAGTGTTTGTATCTGTGTGTCTGTATCTGTTTGTGTTTCAGAATTTGTATCTGTGTATCTGTATCTGTGTATGAGCAGCCTGGAACAGAGAAAAAGAGGAGCTGGGACAGAGAAAAGCATACACATTTGAAATAACAGCAACTATAGTAATTACAAATATTTCCCTTATATAAGGGGTACTATTTATGGACATGGGCTGCCAAGGGATACTCAAGAGAAAAAAGGTTGGGAACCATTGGCCTAGTGCAACACAAATCCAACACATACTACTGGCTGGAACTGTACATTTATGCTACTTCAGGATATTTCACGTTAGACTAGTAAATATCAGGAATCTTTTAAGAGAAATGGAATTGTAAATCTTTTTCTTACTTATGCTGGTTTTTAAATGCACATTCACAAATCGCGCCATTTCTTGTTACTTTGCACTTCTACCTGTAGTTTTTTTTGTGAAGTCTATGAACATATAGTTTTACAGCATGCAGTTCATTATCTTGAGTTCTTATTTTGAAAATTTCACAGCAGTAAAAGTAAATCATTTCTTACCGATAATAACACACTTGATTCCAGTATTTTTGATAACAAGAACAAGAGTTAAGTGGTAAAGGGAAATGTATTAATATTATGTTTACTTATCCCCTATATTTAACTAATATTTTTTTATAAGATATAAAAAAATAATGAAAGTGTCACTCTAAGCACCAAAACAGCTTAATTAAGTGTATTTTGAGTATAGAGTTTAAAGTCTCTCTTATGATTTATTATTAATCTATATTGTTGTATTACTGTTGCTGTATAGCTCCCCCCTTTTTATGATTATCTTATTTATATCATTATACATAATGTTATAAATAAAGAAAAGTAGGGACTTATGTATTCACAGTGGCCACCATCTTGGAAACACTAAGATGGCTGCAATGAGAATTTAAACCTGACGGGACCAGCACAACTTCAAATAAGATAAGAAGCACCAGTCCTGGAGTCATTGTTTTTCGTTTTGGAGTTTGGGGGAGGCATAGTTAGGCTGGGGTGATAGGGAGGATATTAAGTGGCAGAGTCAAATACACTCCTCCCCTGACAAAAACTTAGATTTTCTTTAACTTCCCTTATTGCGTAGCTTGATTAACCCCCTAAGGACCAAACTTCTGGAATAAAAGGGAATTATGACATGTCACACATGTCATGTGTGCTTAAGGGGTTAAAGGGCTACTTCCAGCTAAAGTTGTCAGAGCAGGAGCACTACTGAATATAAGATCAAAAAGGGTGAGCTTAAGACTCAGAGAGGGTTTGGGTTGGACAGAGAGCTGGGGCATTATAATGAAACATTGTACTTTGTGCGTATCTCTGTATTGCAGCTCTGTGTAATCCATTATAGAGATACTGTCTGTATGGGATAGTTATTAGTATCTCCTTATTGTCCCCAGCTCTGTTTGTTAGTTCTCTCTATTTTACTCAGCTCTGCCTGTTGTATAAGTAGCTCTGTAGTATTTAGTTCTGTGTATTAAATGGGTATATTTGTGTCGTGCCAAGCGTATGAGTATCATTGTATTATGTTCTGCTCTGGTATCTCTGATTTGTACCTAGCTCAGTATATTGTATGGGTAACTCTTTATTAAGGTTACGCGGACAGATGTGATAGGTCAGAAGATGGTGGCTCTAACATTAAGGGGCGGAGACAAATTATAGGGGAGGAGTCTGGTGCTTTCCCATTTTAAAAATTCACCAGCCGCCACTTAACTGTACATATTCTCATTGACTGTTTCGGGTGTCATCTCATGTTTTTAAAGGTGCATAACATAACATAGTATAATATCAATACAGGACCGCCTCCCTTTAGTTTTCCATACAAATCCTACCGAAAGAAAAATAAATAAATATTACACATTCTCTCTACATAATCCCACTTTAAGTTAATACTCCCAGATCAAGAATTCAGTAAGGTTATCTATAAATCAGGGTTGTTTTAAAAAAAATTGATTATGCCCAAGCGTGTCTGTAATGTAATGTCTGTAGGGGAAAGACTGCTTCTAGTTGACGGCAGTGATGTATTTAGTATCCGTGCTGCCCTAGGCATGACGGAACTCGGGCGCCCCCTAATTTACATTTGCCCCACCCCTTCCTGTCAATGCCACACTTCTTAAATGTGTTAAACGACTAACACACACTTTGACTGACAGACACACTCTCAGATACACTAACATACACACTGATTTGACACAATCACTGACACACAAAATGACACAGACACACACACTGACAGGCTTACACAATCACTCAGACACACACATTCACTGACACTCACTCACAGACACACACTGAAAGACAGACACAATCACTCAGAAACAAACACATATTCACTGACAGACAGCCAAACAGTGACAGACACACTGACAGACATACACACACAATCACTCAGATACACACTGACAGACACACACAATCACTCACATAAACACGGACAGACATACACACACTGACAGCCAGACATACCCAATCACTCAGACACACACTGACAGGCATACACACACTGACAGCCAGACAAACACTGATATACACACACTGACAGCCAGACACACACAATCACTCAGGCATATACTGACAGACATACACACACTGACAGACATACACACACAATCACTCATACACACACTGACAGGCATACACACACTGACAGCCAGACAAACACTGATATACACACACTGACAGCCAGACACACACAATCACTCAGCCATATACTGACAGACATACACACACTGACAGCCAGACACACCCAATCACTCAGACACACACTGACTGACATACACACACTGACAGCCAGACAAACACTGATATACACACACTGACAGCCAGACACACACAATCACTCAGACATATACTGACAGACATACACACACAATCACTCAGATACACACTGACAGACACACACAATCACTCTCATAAACACGAACAGACATACACACACTGACAGCCAGACACACCCAATCACTCAGACACACACTGACAGGCATACACACACTGACAGCCAGACAAACACTGATATACACACAATGACAGCCAGACACACACAATCACTCAGACATACACTGACAGACATACACACACTGACAGCCAGACACACACACACACACAATCACTCAGACATACACACACTGACAGCCCACCTCCCCTCCCCTCCCCAAGCATTAACCAATTACTTTTTCTATTTTAGTTTAAATCCACCTAGCCTCCTTAATTTCGGCAGTGCTGGGTGGATATTGTTTTACCTGGGGTCCAGTGGGTCTTCTTGCAGGGAGGGAGGCAGGCATGCAGGCGGTTGTGCGTCTAACTTAGAATCCAGGCGGGTGGCACTGGAGAGGGAGCACTGATTACTGAGCTGTCTCTGCTCAGCTCCCTCACACGCCGCAGAGTGTTGCTGGGAGCCGGAATATGACATCATATTCCAGCTCCCGGCACCACTCTGCGGCTCGTGAGGGAGCTGAGAGAGCTCACTAATCAGTGCTCCCTTGCCAATGCCGCCCGCCTGGATTCTTAGTTAGCTGCTGCCAGGCTAATAAGGTATTTGCCTGGGCATTTGGAGACTGCGTTTTTTGCCGCCCCCTGGGATGTGCCGCCCAAGGCAAATGCCTTGTTTGCCTCACGGCAAATACGTCCCTTGTTGACGGTCAGGAAACCTCTATTCCTTCAGAGCGCTCCGGGAACAAGTAAAGAACAGACAAATATGATTCCAAACGAGTTCTTTGGTTTATTGATACAACATAATATTTATACAGCAAAAGTAGCGAGCAATTGCGTGGGCTGGTTTCTAACATTGCTGCATACAGCTTGTCCCATACACACATAGGAAATGTTACAATTTCAAGTTTGTCCCTTAAGCACACACCAGAGATACTGAGCGTAACATTTCAAGCTGCCCTGCTTCTACAAGCATGGATTAACCCTTCAATGTCATTGCATAGTGAGTGTCTTATATGTTCTTCTAGTGTGTCCTTTTAGAATTCTGAGCATTATCAAAATATAGACTACAAAAGTTGTAGAACAAGTTATAAAGTCTTTACTCTTAATCTTCCTACCAGTATACTGAGGATTAATATATTTTACATTAAGTGTATTTGCACAGAGGACACAAAGCATTTATTTATGCATTTATGATTATCTTATGTGAAATATTCTAATTTTTTAACTTTTTTAACTTTTTTCTCTTAAGGGAGAATGTTAATTTTAACAATTAAATATTAATGAGGTGCCAGGAGATGCATAGTAACATGTATATACTCCTAGAGGTATGGCTTAATATTCAAAGTTACTTGCCACTGCAAGTCTGGTAGAGCCATGGCACACTAAGTTGGAATGAATTTGTACTTGAATTTTCACTTGCAAGTGGCTAGTGGAGAGTCAAAATATTGAGTCCTGCATTTTCTGGGCTCTCATCAACATTATTATTACTTTCCTCTACATTATTCATGGAGTGGAATTAGGTGAGAGGTCAGTCGCCAGGACTCTCCTGGTATTATTGTGGCACTGGGGGATCAATGTCTCTTTCGAAATACTCAAATACACAAGCATGCATTATTTTATTAATTTTACTGTACGTTTCAGGGCTATACGGAGGAAGCAGTGAGTCACACTCTCTTCTGCCTTAGCACTAACAGGGATAATGGCTTGGCATATCTGAAGATACATACTAAGGTCACAAGGACCTAAGTTTGTATTTTTCCGTTTTGCTTCCAGGTTTTATTATTTATATAATATATGACTTGTAAATGACTCCCAGCCGCCACCTTCTCCTGAAAAGACTATGATCACACATTTACACCTACTTAGAGACCGTGCCTCCCAACCTAGCGTATCCATACAATGATCCACGAAACCTCATGGACTGGCGGGGGAACTCACAGAGGCATGAGCTTCCTACAAACCTCTTGGAACTCTAGATAGGATCGCAGAGTCGCTGTGGCCCAGGAAACTTTATCGAGGTCGCTCTTGGCTCCAGGACCAGCAAATAGGGCACTATGTGGAGGGTGGAAGTGGTGAGGCATCAAATAACACCAAGGACCAGAGGGGGTTACATGTACTTACCTTGTATGCACACATCAAAAGTGATCAGGACTTTCCACCCAGTGCTCTGGAACTCTATGCTGGACCTGAATGCTTTTTGGACTGAGCACCTGCTCACCAGCTGTGACACTAGCTTGGGGATGCGGGCACAGGAACTTGTGGTTTTGGGGTGTTCTATTGTTCGGCACCAATGTGTCTGACCGTTAATAAAGTTACAGACACCCAGGCGCCTGGTATTGTGTAATTCTATTGTTCTTCTGGTGACCTCTTGAGACCCAGATATAAAAAGATGACAGTCACTTCAATAAAGTGTGCATGTTTGCCATTATATCAAGCCTCGACTGATAACCAGGGGGAGCTATAATCACTCTGGGGCTTTCACTAAGGGGAAAAGGGAATCCCTGGTGGCGATACTCTGGTCACCTAAGAGAGGTCCACCACAAAAACCATATCCTAATCCTAATATAAATTGATTTCCACAGTGACTAGAGTTAGTAGAAAATAAATTTTGTGGACGCCTAGATGTATCTGAATCAAGATACACTGTGAATTGGGAGCCCTTGCTAACGATCAAGATTTTGAATGACTTATCTATGATCCACACTATAACAACATATATGCTTCTGAAGGGTCCCAGACTTGGATGCTAACTAATGAATTTTGCTTATGGGTTATCGAATACCTTGGGAAAATTGTTATTTGCTATGACAGTGGAAGGTGTTTATCTCCTCCTCTCCCACACTGTTCTTGAATTATCCATCATACCGAAAAAAAAAAGTTTAACCCCTTAAGGACCAAACTTCTGGAATAAAAGGGAATTGTGACATGTCACACATGTCATGTGTCCTTAAGGGGTTAAAATCTTTCATAAAATTTCAATGCGAAAAAAAGGACCCGTCATTTTCAGAACTGGCTTAGCATTCTTCTTATCAATTAAATATACAAGTTGTAATCTTAGCATTTAAAAAGCGACTGTCAGATACTTGCAAAACAATATTCATCTTCTGTGACATGCATTTTAGATATGCAAGATCTTCATTTAGAGAGTACAAAGCACACACACCTAGTTTACCATCCCAGAAAGGAGGGGCAGTATATATTTATATCCCTCAGGAAAATATCAAGCAGTGTATTATCTGGGGAGGGAGCAGTCTGTACAGTCACCCAGTACAGCATCATTTCTTCACTTAGAGAACAGAAGAGAATTTCACAAGAACTCTACAATGTCAAACACTGCTGCACCTCCAGTTTATGGGAATACCTCCCCTCTGCCATCAGGAATGAGGACCCTGACATCCTTTCCAGATTATCTTATGATATTTGAATTTGTAAGTAAATATAATCCTTTTTTTTTTTTTTTTAATTTCTCACGCATTTGTATTTTTGACACTGATGCTATTTAAATGCTATAGACAGAAGATACATTTCAATTTGCTAAGATGCACTTCCTATTAAAACACTTTTATTTTTTACATCCATATTTCACTAGAACAGTAATTTCATTATTCTTATTGCTTGCTTTACTTGAGATTGTGTAAAAACAGTCCAAATACGGTGTTTTTTAAACTAAATTTGAAGGGAACATTTGCCCTATAGAGTGATATAAATATATTGCTCAGCTTTATCTGCGTAATTTATATATATATATATATATATTCTACAAACCATCATTATCAAGACAAATCCAAAGAAAAATTGGAAAAGAGTATTACATTTCAAGCAACTTGCAGAAACTTTCAATTTGATAACTGAGCACTATTTTGGCCCCCAGAATTCGTCACATTTTACTGTTGAATTCATAACATGTATTTTAGGAGTTATCATCTTTGCAGTACTATATGCAGACTGTAGAACAAGATGGGACAATTAGTAAATAGTATAAAGTTTTTTTTATATGTGGTAATATGGTTAATAGTTAAAAAGAGAGATGATGAACACATGGAAAAAATGGGAAGGTAACTGGCTGATCTGAATAAACAGCCAAGATTTTTAATAAAATCCAGGTGTTTTACCACGTTGTTCTTGTAGGGATAATTGTAGAGAACAAAATGTTACTAATAGTATTTTGTGGCAACTATGAAAAATTAATGATTTTATTAATATTAAAAATAACTATTATTAATATGGCAATATTAATTATAGGACCACACCCACAAATTTGATTTAAAGAGATACCTACTGCAGTGTGTGTAGTAGAATACAATTGTGGGGTAATATTTTGGGGTAATAGCTTCTTTATTCAAGGAAAGATCTGACTGCCATTCTAGGGTCAAATAGGAATATTTTCATGGTTTGTTGCAAAATTAAAAGCACTTCAAACTGTTTTTTTTGGATCAACAGCAAAAATTTGAGGAATGCTGAACTCGCTGGACATATGTCTCTTTTCAGCTATGTAACTAAGCTATATTTTCTGGCATAATATGTCTGACATTCTCTGTCACTTTCAAGGTTTTCATTTCAATTTAATCCTTTTTTTGTCCCTCTTTTCTTGTTTTTCTTGTTTTTGGCATTCATCTATACACCAAAACTGCTTCATTAAGCTAAAGTTGTTTTGGTGACTTTAGTGTCCCTTTAATTTCAGAGTCATATTAAATGGGGTGTTAAAATTAGTAAACATCTGAGAGGGTTTTTCTAGATGTGGTATAGGGGTGTTTGGGATTAGAGTGGGGTTATATTTAGTCTTGGGGTACAAGAGGTGTTTAGTTTTTAATAGGAGTTAAATTTAGGATTAAAGTAAGAGGTTTTGTTTTTCAGGTTTAGGCTTTGACTACTTACATTTGTAAACAAGGAAATGGTTTGTTTTGGTTTTGGATGGGGTTAAAATTTAGAAATAGTGAATATGGTGTTTAGGGAATATGAAGTTTGAAGGGTTATTTGCAAAGAACACACCCTCCAATGTCTTCTGTAGTCCAGTGAACAACACCGATAGTAGAGCTGCAGTAGCTGTAAAACAGAGTGTATCAGTCAGTGCTGTCCCTGCTTCTCCTGCAAGGCATTTCCTTTGTGAGAGGCTGTTATTGGGCAGAAGGGAAGTGATCCCTTCCATTTCTTGTTCGTCCTCACACACTGATACTGGAGGAGCCGGGACAGCACTGAGTACTGCACACTCTATTACTGTTCCTGTAGATTTGCTATCAAGCATAGGAGACTGCCTGAACTACAGTGCACACTAGCCTAGTCTCCTGGTACTTATCATTCCCCACCAGCCTACTTTAGCTCCACAAAAGCACATTATAAGTTCTAAAAATAGGTGCCTCCTAGTGGACATGCACTTCTAGGCAGGTGCCTACTCTGCCTAATGGGAAATCCGACCCTGATTGTTTTCAGTACTTTGTGGGCTCTCCAGCTGTAAAGATAATTTCATCAGGGCTTTTCCAGGCATTTTTCTAATATCAGATAGCATATGATAGAGATAATATAAAATTGCTTCATATATAATCTTTACAGAGCCTTCGGATTGTTTACTCTGCAGTCCAGAGTCTATGTTGGTCATTACGCAATGCTGGTTTTGTTGTGAATGACCGATTTTTGTAGATTTTATTGCATGATATCGGACATTTATTGTCTTGCTGGAATATCTATTTTTATCAAAGTTTCAGACTTAGACTTAAAGGGACACTACAGTCACCAAAACGATTTTAGCTTAATTAAGCAGTTATGGTGTGTAGAGCATGTCCCTGCAGTCTCATTGATCATTTCTCTACCATTTGGGAGTAAAATTACTTTGTTTACGCAAAATAGTATTTTTGAAAATAGTATAGTCATGACATGTCTCAACTGGGGTCTCGAGGTCTCTTAAAGATGTACGTACAACTTCATGTGTAGCCGTAGATACATGTGTTTATATAAATGTGAATCCATTTTCTAATGCCAAATCCAATGTTGTATGTGTTTATACAATTTGAATATTAAAACACCCCTGTCAATGTTTTTAAATTTTGGGTTTCCTTTCTTTATGCCCTTTGTATCTTAATGAGTATAATAGTCCCCAACCACTTCACTTTATATTTATTTAAATTGTCTTCCTTGTTCTGTATTCCAATATCTGGGTGCAGCCATTTTATTCTTCTCTAACTGTGATGTCTACAGCTTGCCCTTCTGTAAGAGTCATTGTATTGATACTTGCTTAAAGGACCACTATAGGCACCCAGAGCACTTCAGCTCAATGAAGTGGTCTGGGTGCCAGGTCCCTCTAGTTTTAACCCTGCAGCTGAAAACATAGCAGTTTCGGAGAAACTGCTATTTTTACACTGAGGGTTAATCCAGCCTCTAGTGGCTGTCTCACTGACAACCACTTGAGGCCGCTTCAGCGATTCTCACTGAGACGCTGACGTCCACAGAAAAGCATTGAGTAATGCTTACCTATGGGCGGTTTGAATGCGCACGCGCATGCGCATTCAGTGCCGAGGGAGCCCGGCGCTGGAGAAAGGTAAGTGGCTGAAGGGGTTTTAACTGCTTACTGACTCTTTACTTATTAAATAATGATATAGTTGTATGAAAAATAAATATTTTTAAAAACCTATATCAGAAGTATAGCTTAAAAATACATATGCCTCCTGTTTTAAAGCACTATCCATTGTTCAAACTGAATGGCTTACCCAAGGTTTCGGGATTATACTTGTGCTTCAGGAAACAGTTGTCCAGTTGATAATCCCACCACATATGTAAATATTCAGAAACAGAGCAGCCATTTGTGAAGATACAAGTAATACATAAAGAGGGGTATAAAGAAAATACAATCTTCGGAGATTACATTACAAGTGGTTTAGCTTTAAAAAGTGTGGTCCACAATCAGAACAGTATTTTTGTTTTGAAACATTTCCAACCAGTGCGTAAGAAATGGGACCTCTTGAAGTTGGGCAAGTGTAATAAAAACTGTAAACAAATGCCAACGAGTTATATAAACTAAGAATGGTTTGTTTTACATTCTGTTTGATTAACTTATCTGGTATGTTTGGATTGATACTTTTGTTGAGCAGTACTTAATAGTCTAACAGGCTGTGCATGACGAAATGTTTCATATCTCTTGCACTTAACAGTTTAAAGGCAAAACTACTGATACCAACACAACTAAAAGAAGGAAGAATCCCACCCCCTATCAACTTCTGCTCACTACATTTGTTATGGGGACAGGAGTGTCTGGGCACTGTCTTACTTTTGAATATCTTACTTTTTCCAGATGGATTAACCCAGATTTTTATCCCCCAACATCCAACACTGCTGCCCCTGGGCCCTGTCTTCCATCCTCCGAGTTGCTGCAATGTGAAGTTTGCCATGCGACTGGTGATAGGCTAAGAGCTTCAGCTGAAGCTTTCAGCCTATCACTGGCCTCCTACTGAGAGAAACAGCACTATCCACAGTCACAAACATGTTCAGTTTTGCTAAAAAAAAAAAAGGGGGCATAACTCCTTTGCAAAACTCACTTAACATATCCCATATTTCCTACCATTCAGTTCTGCCTGAACTTTCACTTAATTACGACCCATATCCAAACTCTGTCTAAGTGACATGAAGGGTGACTTGTAATCCTCCCCTTAAAAGATAGCTACAAATGATAAACAAATAACTAAAGGGAGGGAGGGGGCTTCCTCAGCTGGTGCGCTAGCTGACTGTAACTTAGACTCACACACTTTATTTATTTTTTTAAACAACTGATGCATTTTATTTTATTTTAAATTAACTGACACACTAGCTCTTGTGCTGTTCTACAGCCTATCAGCCCTACACTAACAGCAACTACAACCATAACCTATCTGACTCTGACCTATTTCCCCTGCTACCTCTCAAATCCCCATTCTATCCTTTAGATTGTAAGCTCACAGGCTATCTAGCTAAGCACTTTGTATAAAAGAGTTTTAATGGCTAGATCTAATGGCTAGATCTCAGCTTACAGGCAGGGCTCTCTACCTTTTGTATTTGTCTGTGTATATTGTACATTCTCCTCTAAGTGTACAGCACTGCAGAATATGTTGGTGCCTTATAAATACCAGTAAAAAATTAATAACCACATAAATAAATAAGCCTAAGCCCAACAATTCTCACGAGAACCGATATGCTTATAGATATCTGTTCTTACAATTATGAGCTGAGTTCGATTTTCTATTTGTGGAGTCATTTTAATGCCTGGCATTGAAGCAAAATTACTCCAATTAGTAATTTGGGGAATCACTTTGCCATAATGCAAAATATTTCACTTTCATTTTAAAAATAATTGACCTGATAGACTGCAGATGTCTTTTTTTTTGTACACATGCATACTGCTTTCATTCAACAAGTTCTCATAAAATAATAAAATAAATCCATTCGTTGTTTAGTGAATAACCCTGTATGACTTTATACTCACATATTTGAGAAGGATGCACATAAAGACACAAGATGGCCAAGTACAATTTCTCTATTATCCAGGAAAAAAAGAAACCCCTTCCACTAGGCTGATACTGCCAGGTTCAGTACAGAACCATCTGATTCAGGATTCATAGGTTGTCAACACAAGCTACCTAAACCCTAAACAAGCTGGTCTTGGCATAAACAAATATAAAGTATACAGATGCACCTATTAGTGAATAGAACACACACTTGGTGGGTAATAGATACAAATCTAAACAGTTACTCTTTAACTATAAGTACTGTAGATAAGGACTCCTCTGGGTCCTCAAAACAATATGGAAAAGGGAATAATCTACAATACAATGGTAACAGAGAGAAACATAGCGCAATACTGTTGCAAATAACAATGGAGTGGAAATATAAATAGTTATTCACACTCACAAACCAAAATTAGCTGTAAATCCTTGCGTTCCACTTAAAATTATGCGTTCCACCGCTCATTCACAGAGCGGAGTTGAGTCCACAAACATGGAGAATAAAACGTATATATGGCATCAGTATCAGTTAATAAAACATTTCCCAGAAAATATTTTCAAAAGAATATATAATAATGACTCGTTCTTAGAGTAACAACCCCCAACTAATATATAAAAATGATCACAGATTATAACATATGATGTTACAATATTAAAAATCCCCAAAAATACAAATCACATGGGATTTAATTGTCAATAATATTTATCAAAAAGTATTACAACTCACTACCATTGATTGATTTGTATTTTTGGGGATTACAAATATTATATTGTAGATTATTCTCTTTTCCATTTCACTTGAGTAAAGAACAGCCGCCTCTCTCAAAACTCATGGAGCCCAGTCACGACCAGTCCAGCCACAGCTTTTCCTGTTTGCACGTTTGTTACAACAAAATACTACGTTTGTTCATTCGGCCAGCAATAGGTTGCGCTATCACTGACATTCAACATGTATTCGACCCACATTTAGCCTTTCGCTAACTAGGGTGACATTCACAGTTCAGTCTATATTTAGCCCTCATTCGAATATGGCAAATTTCACTACTAACGCAAATTTCGTCATACATAGCATCACAGTGATACCTCAATTAGGTTCATGCATTCTGCTTACTGTATTTAGCCCTCATTCGGCCCTATCGGTTTTATCGTATGCAATTCAGTCAGTCACACTACATTTTAATGTATAATAAATGCTGTGCTATAATTCGTTTTTCATTTTTTAGGTTGTTGGCGCCCCATATGGCCTTGGTTATACTTGTCAGCTCTGAGCAGATCAACATTTGTTACCTATGTTCACCAGGCCTCTTCCAGCCTCATTACCTATATATATTCTATATGTCTGTCCTCTGGGTATTCAGGCAGTTATTAGGCCTACATTGTTCAGTAATGATACCCACCCATCCATCCTTCCATCCACCCATCCATTAATCCACCCATCCTTCTATCAGTGGTACCATATTACTCAAATGTCTCATCTTTACTATCTCCAATTAACAGTCCTGACAGTATGGGTTTGTCATGGGTTAAATTGGTTATATACAATACAATACAATATAGATGGTGCAGGTTCTCTATTTTGCTTCACTATGTGTATATTGCTCAACAACCATTAATCAACCCACATCCTATCATTTCATACACCCGCTAGCTCTCATACTGCCCTTATATGGCCACCCCACTACTCATGAATTGCCATGAGCTCTCTCGGCCATCTACTTCTATACCTTGACACGTGGCATTTACTAGACCTTTACTACATACGCTTCACACAGCACTAAATTTGTCCTTCCTGTGCTACATTTAAGTACACCACTCAGTATAAAAATAAATAATACAAATAATGAATTATATAAAAAAATTAATTCATTAAAAAAAAACAACAACAAAAAAACAGATCAAACACCTATTCGACCAGATTGAACATCAGAGCATCACTACTATCCATACTCAAATCACAATTGATTTCACAAGCTCTACAACCATAGTATGATTAGCCTACATTTATTCATGTCATAATCCATGCATCTCATACAGCTTATTATCTACCCGGCAGCTGAAGACTTACACTTATCAGCCTTCCACTGCAATAACTCTACATGCTGCCCTCACTTGGCCTTCACAAAATACGTTTTTTTGCCTTCTTTTGGATCAACAGCAAAAAACAAATGTGAGGAAGGCTGAACTTGATGGATGCAAGTCTCTTTTCAGCTATGTAACTATGTAACTATGTAATATAGCCGTCTACAAAACAATTTTAGCCCCTCATTTGGGCAATTATATACGACATCTCCAGCTTTACAAGGGACTACTACAACCCTATCATGCTGTGGTTGACTATTCCTTGTTAGGCCCACGCAATTCCTCCCTGTACAACCCTCTCTCTGCCCTCCCAAGAAAGTCTCATTCCATATTTAACTATATTCAGGCCCCCTCAGTTTGTCAAGATTTTACCTAAGCCTTGTATAATCCACAACTCCTGTCACAGGCACTTACTAGATGTCACATATTTAAGGGCATTTAAAGCAGACAAATCAAAGGAATCCTATTTAAGATATAAGGAAGCCAATAACTCTTGCAAAAAGGCAATTAAAGTGGCTAAACTAGAAAATGAGAAATTGATAGCTAAAGAATGCAAAACCAACCCCAAATTTTTTTTCAAGTACATCAATTCTAAAAAAACAAAAAATGAAAGTGTAGGTACACTTGAAACAGAGTTGAGTTTATTAGCTAATGAAGACCAGGAAAAAGCAGAAATTTTAAATAACTATTTTTCTTCAGTGTATATTAATGAGGATCCTATGGCAAGAGATATGCAAATAATTGCTGCAAAAAACTTGCAAATAACTTGTGATTGGATAACTCGAGACAAGATGCTACAGCTAAAGAAAATTAATGTAAATAAAGCTCCGGGGCCTGACGGTATTCACCCATGAGTACTTAAGGAGCTAAGTGGGGAAATAAGTGAACCTCTGATTCTTTTGTTTCAGGTGTTGTACTGGAGGATTGGAGGAAGTCAGATGTTGTTCCTATATTTAAAAAGGGTTCAAAATCCTTGCCTGGAAATTATAGACCTGTGAGCTTAACTTCTGTAACTGGGAAAATATTTGAAGGGCTATTAAGGGATAATATTCAGGAATTCATTGGGAAGAACTTTGTTATTAGCAATAATCAGCATGGTTTTATGAAACATAGGTCATGTCAAACTAACCTAATTGCATTCTATGAAGAAGTAAGTAGAAGTATAGATCAGGGTGTTGCAGTGCATGTGATCTACTTGGATTTTGCCAAGGCATTTGATACGGTTCCTCACAATAGGTTAGTCTTCAAACTAAAAGAAATTGGTCTAGATGAATATTCTTGTTCTTGGGTAGAACATTGGCTTAAGGATAGAGTACAATGAGTTGTAATTAATGGTAAATTTTCACGCTGGACAAAAGTGGTAAGTGGTGTCCCTCAGGGTTCTGTTTTGGGACCACTTCTATTTAACATATTTATAAATGATCTTGAAATAGGCATTGAAAGCCATGTATCAGTGTTTGCAGATGACACAAAACTTTGTAAAGTAATAAAATGTGAGCAGGATATAGCTTTGCTGCAGAGAGATTTGTATAGATTGGGGGACTGGGCACTAAAATGGCAGATGAAATTTAACATAGAGAAATGCAAAGTTATGCACTTCGGGGTTAAGAATGCACAAGCAACTTACACACTAAATGGTAGTGAATTAGGGATAACCACACACGAGAAAGATTTGGGAATTGTTATAGACAACAAATTAGGCAGCAATATGCAATGTCAATCTGCAGTTGCTAAGGCCAGTAAGATTTTGTCATGTATAAATAGGGGCCTAAATTCTCGGGAATAAAATATAATTTTGCCTCTTTATAAATCGCTGGTAAAACCACACCTTGAATATGCTGTGCAATTTTGGGCGCCTGTTCTAAAGAATTATATCATGGCACTGGAGAGGGTCCAGAGACGAGCTACAAAATTGATAAAAGGAATGGAGCATTTTAGTTATGAAGAAAGGTTAAAAAAAATTAAATCTGTTTAGTTTGGAAAAACGGCGCCTGAGAGGGGATATGATAACTTTATACAAATATATTCAGGGCCAGTACAAACCTTTATCTGGAAATCTATTCATAAACAGGGCTATACATAGGACACAAGGTCACACATTTAGGCTGGAAGAAAGGAGATTTCATCTAAGGCAAAGAAAAGGTTTTTTTACAATGAGAACAATAAGGATATGGAATTCTCTGCCTGAAGAGGTGGTTTTGTCAGAATCCATACAGATGTTTAAACTGAAATTGGATAAATACTTATAAAAACATAACATACAGGGATATAATTTCTAATTAGTGGGGTAATAGCTGCTTGATCCAAGGAGACATCTGACTGCTATTTTGGGGTCAAGAAGGATTTTTTTCCTAGTTTGTGGCAAAATTGGAAGCGCTTCAGACCAGGTTTTTTGCCTTCTTTTGGATCAACAGCAACAACATTTGTGAGGAAGGCTGAACTTGATGGATGCAAGTTTCTTTTCAGCTATGTAACTATGTAACTATATGTAACATACTGAAAGACATCAGTTTGGTCTCCTTGTTGCTTGCCTCCCAAAATCTCATAGAGAACTGGGCTTACTGCTACAGAGACTTGTCTGTAGTTTTGAAACTTAGAGAAACCAGGCTGAACAAACTGACTATACCCAAATTAATTCTGGCCTTTGGTCTTTATAAAGACACCATCTGTTACACGTCCCCACCTTACAGTGAAGACCTACATCTCTTTTTTACATAAATAGTGGACCTGGAGCACAAGTATGGTGGTTATACATTCTATCACTATCGCTAATCTTTGTAGGCCAAATCAGACGTGGGTTTGGCTCAATTCAACACCCGTTCAGATCAGAGCCTATTAGACAGAACTATTCTGTGGTCATTTCACAAGCATGAAATCACTGCTTTTGGCACCTCCAACTCCCACTCCACCGATTTATGTTCTATCAAACCAAGTTCGCCCACTAAGAGTCTTGTTACCTCTGGTTCCAACAGAATCAAAAACAAGTGCTTAAAGACAAATTGGGCAGACCTATTGTGTTCTTAGGTAAGGTACAATCTGCAACATTTTCAGTACTAGTAGTTGTCTTGTATGTAAATAACTGGTCCCAGTGATACATTATCTTGCCGATTTCAGTAGAGTAACTGAATACTATACCCCAAAGTATGTATAAGACCTTGCATCTGTTTTCATCCCTGAGCATACCATTATTTTAAGATGAAACTGTAGGTCCCTCCTCCAATTTCAGTTACCTGGGTAAATGAAACTTGACTCGATATTGCAGTCCATCCCCCTCTATGGGCACGGTACAGCATATCTGGGAAATGTAGAGTCCTCCTTGGAAAAAGATACCTATTCCTGTTTGGATCTTCACTCTCTCTTTGGTTCTCTGAACTTTGCCATACCTGTTTATCACAAGGTAATTTCTTTATTTCCTAATTACTTAATCTGCACCCTGGTTAACTACCAAAAATTGCACTGAGACACTTGACGCTCAGACTTCCTATCCCCCTGGAATGGGAAACCCATGTTCATTTCCCCACTCTCCGTTGAATCCCCTGTTATCTGTACTGACACTGCTCCCCACACTGGATTTGCAGCCATTTTCAAGAATAACTTAAAATTTCATGACATATCGCCCACAGAGATGCAGAGCCTACCCTTTTTTAGTTAAACTTCAGCTCTGTTAAAAAAAATACCCCATTGTGGCCACTGCACACACCTGTGGGTCTCTATGGATGAGGATATCTGTTAAATGCTACTCAGACAACACAGCAGCATGTGAAATTATACTGGTTATAGTAAGGATAATCAGGAAGTTGGCTTGGCTGCCACCAATTCAGCAATCTTACCTTGTCCGTATACACATACCAGGCCGTCACAACATAGCAGCCGACACCTTCTCTCAATCACAATTTCTTCCAAGCACACCCCACGGCTGCCAAACGACCTACCAAAACCCCAACTTTTCAGGAACTCATTAGCTCATCTCATGACCACGGTAGATTATTGGCACACATAGCACTTCTCCCCTCTGCAGATGTGGCTGTCTAGATAAGTCACAAAGAGAAAGAGGGCTGCTGCTTCGTCCACGCTTTCTGTCAGGACCCCAGAAAGTGCACCAACAGATAATATCGGCCCTCCTGTGGCTGAGAATCTCTGGTAGCAGTAGGTTTAAATGCTCATTATTAGCCCAGTGCGGTAGGAGCTACAGAGGATCACATCCAGCCCTCTTTAACGTCAGGCCCCGCCCCCAAGGAATGCACTTTCTTCCCCTGAAACATGCATATTTTTAAAAAATGTATCCATTGTTTCTACCGTTATCACGTATTTACAAAGTGTTTTGTAAAGGTGAATCCCACTCACTTACTCACCCAAAACATTTGTCCATTCAGATAAAGCAATGTTTGTTTTCTATTTGCAGGTGTTCGGTGGCTTAGTGTGGATTCTGATAGCTGCCACAACGTTGCCTGGAACAGGACTACTGCAAGGATGGGTTATGTTTGTTTCCATTGGATGTTTTCTGTTTACATCTATTCTCATAATATTGTACTGCATAGGAGCCCATGGAGGGAATTCTTCATGGACATCACTGGTAAGTATAACTACTCATATAGTACAACATTATTGCCATACATGATATAGGGTATCTAATGTTTTTTAGGTTTTTGTGCATTAATATCTGACACACATCATACAAATTGCTATACAAATATTATAGTACAAATATAAATGTAAGATAGTATACATATCAATGCATATAAATAAGAAAATAATGACAGGGGTCCTGAGATAATCACAATAAACCATGATGCCAAAAGGTTGAGTGGTTAATTAAAGGGACACTATAGTCAACAAAAGAACTACAGCTTAATGTGAATAGTGTGTGAATAGTCAGTCCCTGCAGGCATTTTCATGTAAACACGGCCTTTGAGAGAAACATCAAGCTTAGTTATACTGCCTTGCTAAAATATTTAACTTTGTTTTGACATACATTATTACAGTCATCTGGTACATCCGAACATCGCTCAGAGTTAATTTCCAGTTAAGGATAGAAATCTGGAGAAAAAAAAAAAAAAGACATTATTTAACCTCTTAGTGAACCAGACCGCTTTTCAATTTTCTTACCGTTAAGGACCAGGGCTCTTTTTACATTTCTGCTGTGTTTGTGTTTAGCTTTAATTTTCCTCTTACTCATTTACTGTACCCACACATATTATATACCGTTTTTCTCACCATTAAATGGTCTTTCTAATGATACCATTATTTTCCTCATATCATACAATTTACTATAATTTTTGTTTTTATCAAATATGATGAAAAAAACTAAATTATTCGAACTTTGACCCTCAAAATCTGTTACGCATCTACGACCGCCAAAACACCCATGCTAAATAGTTTCTACATTTTGTCCCGAGTTTAGAAATACCCAATGTTAACATGTTCTTAGTTTTTTTTTGGATAGTTAGAGGGCAATAAGTGCAAGTAGCACTTTGCTATTTCCAAACCATTTTATTTCAAAATTAACACAAGTTACAACATAACACTGATTTCTGTCAGGAATTCCTGAATAACCCTTCACATGTATATAATTTCTAAAAGAAGACAACCCGAGGTATTAAACTGGGGGTATTTTGACTCTTTTCATGCAACCATTTTACCACCAATCTATGCAAAAAAAAAAAAAAAAATAATAATAATTGGTGATTTTTTTTTACACACATAGCGATTTTAAGAATACATGTACAGAGAACTTTAAGGGTTACTGCCAAAGAACACCCCGATATGTGTTCAGCAATATCTCCTGAGTACAGTGATACCCCCCATGTATAGGTGTGTTGGGTTCTCTGAGGGCTAAAAGATCTTATTTGGAGGGTGCCCATTTCAGTTTTCCAACTTGGAATTTTCACAGCTGTTCATCATGCACCCATGTCCTATTTGGGACATTTTTGAAGCCTGCCAATGTAATTTACCCCAGCCAAACCATATATTTTTAAAAGTATACACCCCAGGGTATTTCAAATGGTGGTATTTTAACACTTTCCATGCACTAATTATACCACCAGTCTTTGTCAAACTTTTGGGTAGCAATTGTTTTGTTATTTGTCTCTCACATTGTACTTTAGGCATAGATTCTCAGTTCCTGTTATGTGTTACTGACAAAGAACACCCCAATATGTGTTCAGCAACATCTCCTGAGTACAACAGTGCCCCCAATGTACAGGTTTTATGGATTTTTTTCAAACTTACAAGGGTCAAATGTAGGGTTTTCCATGTTTGCACATTGAAATTTACAAAAACCAAAATCATATGGAGAGACACAATTATATTTGAATCAACCAGGTGCAAACTAAACACTGCCCCAAGGCAGAAACATAAGTCACCAACTCCCCCAACGTTTCGGCACCAACTGGTTGCCTTTATCAAGAGTACCTGTCGCTGAAAGCGATTACTAAAGAGAAGTACATTTTAAGGAATATTTCTGTTATACATTGTAAGAAGAATCTGTATGAGATTTTATTCCTTGTATTCCTGTGTACGCTTATCACCCTTTTTTCTTTCCATTTCACACTGTATTTTTAAGTATATTTTAGTGACAATATACTTCGAGTGAGGTAGCAGCACCGGTTTGTTTCTTTGAGTGCCCCCTATATAACCTTTTGCCTGTTTGTGGCAAAGTGGCTACTACAAAAGACTGTCAAATAACAAAGAATGCACACCATGTGATACCAAGTATCAATCTATATTTATTAATTACAATACATATACAGACTATCATAACAGTGACTTACTAGGCAATCAATATCCAAAAAAATATATTTACCACATTCCACAAGCCTACATGGGCAGAAACACGAGTCACAAAAAAACCCCCAACGTTTCGGCTCCTCCTGGTAGCCTTTATCAAGGGTATCTATATCATACCACCACCCTGGAACCCCTTATATACATATGTACAACTACTTACAGCTGATGGCCATCAGTAATAACATGGTAACTCGAGACCGGAAGTGACATCATCACTTCCGACCACGGTCCCATTCATTAATCATAAATTTCACAATACTTGTTATACCAACATTATACTGTTCCTAATAAAAAGTTCTTACATATGTCCTATATAGATCATATTTGTCACTTATCAGAAAATGCATCGCCTAACATCGCTCATAATTAACTAAACGCCGTCACGAATAAATATATATTAAAACGTCTAATACTCTGATGGGCAAACGCATTAATAAAGCAAAACAACCTTTGTTGTAAAAAGAAGGAAATGATTACCTTATGCAGGACGGCCCCTCTCCCTAATGCATTTCCTACGGAAGCCTCCATAGTGCAAACAATTAAAAATCAAGATCGCACCAAAAGTCCGCACATGCGCATGTTAAACCAGTATAACTAGACCTTAATATTAGTAGACAAAATATTAAAGGAACAGTAACAAAAAAATAAAATAAATGGCCAAATATCATAAGGGGTCACTCAGAATGAGTGTAACAAAGTATAGTATAAAAACAATAATAAATCAATCGTGAAAAAAACCTCCACCATTAATAAAGAAGAACACCAAAAAGTGTGCTGAACTATACTAAATACATTGTTTATTTGTCAGATCTACTAAATTGTGTAACCATAGCATACATATTTATATCCAGAATACACAGGATTATTAGATCCCCACCCAAAAGGGAATGAGTTAATCACTCAGATGCATACAAGAACATTTTTACATATATTATTCAAACATATTTAGTATTAGACACTGCACCTTACATGTATTCAAAAATACTCCCATAAATGTCAACTAACCAAATTACATACACACTTTACTAGTGCCTCCAACATTTAAATAAGTCATATTACTTGTATAAATCATACATATCTATACCCAAGACATATTTCTTCTTAATAAATATAAATATGACATAATCCATCCCAATTAAAGTGAATCTAAATATCATTAATAAATCAGATTAGCTCCATCCATCCATAGGTCCACTAGATAAGCCCAAATGCAGGCTAAATTCCATCCACGCCACTAATTGCACCCAAGATGATCCAGTGTCACTGATAGTGTGTTCCAATTCATCCTCAATCCGGTAGATGTCATCAATCCATATACCCACCATATTGGGCATTCAAGTAGATGTCAATATGAGATCTAAACAAAATAAACAACAATTAAAAACAATATTAATGATATAAACACTAAACAGGCAGGGTGGATAAATCAACCTCACAATGCGAGGCTATAACAAAGGAGAGAGATCGCGCTCCTCATTAAGACCCCTGGGGAACAAAACCTGCAATTCATAAATCCAAAATAATTCACGTTGTTTCATAACATACTACAAAAGACTGGACATACCCCATTTTGAATACCATGGGTTGTCTTCTTTTACAAATGGTATGGCATGATGGGGTTAATTTTCTGCACTGCTATATGGTCTCAAAGGCAACATAGGCCCAGCAAACCAATCTGGCAAATTTCAATGTGCAAACATGGAAAAGGGGAAACCCTACATTTGACCCTGTAAGTTTGCAAAAACCAAAAAAACTGTACATTGGGGGCACTGTTGTACTCAGGAGATGCTGCTGAACACATATTGGGATGTTCTTTGTCAGTAACACATAACAGGAACTTAGAATCTATGCCTAAAGTACAATGTGAGAGACAAATAACAAAACAATTACTACCCAAAAGTTTGACAAAGACTGGTGGTAGAATTACTGCATGGAAAGTGTTAAAATACCACCATTTGAAATACCCTAGGGTGTCTACTTTTCAAAAATATATGGTTTGGCTGGGGTAAATTACATTGGCGGGCTTCAAAAATGTCCCAAATAGGGCATGGGTGCATGATGAACAACTGTGAAAATTCCAAGTTGGAAAACTGAAATGGGCACCCTCCAAATAAGATCTTTTAGCCCTCAGAGAACCCGACACACCTATACATGGGGGGTATCACTGTACTCAGGAGATATTGCTGAACACATATTGGAGTGTTCTTTCTCAGTAACCCTTAAAGTTCTCCGTACATGTATTCTTAAAATTGCTATGTGTGTCAAAATAAATCACCAATTATTATTATTATTTATTTATTTTTTTTGGAATAGATTGGTTGTAAAATGGTTGCATGAAAAGAGTCAAAATACCCCCAGTTTAATACCTTAGGTTGTCTTCTTTTAAAAAATATATACATGTGAAGGGTTATTCAGGGATTCCTCACAGATATCAGTGTTAGATTTTGAAAAAAATGGTTTGGAAATAGCAAAGTGCTTCTTGTACTTATAGCCCTATAACTTTAAAAAAAAAAGCTAAGAACATGTTAACATTGGGCATTTCTAAACTCAGGACAAAATTTAGAAACTATTTAGCATGGGTGTTTTTTGGAGGTTGTAGATGCGTAACAGATTTTGGAGGTCAAAATTAGAAACGTTTTTTTTTACATTGTTTCATCCTATTTTATAATTTTCTTATAGTAAATTATATGATATGATGAAAATAATGGTATCTTTAGAAAGACCGTTTAATGGTGATAAAAACGGTATATAATTTGTGTGGGTACAGTAAATGAGTAAGAGGAAAATTACAGCTAAACACAAACACAGGAGAAATGTAAGAAGAGCCATTGTCCTAAACGGTAAGAAAATTGAAAAATGGTCTGGTCACTAAGGGGTTAAGGGACTTTTTTTGTCGGACATAGAATGTGACGGCACATAAGAACCATTCGGCCCATCTAGTCTGCCCAATTTTCTAAATACTTTCATTAGTCCCTAGCCTTATCTTATAGTTAGGATAACCTTATGCCTATCCCATGCATGCTTAAACTCCTTTACTGTCTTAACCTCTACCACTTCAGCTGGAAGGCTATTCCATGCATCCACTACCCTCTCAGTACCCTGCACGTCCCTTGTCACTAAGGGGTTAAAAACCAAATCAAATCATAAAGCACTGTGATTTTATAAGGACCAGAAGGAACTAAAGTGTACACAATTATAAAGGCAACACTTTTGCTTTTGCCCCCATTTTATAGTGTCCTTTTATTGTGGCTAGCCTAAGGCACACCTGTGCAAAAATCATGCTGTTTAATCAGCATCTTGATATGCCACACCTGTGAGGTGGATGGATTATCTCAGCAAAGGAGAAGCGCTCACTAACACAGATTTAGACAGATTTGTGAACAATATTTGAGAGAAATAGGCCTTTTGTGTACATAGAAAAAGTCTTAGATCTTTGAGTTCAGCTCATGAAAAATGGGGGCAAAAACAAAGGTGTTGCGTTTATAATTTTGTTCATTGTAGTTATATAGCATGTTGTGTTAACATTTTCTGTTAAATGTATGTAAAACATACATGTAACAACATAGAGAAGGTAGCATTCTGAATGTGTTAAATTAATCAGTCTTATTTTTGTCTTAACCCATTTACTACTTAGCAAATGATTTAAATATTACCATAATATTTAATTAAGAAAACACAGAGTGCATAGCTAGCACATAAATATATGATAAAACCACATTTTTATAGATTGCTGTTTAGAAACCTATAGTTTAAAATAATGCAAGTGTACACAATTTTTAATTTTAATTTATAGAAATATTGTTGGCTGTCTGAGTTATGGCCACTAGAGGTGTCCCTACGCACCAATTTCAACACTGCCTTTTCTCTGAAAAATCTGCAGGGACAGACATTAAGCTGTAGTTGTGTTATTGACTATAGTGTCCCTTTAAATTAACATCTGGTTTCTCTGAATTTCATTACTGAACAAAATGGATTGATTTTATAACAAACATTTTGATTTAATATCTAAATTCAGTTTATCTAAATTGATTTTTATCAGACAAACAGAATTAGACAGACGAAGTGGGTCCTCCTGTATATGTTTAGTTTTTTACTTTTAGACAGAACTTGAGGTTTCCAATCTAAATGAAGAATGTATTTTGTTTTACTACATCCATCAAATTGAAAGTCTAATTTCTGTGTTTTGTCTATTTTTTCTAGGATGCATTTTATCACTGTGTTGCTGCTCTGTTCTACCTTAGTGCTTCTGTGCTACAAGCCTATTTTACAATAGCCATACAGGGTGCGGGGTCAATTTACCAAGAGAATGTTGCTGCTGTGGTAAGTTTCAGTAAAATGTCATTAAAGTTTATCTTTAAAAGAACTGCACTCCAGAGGACTTCATAGTGAGCTTCAGTATTCTTTTTTGTGTCCAATCATATAAGTCGCCATTTCAGTCTTGATAATTATCTGGAATAGTATATGTGGAACTGCACTCACTCCCACAAATCTGAGCCAGGGTGCTTGCTGAGCCGGAATCAAACACCAGATTTCCAAACATTAGTAAAATAATAGGGGTCCAGACACTTTAATGAGAACCACAACAGCAACGTTTCGACCCCAAAAGGTCTTTGTCAAGGTCTTTGATAATTATCTGCACCGCAAACAAGCAAACTAAAATTCTAAAAGATCATTTCTCATGCATTCCTTCTGGAAGAACTGGCGAAAATCTAGTACACTACATGAAGAGAAAGTGTACTGAACTGTTCAGCCCCCTAGCAGAAAACATGACTAGTTTAATTTCCTGAAACTGCAAATTCTTTAGCAGAGCAGGATTAAGTGTCCAAGTGAGCACTTAGGGCCCAATGGTTAAACAAAGACCCTCCAATCACCATCCCTATTTGAAAAATAAAGGTGCGATTCAAAATTGCTAACTTACCTAAGGCCATTTATTTATTTATAAAATATTTTACCAGGAAGGATACATTGATATTTCTTTCATTTTTAAGTATGTCCTGGGTGGGACATTAATCCTTTTTTGGTTTTAAATTACATGAAAGTATTTTTTCCCCATTTTATTAAGTAATTGGGGAGGTTTAATTTACGTAGGTGTTTCAATACCACCTTACTGTGAAGTCATTTATATGTTACCATCATTTATTACCAAATGCTCTAACGTCCCATCTACAATTAAGTCCAGTTGGAAGTGGCCCACATGTAGAAGATAAATGGCTACACGTGCAAAAAGCTAAATCTAGCATTTTCTTGCAACTTATTGAAGTTGACAGAATGTCTTCTTGCTTACGAAATGTGAGAGTTTTCTGACTTATTTTTTCCTCATTCTAAATGCGAAGTTTGTATTTGCAATGTAACAATACAGTAATATCGCAAAACATATGTGTCACATGTCCTCAAGTGTCGTCTCTCCACAACTAATAAACAGTCAGATTTTTTTAATCCCTTAAGGACCAAACCTCTGGAATAAAAGGGAATCATGACATGTCACACATGTCATGTGTCCTTAAAGGGTTAAACAAGGTAGTAACTGATTGCCATTCTGGATTATTATTTTTTTTTGCCATGTTGTAGCATAATTGGCCATCTCTTCAAAATGAGTGGTTTGCCTTTCTTTGGATCAACAGCATAAAAATATGTTTATTGGTTGAACTTGATGAATTTGAGTCTTTTTTTTTTTTTCTAATCTAGCTTTTCAATTATTATGTAACTAAGTAGCTATCTAGACCAATCATTTGCTATAGCTTACTGCTGTCAAAATTACCCCGTTGTGAACTTTTATTTTTGGATTTATCTTTTACAGGTGTTTGCCTATCTTGCAACATTGTCATATACCATCCATGCTGTTTTCTCACTAAAGAGATGGAAGGCCTCATCATAATTGTACATTCCTTTTGGAGCAAGGAACAGATGCAGTGTGATCAATGTTTTAGCTACTCTACGAGAGAACATCTTGTGTGGGAACATATTTTACTTTTTCAAGTTATGAGATGCAAATATGTTCTTTGTATTCAGATAGTTCCAAGTTATTTATTTTGTTATGTGTCAATAGTTCTTCTATAACAATATATATGTTAGATACAATGCTGAATCCAGAATACATTTAGCTAAAAACAAAAATTTAGATTCGGTTAAATTAATCTTTTATACTTTACATAAACCTTCTGCCTTCCTTAAATACAAATTAAACTGTAAAAAAGACGTTAGCAGTTTCTACCTCGCTTGTTTTGTTATAATAAACTGTTTTCTTTCCTAAATAGTTTTTAATTTTACTTGCAGGGTTATTCACTAAAGCGAGAATTCAGGGCAATTTCAGAGTGAATTTCAAATTTAAGGTCAAACTAGTCAAACTTGCAATTAGCTCTACTCTCAGTTCAGCTACTCCGGTCTTCAATTTGAAATTCAAGTTGTGCATTGGTGTATGTAAGTCACACTCACAGCTTGGGCTGAGATCTTTTCCTGCCAGGAGAGAGACAAGGAGAAGGAGTGGATTTGCATTAGAGTACACAGTATCACATCCTGATCTAATTAGTATTAAGAATAATTGTAAGGTTGGGATTAGGGTTAAAAGAATGCTCCAGGTTTCATTACATAGCACCACTATGGCCTTGGTTATGACAATTGGAATGCCCTGGTACTATCCCTTGGTTCATTGTTAAGCCAGTTGCTTACGTATGAATGGTAAACTGGGGTCCCTGGCAGAAAGCATCAGATGAGCACTCTTTCATTGCTACCTATTGCTTGTGCCAACATATCAATCTGTACCATTTGGGGCAGCTGAGGACCTTAATTCATTGTTAAAACATAAGTAAATAATGTAACAGTAAAGAAAGGCACAGCATCAAGCGTGTTTTTTTTCGAGATTTTGATTTTATTATTAGGTATAGGGTCAGAGTTTAAAAGGTTATGAGCACCTGCACAGTCAGGATTAACCCCTTAAGGACACATGACATGTCATGATTCCCTTTTATTCCAGAAGTTTGGTCCTTAAGGGGTTAAAGGGACACTATAGTCACCAGAACCACTACAGCTTAGTGTAGTGGTTCAGGTGTCTAGAGTCTGTCCTTGTCTGCTTTTTTGTGTAACTGCTAAGTTTGTTAGAGAAAAGTCAGTGTTTACATTGCTCCCTAGGAACACCTCTAGGGGCAGTCAATTAGACCACCACTAGCGGTGCTTCCTGGGTCAGTAATGCTCTATAAGGTGGTGCTGATTGGCACTCTGTGTTTTACCATGCACATGCAATACTTCCTATGGGAAAGCATTAGATTAACTGAGGTCATCAAGATTGATGATCTCAGCCATGGCCAGCCATGTCAAGACTGACGCAAAGTGGAAGAAAGGGTACGTTTACAATCTTTACTCTCCACAGAGAGGGGGCCGGAATTTAAACCCCAATGCCTGCACTATTGTATTAGGAATACATGTTTGTATTCCTGACACTATAGTGTTCCTTTAAAGCTAGCCTAGGCTTAGGGCATTTAGGGTAAATGATAAAGGTAGGTTTTGTTTAGAGAACTGTGAGTCGGTGGGTGGCTTTGGTTTACTAAAAATAAAAGCACAATATGGCATGTCCCAGATACATATTCTTGTGAATGCTATGCATTCGTGGAGTAGTTACGGGATTCAGAATCTATGAGCCGCTCATTTTTTACCAAAATGTGACATTGTAGATTTGAAATGACTGAAAAGGACAGGTCTATAACAATCCTGTAATTTCACAAACATATGGCAATAGTATACTTGCTTTACTGCCATACTTTTGAGATGTAGCTGAACACACAGGGGATTTGATTAATTTAGCATACACAAGGTTTATGTGACGAACAACAAACATGCAATGTGCCTTTGAAAAAATTAGAAGAAAAAAAAGCACTATTACAAAATATGAAGATGAACAATACTACAATTTACATAATATATATGCCAGCATATATATTAAACTATTTTCATTATATATTATGCCTTTAAACTAAACGTCAGTGCATGGTTTGCATTGATGTTGGCTTGTGTGCTTACACTTCAAAGGGAAACTTTCAAATCTAGAAATTACAGTATATATGTTATTGCATATAAGGTCTAAATCTATAACTGGTGTTAACATTGTTTTCATGTTTGATTGTTTTCAGGGAGCTAAGATGGTAGCAGGTTAAAGATGTGTGGATTGTTAAATGTAACGTTATTTTTTTACAACTAATAATTACATATTTGCTAAATATAGGGGATAAGTAAACATAATATTAAAAGTACTGGGAGGTGACAATCTTTAATAGCCATTTCAGCCATTTATTTTTTTAGTTTGTTATAGTGTGCAACATTTTTGTTTTTGTTTTATAAAAAACACTTTTGGGTTCTACATTTTATAAATATATCGTTTTGTTTTGCCATTGTGGGTATCATGGCGGCTCTTGAAAAATGTAAGCCTAGAAACAATGAGAGCCATCTTGTTTTATGTGACCTTTAACAGGAAAAATAAAATCTTACGCAAATGAGTTGTTTCCTGAACCAGGACTAATTATTGTCTCCACTGCATTTACTTTGATGGGTTAACTTGCCTAAGGTTAATTGGTAATCCAGATGTGGACAATTTGTTCACGGAGCTTAGAGGGGCATTGACCATACCTCACTGATGAGGGCTAACAAGACTGATGAGGGCTAACAAGGCTCTGCAGAGGGCACCAATATGACTTTTGGTCCCATCGGTCTGATATGCAAATGGTTTAGGCTATCTCTGTAATCGCACAAGATGAGCTAAAACCAGCTTGAGAACTGTACGGGAACCCACCGAAGAGCAGCTGTTGTCCTTTCTCAGCATTCTCTTCCTCACTATTTTATTTTATTTCCCAAATCAGGACTAATTATCGTATTTACATTGATGAATTTATGTTTAGTTGCACCAGTCTTGTTACAATTATTATGGGCAAAACTGTGATTTTCTTTTAAATCTTGTCCCTTTTTCCTTCACTACGTTCTTTCATTTGATTGGTTCACTCATTTAATTATAGCCACAGTGGATATTTAACCCCTTAAGGACACATGACATATATGTGACATGTCCTGATTCCCTTTTATTCCAGAAGTTTGGTCCTTAAGGGGTTAAAAAGTTAAAGGGATCTGTAACCTCACTGGGTATTAAACCTTAGAATCAAACATTTAAAAGTACTTATGTTAACTTTATTTTTTATAAGATGAGTCATTCTTTTTCAAATTTATCTTAAAGATTTAGCATAATGCATCATAATCCATTTCAGATAAGGAAAGCCAGGGATAGCATTGCTAATGAAGAGGAAAAATAGAAACGTTGTTAAATTTCTCTTCTTCTCTGTATGTTCTGTCTATGCTGACTGCCGGCTACAAAGGACAGAGCATCTAATAAGGACTGAAAAGGAGGTAAGATGGAAGCACCCAGTTGCCGGGTAAAGGTGGTTGTATCTCTTTAATGGACTTAACTAGTTACATTTTGGGGCATTACATTGTTGGGAGTTTCATTTGAGCAAGTGGTGGTTTATGAGTAAGTGCATCTACCAGAAAAACAACTTGCCGTTTTCTCCTTTTTGTATCTTTACACGTTATCGGCTCATGAAATTAAGAAACATTATACTTGGACATTTACAGTATTACTCACTAATGTGAGAATTTAAAATAAATTTCAAATGTAAGGCCTGAGTAGGCGAACTGAAAGCATAGAATAAGAGAATTTTTGCAGTTTGGCTATTTTGCCCTTAAATCTGAAATTCACTTTGAATTCTCTCTTTAGTGAATATCTGTTAACTTCACACTGGAAGAGATGCTTACCAAAATGATCTAATATCCTCAGTTCAGGGAGGACAAAGGGAGGGCTTTCATTATATTAATTAAAATGCAACTGTTGAAAATGCAGAAGTGGTCATGGTATTTGGAGTAACCATTTAAGCATCTGGAACAACTGGCATTTAGTGAACCTCTTCAGGTACTTTGAGGTCCCTGTCCTCCAAGCAGTGACATCTTCCTGTAGGCGATTGATGTGTTATGATGAAGATGGGATATATACCATTATTTCACACATGTACTTTGTTTTTCCCTATGGATAGTCAAACCTTCTTACAGATTTGGCAGCCCGTAAGCTGCCATATAAATAGATTGTCGTGCTTATATATAGAATGTATATGCTGCATGTACACAGAATGTATATGATGCATGTATAAAGCATGCATGTGATGCATGTATATAGAATGCGTGTGATGTGTGTATACAGAATGTAAATGCTGCATGTATATAGAATGTATATGCTGCATGTATATAGAATGTATATGCTGCATGTATAAAGCATGCATGTGCTGCATGTATATAGAATGTATGTGATGTATGTATACAGAATGTATATGCTGCATGTATATAGAATGTATATGTTATAAACAGGTGAATAAATTAGTGAGCTATCTACTAAACAGCTAAAAAAAGCCCTTCTTACATTTGCTCTGTCAGTTGTTTAATAGACAAGTCTATAATTTGATACCCTCAATTATGACAATCCCAGAAAATAAAAGCTAATTAGGGAGTTTTCTACTAAACAGGTGAAAGATCAGAATTAAGAAAAAAAAAAACTCCTTATATTAATGGTGATCTTTCAAACAGCTGTTTTGTAGATAGCTACCTAATGCGGTACCATTATGTGGAATTACTAATTTTAAGGATATCACGTTAGGGAACTATCTACTAAACAGTGTCCTATGTAGGTGTCCTTTGAAATACTTCTGAGTTTTGAAAATTAATTAATTGACATGAAAGCAATTTTTTACCCAAGCACGTCTCTACTTCTCACACTTTTACTTCTTACCCTCATCCTACCTGCCAAGTTTATAGGCAATAAATAGTCTACATTCCAGCTGCTCTACGTGTATGTCAAATTACATTTACATTTTTAACACAATGAAGTATATTAGGTCTTAGCAAAACGTTAAACCGTGAGGTAATGACACACCTTTAACCAGAATTTCACCTTTTTTGATAAAGGGCCAGTTCACCTGCCTGCTTTTCCTCCAAGTAGTTTAAGATCAGGTTACATAGACAAGGTGGAGTTAAAAAAAAAAAAAAAGAATCTTTACTCTAGAAAAATGTTCTCAAGCAAACCTCTGGTTCTTTCTACAACCAACTCATTGTAGTAAAGGTGTTCTGCAAATTTTAAATACTAATCCAGGAGCAGAATGGCAGCAACTACTCCGCAATCTTTGTATGCAGATGTAAGTGCTCTACCTTCGGGGCTGCAAGTTTTTACAGCTTTTCCAGATGTGCTGATGATTCCTGAATTGGTAAGTATTACTGGCATGAATATATATTTTTTTAAATTATTTATTTTTGCGTGCTGCAAACCCACAATAGGTTTACCATATGCATAATAGCAGGTATTAACAGATGTCAACAATGATTATACAATGCATGTGTCAGAGCTTAGCACAAATTTTTCTTTTAGTTATAACAAGCAGATAATCCAAGGTGGTGAGTAAGGTCTAGAATATATGTAGCTAACGTATGAGATTGTGGTTTTGTTACCTAGGTCGTGGGTCGATTGCGGAGGTCTGGCCCAGTGTGAGTGTTATCAGCGGGCTGGTCGTGGTTCTGGTTCCTTGCTCGGGTCAGTATGGGTTTGGTAGAGGTTGCAATGCTGGTTGTTGAGTCCTGTGAGTAAGTCTTCAGTATGCTCTACCTCTCAGTAGAGGTGTAGTTGGCTTGAGCTCAATAGAGACTACTCATGAGGGGTGGGAGCCCTAACCTAGGGGTTGTCGGGGGTGTGTGTTCCGCCTTGCGCCGTTATATGCATTCTGTGGATGCGGTATTGTGTGTCAGCTCCTTGTCTAGCAGGCTCTTATAGTAAGCATTAAACTAGTGTCGTAACTTGTGTAACATTAACAAGTATGTGTGTGCAGTAAATGGTATATAAGCATTTTATAACATGAACATTTTGTATCACCTTTGAACAGGCAGGGATAGGAGACTTCTCTCCCCCTACCTGTCAGGTGGCCTGTGTGTCCAGTCTCTGCCTTCTTGGAATTAATATTTCCGCAGTTGCTGGGTTCCAGGCTTGGGCGGTGTTCTGGTCGGGTTTGTTCGGTAGGCCCAGCTTCGTTAGAAGTGCGGGTGCCTTAGTCCCCAAGGAGAGTTTGTGTGTGGTCCCTTTGTGGGTTACTAGTAAGGAGCGTGGGTTACCCCAGCGGTATGGTATCCCCGCTGTACGCAGCTGACTGGTGAGTTCACTGAGTGATTTTCTCCATTGGAGAGTGATTTTGGTTAAGTCCTGATAGAAGGTTAGTTGGGACTCTTTGAAATCCAGTGGAGTCTTGCATTTGATCGCATTCATGATGTGCCCCTTGTCTTGGGGTAGGACACAGAGGACGATGACATCTCCAGCAAGCGTGGTGGCGGCTCTGGGAGGTGTTGGTAAGCGGTATATCCCCACGAATGTGAGCTTCCTTGCCATTGCAGGTGGTAGTAGTGATTGCATGAGTCTCCTAATATAGTGCGGTAGGTCCTCTTTGTTTACTGAGGCGGGTATGCCTCTGATTTTAATGTAATTGCGTTGGTTTTTATCCTCTTGTGCTGCCACTTGTACTGTCAGGAGTTGGTGGCTGTGTTGCAGCTGGAGGAAGGACTCCTTCAGCGTGGAGGTTTCTCCTTGGATCATTCTAACTTCACCCTCTATATTGACAACTTTCTCTGTGATCTCTTGCATGCTCGTTTTGAGCGCAAGTAAGTCTGCTGCCAGCAGGCGTTGTATGTCCTGCAGCATGGTTTGCAGTTGCTGCAGGTACTGCTTGGTAGCTGGATCTGTGGTTCCCTGCTGGGGTGTGGGTTTGGGCAGTGTGGTTTGTTTAGGTTGCATGGCCTCTTGTGTGACTCCCCAGGAGGTTTGATCTGTGGGGGTAGCCGTGTGTGGGAGGTCTGGGCCTTGTTCGGCTGCCATTTTGGTGGGTGCCTGCCGTTAGAATAGGGTGCCTATGTCAGGCTGTGCTGATCTCAGTACCTTGTTGGGATCTTTGTGATCTGCGTCCCATCTCTGTGCTTTCGTACTCTGAGTCCTGTTGCAGCTCACCCCCGGCGTACCAGGCGTCCTCTCCGCCCAGCAGGTACTCCAGGCCGCGGCTGCTCGGCGTGTAGTAGGCCCGAACTTTCTGCCTTGGGGTATACCGGAAGGGCATCGGGTGATGGGGGATGGTCTCCCCTGTTCAGTGCTGTGGGTTTTGTGCCTGGATGGCCTTTAGTTTTTGCGATATCAAGTGGATTGTGTTTGTATTCTCAGGAGCTGCCAGATATGGCATTTGGCCTGTTTCACTGCTAGGCTCTGCCCCCCTGGCCTGAATATTTTGATTCTGTAGTATTAAAACTAGTATTAAATGAGTATAGCTGGAGATACGTGATTTATAAGGGAAACTGCAACTTCTATGAAATCTAAATCATCCTTCAATAATCCCCTTTGGAATAAGGTAACAAGTTAACCCCTCCAATAAATGGCAATCTAATTGATTTACAATTTGGTGCTGCTATATCATTCTAATTTTTATTTGCTGGGTTGCCCAATTGGCCTACATGAACTGACTTTTTGATATGAAAATTGAACAGCCACCAATTTTGTTTATGCAAGAGTGAGCAATCTAATCTGGTAAGTCCTGTGCGTTTCAATTTGTGATATAAGTAGGTTGATCTCTATTGAATAAATGTTCTCTGAAATAATTTTTTTGCATGTAAGCAAAAAATCTGATGCAAAGATGTCTTTGTGAATCATGGCTTTTAGGCTTCTGATAGAGGACCTTGAAACATGGCAATAGGTTAGGGGAACCAGATCTCATTAGAAGTTGAGATGTCAGCAATACATGTCAGATGTCAGAGTAGTATTAGTTAAGATCCCGATATCACTCTCTTTCTGTGCAGTACCACTTTCTTACCTTCTTTTCCTTGTGTTCATTTTTACGTTATATCACAAAAAAGTATTGGACAGTATATGCTCAAATGAGGGCACAACTAATGTAGCATGACATTTAACAACCGAAATGTATATTGTACCAAAACAAATATAATGTCATCTTTTACGCTGCAACGAAATATTACTGCCTTGTGTGCAATACCACACTGTATTACAAGTAGTCAATACAAAAATAAAGAATTTTAGAAAAAAAACAGTCCTGAAATGGCGGGAACTTCAATTTCCTGGTTACATATGGAAGGAAACAGAAGAACAGAAGAAAAAAAATCAAAAATGCAGAATGCACATAGGAATCTTGGAGGGAAAAACTCTATTTTCAGGTGTGCTGCCTCTTTTATTTTCAGTTTTGTTGTATAGCACTGCTTCACTCCCTTTTGTTTTCCAACAGTCTACAACTGGCTTCATTGTAATTGGAAGAGGAAAGCAAAATTCTAAATAAGAACTTTACACACGTTGTCCCTGATTTAAATGCAACTCTGTACGTACAATAACTGCCACCTTCTTAAAGATAATATCTAGTCATAATACCTTGCAACTACTGAATTTGTTATAGGGCACTGTCGTGTACTGGTTCCTATTACTTGATAAGATTGATCACGATTGTGTCACATGTTAATTCCCCATAAGTATCACATGTTGTGTATCTTTTTGCTATGGCAACTAATTGTACTTAACCCCTTAAAGGACCACTATAGTGCCAGGAAAACATACTTGTTTTCCTGGCACTATAGTGCCCTGAGGGTGCCCCCACCCTCAGGGTCCCCCTCCTGCCCGGCTCTGGAAGGGGGAAAGGGATTAAAACTTACCTTTTTCCAGCGCTGGGCGGGGAGCTCTCCTCCTCCGATCCTCCTCTTCTCCTCCCATGCGGCTGGCTGCGCGCACATTCATCTGGTCACATAGGAAAGCATTATCAATGCTTTCCTATGGACGCTTGCGTGCTCTCACTGTGATTTTCACAGTGAGAAGCACGCAAGCGCCTCTAGCGGCTGTCAATGAGACAGCCACTAGAGCAGGGGTTCTCAACGTTAGTCCTCAGGACCCCCTACCAGTCCAGGGTTTAGGGATTACCTGGGTGTGTCTAAGGTGTTTAGAAAAAGAAAAAAAAAAACCTTAGAGTCTAAGGTGTTTTTTTTCCCTTTTCTAAACACCTGAGACACACCAGGTATCCCCAAATCCTGGACTGGTAGGGTCCTGAGGACTGGTTGAAACCTGCACTAGAGGAAGGAAGGCTTAACCCATTCATAAACATAGCAGTTTCTCTGAAACTGCTATGTTTATAAAAGAATGGGTTAAGCCTAGCTGGACCTGGCACTCAGACCACTTCATTAAGCTGAAGTGGTCTGGGTGCCTAGAGTGGTCCTTTAACCCCTTAAGGACCAAACTTCTGGAATAAAAGGGAATCATTACATGTCACACATGTCATGTGTCCTTAAGGGGTTAAGGACAGAGCTTCAGAAGCTTGTCTTTCACTTAATGACAACAGCATTTTTTGAATTTTTTGCTGTTTACGTTCAACTGCAATTTGCATTTTACTAATTTATTGCACCGACACATATTATATACCGTTTTTTAAAGGACAGAAAGGGCTTTAATTGGATGTAACATATATATATATATATATATATATATATATATATATATATATATATATATATATATATATATATATATATAATTATATTGAAGAAAGATGCACTCTCCAGTCTTTTTAAGAATATTAACGGTCTTTAATCCATCAAAGGTTTACAGGTTGTTTGATCAACGTTTCGACCCGTTCGGGTCTTCCTCAGGATATATATATATATATATATATATACTTATTTATTATAAAAAAATACAGAAAAATGCAAATAAAATTAAAAACTTTGTGGTTTTTTTTTACAGTTTTTGCAATAATAATGTGTGCACAATTAGTGCAGGTTAAGGAAAGTAATTAAAAATAAATTAATTTAGTTGTTCTGATTTACAGAATATATAAAGTGTCTGGGATTTTAAGTATTTTTTGGTAGTTACAGGTCACAAAGCACAAGGAGTAAAATAAACTTTCAATGTGGAGCGATTTTAGAATTTGGTATGTTTGTCTTGTAAGCTTAATAGCCATAAAAGAAAACAAAATTGCAACACAAAAGTATATACTTATATAAAGTAGACATCACGGGCTATTTATCTAAGGTTGTTTTGACACTTTCTATGTAGCCATTTCACCGCCAACCTCTGCTAAATATTTGGCACACAAACTTATAACAAATAAATTCTCATGTGTATTTTGTTGGTGTGTGCTATTCCTGTACAAAGATTTATTTTGTGTTCAGTTACATCTGCTGAGTAAAATGACACCCCCATTGTATGTCTTTGGCACTATTTCGTGAAGTTACAGTGCCATATAGGATACCTGTCCTTTTCAGTATTCACAGTCGAATTTTGAGAGACGGATTTAATGAGCCTATGCCTCCATTTGGGGTATTATAGTAGTTTGACTGTTCAAAAACCCCCCACAAAGGCCTACCATTTGTAAAAGTAGACACTCCAGGGTATCTCATAAGGTGCATATTGTGCCTTAACATGCCCCCATTTTTTCACCAATATATGCCAAAGTATGTGGTAAAAAATTATTTTGTTCATTTTTTACATACGGATTGCATTTTTGCTGGGCATTTTGTATATTTCATATGTGCCACTAAGTTCAAACCCCCCCAAATTATGCTCAGCTAAGTCTTCTGAGTAAAAAGACACCCCCAATGAATGTCTTTGGCACTATTTCGTGAAGCTACAGTGCCATATAGGAGACCAAGCCATTTCAGTTTTTACCGAACTTTGAATTTTGACGCTGGGCCTATGTGCAATTTCCAAGCATCTTCGCAGGTTTTAAATTGAAATACCCCACAAAGGCCTACCATTTCTTAAAGTAGACACTCCAGGGTATTTCAAAAGGTATATTTTGAACCTTAGCGTGGGATTATTTTTCCGCTAGCTTGTACCAGGTGCAGTGGTAATAAGTGTTTTTTCTGCCTTTTTGACACACAAAGTGAGCTTGCACAGTATATTTTGCAAACCGTATGTGTGCTACCACTGTATAATACTTCATATGTTGCTCAGCTATGTCTGCTGAGTACAGCAATACCCCCATATGTACCTTTGCCAGGTATACATGGACATCGGAGGGGCACATTTGGGACACGGCCATTCCAGGTTTTTTCAAATCTTAAATTTTTACGCTGTGCCCATGTCCCATTTTAGAGTATTTTACCAGGCTATATAATCCAAATACCCCATAAAGCCATACCATTTCTTAAAGAAGACATCCCATGGTATTTCAAAAGGCATATTTTGAACCTTAGCGTGGGATCATTTTTCCGCTAGCTGGTACCAAGTGTAGTGGTAATAAGCGTTTTTTCTGCCTTTTTGACACACAAAGTGAGTTTGCACAGTATATTTTGCAAACCTTATTTGTGCTACGACTGTATAACACTTCATATGTTGCTCAGCTATGTCGGCTGAGTACAGCAATACCCCCGTATGTACCTTTGCCAGGTATACATGGACATCGGAGGGGCACATTTGGGACACAGCCATTCCAGGTATTTTCAAATCTTACATTTTTACGCTGTGCCCATGTCCCATTTTAGAGTATTTTACCAGGCTATATAATCCAAATACCCCATAAAGCCATACCATTTCTTAAAGAAGACATCCCATGGTATTTCAAAAGGCATATTTTGAACCTTAGCGTGGGATCATTTTTCCGCTTGCTGGTACCAAGTGTAGTGGTAATAAGCGTTTTTTCTGCCTTTTTGACACACAAAGTGAGTTTGCACAGTATATTTTGCAAACCTTATTTGTGCTACGACTGTATAACACTTCATATGTTGCTCAGCTATGTGGTCTGAGTACAGCAATACCCCCGTATGCACCTTTTTTAATTAATAAAATAAATCTAACCCATGAGAGTTAAAAAAAAATTAACCCTCAGGGGTTAAAAAAAAAAAATCAGATCATAGTAAAATGTAATCCCTTCCAATTGATCACTGTAGTCAGTGATCAATTGGCAGGGAAGGGGTTAATTTTTTTATTAAAATGTCACTCGTCGTTAAGGGTTTCCTTGTCCGTCACTCGTCATTAAGGCGTTAAGGACTGAGCCAAATGTACACGTTGTGAACAAAACAAAACGTAAACAAAACCTGGCATTTGCGCTATATGTCTGTCCAACCGTAATTCACCTCTTTTATATTAAATGCACCCACCCCTAACATTTCTTATTTTCTCCCATTTTTTTCATATTAAATTATGTTTCATAGCTAATTACTGTTTTATATGTGAGACTTTGCTGAATACAAATATGTGTATTTTATTGCAGTAAAAGCAAACAGTATTATGACATTGACAGTTAAAATGTCATGTAGAACTGAAAAAATAACATTTATTTCTTTAGTTCTACATGACATTTTAACTGTCAATGTCATAATACTGTTTGCTTTTACTGCAATAAAATACACATATTTGTATTCAGCAAAGTCTCACATGTAAAACAGTACCCCCTATGTACAGGTTTTATGGTGTTTTGGGAAGTTACAGGGTCAAATATTGCACGTTACATTTGAAATTGAAATTCGCCGGATTGGTTACGTTGCCTTTGAGACCGTATAGTAGCCCAGGAATGAAATTTACACCTTTAATGGCATGCCATTTGCAATAGTAGACAGCCCAAGGTATTGCTAATGGGGTATGTCCAGTCATTTTTAGTAGCCATTTGGTCACAAACACTGGCCAAAGTTAGCGTTAGTATTTGTGTGTAAAAAATTCAAAAAACGCCAATTTTGGCCAGTGGTTGTGACTAAGTGGCTACTAAAAAAGACTGGACATACCCCATTTGCAATACCTTGGGTTGTCTACTATTGCAAATGGTATACCATCGTAGGGGTAGTTTTCATTCTTGGGCTACCATAGGGTCTCAAAGGCAACATAACCAATCTGGCAAATTTTAACGTGAAAAAAATGAAACACAAGCCTTATATTTGATGCTGTAACTTTTGAAAACACCATAAAACCTGTACATGAGGGGTACTGTTGTACTCGGGAAACACAAATATTTGTGTTTCAAAACAGTAAAAAGTATCACAGCAATAATATCGTCGGTGTAAGTGCAGTTTGTGTGTGAAAAATGCAAAAAAAGGTCACTTTTACTGTTGATATCATCATTGTAATACATTTTACTGTTTTGAAACACTAATATTTGTGTTCAGCGAAGTCTCCCGAGTAAAACAGTACCCCCCATGTACAGGTTTTATGGTGTCTTGGAAAGTTATAAGGTTAAATATAGTGCTAGCAAATTAAATTCCCTATACTGTCGGCATGGGTTGTCAGGCAGGTCCCGCTAATTGTAATTAATTAAAATACCTAATTATGTAAAAATATTACATAAATATATATGTATAATTAATATATGTATATATACATATGTGTATATATATGTATATATATATAATTTAAAAAATATATTTTTATTTAAATATAGGTATATATATATATAGTGATATATACGTATATATTTATGTATATAGATATATATATTATTTCGTTCTACGTGTATTTTGATACAAATATATATATATATATATATTAATTTCACAATACAGTTAGAACGAAATAACACACATTTATATATTTTTTAATTATTTATTTTTAATTATTTTTTGAATTTTATTTTTTAACGTATTTACATATTTATTTTTTTACATTATATATAAATATATAGAACAATAATTATATATATATTTAATCAGTATCAGTCTACACGTAATTTGATATTAATATATATATATAGTTATATATATATATATATATTAATAGTAAAATACACCTAGACAGTATATGTGTGTGTATGTATATGTGTATATATATATATATACTTAGATAATATATATATATATGATCTAAGTATATAATATTTTTTTTTTACACTGATTAACTTTATTTTATTTTATTTCCAGCCAGCAGGGGGACTAACTGTCATTACAGGCAGTCCCCCTGCTGGCAATGCAGAACCCAGTTTACCCAGCCATGTGATTGTGAGGTCCTCGCAAGGACCTTACTCTCACATGGCCGGGGGGGTGGGGGGACCGGAGGAGGCAGGATCCGTCATGGGGGACTCCCTGGGATCCCAGATGAGTCTCCCCAACCGCGATCGCCGGCGTGGGATCGCCGGCGACCGGGTAAGTAACAAAAAACCCGAGGGCGTACTATTACGCCCTGCGGCGTTTAGAGCCGCTTAGAATAGGGCATAATAGTATGCCCTCCAGCTTTAAGGGGTTAATTGTCCCTATGATTGATTGTTATGCCGTTTATTCACCAAGTTATACCTTCATATGTCTGCTGTGTTTACTTATAACCAAAGCTTGAAGGGATACTATAGTGCCAGGAATACAAAGCTGTATTTCTGGCACTATAGCTACCTATGCCTCCCCCTTCCCTCGTGCCCCCGCTTACCTGATCCCAAAAGCGATCTCACTCGTTACTGACGAGGGGGCTCTAATGCGCATGCACAGCGATTGCCACACGCTCATTAGGCTCTCCTAATAGGAAAGCATTGAATCAATGCTTTCCTGTGGGGAAACAGCTGACACTGGATGTCTTCAAGCAGAGCGTGAGGACGTCCAGTTTCAGTTACCGGACCAAAGGTCTATTAATATACTGGTAGTTCCTCCAGTGGCTCTCTGGAAGACAGCCACTGGAGACAGACTTAGTGCTGCAATGTAAACATTGCAGTTTCTCTAAAACTGCAATGTTTTACTTAGCAGCCCTAAGTGCAACAGGGACACTGCACCCATACCATTTCAATGAGCTGAAGTGGTCTGGGTGCCTATAGTGTCCCTTTGACAAAGATCCATCCAAGGTTGAAAGTTTTGCCATACCCACCTTTGGTGGTGGAATAAATGTCACTAAACTGAATGCTAGATCTAAAGTCCCTTCTGTTATATGCCGGCCAAATGTGCCTTGTGCAGCGCTCTGCTGAATGCTACTGCAACTACAATCTAGACATGGAAGGTGTGAATGTATGTCATCTCCGTATTGTTCTTCATTATACAGAAGGTTTTGTCAACTTAAGAACATCATCAGTGCGTAACTTACGTTTATAAGCACTGTAATTCAAGAACAGCTGGACAAGTATTAATTCTGAAAGGAATTTTGGAACTGTTGTGTATTTCTCACATCCATGGATAGTGATTTTTAAAATAAAATATCTGGTAGTGCTGGTATTTTTTATTAGATTTTACATTCTTTTCTAGATACATACTACAATGTTAAGCTGATTCTTCACATGCTTTAGCATTATTATAAATAAATAGCCTTATTCATCAGGGTGATAAAGATTCAGGGGATATAGAGATACAAATTCTATCAGACTGAGATCACAAAAGTGGGGGTCTGTAGTCTGTAAAAGACACAGGACAGACTGTTATTAAAGTCTGTAATATATGAAAAGTATAATTCCATGGGGGTATCTCGCTGATTTTATGTAGAAGAATTACATCCTAGTCATTTTAATATATTTATGAATCCAAAAATAAACAGAATATGCAATGCTACTTTTTCCATAACAATGGAGTGGAGGATATTTAGGTCAATGACTTACAGGGAAAAAAGGAGCAAAATATATCTCAAAGAAATCAGGCATTCTCAATTCTAGCTATTTCACTGTCTTTCTTTCTAATTCTGTCTAGATCAGTGATGGCGAACCTTTTTGAGACCGAGTGCCCAAACCGTAATACATGCCAATTTTTTTTCCCTCAAAGAGCCAAAACGGCATTTAAACCTGAATATTGAGGTTTAAGTTTCGAAAAAACAACTCATACAGTTGTCCGAACTAATTAACATCTCTGTGTGTGTATTTAGCAGTCTGTCTGTGTACTTAGCAGTCTGTCTGTACTTAGCAGACTGCTGAATACACACACAGACTGCTGAGTACACAGTCTGCTGAATACACACACAGACTGCTAAATACACACACACACACAGACTGCCGAGTACACACACACACACACTGCTAAATACACACACACAGACAGGGCCGCCATCAGGGGGTGACAACCGTGACAGTTGTCACGGGCCCGGCGGCCCTGGGGGGCCCGGACTGCTCTGGCAGTCCTGGGCCCCACTTTGTTTCTCTGCACACATAGATAACGAATCTCGCTATCTATGTGTGCAGCCGCGGGCCCCCGGCTCCCTGTTACCGCAGAAGGGGGCCCAGGCAGCACACAGCGTCTCCTCCTCTCCTCATAACTCTCGCGAGACCCGGTTACC
>OW240913.1:304024881-304041753 GCA_933207985.1 Pelobates cultripes | reverse complement strand
TTTCCTGTACCCGGCGGACAGGAAGTGCTCTCTCTGTGAGCACTTCATTTCCGTCCGCCCGGTACAGGAAACATAAGTTCCTGTACCGCGGTGCGCTCGGCCACGCTACACAGAGCGCCTGGCAGGAGGGAGCGCTGTGCTCTATGCGCTCACCTCCTGCCGGTCACTCCGGCTTTGCGCCCGCCGGGCCGGTGCACCCTAAGGCGGCCACTTGTGCCGCCTTATGGATGCGCCGGCGGAGCGCACGGCGACCTATGGCCGCGTGCCCACAGAGGGGGCTCGGCGTGCCACCTGTGGCACGCGTGCCATAGGTTCGCCAACACTGGTCTAGATCAAACTATTAACAACGTATCTAGATTTTCAGGCAGGGTGTAACTAGGAACCTCATTGCCCCTCGTTGTTCCTCATTAACAGGACACTATAGTCACCAGAACAACTGCAGCTTAATGTAGTTTTTGTTGGTGTCTAAAACCTGTCTCCGCAGAGATTTTAATGTAAACACTAACTTTTCAGAGAAAAGGCAATGTTTGTATTACTGCCTAGTAACACCTCTGGTGGCCGTCACTCAGACGGCCACTAGAAGTGCTTTCTGGGGCAGTGATGCAGAATGTGCAGCACTGACATTCAGTGTCTCCACTCTCTGCATGGAGGTGCTGAACTTTTCCCATAGAGATGCATTGATTCAGTCTATCTTTATGAGGAGATGCTGTATGGTGCAGCACTGCATTTTGCCGCGCATTAGCCTCCCAATGCTTTCCTATGGGAAATCATTGGATTGGCTGAAATGCCAATTCTGATCATCTCAGCCAAGGAGGCGGAGCCAAACGTAGCTGGACTCAAGGTGAGTTTTCATTCTTTTTGAATGGGGTAAGGATAGTGGGTTAAACACTAAAAGGTTAGAAATACATGTTTGTATTCCTGACCCTATAGTGTTCCTTTAAGCAATACACCATAGTGGGATGTGTATAATGGCTCTGTGTGATTATGCGGATGGCTAAGTGTGATTGTGTGAGAGATTGGCTGAGTGTAATATGTATGTGTGAAGTTGGTTGAGTGTGATTGGGTGTGTCTGTGTGTGTGTGTAATTGTTTGTTTGAGGCTTGTCAAAGTATGATTGTTTTGGTTGGATGAATGTACGTGTGCCGGTTTTATATATATATGTGTGTATGTGTGTGTGTGTGTATATATAAATATATATATTGCCAGGCAGATGGTACGCATAATTTTCAGTGTAAAGAATACCTTATTTGTTAATTGTAAAAAATATATGGTTTTCTTATTTTCTTTACTACAAAAAAGTAAAAAAACAAGGAGAAGGAAGAGGGAGAGAAAATAGAACAACCAAGGGCACATAGTGGGCCACAGGTACCTAAAGGATATAAACAATAGATCTTTGCAAGAAGTGCTAAAAAAAATAAAGCAAAAAACTTTTCAATTTTAAAACTTCTCCTTTAAGAACACATGTGTTAATAAAATAGTGTTCTGCTACTACAACACCTTACTGCACTTCATCTGTGCGTGACACACCATGCACTGATAACAATACAGAAATAATAATAACCAAAAGGTGGAGTGCTATTTATCAATATCTGGTGCAAAAGGAACAAGATATTATGATGTATCAGTACCAAAATTCTGACTTATCAGGACCAATAAGAATAAAAAGGGTGGAACACATCTTGCCACATAGCAGACAATATCCTAATGAAGCAAACTTGCGAAATGAGTAGACATTGGGGAATGACGACACAACAGGGTGCCTCGAGATACGAACATATAACGTTGGAGCTGGACTCCAATTTCATTGCAGTATACGATTTGTAACAGAAAGTTGCTGTTTTTTACTCACACACCTTGTTTATAGGAGGCAATTTTAATTTTATTTTTTTATCGATATGAATAAATATTCTTTCTTTCACCACTTTATCCTGGATAATAGAATTAGCGCATTTGATCACTTGCTATTCTTCTTCAATTGCAAATACCACCTTCTCTTTATACAGGTATTTTTAATTTATTGTTACATGTACAGATCGTGAAATGTGGAAAACATTCTGTAAAAATCACAAGTCAAAGACAAATAGTTTTATTTTATATCTTTTTACTTTTGTACCTCAGGGATATGTCATAAGAGGGGAGAGTGGAAATGAAAAGAGCTTTCAGTAGTCCAACCACACACTTATTGACAGGCACAGACACACTCAGTCACTGATACACACTAGCTCACTGCAAACTCACTGAAAATATTAACCCCTGAAGGATACATGACGGAAATATTCATGATTCCCTTTTATTCCAGAAGTTGTGTCAATAAGGGGTTAAATTACTTAGTTGGACCAACACATTTTTTGTTTCTCGAGCCCTCCTCTTGCCTGACATCCGACTGCTGGGATAGGAGGTCACAAATCCAGGTAGCCTATCACACTGTCTCCAAATTGTGGAGAAGCAATGGGTAGTTTACTCCCTCTGGTTTCTCCTACACAGTATTGCCCAGCCCCAGGTATAAGCAGCATACCAGGAAATCTCCTAGTTTCCTGGTAGACCAGAACAACTTTGGATGGGCCTCTTCAGACATGCGGAACACACAAGGCCCGGTTGCACTCGTGCCCTTTGCGACCACAGGTGTTCTACTACTGATTTCAGGTAACAAATGATACCTTATTTAATGCTTGTATATTATTAAAGGAGCAATCCATAGAACACTAAATATATATATTTTCTATTGTTTTGTAGAAATATCACCAAAGAAAATATGCATGTATTTTACTTGCATGTTTTCTCTGGGGCTGTATGAAAAAAATAGCTTGAAAAAGCTGCAGATATCCTGTCAGCAGCATTTGCAGGTCCTCCCCAATTTCTGGCACAAATTGAAAGTTGGCCAATCAGATATTTCTCATTGAGAAGCCACTGTGGTGGAGGCCCAAGTGAGCGTCCGTGTAATCATGTCTTTCCAATACTTGTCAATGAAGCAGGGGATAACCTACCTGGCAGTCTGATTGACTGGCCTCCAATGATAAAACTGTGATTTCTATTAAAATTTGCATTTTTATGAACTTTTGAAAAACTTAAGCTGAAGTGCTTTATGTGTTTGCTGCGTTCCTTTAATAGATTTACTCTGAAATATCTCCTTTGTAGTCTATCCTTGCTGGGGCTGTGCTATATAATGATAAATTACAAAAAATAGTAATAAAATGTTATTTAATGTTTTGTCAGTGCTTAAAGTACACTTAGAAACAATACAGGAGCAAAAATACAAATTCTTTGTTTATATGTGTGAGATATCACAGCCATATATTTGAACTCCTCTAAGTTCTGCTCCACATCAGAAAGAGCATACACTGCTCTGTTAATGAAAGACCATTTCAATTCAGACTGCAAGCTTCAATGGACCAACATACACAGGGCATGGTATAAATTTATAGCCTTCCGTTATTTAGTATATCATATCATAAGTTGTGGTCACATTTTCAAAACGTCTTCAGAAGTACATAAAACTGTTATTATCCTTACAAACTGGACTGAATGCATTTGTTTCAAGATATTTTCACAATACTTTTCAACAACATTTCAACAAAACTCATTACGTAGTATCAATAAATATTATTTACTTGAAAAATTGTCTCTCTTTCTAGATCTTTTTTTGGTACATGTAGGTGAAGCAGCCGTGGAAAGACACTTAGAGACAAAACTCTGCTCCCATATCCATTATACTGCAAAGGATTTCTTGAAAGCATCGATAGTTCATTTTTCGGCTAACTACATTTTGAAGACTATTATTATTTATTACCTAAAGTGCCAACAGATGGGCAGTTGAGAAGAAGATACTTAAATCTGTTTAGCTGTTGATATTTATGTAAAATTTGAGAACTTGGGGTTGGAAATGGACTATTAGCTATTACTAATATGGGTCCATGCATCAATAATTAAACGATATACTAGATAAAGTGATGGACATACCATATTCTGAATAAGATCCACAACTATGCTACAACTTTCTTCTTTTTTTTTCTCCATGAAACTAGAGAAATACTTTTCAAGTGGCTGATTAATTGTGTTTTTCTCTTCCAGATTCTTGGTGGACTTGTATGGATTTTGGTGGCATCTGCCAGAGTAGTAGACCCTTTATCACAAGGATGGATTATGTTTGTCTCCGTAACGCTATTCATTTTTACATTTATAACCATAATATTGTATGCTGCTGGAGTTCACAAAGGGAAGTCACTTTGGACAACTTTTGTAAGTACATTTTGAACAATATCTACTGGTATATATGTTATATTTATATATTTATTGAGGATATATATACTGGATATAATAAACAACCTTCTTCCTCTTTTAACTTTAAGGCAAGCCCACAATTCCATTGTTTCTGCTCCCTTGTATTTTTTATAAAATTTGAGAATTTTTAAATATTTGAGATATTTGTAAATTTCTATGCTGTTACAACCATTTAGGTTGTATAAATGTAGGATTCTTAGGTTCTTAATATATTTTTCTGATTGGGTGTACCTGAGGCATTTATATAATAACAGTGGTTAATAGATAATCTATAGATAATATATATATTAGACTTGTGCATTTGATTTCAAATAACTTGCTATTTGTCAGAATTCTGGGCATTTAGCAGTTAGTCTAAATTTTGCAACTCCAAATTTATATTTAAAATATTACGCTATTGTAATTTTCTTCTGTTTGTTACTGCATATCCATCACTAAAAATCTCTGAAGTTATACTTGTATCCATAAGTTGATATTATAAAGCTATATGCTATTGAGACCGGAGCTTGCTTGAAGTTCTATAGCATTAATTTGTTGCGTGTTTTCACTTATTGAGAAATACATCTCCATTTTTTTTACTGTACATAAGGACAAAGTTTCAAGCTCGGTAAGAAGCAAGAGTATATGGTGAAAAGTGAACCTTTTGGACTGTGTCCTCTGAACTTTTTCATAATTTTCTGTTTAAATATACTATTGTGTGATGATTTAGGTAGTGTTTCATTTCCCTGGATAGTGAATCCAGTGTTTGTGTAATAATGCACATGACATTTGTATTATCATTATGTTATGAGCAGTTTAACATGCTGTCAATCATTTGAGTGACAGTAGAATGTCAAAGAACTCACAAAAGCACAGTATTTTTAAAGCTCCAACATTGCAAATATCACTGCGATTACTAAAGTTACGGGGAAATAAGAGTTAATAATAATGGAAAGTTAGGTGTGAAAGGCTTAGGTTGGAGGAGTGTTTGGAATGAGAACTTATGGTCCTTTAGGGTTATTGGTTTTTGGGTTTGAAATCACGTGCTTTCAAATTGCTGTGGACTGCATCTCCCATTGGATTTGCAATGGCCAGCATCTCAAGTGTCCACAAGGGTTAGGAATTACCTTCCATGCTCTAAGGATACATTAACAGCATGAAGTACACTGATGTGACCAGCGGTAATGATGGAAGTCGTTATAAGCATCTCTTTAATGGTCCTGCTCTTTTGAATGTCTTGCCATAGCGGAGTCTCTGTAACTACAGGTAGGCATTGTAAGACAGCAATTTAATGTCACCATTTCTAAAATTATTAGCAACTTGCATTTTGAGTTTAGATGGTCACTTTTTTTTAATTCATATCATCTTAAGACAAAGAAGATAGAAAGCGTAGTTAGTGTTTATACTTTGTTTCTGTTTTTAAGCTTTTTATGAAGTTCCAGCCTATTCCATATTTGCTATCATCTAACAGTAAGGGTCAGAACCAGATTGTTAATTTGTAGTCCATATAAGGCCCAGGCTATGGCTGTGAATGGGCCGTGTTTGTGCTGGCAAGGGATCAAAAGATCTCCAAGCTTAGCCCTGTACCCCCTTCATTCGTTGAGGAAACTTCATGATCTGCTCGTCCAGGGCTGCTATCAAGAATCTTAGGGTCCCTTACACAACTCAAGGACTGGGCTACCGGGGGGCACCCCCGTGTCAGCCCACAGGACCCACCCCAGAGGCAGCCCACAAGGATAAGTAAAGTGCATGCAGTGTGCATGTGTAGTGAATGCAGTGTGTGTGTGTTTAGTGGAAGCAGAAGGTGTGTGTGAGTAAAGTTAAAGCAGTTGGATAAATATACTGAGTGGTGTGCAAAACCAATCCCAGTGGTAGGTTAAAGTTAAAGCAGTGTATGTATAGTGGATGGAGTGTGTGTGTGTGAATAGTGGATGCAGAGTTTGGGTGTGTGCATTGTGGATGCAGTGTGTGTAGTGGATGCAAGGTGTGCGTAGTAGATGAAGTGTGTGTTTGTATGTAAAGTGGATACTCAGTGTGTATAGTGGATGCAGAGCGTGTGATTATAGTGGATGTAGTGTGCGTGCGTGTCTTACATGCAGTGTGTATAGTAGATGCAGTGTGTGTGTAGAGGGTGAGGTAAGTGCAGAATCAGTACTGGATGCAGTGTATGTCATAGATGCAGTGTATATGTAGAGGATGCTATATCAGTAGCGTATGCAATGTGTATATTTGCAGTGGATGCAATGGGTGTGCGTAGTGGATGTAGTATGTGTAGCAAATCCATTGTGTGTAGCTGATGCATTGTGTGTGTGTTTAGTGGTTGCAGCGTGTATACGTTGTGGAAAAGTGTGTGTAGTGGATGTAGTGTCAGTAGTGGATACATTGTGTGTATGTGTGTGTAGTGGATGTAGGGCCACCATCAGATGACAACCATCTTCTAATCCCAAAAGTCCTCTAAACAACCTTCATCCACTACACAAATACTGTTTCCACTACGCAAACACATACTGCATCTACCTCACAAGTACACACTGCATCCACTACATACACAGTACAGTAATCCACTACACACATTGTATTTAATGCACACACACTGCATCCACTACACACATCATCCACTACAAAAACACACACTGCATCCACCTCGCAAGCACACACTGCATCCACTACATACACAGTACAGTAATCCACTGCACACACATTGCATCCACTTCACACAGCATCCACTACACAAACACACACTGCATCCACTACACACAGCATTCACTACACAAACACACACTGCATTCAATACACACTGCATCCACTACACACACTGCATCCTGTACATCCAGATTGCATTTCTATGTAGCAATACCCACTCTCTATATATGCATGTTTTGGGTATAAGGCTGTATTTGCTGTACCACCCTGATGGTGGCATTGTACACCTCAGTTGGATAAGAATCACTTTGAAAGCAGAAAGGTGCCCTTACACACCCTTTTAGCGCTTGGCATGTTTTGTATACATGAGTGTAACTAATAATATATCCCAGCACCCTTAGTTTTCAGTTGCAGTGACCTCAATCTTTTTTTCACTAGAGAAGATGCTCTGCTGGGATGCTAAGTCTAAGCTGGGCCATTGATGTTGTTACTTTGTACGTACCTGCATTGATTGCTTGTAATGTCTTCAATAAAATAATATTTTAATCCAAATCATGTATTTGAAATATATGCTAGGTAGCAATAATAAATGAATGTCTTTATTTCGGGTAACATATATTTTGTTTTTCAGGATGCCTTCTATCACTTTGTTTCAGCTCTGTTTTACCTGAGCGCGGCAGTTTTGCAAGCTTATGTCACTGTAGGTTTAAGTTATCTGAACATAGACTTTAAGACTTACCAACTAAACATTGCAGCAGTGGTAAGTACCCTAAATGTTATGTCTGTAAATGCTCTTATAGACAATAGAAAAATAATTTCTCTAAATTGAACACAGGATTAGAAAACCACTTAGAGCACTACACCTAGAAATGAATGGCGGTTTCCATTGAGCACTGTACAAGGCTGTTGCCCACTTACAGCTATTTTCAAGTTTGCTACCTGTTAAAGGCATGCAGTGAGTATTATATGAAAACTATAAAAGCCACACCTCAGATATTGGCTAGATTTGCTTATAATGAATTGACCGTGCTGGAGGTTTTCTGTTTAATACCCGAGAGCACTTCCTAGGTCTGCTGATGTAACATAGAGACTACCTGTTCCCAGCAGTAAGGAATCCTGTCAGACAGGTTGTGACACATGCTGGGTTTTAGAACGTGGAAGAGGTTGTCAATACACAGCCTTTCACGTTGAAAAGCCATAAAGTACCCTAAAACCAAGAGTATAAAGCCAAATTAAAGGGAAACAATATGCCAAAAAGTGCATTTTTGTTTAATGCATTTAATGTATTGGTTCAAAAAATAAAAAGTAATTTAAAAACATTTCCACAAATTTCTCAGAAATCTTGAAAACTTCCTGTTTGTTGGGCTTACTTCCTTATCATCCAATCAAACTCTTCTTACTTACGCAGGACAAATTTCTGTTTCCAAAGATTCTTATGATTGGTGGATTTACGGCTTTTTATTAAAAAAATAAACTTATTAGTTAAAGTTCCATTTATACCACTAAAATGGTGACTTGCTATATAAAGCTATTGCAGGCTAAATGTCTTGTCAGGCTCAGCCAAACTTTTTTTTGATATTGATTGGAGTTATATTCCACATAAGCTGTTTAGCAAGGGTCTGCATTATACCAGATATATTTATTCAAACTCCCTCTAGCCTCAGCTATCACTACGTATGGAATCTTACCATAGTATATCAGTTGGCCAATTCATGACTCAAAGAGGCAACCGTACACACAGAAAAAAAACCAACATATTTTTATCTACATTAGCATTTTTTAAAAGAAAGGATACATGGTCTTTGCACAATAACACTGAAGATGAAGTGATTATAGTGCCTAAAGTGACCCTTTAATTTCATTCATGCCACCATGGGAAAATGTGTTTAATTAATTTCATTCATTTGATGAAAGGTGACCTATTCTGGTTGTTCTAGCAAGAGAAGCGAGGTGAAGAGATTGATCTAAGAACGTGTTGAGAAGCATTTACTAAATTGTTCAAGAGGACATAAGGTGGAACCTTTGGCCAATATAATAATATAATAATATATAAATAAATAAATATAATAATACATAATATACAGATAATAAATCCATACCAATCTATTATTCAGTTACACATGTAGATTTCTGCATAATGTAAAACTCAAATGTGACTTTACTTTAGTGCGAATAAAATCTTAACGAGAATCCTGTTTTTATGGTTATTTTTTCTTTTCTTTTCAGGTTTTTGCCTACTTTGCCACATTTGTATATGTAACTCATGCCGTTTTCTCGCTGCTGAGATGGAAAAAAAGTTAATAATTCCACATGATTTGTGGACAAACCCAGCAAATAAACCATCTTAATACAGATTAAAATGTTACTGAATTATTTTCTATAGTTTAATATTGATGATATTGTCAGTATGTTTTTTGTGTATTTAGGGGTTTTTTTGATTTGTTTTCAGTCAAAATATCTACAATCACGCCAAACCCTAAACATGCAGATACCTACTCTGTATTTTATAGATTGAGCAGCATGTTAAAATGAATGCAGTTCACATAGCATTAAATGACTATAGCAAAACATCATTCAGCCATTGTTTTACTGATATGTAATGGAATATAACTGGAGGTTGAAGGGTTGTTGTATTATATTAATATATGTATAAATAAAGCATTTTTTGACATTAAACACAAGATCTGTATTCCACTTTTTGCATATGTATATGTATATTTATTTTTTCTTTTCTTGCACGTGACATTTATATAGTAAATGTGTGTATTAAGTGTGCATTAGGGATTGCCTGGCATGGGCACAGCCGAACTACGACTTACTGTCGCTTAGGTTGAAGGGCAAATTTCTGCTCTGGGTACCCTGTCCACCAGAAACTCTAACTTCTAGAGCCAAAGTGATCTTCACAAACATTGCAAAAGGGTCTCAGTTGAATTCATATTAATTAAAACAATTTATATAAACCTTAATGGGGACTTCTATAGATACATTTTTTGAAAAGTTGTTCTAACAGATTGTGATAATTTCTGATGTTGATCCAAGCTAATTACATTGAGGCCATAGTAGTAAACTTTTCTCACCCTCCCATTTATTTTTCACTACCTCTGCTGCCTCCACTCATTTAAAATACCCCTTCCGCTCCTCCCACAGTTCATTACTCATGCCTCTGCTTCTTTCTTTCCCTGGTACTGACCTAGAGCCGAATTAAGGTTGCCCAGGGCTCTAGGCATTGTGCAGCCATGGCCTCTGGTTCTGTGAGTAGTGCATGTGTGTGTTGGCTGAGTGTTGTCTGCATGGGAGAGGCTGAGTGTGTCTGTGTGTGCTGGTTGGGTGTTGGGTGTGGTGACTAAATTGTGTGTGTAGAGGTTTCTGAGTGTTGATAAGTGTTGTGTGGTCGAATGTGTAGGATCCCTGGTGGTACACTAGAGGTTGAGCTAGATCCTTGGTGATTCAGTGTGAGGTGCATCCCTAGTGGCCCGGTGGGGGAGCTCCATTGCCTACGCCAATATCAGAATAAGATCACTTTTAAATGTGCTTGCACAGATTCAATCAATGAATCAGAGCACCAACACCAACTCTCCCTCAGTGAAGGGAAGAGGCACAGTGCCATGCAGGAAGATCTTTCAATCTCCCTGCCCGCTTGAGGAGGTCCCCCTCAGAGCTGAAGCTCCAGGCCCTCGGCTACCACCTTGGTTGCCCAATGGCTTTGTTCTGGCCTACAGCTGGTATATTAAATATAGTCCCATTGTATCAGTCCTTGGTCCCCTAGTGTTCTCGATCTATACTGCCTCCCTTGGTAAACTCACCAGCTCCTTTGGCTTCCAATATCACTTCTATGACACGCAAATCTATCTGTCCTCCCCTGATCTCTCCCCGCCGCTCTTGACTAGTGTCTCTGACTGCCTCTCTAACTGGATGGCTGCTCACTTCCTTAAGTTCACCTTATCTAAAACAGAACTTCTGTTCTTTCCTCCCTCAAGTACTGCTACTCCCGTATCTGTCTCTCTCCACTTTAATGGTGCTACCATCAGCTCCACCACGCAAGCTCGCTGCCTAGGTGTTCTCTTTCACTCCGACCTCTCCTTCACCCCTCATGTCCAGTCCATCGCCAAATCCTGCTGCATCCATCTCGAAAAACATTGCGGGCTTCCGCTCCTACTTAACGCCAGATGCAGCTAAGGTGCTGGTCCATGCCCCTGTCCTCTCTCGCCTTGACTACTGCAATCAGCTTCTCAGTGGTCTTAAGTGCTCCCAACTTGCCCCATTGCAGTCTATAATTAATGTGGCAGTGAGGCTCATCTTCCTGTCTGCCCGCACGTCCCACGCCTCACCCTTCTGTCAGTCCCTGTATTGACTTCCAGTAAGATATAGGGCACAATATAAAATTCTGTTTCTTGCTTTCAAATCTCTACATAATGCTACCCCACCTGTCTATCCTCCCTAATACACAAGTTTGTTCCATCTATTCTGTTTGCACTCCCACCTCTGATGCTCTCCTTCAAGACTTCTCTAGGGCTGCACCGTTCCTGTGGAGCTCCCTTTCCTTTTCTGTTAGAAGCTTGCCCAGTCTCCACTCCTTCAAAAAAAATTTTTTTCACAAAAGCTTACCAATTAAACTGTTAATGGCTCCCAACTGATTCATCTCCTGCAACTGTCATTTAAAATATATATATATACTAAGTCTTTAGTGAATACTATTCTACCAATCTACTTCCCTAATACTTCGCTTACTTTTGTGTCACTTTACCCCACTCCCTCTAGCATGTAAGCTCATTGAGCAGGGCCCTCAACCCCTCTGTTCCTGTGTGTCCAAATTGTCTGGTTACAACATGTCTGTTCGTCCACCCACTGTAAAGCGCTGCGGAATTTGTTGGCGCTATATAAATAATAACATAATAATAATAGTGCCTTCCTTAGATAAATCATTTGAGAAGTTTTTTCTAACAGTTGGTGATCATTTCTGATGCTGATCCAAACTAATTAAATCGAGGCCAGAGTCTGAAATGTTGGTATAAAAGCAAAAATGCAATTTTTCTCACATATAGTAGGTGTGACATAAACAGCTAAAAATGTCAAATACCTTGCCTAAAGGTATTTGTAAGGACCCTGAAGGCATTCTTAACAAAATGTAAAAAAGTGAATACTATTCTACCAATCTACTTCCCTGATACTTCCCTTACCTTTTGTGTCACTTTACCCCACTCCCTCTAGCATGTAAGCTCATTGAGCAGGGACCTTAACCCCTCTATTACTGTTTGTCAAACTTGTCTGGTTACAATTACATGTTTGTTAGTCCACCCATTGTAAAGCACTACGGAATTCGTTGGCGCTATATAAATATAATAATAATTAATTAATCTTAATCAAATGATTTCTACATATCTTCAGCTTCTGTCCACTGACATAGGGATGCATTGAAAATAAAAACGTCCTTCAAAATGCAACACAAAAAAACACAAAGTATGAAGACTGTGTTAATAGTAAAACTTCAGTTTCAATATAGACGATATACACTACTGTGTCTTAGTGAAAGGGCCAAATTCATTTTTACACTTTGGACACAGTTAATTACTCTATTCAATATGATCCAGTTACATGAAATGGAATGTTAGCAATATCTGTCGGTAGCTAGCACGCAGAAACTGTACGGGTGTGGTAGTGACATGTGTTATGCAATCAGATTACAGGCTAAGATGTGTTAGTAAATACATAGATATCATAAAGTCATTAAGATAATTTATGACAGTTTTTTAATCTTTATCTGGTTTAATGCTCCGTACATGTCAATCACACGATAACATATTTTTAATTATTAGTAAAGCTAGGTTTGACAGAGTCATTCACTAAAGTATGAATTCAAGGTGAATTCAAAGTGAAATTCAAATTTAAGGTCCATATAGCCAACTATGCTTTCAGTTTATTTACTCTGACCTTAATTTTAAAATTCACTTTGAATTCTCACTTTAGTAAATAACCCTGTGAGGATTAAGAAAATTCATCATGACTTGATATAATAAAATGTTAAAAAAATCAGACGTGATGACAGAGGACGCTGAACGCCCACATGGTGTCGAACGCAGGTGTGGTGATATGAAGAAAGGAGGAAGCAAGCAAGTAATGACGGTGAACTGCAATTCGTAATGAGGAAAAGACAAAGCAATTGGAGAGAATCCTAACCTGATAAACCTGCCTTACTGAAGGAACAACTGACTAAATACCCGACGGAACACCTTGCTGATACTTCTAGCTAATTTTAAGATAAACCCAAAAGACAAATGAGTTTTAACACAACCGCAATACGCCGAAACCCACGTGGCAGGTAAAAGGAAGACGTAATACAGCGGAGTGAGTTTAAAATAATAAACGTAAAATCGTAAGGTGAAAGTAGACATGTGCACCAGTGAAATTTTCGTTTCGTACGAATTATTTCGTACTAAATCAAATGTAATTCGTCAATCCCGAATTTCATCTGCAAGCCATTCGTTTTCACACGAAATTCATTAAAAAATAAAATTTTGCCTATTTGGACTACCAGCTCCCTCCTTGTAATAAATAACTATTCCTAACCCTCCCCTGACTTAAAACCTATGGGGGTCAATATAACACCCATATTAATAAAAGGGAGGTTAAATCCTCCTGTATGCCCCTACTCGCGGCATGCCGCAAGTAGGGGCATGTCGCCTAAACAGCAAGCATCCAGTGGCTGCTTGCTGTCATTTCAAACTAAATATAAATCAGTATGAGGGTCAATATGACCCCCATATTGATAAAAAGGAGGTTAGACCCTCCCACGAGTAGGGGCATGTCGCCTAAACAAATTTAAAACTACTAGTGATGGGCAGCTAATGGGCAGCTACAGGTTAAATCCTGCCGCATGCCCCTACCTATGCCAGGTCCCTCCGGGTAGTAGGGGCAAGTCACCATGGGCTGCTCGCTGTCATTTAAAAATGAAAATAAAAATCAGTATTTTACATGAAGTGATAGAGAGCTACGGTAAGAGTTCATGTAACCAAAAGTTATAGCAAAAACTATAACAATGTTGCAATATGAAAAAGTAGCTATTTAGACCTAAATAGCTACTTTTGACACATACTCTTACCTGTAGCTCTAACACTTCCATATAGGATACATTTAAATCCAGTTTTAAATGACAGCGAGCAGTCAGTGGCTGCTCACTGGCATAAAACTAAATATAAATCAGCATGGGGGTCACTATGACCCCCATATTGATAAAAGGGAGGTTAAATCCTCCCGAATACCCCTATTCACAGCATGCCGTGAGTAGGGGCATGTCGCTTAAACAATGGGGACCCCTAGTCACTTTATTATTTGTGGTCCCCACCCGCCGGTCATGGATCGGGACCTGGGGGAAGACATTAAGTCCCTCCCATTATTTATTTATTTAGAGTTCCCACCCACCACTCAAGGGTGGGGACCTGGGGGGGACATTAGGTCTCCCCCATTATTTATTTATTTAGGGTTCCCACCCGCTGCTCATGGGTGTGTCCCCCATTTTAGTTATTAGTGCTCCCCACCATGGGGGAATGGGGGGACCTGTGTCAGGTCCCCCCTTATTGCACTAGGGACTGGGCAGCAATTTGTTTAGGCGACATGGCCCTACTCACGGCATACCGCGGGAAGGGGCATACAGGAGGATTTAACCTCTCTTTTATCAATATGGGGGTCATAGTGCTGCCGGCTCCCTCCTTGTTTTTTTGTTTTTTTTTGTGCAGTGTTATTTCTCCATGCTGTGGGGGTTAATTCCCCTGCAGCACAGAGTCTATTAAACAAATGAAATGAAATGAAAAGATAATGCATTCGGGAGTTGCCCTTTCGTTTCGTTTATATTTCGTTTGTAGGGCTTTCGTTTATGTTTTAGTAAACAAATACGGAAAAAACTGAATTTTCGGACTAAATCGTATTCATACAAAAACGAATGCACATGTCTAAAAGAAAGTAAGCTCAAGTTTAAGTTCGAAAGGCATATCACCTATGACCCTATGACCAAAGCCTCCTTTCCAACATCGAAACCAGCAGAGGTCTACACAAAGCAGCTGGCACACACAGAAAAGTATTAAAGATTACAATATCTTCTACATACAATGTTTTCTACCAGAAGCAGATAAGTAGAACGGAGCTCATTTATATTTTAACAATTCATCTCAGAAGAGAGACTGCGCTATTGCTACTTTCGCTATCTTATGATTGCGCAGTTTGCTTTTGTCTTCTTCATTTTCTGACCTGACTGATAGCATTTTGAAGCTACGAATATAAAAATAACAATCAGAACTGATGCTTTCTAGTTAATTCTAATTTATGAAACTGCATCTAACGCACAAAGTAAAATCCTGAATTGGAAAGAGTTAACAGTAAGAAGAAAGATACTGCCAGAAAGAACTAATATAATTACAACTGTTAATTGACTTTGCATGCTGCAACATTCCTTTTTTTTTTGCTTGTTTATTATTCAACTTGAAGTTAATGACTGGAATTAGATCATAAGGTAGTGGAAGGAAGAAGAAAGAAAAGACTGAAGACTTGAGATAGGGAGGGTGATAAAGGAGAAAGTGTAAGATAAGTTAAGATAGGCTAAAGGGCATAAAGGCAAAGGGTTAAGAAGAAAAGTAGGTTAGAGAGGAAGGAAGTAGTTAATACAATTTTTTTACAATTTTTTTATATATATATATAAATGTTATAGAGGCTTAAGATTAAGATAAATAAACTTAATTTAAATTAAAGGTATTACTAAATTTAAATGGCCCCAAAAAGACAGAAGAAAATAAGTCGATTAGTGTTTATTACTCTCCAAAGTCTGAATCTAATAAGCCAGTGGTGCAGAGGCGATCCCTTTCACCTACTCCTAAAGAAGGGCTTAACTTTATAAACCCTGGTAACAGCTCTGTAGTTCCAGACAATGAAGGAATTACCCAACACAGTTTGACAATTTTAATGGAAGAATTATATGTAAAGATTAATAACGATCTTAAACAGAACATGTCAGATTTAATCAGGGAGATCTCGGTCTCGAACACAAGAATTGAGGTTCAAGATGGAGAAATTCTTAAGGCTATAGCTGAGATGTCCCTGCTCCAGTCACAGAACAACTCTCTTGTTAATCAGCTAAAAGAGTTGGAGACTAAGGTTGTTGAGATGGAGGATTGTTCTCGTTGCAACAACCTTAGATTTAAAGGAATCTCTGAAAATATAAAACAACATAATCTGGAGAACTATATCAATGAATTTATATCTCAATACAGAGATCCACAGAGCTTGGTTCCATCCCCATTGGAAAGATGTCACAGAATATATAAATCAAGTAATTCTGAATATTATAGAATGAGAGATGTCATTGTTAGATTTATCAATGGTTCTATAATAGATCTTTTAAAGAAACAAATGAGAGCAAAACAAGATCTAAAAAATTATAAATTTGAGGGTATACTGGTTTTTCCTGATCTGTCCTTGGCAACACGGCAAAAACAAGCAGATTTTAAAGAGATCATGAAAAAACTAAAAAACATTACAGATAGGTGGGGATTTCCGACCAAGTTGATAATATCATTCGAAGGTCAATCAGTGGCGGATCCAGAGCCTGATCTCGGGAGGGGCACTTGTAGATTATTTAAAGAAATAATCCAGACACAATAACTACTACAGCTCAGTGTAGTGGTTATGGTGTCAATAGTGCCGGGACCCCCTCCTAGAGTAAGTAGTCAAACCGTTTAAGAACAGTTTGACAACTTACCTGAGGTCTGCTGGGAAATGGGGCGGTAGTAGGGCATAGGAGCAGTGGTGTGTGTGAGTGGTGCAATGTGTAAGGGGTGCAGTGTGTGTGTGTGTGAAGGGGTAGTGTGTGTGTGTGTGTGTGTGTGTGTGTGAAGGTTGTAGTGTGTGAGTAGGGGGGCAGTGTATGTCAGGGATGCAGTGTATGTGTGGGACAGTGTGTGTGTGTAACAGTTGCAGTGTGTGCGTGTG
>OW240913.1:303988819-304024781 GCA_933207985.1 Pelobates cultripes | reverse complement strand
GGGGGCAGTATGGGGGGGTAGTATGTGTATGGGGGGGCAGTATGTGTGTATGGGGGGGCAGTATGGGGGGGTAGTATGTGTATGGGGGGGCAGTATGGGGGCTATGTGTGTGTGTGGGTGTTAAGGGTAGGGGGGGGGCTTTTTTTTATAATATGTATCTTTATTTATTTAATTAAAAAAAACAAATATTCTATGTCCCCCCTCCCTTCTTACCTTTATTGAGGAGGAGGGGGGACATATTTTCATCCCTGGTGGTCCCAGTGGTATTTCCCTGGTGGTCCCAGTGGTTACAGTGAACTCTAGCCCGCGCTCCCGGGTTAGAGTTCACTCTCGCGAGATTTGGAGCGTTGTCGTGGTAACCGCGGCAACGCTCCAAATCTCGCGAGAGGAGGACCCGGAGGAGCTGCAGACTGAGCTCCCGGGTCCTCCCTCTCCCTCCCCTGCCGGCCGCCAGCACAGTGCCTGCGGACCGGGGAGGGAGATCTCTGATCTCCCCTCCGGTCCACAGGCACATTGCAGGGCTAGCGCCTGCATGTGCTGACAGGGGAGGGAGACCGGCGGATTTCTCGGGGGGGCAATTGCCCCGTTGCCCCCCCCTGGATCCGCCAGTGAGGTCAATATATTATCATGAATGATCCCATAAAAGATTTATCTAGACTCAAAGATATGGGTATAATGGAAGTGTGGCAATGTCGCGAGGGAGGGGGGGACCTATTAACCCTATAGTGCCAGGAAAACGGCTTTGATTTCCTGACACTATAGGCTCCCTTTAACCCCTTGACGACCGATGACGGTTCAGGACCGTCATCGGAAACATCCCCTTGAGGACCGATGATGGTCCTGAACCGTCATAGCGGTCCTGGGGGTACTTTCCTGAACGCCATCGTTCCCCCGGCGGTGATCAGCGTTTCACACGGTCCAGGGAGACTGCCTGTCTGCCCAGACAGTCTCCCCGTGGCAGATTAGGACCGCGCAGCCACGTGATCGCTCGATAATGTGGCCGCAATAGATGCCTATGTATCTGCCTGCAGGGGGACAGGGAGACAGGCAGTCTCCCTGCAAGTCCCTGCAATCAGAAATAAAGTAAAAAAAGTCAGTGTAAAAAAAAATATATATGTGTGTATATATATATATATATATATATATATATATATATATATATATATATATATATATATATATATATATATATATATATATATATATATAAGCTATATATACACACATGTATTATATCAATATATAATATGTATATATATATATAAGATATATATAATGTCATACTAAGTGTATTTTTATATTTATATATACATATATTAATATAAAAATACACGTATGATTAAATTACACACGTATATATATATATATATATATATATAATAAATATGTATATAAATAAATATGTATATATATTTAAATTCTACATGCATATTTATGTAATATTTTTACATAATTAAGTAATTTTATTGATTGCAATTTGAGGGACATGCCTGACAACCCGGGCCGAAAGTCCAGAGAATTTAATTTGCTAGCACTGTGTTTAAACCTGTAACTTTCTATGACGCCCTAAAACCTGTACATGGGTGGGGTACTGTTTTACTCTGGAGACTTCGCTGAACACAAATATTAGTCTTTCAAAAAGGTAAAACATATTACAGCGATGATATTGTCAGTGAAAGTGAAGTTTATTGCATTTTTCACACACAAACGGCACGTTCACTAATGATATTATTGCTGTGATCCGTTTTACTGTTCTGAAACACTAATATTTGTATTCAGCAAATTCTCCCGAGTATACCAGTACCCCACATGTAGAGGTTTTATAGTGTTTTTGAAAGTTACAGGGTCAAATATAATGCTTGATTTTACTTTTTATTTTCATTGAAATTTGTCAGATTGGTTATATTGAGAGCGTAAGGTAGCCCATGAATGAGAATTACCCCCATGATGGCATACCATTTGCAAAAGAAGACAACCCAAGGCAGTGGCGTACACATGACCCATGGGGCCCCGGTGCAAAAATTGATCCGTGGGCCCGCTTACTTTCGGTAGCCGGTCGGTGCATAACACATGCGGGCACCTGAGTGCGCGGGGGTTGCAGGGCTGCGACCAGCGACAGCGGTAATACACACACGCTTCGAGGACCACCACAGACGCAGATCACATCAGCTCAATGAAGTGGTCTGGGTGCCAGGTGCCTCTAGTTTTAACCCTGCAGCTGAAAACATAGCAGTTTCAGAGAAACAGCTATGTTTCACTGAGGGTTAATCCAGCCTCTGGTGGCTGTCTCATTGACAGCTGCTAGAAGAGCTTCCGTGATTCTCACTGTGAAAATCACAGTGAGAAACGTCCATAGGAAAGCATTGAGTAATGCTTTCCTATGGGCGGTTTAAATGCGCGCGCGCGCCTCTTGCCGCGCATGTGCATTTTGGAGCTGAGTGGCGGACACTGGGGAGACACACACACACACACACATACACTAACACACACACACTAACACACATACACTAACACACACACACACTAACACACATACTCTAACACACACATACACTAACACACACTAACACACATACTCTAACACACACATACACCTTCTACACCAACACACCATGCATGGCACGTACGCTGAAACACGCACCGGCCGCACGTACGCTGGCTTGCACGTACACAACACTAACACCCATCTGCGGCTTTCACACACATGCACTAACTTACCCATAACACACGTACACTAACACACATACACTAACACACACACACTAACACACACACACTAACACACACACACACTAACACACATACTCTAACACACACATACACTAACACACACTAACACACATACTCTAACACACACATACACTAACACACATACTCTAACACACATACACTAACACACACTAACACACATACTCTAACACACACATACACTAACACACACTAACACACATACTCTAACACACACATACACAACACACACTAACACACATACCTAACACACACATACACTAACACACACTAACACACATACTCTAACACACACATACACACATACTCTAACACACACATACACTAACACACTAACACACATACTCTAACACACTAACACTAACACACACACACTTTTTTTCAAATTTAATCCCCCCCAGCCTCCTTACCTTTTGGAGTGCTGGGGGGATTCCCTGGGGTCCAGTGGTGCTGCTGACCCCAGCGGGCGGGTGGCCGGGCTGTCTGGGCGGCGGGCGCGCGAGGGAGCACTCACTGCTTCCTCTTCAGCTCCCTCGCGCGCCGTGTAGGGATGCCGGCGCCGGAAGATGACGTCATCTTCCGGCTCCGGCATCAGTGCGGTGCGCGAGGGAGCTGAAGAGGAGGCACGCAGTGTAAAGTGCTCCCTCGCGCGCCCGCCGCCCAGACAGCCCGGCCACCCGCCCGCTGGGTTCAGCAGGGCCAGCCTCGGGGGGCCCTGGGCTGGCAGCCTCCTAGGCCCCCCAGGGGAAGAGGCTGGCCCAGTGGCTATATACCGGGTCGCAGGGTCGCACGACCCCTGCGACCCTGGTATGTACGCCACTGACCCAAGGTATTGCAAATGGGGTATGTTCAGCCTTTTTTAGTAGCCACTTAGTCACAAACACTGGCCAAAGGTAGCATTTTTTGCATTTTTAACACACAAACAAATATAAATGCTAACTTTGGCCAGTGTTTGTGACTAAGTGGCTACTATAAAAGACTGGACATACCCCATATTGAATACCCTGGGTTGTCTACTTTAAAAAAATATGTACATGTGAGGTGTGATTCGGGGATTTATGACCGATAACAGTGTTACAATGTCACTATTGATAAATTTAAAAAATATATATATTGAAACAGCAATTTCCTATTTGTACTTATAGCCTATAACTTGCAAAAAAAGCAAAAAAGCACGTAAACACTGGGTGTTTTTAAACTCAGGACAAAATTTTGAATCTATTTAGCAGTTTTTATCATTAGCTTTTGTATATAATTAAAAGATTTTTAAAGTAAAAGTCCAAACACTTTTTTTTTTCAATTTTTCACCATATTCTATTATGTTTTTCAAAGGAAAATATATGACATGATACAAATAATGGTATGTAAAGAAAGCCCTTCTTGTCCTGAAAAAAACAATATATAACTTATATGGGAACAGTAAATGAGAGAGCGGAAAATTACAGCTAAACGCAAACACCACAAAAGTGTTAAAACTGCTCTGGTCCTTAACGTACAACATCGCAAAACAGGCCGGTCCTTAAGGAGTTAATATTCACAAAGAGGAATTTTTGAGAATATATTAAGGATAATTAAGGATAGAGTAGTAAAGTCTGTGATTAACACAGACCACCTTGGAGCAATTATAACTGACAATTAAGATTAAAAGTATTCTTACTTATTGAAAGACTTTATATGTGAATAATACGTTGAAGCACATTTTTTTTTATATTTATTTTTCTTGTTGAACATTGATACTACACCCTGTTCCAAATTATTATGCAAATTCTATTTAAGTGTCGCAAAGATTAAATATTTTGTTTTTCAGTTTAACCCATGGATGGCATTGTGTCTCAGGGCTCTTTTGATCACTGAAAACAATCTCGGACACCTGTGATAATTAGATTGTCAGGTGAGCCCAATTTAAGGTGAAACTACTAAAATAGGGTGTTCAACATTATTAAGCAGAGCACCATTTTCATGCAATATGGGGAAGAAAAAGGATCTCTCTGCTGCCGAACAGAGTGAAATAGTTCAATGCCTTGAAATAGCTTTTGATTTCAGTAAATATGCTGCAAACACAACAAATGACAATTTTCAGTTCTTTACAACCTACAAAGTGTTTTGAAACTTATTGTGCGTAATAATTTGGAACAGTGCATTGTAAGGTTTTTATGTTTAAAAAAAATACTGTAATCATTAGGAAGTTTGTTCAATACAATTTGAATTGTACTCTTAATAGTAGATAATATGAGAATAATGCTAACTTTTATTTACATCAATTATTTAGATAAATGAGAAAAATATAATTTGCATAATAATTTGGAACAGGGTGTAGTGAGGAGATATCTGGGTCGCTGCCCATCATTCATGCACCTTCCACTGCTGTTTCTGGGTTCTTCTTAGCTTATCATTTACCATGTTATACGATTAACCAGTTAGGGGCCTCCTAGGGGAATTCTCTTGTTATGTAATGCTTTGTTGTTTCATACTTTTGTTTCTTGATTATACACCTGTATATTTTAAGCATGTATCACAATCTACATGTCTAGCTAGTCTTCCTCCTTTATTAGTTTAACATCTGATTTCATTATATACATGTCAGTCTCGCCTGCTTTAGCCTATTATTAATATACAAAATTTGAGGTATTTGTTGAATGTTCGTGAACTGCTATGCACTCTCTGTACATTATGCCTTGAAACCTATACTGCATGCTTTGTCATTCTATTGGCCGTTCTACTGAGCTCAATAAAACAAAGATTGACAAAATAAAATAAAAAATTTACACTGTAAGTGCTGTCTCTTTATTTAGCTCTGTCCGTCTATCATCTAGCTATCTATCTCTCATATATTATTGACAGGGCAAGATTAAGAGCCCAGTGGGCCTGGTGCTGACAATTATGATGGGCCTAATTACAGAATCTTATCGATCAAAAACACTAAAACAGTCATACCTCCCAAGCGTCATGTATCTGATGGAGATGGTGTTGGAGGGAAACTCAAAGGATGCAGCTATCCGAAAACACGTACCCTATGCTAATCTCTCTCTAATTCCTTTTTTAATCTTTAAAGTATATCCATACGCCTAACAATAGTGTCCAGTGAGGCAGGAAATCAATGGGCAGGGTAAAAGGGTGTGCCACTGGCACGAATCACGTGACCAGACCTGTTAAAAGGGGTGAACATGCCCAAAAAGGATGCATGTCAGGCTGCCTGCTAATCATGCAGGCTGTCCAACTAAGGGCATACTATGCAGGCAGAACCCTGAGCTTGACATAAATGCATCAAATGATGCACCTACTCCAAGCTTTCTAAGGACTGTCCCTTAGCACATGTCCACTTGTCTCCTTACCTTCTTACTAGCAGGCAGAAGTTCCTGGTATATAGTCTGAGACAGAGAAAAGGTGCATATAGTGAGTGTAGAAGAAAGGGGACATTCCACAGTGTTAGAGAGACCAAAGTCTGCATTACCTAAACTAATTTTATTGTCAGCCAGTCCACACAAGTTTTGTTCCCATTCATCCCTCTTAAGCTTCAAAACTTAAAGGGAAACTATAGTCACCAGAACAACTACAGCTTATTGTATTTGTTCTGGTAAGTAGAATCATTCCCTTCAGGCTTTTTGCAGTAAACACGATCTTTTCAGAGAAAATAACTCCATGGGCCACTCCTTAGATGCTGCTAGAGGTGCTTCTTGGGGAAGTACTGCCTAGTGTGCAGCACTGCTATTCAGTGTCTCCACCCTCTGCATGCAGACACTGAACTTTCCTCATAGAGATGCTGTGATGGAATTTCGGTGAAATGTAAATTTAGTAGGCCGAGATTTCCACGTGGCATATGTAAGTACACATGTATGTTGTATCAGTTAGTTAGTTACACGTAGCTAAGATACTGTCATCAATGTACTGAGCATGTGCAGGAATGCAGGAACTGAAATCACATTCCTTTCTCCTTTGTTTCGGATGAGCCATGTGGTGCCCATTTAAGGAAATCCAGATCCTTTCCACCGATTGGTTAAGGGTATGTGCGGGTGCAGCTATTAATGGGAGGAGTTATAGTTCTATACAAAGTATGTACTCCATGTGTTCGGCCCTCAGACCTGTTTTGGCACATTAGTTCATCTGAGACCCGATCGGTATGTTAATAAAGACCTTTTACGTCCTGAAGACCTGCATCCATCTCTCTGTATCTGGCTTCTGCAAGTTTACTCGGTTACATCTTTGGTGCATTGGGTCCGGGAACCTCATCGCACGGACGCTGGCGCAGAGATTTGAAAAGGTAGACTTTTACCAACGTTCTCTACGGCAGCACCCCTGAACTTCTGCGTGGACATCCCTTCATCTCGGCGCCACTGGGCTTCTTCCCCCTGGAGATCATCGGCCTTTACGTAATAAGTACCGGGGTGCCCCGTCGATGAGTGTGAGCCCAGGTTCAGGAATGAAGAGATAAGACTGATACCGTTAGAGCGGTAGGCCCACAAGGGGTTTTATATTTGTAACCGGTTATTGGACTGCCCCCTCCCTCTGGAGGGAAGAAGCGAAGGCGCAACCCTTGTCTGGAAATTAGACACTCTGTAGTCAGCCCGTCTAATATAGGTGGTTTGGGTCAGGCTGAATCTTGGTGTAAATAGTTCATGCCAGACACCGGTGTCCTGTCTTGACTAGTGTGTCTAGGTGTACATTTCGGTCGCTAGGTTGGGGAGGCCGACGAGACTAAGCAGATTCTGGTGTACATTCCGTCTGCTAGCTCTCAACCTATCTTGGCTAAGTGTGCTCTGTTGTAAATTCAGCCACTAGACTATTGATAGAGTAGATAGACTAAATGAGTACTGTTGTAAATTCCGCCCACTAGTTCGCTATATGAGGTGCTTGGGCAGCGTAGACTAACCGAATCCTGGTATAAATAGTTCGATAGTTCTCGAGGTGCTGGCCAATTAGAATAGTTGGGATTATTGTAAATGTTGTTAAATATACTGTAGTTGGTGAATTGGATGTCCTGCTAGAAAGCTTGAGCTCTGCCATCTAGTGGGAGTGTAAATTGTGTGTATACTGTATAATAGCGCACTGTATTATAACCATTAACATGTACTATAACTACTGACGTTCAGTAAAATTACTAAAAACTGTTGTCTTATGTTATATGTGTAACACCATAACTGTTACTAACTGATCTGTGACTTTAAAACTGTACCATAACCACTTGCTAACCGTACCATAACCACTGATTGTAAAGATGATGTTACTAGAGTGTGATATAGTCGGTTAGTTCAAAGTTGATTTATAGTGTGGATAATTGTAGGGTTTGATTTATAGTTACAGAGATAAGTATCTAGTGTTTGGTAAATCTTTGTGAGTGAGACGTCGTGATATCACTGTATGTACGAATATTCTCTGCGTGTTTTCATGTGTGTGTGTTTGGCCTAGCAACTGTGCCACGTGGTGCTGTTGCCAGGGAAACAAGTGTGATCGTTGGAAGTGTGTTTGGGGTATTGTGTTTCTTTGTATTAGACGCTCCGTTGCCAGTATGCGTGGGTCTGACTTAAAGATTGTTGATCCCTTGTCATGTATGTTGATTAACTTTGCAAAGGGATATAAAGTTTGTGATTTTGGGGTGAAATTATCCCCAAAGCGTTTGAGTACATTATGTAGTAGAGAGTGGACTATTTTGGTGACCGCATGGCCTCCACGTGGTAGTCTTGATCTAACTCTAGGACAACGTGTGCATGCGGCTGTATCTAGTAGGCCTGAATTCTATGATCAGCTTCCGTGTATTGATTGTTGGAAACAGATTGTGGAAGAATTGCCTAAATGGATTAAGGTATGCCACGAGGAGCAATGTCGCCTCATGGTGGCCAGGACTCGCCTGTCCATCAAGGCCGCAACCCCGCCCATTTTAGACTCTCCCTCTGAGTTTGAAATTCCCTCCCCACCCACTTACTCCTCCTCCAAGGTTAGAGGAGGTGCTGCTGGTGTTACCACTCCCAATGCCCCATGTTCCTGCCCACTCATTCATCTAGTTTAGAGCCCAGCTCACTTGCCCTAAGTCCTCCCCTTCCGGTACCTACCTCCACTAGTTCTATATATCCAGAATTAGCGTCACTTCTGGTTCCTGGTCAGGCTCCTCCCAGCCCGGCCTGCAACATCCTGTTGACTGAACTTCCGCCCAGTAAAATTAACCCGCCTCATTCTCCTTACCTTACTACCCCTAGACCGGAACTTACTATTAAACAGCCTTGCCGAAGTCCTATATTAACCCGACAGATGACTGGTACCCTTCAACCCCGACATTACCAAATGCCCCTCCGACTTACACCGGCCCAAAACACGTTGACAAAAATGGCCAAATACAACGGGCAGATCCTGTGTTTGTCTATGTCCCCTTCACCACAACTGATCTATTCAATAGGAAGACTCATAACTCTTCGTATACCGACAAACCTCAAGTTATGACAGATTTGGTTACCTCCATTATACAAACACACAATCCCACCTGGGCTGATTGCCAGCAATTATTATTAACTTTATTTAATTGTGAGGAAAGGACCCGGATTAATCAAGCGACTATTAAAGCGCTTGAGGAAACGGCAGCTGGCCAATCCAGCTGCATGGGCTGCAGCCCATTATCCAAATGTTGACCCAAATTGGAATGTGAATGGTGCTGACATGCCCCAATTAAGGGCTTATCGGGAAGCCATTATTGCTGGCATGAAGGCAGGAGGGAAGAAGGCAATCAATATGTCAAAAAGGTTGATGAGTCACCTTGTGCCTTTTATGAAAGATTATTAGAGTCATATAGATTGTATACTCCTCTTAATCCAGAGGCCCCTGAGAATTCTCGAATGATCAACTCAGCATTTGTCAGCCAGGCCCAAGGTGATATTAAAGGAAAATTGCAAAAGTTAGAGGGATTTGTAGGGATGTCCATATCACAGCTAATGGAGATCACAAATAAAGTATATATGAATAGGGAAACTGAGATAAAGCGGGAGGAAGACCGTAAAATGAGGAAGAAGGCAGATATGCTAGCGGTAGCTATCACAAGTGTAGAGAGACAGGGAAGGGAGGTGAATAAAGGAGTTGAGAATAGGCTTAGAAAGGGACCTTTAAGTAGGAATCAATGTGCATATTGTAGAGAGGAGGGACATTGGAAGAATGAGTGTCCACAGAGAGAGCATTATGAAAATAATAGACAAGGAGAGAGAAGAGTGCGGGGTGGTTATAGTGGTAGTTATAGAGGAAGAGGAAGTTTTGGAGGGAACGGTGAAAATAGTAGAGTGAGTGTTCAAGGAGATAGATATTATCCACCTACTCAGAGACCTAGAGAGGATAGAGAGGATAGAGATTTTGTGGGTCTGGCTGACACTATCATGGAAGACTATTGACACTGACCGGGCTCCATCTCCCTTGGCCGAGCGGAGCCTATGGTCGATGTAGAAATAGGGGGAAAGAGAAGTTCTTTCATGATTGACACTGGTGCTGAACATTCCGTGGTGACTAAACGGGTAGCTCCACCTTCAGGAAAAACTATAACTGTGATAGGAGCTACTGGAGAAAGCGCAGCTAGAAGAAGAAGCGAGCATCCTTGCACATAGGTAGTTTGGAAGATGATGAGTGGCCTCCCCAACGCATTATTAATTATTATGGACCTGCTACTTGGGCAGAAGATGGTACCTATGGATATAGAACCCCAATATATATGCTCAACTGTATTATAAGACTACAGGCGGTGGTTGAGATTATCACTAATGAGACAGCTCAAGCACTTAATCTTCTAGCTAAGCAAAATACTCGGATGAGATCAGCCATCTATCAAAATAGATTAGCTCTGGACTACCTATTAGCAGTAGAGGGAGGTGTATGCGGAAAGTTTAATCTCAGCAACTGTTTGCACATAGATGATGAAGGGCGGGCAGTGGCTGAATTTACAAGCCACATGGTTAAACTGACGCATGTACCTACTCAGGTCTGGAATGGGTATAATCTTAGTAGTTGGTTTGGAAGTTGGTATGAGCAGCTTGGAGGGATTAAGGCGTTAGTAGGAGGAGTAGAATTCATTATATTCTTATGTCTCTTTCTGCCCTGCCTAATTCCATTAGTGGTCAGATCTATACATAGTATCATAGAGAGTACTATAGAAAGAAAGACAGCTGCTCATGTAATGGCTGTTTATAGATATGAATCCCTAGCCCAAAGAGAACATATTCAGGATGAGGAATGCTGAAGGAGTTTGTGATGATGCTAAGATGCTTACAAGGTCTGTTCTGGTCCATGGCTACTTGAGAGGTGTTGGTAAACTATGATTGGTAATGCATCTGGAATAATTTTGTATCAGAGGCATCAAAGGGGGGAATGTGATGGAATTTCGGTGAAATGTAAATTTAGTAGGCCGAGATTTCCACGTGGCATATGTAAGTACACGTGTATGTTGTATCAGTTAGTTACACGTAGCTAAGATACTGTCATCAATGTACTGAGCATGTGCAGGAATGCAGGTACTGAAATCACATTCCTTTCTCCTTTGTTTCGGATGAGCCATGTGGTCTGCCCATATAAGGAAATCCAGATCCTTTCTACCGATTGGTTAAGGGTATGTGCGGGTGGAGTTATTAATGGGAGGAGTTATAGTTCCTGTTTTGGAACGTTAGTTCATCTGAGACCAGATCGGTATGTTAAGAAAGACCTTTTACTTCCTGAAGACCTGCATCCATTTCTCTGTGTCTGGCTTCTGCAAGTTTACTTGGTTACAATGCTGATTGGCAAGGGCTATGTATGTAAGAGTATGTGAAGAGTAGTTAGGGTTGCCACCTTTCTTGGACAAAAATACCAGCCTTAAATAATTTGCATAATTAATTATGTATGCGTGACATCACATGATGTAAATCACAAGGAGTGACATAAGAGAAAATTCTGTAAAATCACCAACAAACTACTCACAGTTTGATTCTACTGTATAGATGGATTGCTCCCAGTGTCTCCCTGTCTCCCAGTGTCATAGTCTTGCAAGTCACCCAGTGTCCATATGTATCAGTGTCTGTGTCTCATCATCCCCATGTGTCCCCAGGTCTCCCAATGTCCACTAGTGTCAGTGTCCCTATGTGTGCCCTAGTGTCTCAGTATCCCAATGTCTCCCTATTGCCTTTCTCCCATCCCTCACTTACCTGAGCTGTAGAGCTGCTGTCTGGACTCTATGTGCTTTTTAGCTGCTCCCCCACAGACCAGTGAGTAGTAGAGAGGCAGGGATATGCTGCAACTTCCTATCCCTGCCTCTCTTCACACACAGTGACCTCTAGTACATTTTTTTTTTCCAATGGGCCTATTCCATGGGCCTGGGCCTGGAGCTGCAGCTCCATCAGCCCCTATGTTAATCCAGCCCTGATTATTGAAAGGAGTAATTCACTTGATTTTCTTTTGTCTTAAATCGTTATACATTTCTAGGATTTCTAAAGTAGAAACAAGCTAATTTCATGCATTAAATGTTTCACAGAGCAAAGCAAATTTTAAATATGTTTTTTTGCAGCTTCAGGCAAGTGTAGTAGATGTTGTTAAAAGACAGAGTACTTAATTAAGATCTAGACCAGTATTTCGATTTTACGGGAATTGACGAGTTCCTTGTGCTTAGTCATGTTATATTTAAAGCAGTATAATCTAAAGTTGACATCCCATTACAAAAACTGTATTGTTAAAGAAAAAACACTTGTAAGACCAGACTTTTTGACTTGGCAGTTAACTAGTATAAATATTTGGTAACCGATATCCCCTGGTCTTGTTACAGCTTAAACTCATACGCCACAAAATTAGGTAAGTATAGTGGTTATGGTTTAAGGATTCGGTCTAAGACTAAGGTTCTGTCAGTTTTTGTAAAAAAAAAAAAAGGGGGGGGGGAGATTCTACTAGCATTTAAAGGGGTGATGGCAAAGAGTGAAATTTGTGTAAAGGGTTTACAAAAAAATTATCACAAACCTAACAGAAAGGGTTACAGATAACTAAGGAACACATGAGACATTAACTAATTTAGCAGAGAACCGAATAATTTAATAAGGAAGCAATTATTAAGATGTAACGAATAGATACTGTATAATATCCCAAAAAGGGCCAGAAATGGTAATGCTAAACACCTAAAAGTGTACCTCACATACACCAAATAACAATATAACACAAATAGGAAAAATATACCACACCAAAAACAGTGATAGTATAAGTTAAAGGGGTAGCACACCAAAAATACAAAACATACAACCTGTATGTAATAAAGAGCAATTCTTGAGAAATCTAAAAATATGAAAAAAATTGTACAATAGTGAAGTATGTAAAGAACACCAAGCTCAATCCCGGAGGTAGGGAACTTACAGACAGTATAGATGATCTGCGCTTATCTCCCTCTTATAGGGTATCTCAGGGCAGCACTGTGATTTCTTTTCGTAGAGGATTTTGATGTCGATCAAAATATATATAGTGAAACTCCCATCCTCAAAGAAAGAATATGTATATAGAGTAGTATTGTAAACAGCAATATATTTATTAATACTGATTGCACTTACATAAAAATTGACGCCAGCAGATTAGTACTTCCGCATTTCGTCTAGCTCTCATCCGATTGGATGAACGTGATGCCGATCACGTTCATATTTGCGGACATTAGGCATTTCCGCGTTCCACCGTGGAATGCATATCATCAAAGGCTCTGAATGGGTCTGTTCCGCGTTCCAACGTGGAACGCACTGCATCTGCAGGGAAAAACACAACAACCAAAAAAGAGAAAACGAAGGGAGAACCCTTCTCATACACAAAAACTAGGCTATTATAAAAGATATATATATAATGAGTGAATGCAGAAACCATATTAGTTCCATATAAAAATGATCTTATGTAGTACACAGATATTCATATATCCAGAAAAATACAATCTTTTATATATACGATGCATAGATATTTTACTTATCAAATATTGATTAATATGTCAAAAATAAAAGTATCCATCTAAAACATACTTGAAAGAATAAATGAAAAAATAAAAAATATATGATAAAATACAGAAAAAAATACAGAAAAAAAGAAAAAAAATAAAGAAAAATATAAAGAAAAAATATAATACAGAAAAAAATATAATACAGAAAAAAATAGAAAAAATACAGAAAAAAACACATGATCAAGTTTACAAGAAATGAGAGAGGGAACAGCGGAAACAGTAGCAACTTACAGAAATTCTTAATTAAAGAAGTCCTGTTAAATCAATTTCTTGATTAAGACCTGTCTTTAAAGTTTTAAGGGTATAGATCCAAAAAGCTTCTTTATTTAGCTAAATCATTAATTCTACTTCCCCCTCTCCAATTCATAGTGACTTGATCGATACCAATGGCAATAAAAGTGGACCAATTAAACATACTACAAGTATTACAATGATTGGGAACACTATGATCTACTTTTTGTGTCCTAATATTGTTGAAATGTTCTCGAAGTCTGATATGTAGTTTTCTAGTGGTTCGTCCCACATACTGGGCACCACATCCACATTGTAACAAATAAATTACAAATGTTGACGTACAGTGTATAAACTTCTTAATATTGTATGTCTCATTGGTATTAGACCCCATAAAAGACACAGTTTTTCTTTTTTGGTAAGTACAAGTAGAACAGGCCCCACATTTGTGAAAACCCAGGGTTCTTTTTAGCTGTAAAAAATTATTTTGTGGACTCTTAAGTTGTTTTGGTAAAAGACTCGGTGCCAATTGTTTTTTTTTAATTATCTGCTTTTCTGTATATAACCACCGTTTTTTCAGGTAACTTTTCTCCCAAAATCTCATCTTTTTTCAAAATTGCCCAGTGTTCTGGTGACTGTAATGTCCCTTTAAGTACTCAATTAACATTAAAAATTCACCTTTAGTAAATTAATAGACATATATACATTGAGCAATAAACAAAAAAGTTTTAATATAGGTGGCTACCATTGCATTCTTTGGTAAAACAGTTCATTAGGTATTCAGTATGTATTCGCGTAATTGGTCAAAGGTCAAGTAATAGATAAAAACCCTAAATCTAAACTAAAGACTTATAAAAAATATAGTTAAAACAATGTTCCTATAAAGTTAATAGATAGCTAACAGACCAAATCTATAAAAGAATAAACTGCTCATATAGCAGTATCTAACATGAGTATGTCTACTGTCTAGTTTGCACAAAACAAGAAAAAAGGTTTTAAATGCCAGTATAGATCCTTTCCTAAAGCAAAAAGAAACGCTAATTAAAAATAATAAACAAAGCAATTTAGTGCTGTCAAAAATTAACCTCCCTAACAAATATATACACTATTTAACTAAATGTATTTTACAATTACTACCAAGAAAACCAGCCACACCAGGCATAGCAGATAATATCATTTTATTTAGGAAACACCAGTCCAGATCCCACATAATAAAATTTGACAGAAAGAAATTAAATAAGGGAAATGACTTAGCCGAGCTTAAATAGAGGCTGTCATGACAATTAACTCAATGTAGCAGTGGAGTAAATAGGAAGGGAAGAACTTAACCTACCGTAAGTAGGATGGAACAAATATTATTTAATAGCCCTTCATGGAGAGTCCTAATATGACTGACCCTAAACTAAGGTCAACGCTTAACAAGGACCTTCCTATTTACCCCACTGCTATATTGAGCTCATTGTCAGGACAGCATCTAGTCATTTGCCTAATTTGTTTTCCTTTATGTTCTATTTTATTAAGCGGGATCTGGACTGGTGTTTCTTAAATAAAATTGTATTATCTGCTTTGCCTGACTACTGTTTGCTACATTGTTTAGCAAGTAATCCAGCTGCCTATGTAAAGCTGGCCCCTCTACCATACTAAGGCGCGGTTTTCCCTGGGTGACACTCATTAGGGGGATGACATTTAGGGGAAAACTGAGTTGCACTGTTGCCCGGAGGCCTAATATCTCGGTGATCGGCAGGAGGGGAGCGCACAGCACTTCCCTCCTGCCAGTCACTGCATGTAGCGTGACTGAGCAGACGGACCATGGTAAAGGAGCTTATGTATTCTCAACACGCTCTCACAGGAAGTGCTCACTGAGAGCTACTAACAGCTTCCTGTCAGGCCAGATACAGGAAACAGAGGCTCAAACAGATACACAGAGGAACAGAGGGGGACAAAGAGACATATAGAGGGGCTGGGGGAACAAACAGACACACAAAAGGACGGGGAGCACAAAGAGACACACAGAGAGGATGGGGCACAAAGAGTCTCACAGAGTGGCTAGTGGTCACAAAGAGACATACAGAGGGGCTGAGGGGGGCAAGAGACACACTGAAGGGCTGGGGGGCAAAGAGACACACAGAGAACTGGAGAAGGGGAAAAATAGACACACAAAAGAGTTAGGGGAGAAACAGATGCACAAAGGGCTGGGGGAAGAAAGAGACACACAAAGGGGCTGCAGGGAAAAAGAGGCACACAGAAGGCTGAGGGTGGGACAAACAGACACACAGAAGGGCAGGGGGAAGAGAAAAACAGAGGGGAAGGGGAAAAAGACGCACAAAGGGGTTGTGGAAGAAACAGTTGCCATACACAGGATTCGTCCCAGGTGCCAATTGCTCTAGGTACGCCCCTGCCCTTTACATTTGGCAACATGAAAAAAATCCACTGTGTTCCTTTTTTTTGTAACAACATTTTTATTGGAATTTCAAACAGTAAAACAAGAGAAAAAGACAAGGTTAAAAAAGGAAAAAGGAAACGGGCAGAGCTCTCGGTAATTGCATAATGATCTTGATTGTATATTGATACTGATAATTACTTATGGGCTGCATGCAGGGTTAGGTGATCAATGTTTTAAGCTTTCAATACAACTATCTATCCTACTTAGCCTTGTAGAAAAGGTCAGTTGCACAGAGGGTTGTCTTTGACTTGAGCCCATATGTGGGCCTCAGTTTCTTTCCAATATCGAGCTAGTAGTACCTTGCCTGCAATAAAACAGTGAGTAATCAAAAATTTGTTCAATTTCCCCATTTTGGGCCAAGCTAAATGTAATAGAGCGACTTGCATAGTTTTAGTATGGCTGATAACACCCATTTCCTCCAATAAAGCAAATATCCCATTCCACAGACTTTTATTAGCTTTGGAGCTCCACTAGTTATGGAAGTAAGTTCCAGCTATTTGGTTACATCTCCAACAAACGTTAGAATAGTTGGGATAGATCTTATTTAGCCGAGCTGGGACATAATACCATCTGTTAACTAATTTACACTGTGTTTCTATAATTTAAACAGTAGATTGATTTCATAACAGAATAAAGAACCTCAGACCATTTATCCTTGTCAACCTGACAGCCCATTTCCTTATGCCACCTTTATAATGCTGGGGAAGGGTATTTTGGGAAAGTTGTGCCTAGAACTTCTGAGAAACCAGTAATTGGTTTTTCAATACGTTCTTGTTTAAGTAGTTTAAACAATAGCGGACTAATATTGGTGGAGGGTTTTCTTATGTACATATTCAGAAAGTTTAAAATTCTTTAAAAAAGTAAGAAGGTCTTAAAACCTTTCAGGTTTCATATATAAACACAAAGATAAATCACTGTGATTACAGCAGCAGTAGCTTAGTATCCAACAGCTCAAAATACATAGTAAAAACAAAGAGAACGTTACCTGCACTCTGGCCTAAATCCCCATGTACATTTAAACAAAATGGAGGCTCTTTAGTTTCATTCCAATGGCCATTTGAATATATGAGCCCACCTGCCACGTCAAGGCAAGCCTCAAAAGGTGAGTTACTACACTAGCCATTAGATATGCTGATATCAGCCAAGGATCTCCAGTAAGACAGGAAGGGGTATTTTATAAACCCTTTCACATTTAACCCTTTATAGGGCTTCTACACATACAATAAACTGTGCTGGTATCAGATAAAGTGTAAACATATCTAATGAGACACGAAGGGGTGTTTTATAAACCCCTGCATACTTATTAACCCTAAATAGGGCTACAAACCATACAAATCACCTTGCCGGTATCAGCTAAAAGGCAAATGTATCTGTCGAGACAGGAAGGGGTGCTGCCCCTACATACTTATAAACTCTTAATCCCGGTTTCATGCCTTTTGGCTGTTGTAGGGGGGCTGGTTAACCTTTATTAAATCATTAATAAATACAAAACAAAATGAGATAGAACGAAGATTTAAACAGCACAAACCAGCACAAACGTAGCACTAACCAACCAGCACAGTTTCATGTTGTTTGGCTGCTGTATGGGGGCTGGGTGACCTTTGGTCATTTAATCGGTAATAACTAAGAAAAAAAAATTGCTATTATCTTAGTAATAAAAGCAGCACAAATCTTAATTTTTACAGCACAAAACAGCACAAACATAGCTCTAACAAAACACTGTGGATTTTTTTATTTGTGCCAAATGTAGGGGTGGCCAGCTTTATACAACCAATGTAACCTCCTACTTGTCTGCTTTCCTTGGTAACAATAGCAAAATCCATTTTGTCATATAGTGTGTATATTTGTTAGGGTGGATAATTTTTGACAGCACTAATCGACTTTTTAAAAATTTTTATATTATATTTTTGAAGTGCAAAATTGCTTGAGGTGCCCTAACAGCATTCCGCAAGCTAAGCAACACATATAGATAACATTAGGGCACAGGAGAACATTTGCAAAACTTTTATAATTAATAGCTTGTTGGGTGTTCATGACCTAGCTGTAAACAAGTGTGCAAGTAGGTTAAGTGATAGACTAGCTAGACATGTAAAAGCAACAGGAAGATTGTGAGTGTAACGGATCACCTGGCACCCCGACTGGGTACTTCAGTTGAAGGATGCTCCTAGCGCTTCCTGAGGACTCCAAGCACTGCAGCAGACACCACAACCACCGAACCGGAGAAGCATACGAATGCTCTCAAGCATATGAATACTGTAAGCAGCTGAACAGGAAAAGCATACAATCAGCTTACACTCCTGGCAATCAGCATACAATCCAATTCCCCCAATAACGAGAAGACACTTTGTTTTGAGGTCAAGCAGAACTGACTGTACTGGCACATACAGCCTCTTTTATTCACAATCCACAAACATAGTACTACACAGAGCTTTGAAATATAACCAATCAATCCGTACAATACACACAGACACTCCCACACAAAATCCTCCCCTCTGCCTGTGATATGATTACTGAACACAATGGTTAATATAATTATCACAGGAAGAGAAATACAGTATTATAAAACATATCCCAGGGAGCCCAAAACATGCAATAACCCCATAAACCACATATCCAAAATTCACCCAGATCCGTTCAGTAGTTTGGAAGATACAGTTTAATGCAGATTCCGCAGAACATATACAGGCTATATGAAAAATAATTACTGTATAATGTGTCCCCTGTTGTATAGTTTAAAACTACTGCACGATGTCTTTGTGTACCAAATACCGCCGAGATGGCATCATGTAGAAAAGTCCAAACAGTGTCTGTGAGTTAAAATGGCCGCCATCCATTGTTCTCACCATGTGCTTCATCCATTGTTCTCACCATGTGCCTCTGATACATGAAATGGTGGCCACCACAGTTTGTCTGGTAGTCTATCCATCCGGACCAACAGATGAAACACATGGGGAACATTGCAACAAACGAAGGGAATCATAACAATATGGACAATAGTCATATTTGTGCACAATCTCCAGTTTTGTCACAGGGCACAAATAGTGTTTTCAAATGCCATATATCCCAGGGCCATAGTCAGAAGGTAGGAGGCAAGCAAGCAGCCCCCTCCAAGAACACATGGCGAGGTCTGTTCCGACACAGTGAGGTGTATAAGGTGCTAAACTGTGTGAGTTGAATGAATTGGCTGTAATGCCACCAGGCCCCAGACCCCCCTAAGACGTTGTGCCCACAGTCCAGGGTCCCTGCTACATAGACATTGGTGCCCCCTGGAGAGAATCAGACATTCTTCTGATGCCACATGTGGGTTCCCACTGGTTGACTCGCCATATGTTCAGGATGGCGTCTTGTGTGCGGTGAGCCAAAGCCTGCTCTTAGCCCCAGGCCGGTGTTGAGGGCTCACTGAGTCCAAGTCCACCCCATTGTGAGACGTGCAGACGATCTAGGTGGGCAATCAGCGCCGGTGGCAGGTACTCTTCTGCTTGTGTGGGAGATGCTTTGGGATCGAGCCCCTGATGGCCCTCGGCCATGTGGGCGCACCTGAGGTGCAACCGGTGCTTGAGGAGTAGCTGTGCCTGGAGTGGCCTTGGGCTCCCCTTATCCACCACCCCCACATACTGCTGCGTTTGACAGGTTTAGAGCTTGTCTTGCAGCCAGCGTGTTCCAGAATCTTTGAAAGATTTCAGCCAGTTTCTGCAGGGACCGCTCTACATCGCCATTTTGGTCAGAGTGCTTGTGTTTGAGGAGTGGGCTGTGTGCGGCTGCAGGGTGTTGCCTGGGTGACCAGGATCCAAAGGAGGGGTTACGGGGTAGCTTAAGCCCACAGACCTGAAGTTGTGGCTCGTGGTTCAGGAGATCGTCCGCCTCCCCCGATTTCCGAGTGTGCAAGGCCTTACAGACACCCCAAGGTTGTCCACGTCGTGGGTCACCCCGTCAGACTCTGCTCTGCTGCCTGGGTCTGTGAGATTCAGGAAAAGGCATTTTCGTGTGCCATGAGTGGGCTATGAGAGCGGTTTATGCAAGCTGAAGCCGGAGCTCTCCCACAACATGTCCGCCATGCGGTTTAGGCCCTGCCCCCTTGTTTATTATTTTGAATTAGTGTTTATTTTATTTCCTCTGAAGGAAGGATCTATACTAACATTTAAATCTTTGTTTTCTTGCTTTATGCAAACTAGACAGTAGACATACGCATGTTAAATACTGCTATATGAGCAGTGTACTCTGCTAGCTATCTATTATCGTAATAGAGATATATTGTTGTAGCTATGTTTCCATAAGTCTTTCACTGATGATGCCTAACAAGGCTGAAACGATCATCTGGGGTTGCTGTATCTCTCGTGCAGAGAGAACTTGCTGGCATTTCGGATCTGGACTGCCCGTATGGGTGGGACCAGTCTGATATGCTTCAGATATGTTCTCTCTGTAATGGTACAAGATGAGCTAAAACCAGCTTGAGTTCTGAGCGGGGACCCACCGAAGGGCAGGCTATTTCAGCTGCTGTCCGTTCTCAGAATACTCTTGCGACCCATTTTTTGCTCTCCATAAGTCTTAAGCTTCGATTTAAGGTAACGATTCATATCTTGACCTTCCTTCAAATTACTGTAATTAATACATACTGAACATTCAATGGAATTCTAAGGAGTTCTGATATTTTGTTCCCTTTTTGTGGGTATTAGTTATGTTTCTAATTTGGTTAGTTATTATTTGGGTTATCCCCATTCTTGTCCTTACTACATGACTGTTATTGGCCTCTTGCACTTGAAGAGATCACTTTTTTCTTTCAATATTCTAAATATATATATTGCGATCTGATGAGACATCCAGTTGTTGAAATCTCCCTGTTGATCTCAGTTTTATTTATGATCAGTAAACAAGTTCTACAACTCGTGGGTCAGGTCTGACTTCATGCCATACCAAAGCTAAAAGAAAGCTGAAAAAAAAAAAAAAAAGCTGATCCACAGGTTACAACAATGGCTCTAAATTCAGAGCTTAGTAAATATTATTCTTAGTCTTTGCTTCAGTTCTCCCACTCCCGTTCACTGCTCTCTCACTGGGGCACTGGGGCATCCTAAATATTCCCCTTCACATTCATTGTTTGATCGAAGTCTCTCTGATGTTTCCTGCACAGTTTCTCTCATTCACGGTTCGCTGCAAACTATCAGTACACCCTGCAATCTGATTGTTTTACCTCCAGACAACCTCTCACATTTACTACTTCAGTCTATGTCAGAGACTGCTCTTATCATAAGAGGCGTATCTACTGAAAATAGCACATATGGCAAACATTCAATTGCACCCCTTGTGGCTCTTGCCCAAACATAATTACATAGTAACATAGGCTGAAAAGAGAAATGTCCATCAAGTACAGCCTTCCTCACATTTGTGTTTTGCTGTTGATCCAAAAAAAGGCAAAAAAAAAACAAAACACACTAACCAATTGAAGCACTTCCAATTTTGCAACAGACTAGGGGGAAAAATTCCTTGGATCAAGGAGCTATTACCCTACATTAAAAATTATATCACTGAATATTATGTTTTTGCAAGTATGCATCTAGTTGCTGTTTAAACATCTGTACAGACTCTGATAAAACCACTTCTTTAGGCAGAGAATTCCACATCCTTATTGTTCTTATGGTAATAAAACCTTTCCTTTGTCTTAGACCAGTGGTTCCCAAACTTTTTAGGTTCAAGGCGCCCTTAATATTTCAATATTTTTCCAAGGCGCCCTTAGTCAAAACAAATTTCTAGGCATAGGCGTGCGCACGGGGTGTGCCGAGTGTGCCAGGGCACACCCTAATTCCCGCAGCACGCCTATGGATTGAGACCGGCAGGGCCCACAGCAGCATGGAGGGAGGCAGGAGAGTATCCAGGGAGCTCTAGCCAGCAGCTCCGCCGGGTTCCTCATGCGAGATCTGAGCGTTGCGGCGGCTCTTTCTGTGTGTAACAGTAGTGTACATTTAAAAAAAATAAAAAAAATTTTGACTGTAATAGATTGAATAGCAGTTAGTTTTCTGAAAGCGTGTGTGTCAGGCCTACATCGTCTACTCTGCCAACTTCTGCCACTGCACAGTGCCACTCATATCTGTTGTCACAGTAGCTTGCACTAATCGAAAAAAAAATGACAGGCAGAGGCAGGCCACCCTGCAGGGGCCGTCGTCGTGCTGTGATTCCCTTTGGCCCTAGAATAATGCCCAGTGTTCAGAGGCCACGTACCCTGAACTCGAAAAGTTCTGAGGACATAGTTGACTGGCTAACACAGGACACCCAATCTTTTACAGCTTCCGCTCGGAACCTTGATGCACCTTGGCTTTTCCCTGGTTATTCTGAATTCTGGTTTCCCTGACTTGGCTTGTGTAAACGGTATTGTGTATTTTCTGGCTTCCTTGACCTCGGCTTTCCCTTTGACCATTCTCTGTCTCTAGCGTATTAGTCCGGCCATTCTAAGGTCCGGTTTACGCTCTGTCCTTTTATTTTCCTTTTCTTGCCTATGTATATGTTTACATAGTTTCTGCGTGCTGGACCACACTAGTAGTCGTGACATTGGGATTAAACTGATAAGAATAGTACTACTTAACACACCACTCCTATCTGGTGGCACATTAGATTGCACGTGCAGTCCCCCAAATTTGAAGTAGAAGGACCGACCAAGCATCTTTTTCCATCTCCCAGTTCCTAAAATCGATGCCATATACACGTCCCCTGATAAGGGACGTAACAGGGATTAAACTGATAGGAATAGTACTACTTAACACACCTTATAATAATGCAGAGAGAGGAGTCTGAAGAAGAGGAGTCAGAGGAGGAAGGTGGCTTTGAGGAGATGGAAGACCAAACACAGCAGGTGTCCCGGGGGCTTGTTGTCACCTTTTGGGGACCCTTGGTGTTGTACGTGGCTGGGTGGAGGAAGAGACGTTCAATGACATCAGTGAGGACAAGGAACGGGATATTGCTAGCTTGGTATCCAACCTTGTGCAAATGGGGAGTTTGCGGTTGTGCAAATGGACTGTTTGCGGTGCGTTAAACGGGGAGTTTGGTCTGTCACTGTGAAGCGGGCGTAACCCTTACACTACCTGATCGATACAACATCATACCTGATGTTTTAAAGCACGATATTCTTAACAATTTAGGAATGTTAGGTGATTTATGCCCTTTATGGATTAAAACCAGACTCTGCATCAACTATGTAATTTTCCATAGGAGTTTTGCCATGGATCCCCCTCTGGCATGCCACAGTCCAGGTGTTAGTCCCCTTGAAACAACTTTTCCATCACTATTGTGGCCAGAAAGAGTCCCTGTGTGTCCCTATCTGTCAGGATTACTGTTTGATCCAGCACGTAGAACTGTACAGCACGGATGACAAATAAGTAACGTATTACCGGTCCTTAGAATGGCCGGATTTAACGTACAAAGAATAGTAAAAAATACTAGCCGAGGTCAGGGAACACAGAAAGGGACACAGCGACAGGGCCGTCTTTAATAACGAATGGACCCTGGGCAAGTGTTTGCTTGGGCCCCCTGTGCCCTGCCGCTCTCGCCCCTCACTCCCTGGTATGCAATCACGGCATCCATCCCAACGCAGTGGCGGTACTAAAGTAGAAGGAATTTTATTGGGACCCCCAATTGCAAGGTTGGACTAAAGGTAGTACCCCATCTGTCGTGCAACTCCAACAATGCTTTGACAGCTGGGACTCTACCAATTTCCCATGCTTGCAGGGTTGTATTTAGCACTGAGCCATGTTAGTATGTTTGAATGTAAGCATGTGTTTGTATGGAGTATGTTTGTGTGAATGTGTTTGTATGTGGTACTGGAGTTTGAATGCAAGTGTGCATTTATGTGTAGTGTTTGTTTTTGAATGTAGGAGTGTGCTTGTATGTAGTGTTGACGTTTCAATGCAGGAGTGTGTTTTATATGTAGTGTTGAAGTTTGAATGGAGGGGTGTATTTGTATTTAAAGTTGCGGCTCAGATGCACAGGTACACACTCTGACGCACAAGCAGATACACAGATACATACACTGACTACATACAGATAAACAGGCACATACACTGACAGACACATTGACACAGGTACATATATTGACACACACACAGACACATACACTGGTAGACGTACTGACAGACATACTGACACTGGCACATATAAAGACATACTGACACACAGACACATATACCGACATACTGACACACACACACAGACACATACACTGATCAACATACTGACACACATACACTGACAGAAATATTGACACCCACACACTGACAGATATACTGACACCCACATACACTGAGAAATACTGACACACACACACAGGCACATACACTGACACACACAGACTGATATACTGACACACACACACACAGACATACTGGCACACAGACAGATATACTGACACATGCATACACATGCACTAACAGACATACTGACGCACTGACAGACATACTGACACACACATACACACAGACAGACAGACATACTGACACACACACAGACATACTAACACACAAACACACACACTAACACACATACACTAACACACACTAACACACACTAACACACACACACTAACACACATACACACACACACACACTAACACACATACACTAACACACACATACACAACACACATACACACACACTAACACACATACACAAACACACACACTACACTAACACATACACTAACACACTAACACACATACACTAACACACATAAACACACACATACATACACTAACACACACATACACTAACACACACATACACTAACACACACAAACACACACACTAACACACAGACACTAACACACACAAACACTAACACACAAACACTAACACACACATACACACAAACAAACACACACAAACACATACACTAACACACAAACACACTAACACACACATACACCAACACACACAAACACAAACACACCAACACACACAAACACCAACACATACACCAACACACACATACACATTTTTAGATCCCCCAGCCTCCTTACCTTTTGGAGTGCTGGGGATTCCCTGGGGTCCAGTGGTGCTGTTGACTTGGGCGTGTGGCAGGAAGGCGGGAGGGAGACTCAAAGCCAGCGCCTCGCTAGGGATGCCCGGCCGATGCGACCATCTCCCTTCGGCATCAGTGCGTGCGCGAGGGAGCTGAAGAGGAAGCAGTGAGTGCTCCCTTGCGCCGCCTTCCTGCCCGACCGCCACCCGCCCGCCGTCAGCGGGCCCACGGGGCAGGTGCCTCGGGCCCCCCAAGAGAAACTGGGCCCGGGGCAGCTGCCCCGTTTGCCCCGCGTAAAGACGGCCCTGCACAGCGATGAGGAAAGCCAGGAGTCAGGATACCAGAATATAGAGAAGTCAATAAACAAAACCAAAGTCAAAAACCAGGTAGAAAACTATAAACAGGAACGCGCTCTCGGACAACCACAAGGCAAACCACGACAGGGCACTGAGCAGGCTGAGAACTGGGCCTAAATACCCCTCCTTTAGTTCTGATAGGCTGTAACTGGCCTTTGACCCAAAGTCAGTTACCAGGTTTCATTTGCATAATTGCTGCTCAGCATTAACCCTTCTGTGGATTAGGTTGCTGCTCGGTACAACTTTTCCTGTGTGGACAGTAAATGTCATTAACCACTTTTCTATAAGCGGATGAATACATGACACCAGGTTTCATTTGCACAATTACTGCTCAGCATTAACCCTTCTGTGGATTAGGTTGCTGCTCGGCACAACTTTTCCTGTGTGGACAGTAAATGTCATTAACCAAATTTCTATAAGCGGATGAATACGTGACACTATCGAAGTCTATGGCGGTTCGCCCGGTTCGCCCGTTCGCGAACATTTGCGGAAGTTCGCGTTTGCGAACCGAAAATTTTATGTTCGCGACATCACTACCTCTCTTGCTTCTTTGGGCCATGATTTGCAATTTGCTCCTTTTTTGGTTAGGTTGGTTATAGGAGAAATTAAAAAAAAAAAACCCTTTAATAAATTAGCAGTAGTAATTCGCAAAACCTATAAAGCGTTGTGTAGTTTTAAGGCCCTTGGGCAACGGCCACTGTAAGACTGCTTCCAGCTTGCGGGGGTCCATCTTGAAACCGGACGGAGATATAACATATCCAAGAAATTGTATCTCCGTTTGGTCAAACTGGCATTTCTCCAGCTTACAGTAGAGACCGTTCTTTAACAGGGTTTTGAGTACTATTCTCACATGTTCGTGATGTGTCTCTAGGTGTGGGGAATAGATTAGAATGTCGTCTAGGTACACTAAAATAAACATGTGGAGGTACTCTCTTAGGACATCGTTAATAAAATCCTGGAATACCGCTGGAGCGTTGCATAATACAAACGGCATAACCAGGTATTCGTAATGTCCCATTCTAGTATTAAATGCGGTCATCCACTCGTGACCGTCCTTAATCCTGACTAGGTTGTACGCACTTCTGAGATCGAGCTTAGTGAAGACTCGAGCTCCTTTCAACCTGTCGAATAACTCTGATATAAGGGGAATAGGATAGGCGTTTTCTATCGTAATCCTATTCAAACCCCTATAGTCTATACAGGGGCGTAGGTCTCCTTCTTTTTTAGAGACGAAGAAGAACACAGCCCCGGCGGGTGAGGAGGACCTACGGATATGGCCCTTTCTGAGAGCATCCTTTATATACTCCTCTAAACAAAGGTTTTCTTGGGGGGATAGAGCATACACTCCTCCCTTTGGAGGCATAGTGCCTGGTAATAAATTTATGGCACAGTCATAGGGTCTATGTGGTGGTAACCCCTCCGACTGGACCTTGTTGAACACCTCCTTTAAGTCCAAATACTGCGGTGGTATTTGTGTGGTCAGGGGAGGTGCAATGGGAACATTGATGGTACCAATTGGTTGTGGCATCTGCTTTAAGCAAACACCTCTGCATCTCTCACCCCAACTCACAATCTCTCCTTCAACCCAATCTAAACGTGGATTGTGTTTCTGGAGCCAAGGGAAACCGAGTATTATCGGACATGTAGGTGAAGATATGATTTGAAAAACCATCTCTTCAGAATGAAGAATACCCACTGAGACAGTGATTGGCTGAGTTTCGTGTGTGATGAGAGGCTGGGTAAGAGGCCTTCCATCAATAGCCAATACTGCTATGGGTCTCTCTCTCTGTCTTAAGGGCAGGAGAAACTTTGCAGAGAATTCTTTGTCTAGGAAATTCTCTGCTGCCCCAGAGTCAATCATAGCCTCACACTGTACGGCGGTCTTCTTAAAAGATAAGGTAACTCTGACAAGGAAACAGTTCTTAGTCAATTTAGGGGACATATACATCACACCTAAGGTCGTTCCCGTACGTGCCTTAGGTGCGGAAGTTTTCCGGCTGAACTGGACATGAAAATCTTTGATGTCCCTTCTTGTCGCAATACATACACAACCCTTCATTAAGTCTGTGTTGTCTCTCTGCCTCAGTGAGTTTAGCAATACCTAATTGCATGGGTTCTGGTTCTGGAGGTGGAGCTTGGCTAACCACCACTGGGTTAGAGAAACGAGGGGCTATAGACGTTAGGACGTCTATTATGTTGTTTGTTTTTCTCTCTTTCTCTGAGCCTGTTATCAATATCTATCATATAAGCAATAAAGTCATTGAAGTTAATCGGAAGGTCTCTAGCTGCGGTCTCATCCTGTATGCTCTCAGCTAAACCCTCTGAGAAAGCAGCCACCAAACCACTATTGGTCCAGTCAACCTCGGACGCCAATGTTCTAAACTCTATGGCGTAATCAGCTACAGAGCGACTGCCTTGTTTTATTCTCATTAGAGCTTTGGCAGCGTTCTTTTCTCTGTCTTTAGGTTCAAAAGTAGCCTTAAATGCTGTTAAGAAGACACTGTTATCATGGGCTATTGCGTTTCCACTCTCCCATAAGGGGCTAGCCCAGGTTAAAACCTTTCCTGTTAATTGGTTCATCAGATAGCCAATTTTCGATCTATCTGTAGGGAATGAACTGGGGGAAGTTTCGAAGTGGTACTCAATTTGGTTTAAAAAACCTCTAAATTCTTTTGAATTACCTCCATAACGAGGGGGAGGTGAAAGGGTTATGGAAGGTGGTTTATGTGGCATGGGAGCCACTACAGGTGGCGGAACCACATTTGGTACAGGAGGTGCCTCTAAATAGGCAGTTCTCTGGAGCAAGGTATTGAATGCCTGGGCAAATTGATCTAACCTGTGGTCCATATCCTCCACCCTATTCTCACAGGCAATCATATGTTTGCATAGTTCTGCAGGATCCATGGCCCTGTCGTAATGTCACGACTACTAGTGTGGTCCAGCACGCAGAAACTATGTAAACATATACATAGGCTAGAAAAGGAAAATAAAAAGGACAGAGCATAAACCGGACCTTAGAATGGCCGGACTAATACGCTAGAGACAGAGAATGGTCAAAGGGAAAGCCAAGGTCAAGGAAGCCAGAAAATACACAACAGCGTTTACTCAAGCCAAGTCAGGGGAACCAGAATTCAGAATAACCAGGGAAAAGCCAAGATCAGGATACCAGGAAATCAGATTCACAAAGATAAAGCACTCTCAGGAAACCAGGAACAGGAAACCACGACAGGGCAAGGTACTGGGGTGAGCTAGGGATTTAGATATCTCTCTCTAAGGTCTGATTGGTCAGAGGGCGACCTCTGACCCCAAAACGTGTGTGCGCGTTGACGTCGTGACGTCACGCGCACGTCAGCACAAACTTCGGGGGCGGAGCTATTTTTAGGCGCGACCACGTGGTCAGCGCCATTTTGGATCCGGGCGCGAGGGCTGGAGGATGCATGGAAGCAGCTGTCGGCTTGCCAACGAGCAGGTAAGCTCGTTCTGTTGGTGAGGCTGTGCCGGTTGGGCACAGCCTTGCAACGCGGCGGGTTGGCAGCCGCGACAGCAACACCCTGATCTATACTTCTACTTACTTCTTCATAGAATACAATCAAGGATTTTGAACCCTTTTTGAAAATAGGAACCACATCTGCCTTCCTCCAATCCTCCGGAACACGTCCTGAAAGAAAAGAATCTTGAAAGATTAAAAACAGAGATTCACTTAGTTCTACACTTAGTTCCTTAAGTACTCGTGGATGGATACCGTCAGGCCCTGGAGCTTTGTTTATAATAACTTTCTTTAGTTGCTGCAGCACCTTGTCTTGAGTTAATCGATTACAATTATTCTGCAAGTTTTTAGTAGCAATCATTTGCACATCTATTGCCATGGGTTCTTCCTTAATATATACGGAGGAGAAATAGTTATTTAAAATCCCTGCCATTTCCTGGTCTTTATTAACACCCCCATTTCAGTTTTTAGTGTACCTACACTTTCATTTTTTTTTAGAATTTATGTTGGTTTTGCTCTCTTTGGCTATCATTTTTTCATTATGAAGTTTAGCAAATCTAATTGCCTTTTTGCATTGTTGGCTTCCTTATATCTTTTATAGGATGCATCTGATTTGTCCGATCATATAATCAGTATTCCATTTGAGCATTATACCAACTTTGCATTATTGCAGAACTTATTGTGATGAGAATACCTTGCATATAGTGGTTTTTAACCCCGTAACGCTTTTATGGCATTCTATGCCACCTGCATTATAATGGTTTTTAAACCCGTTGCAGCGGCATAGAACACTGTAATGGCTTTGAGCCCCAGCAGCCGCAGCTTACTTACTTCAACAGTGATCCACTTCTCAGGGAATACCTGACAGCCTAGGCAGTCCCCCTCTGGTAAATCAGGCCCCCCGGGTCATGTGATTGCTCTGACAGAGCCAAAAGTGCAAAAAACAAATATGAACCCTAACTCTGGCCAGTGTTTGTGACTAAGTGGCTACTAAAATAGACTGGACTTTTTTTTTTTTTTTTTTTAATACCCTGGGCTGTCTACTTTTTCAAATGGTATGACATGATGGGGTTAATTTTCATTCCTGGGCTGCAATACGGTCTCAAAGGCAACATAATTAATCTAGCAAATTTCAATGTGCAAAAACAGAAATGGGCAAATCTTGTATTTGGCCCTGTTGCTTTCCAAAACACCATGACAATTGGACATGCGGGGTACTGTTATACAGTGATACATTACTGAACAAAAATGTGAATGTTTTAGAGCAGTAAAATGTAATGTAAAGTAAAATGTATAATACTGATGACATCATCAACGAAAGAGCAGTCTATGAGTGAAAAATGCAAAAAGAAAAATATGAACGCTAAATTTGGCCAGTGTTTGTGACTAAGTTGCTACTAAAAAAGACTGGACATACCCCATTTTGAATACCCTGGATTGTCTACGTTTTCAAACTGTATGCCATGGTGGTATTAATTTTCATTCCTGGGCTACCATAAAGTCTCATATGCAACATAACGAATCTGGGAAATTTCAATGTGTATAAACTTAAAAAGAGAACTTACTATAGTTGACCATGTAACTTTCCAATGCCCCATAAAATACCATACATGGGGTGTACTATTTGTGTTCAGGCATCACTGAACACAAAAATATGTGTTTTAATGTAGTAAAAACTTCCAGTATTATCTCATTTACAGTTACAATGTCATGCAGAACTTGAGAAATAACAACATTTCTTAATTTCTCAATTTTTTTATTCATATTGGTGTGATATGAAAGCTTTGCTTCTCCTGAACAAAATTATATATAGTTTTGCACTTAACATGAAAGACGTAAATTTATTATGATTGAACAGTGATATATAACTCAAACTCCAGGTTTTGTTTTGATAAGAACTTGTGCAAATGCCTCCATCCTTAAGGGGTTAACAGCAATGTGCAAAATTTACTGCAATTATAAACCTGCTCCCCTGGTTCAGACACTGACTAGATATGTACAGTTCATTTAAATAGAAATTTGGAAATTTGGAAGCATCTGAATTTCTGAATTCCTTGTGAACTGAAAAGAACCAAGAAGGAAAAATGTTGTAACAAATTTAAATCATTCATTTTCACAAGGATAGCAAACTAGGGAGTTATCTATTATGCAGCTGAAACATGTTGTTGTTTTTCTCGTAATTTTGACCTTTTAGCTATTTACTATATGGCTCCATAATTTGGTATCCTTACGTGAGATAACGATAATTAAAGATACCAAATTAATGTAATAGGATGTATGTACTAAGCAACTGAAACAGCAACATTTATTAAAGGGGCATAGTAGATATCTCCTTAACCCCTTAAAACCGGAGGACGTACTATTACGCCCTATTCTAAGCGGTTCTAAACGAGGCAGGGTGTAATAGTACGCCCTCCGGTTTTTCTTACTTACCCGGTCGCCAGCGATCCCACGCCAGCGATCGCGGTTGGGGAGACTCACCTGGGATCCCAGGGAGTCCCCCGCGGCGGATCCTGCGGGGGACTCCCTGTGAGAGTGAGGTCTTTGCGAGGACACAATCACATGGCCGGGTTAGCTGGCTGCTGCATTGCCAGCAGGAGGACTACCTGTAATGACAGTTAGTCCCCCTGCTGGCTGGAAATAAAATAAAAGAAAGTTAAAATCAGTGTAAAAAATAAATAAATTATATACTTAGATCATATATATATATATATATATATATATATATATATATATATATATATACACACACACACACACACATACACTGTCTAGGTGTATTTTACTAATATATATATATATATATATATATATATATAATTATATATATTAATATCAAATTACACGTAGACTGATACTGATTATATATATATATATATATATATATATATATAATTATTGTTATATATATAAATTTATATATAATATAAAAAAATATGTAAATACGTTACAAATAAAATTACAAAAATAATTAAAAATAAATAATTAAAAAAATATATAGATGTGTGTTATTTCGTTCTAACAGTATTGTGATATTAATATATATATTTATATCAAAATACACATAGAACGAAATAATGTATATATATCTATATACATAAATATATACGTATATATCACTATATATAGTTGTATTAACTATCCACAGACTTCAGGTGGAAGGGGTTTTCAATCACAATTTTTCCCCACCATAACCTAATTGGATTTTGCTTCCCAAGCACTACCAAGCCTCAATAAGCAAACCAGTAACCAACCTCATGCTGAAGAGTTGCATTAACAACGAAACAGCTGTCCATGAGTGGTTCACTGGTTTTGCATCTTTTCCTAAATTGTGTTCCAAGCAGTTGTATACTGCAAACACAGATTAAAAGGAATCCATGTTTAAAATGGAATGAGGCAAAAATGTGATTCTTTGTTAAACTAATTTGCATATGCCCACCCAGAATCCTTTGCGGTTGTAACATCACTGCAGATTTGAGATTTCTGTGGGAAAAGAAAGTCATATGGCTTGACTGGTGTGCAGATTTTTGTTTAACATTGTATTAACTATCCACAGACTTCAGGTGGAAGGGGTTTGCAATCACTTTCCCTACCATAACCTATTTGGATTTTGCTTCCCAAGCACTACCAAGCCTCAATAAGCAAACCAGTAACCAACGTCATGCTGACGAGTTGCATTAACAACGAAACAGCTGTCCATGAGTGGTTCACTGGTTTTGCATCTTTTCCTAAATTGTGTTCCAAGCAGTTGTATACTGCAAACACAGATTAAAAGGAATCCATGTTTAAAATGGAATGAGGCAAAAATGTGATTCTTTGTTAAACTAATTTGCATATGCCCACCCAGAATCCTTTGCGGTTGTAACATCACTGCAGATTTGGGATTTCTGTGGGAAAAGCAAGTCTTATGGCTTGACTGGTGTGCAGATTTTTGTTTAACATTGTATTAACTATCCACAGACTTCAGGTGGAAGGGGTTTTCAATCACAATTTTTCCCCACCATAACCTAATTGGATTTTGCTTCCCAAGCACTACCAGCCTCAATAAGCAAACCAGTAACCAACCTCATGCTGAAGAGTTGCATAAACAATGAAACAGCTGTCCATGAGTGGTTCACTGGTTTGCATCTTTTCTTAAATTGTGTTCCAAGCAGTTGTATACTGCAAACACAGATTAAAAGGAATCCATGTTTAAAATGGAATGAGGCAAAAATGTGATTCTTTGTTAAACTAATTTGCATATGCCCACCCAGTATCCTTTGCGGTTGTAACATCACTGCAGATTTGGGATTTCTGTGGGAAAAGCAAGTCTTATGGCTTGACTGGTGTGCAGATTTTTGTTTAACATTGTATTAACTATCCACAGACTTCAGGTGGAAGGGGTTTTCAATCACAATTTTTCCCCACCATAAACTAATTGGATTTTGCTTCCCAAGCACTACCAAGCCTCAATAAGCAAACCAGTAACCAACCTCATGCTGAAGAGTTGCATTAACAACGAAACAGCTGTCCATGAGTGGTTCACTGGTTTTGCATCTTTTCCTAAATTGTGTTCCAAGCAGTTGTATACTGCAAACACAGATTAAAAGGAATCCATGTTTAAAATGGAATGAGGCAAAAATGTGATTCTTTGTTAAACTAATTTGCATATGCCATAGCCTGGGCTTCAATATCAATATAAGCAAGTAGAATGGCTGCACTCACGAATTTCCAATAAAAAATAACTTTTATTCATATTCCATAAAATAAATCGACGTTTCAGTCCAACCTGTGGACTTTCATCAGGATTACCATTACATTAATCATAGTTAATCTTATATAAAGGATACAATAATTGTAAAATTTGATAACAACTCACCCCAGGTGTCATTCATGCTGAAACCGGCGTTCTAGCCGCGAAAGTGCGCATGCGCGGGTAAACCACGCCCTATTACGTGACGTCACCACGTGACGCTACCGTCGCTGCCATGGTGACGCTGGATAACAAACGCGATCTCCATGGCAGCTGGTAGCTGCTATTCCCACTACCTGTGATCGAGCAATGTGAGAAGAAGAGGAATAAACAACATATATAATAGATGTATGAGAATACTTTCCCAATAGTATATCAGTGTAATCAGAGTGCTTAGTATAAAAGTGTGTTCATCTTATACCTGTATCATATAGTATAATTATGTGTCACATTATTTAAAGTGCCATAATACAGTATAATGCTTACTGTTAAAGTGCCAGGTGCTGTAATGAAATAAAGTAAAATGTGTCCTCAAAAAAGTGAAGAAATGTGCAAAAATCCATAAGCATCCTATCTATAAAACTAAAAAATACATATTTACACATATATACACACATATAGTGATGCTGAAATGACTGGCTACAGATCTATTATTTGAATATCTATGTATCCATATTAAATGGGGGCTTAAATGACTCATTGTTATTAACTTTTCCATTGTCTCAAATAACAACTATGGGTAAGTTATATACAAATACTTTCCCCAATGGGCCCTCCCAATTAAAGCCTTCAGATCTGCAAAACTATATTATCTAAGAATATACTCCATATACAATATAAAAACAATTTGAATATCTATAGCAAGCAAGAGTATAAATGTGGCATCATAGAAAGGAGTGTAAGGATAGCGCTTCGTTTAGTCCTCTGGGGGCAACTGTGTCCAGTTCATATATCCAAATGCTTCTTTATTTAGGAGCATCTTCCCCCTATCACCTCCTCTCCTGGGAGGTGGTATATGATCAATCGCCACGAATTCACTACCTAAAGCGCAGTTTTTGCGAGTCATTAGGAACAACTCTGATGCCCAAACTATGGAAACTCAGATCACAGAAATGAAGACTAAGTTCTTACAAAGAGGTTACAATTGTCATATCCTCGAGACAGCGCTTCAAGAAGCACGGAAAGCGCGCGCTGTTGAAATTAAGAGCAAGTCATCAGAATTGGTGTTCCCAATGTTATATCATCAAACATCCCCTCAAGTAGCAGCTTCACTCAAGAAAAATTGGAAAATATTAACTAGTGATGAAACACTGTCAAGAGTGTTTAAGGAAGCACCAGTAGTGTGTTATAAAAGAAATAAAAATTTAAAAGATCTTTTAGTTCATACGGATCCAGTAGCTAGCTATCATAAGGTGTCAAAAGAACAAAAAAGAGGATCGGTAAGATGCCTAGGATGCGTCACGTGCAGTCATATGACACCGGCGAAGACATTCAATCATCCACACAAAAATAAAATTTATACAATTAGGTACACAATTACGTGCAAAACTACACATGTAGTCAGGGCCGGCGCTACCTGTAAGGCGGACTAGGCAGCCGCCTAGGGCGCCCCTTGGGCAGGGGCGCCGCCAGGAGCGCCGGCCCCCCTAATGCTGCAGCCGCCCGAGTGCTCTGTAGAGAGCCTCAGGTGGCTGCAGCTTTGCCCGGGCGGTGCGTCCATGAGGGCGGACCGCACCGCCCGGGCGCAGCCTGAGGAAAGGGGCTGACAGGAGGGACGCGCTCAGTGCTCCCTCCTGTCACTCCCTCTCTGTAGCGTGGCCGAGCCCTCTATTGGTCCACGGGTACAGGGAGCATCTGTCTCCTGTACCCGGCCGGACTAACAGGAAGTGAACACTGAGTGTTCACTTCCTTTTAGTCCGGCCGGGTACAGGAAACAAAAGCAACCTGTACCCGCGGACCAATAGGGGGCTCGGCCACGGTACAATAGAGGTAGGGAGGGTGGGGGGGAATAAATGGACGGG
>OW240913.1:303803974-303988719 GCA_933207985.1 Pelobates cultripes | reverse complement strand
CACAGATTCACACAATGCATTCCTTACACACATATCAGGACATCCCCTACACACTCCACCCCCTGTGAACAATTGGTGGAACCCAGACCTTGAGCTGTGTAAAGGGCCCTCAAAAAAATGGAGCTACTTCCCGTTCTCCCAGAACATTGATTTTTGTGACCACAGTTACAAACCGCCTCCAGAGAGCCTGTTCTACACCAGACCAGTGGAGCCAGACTGCAGCTAGAGCCCATCATCATCCTCATCTAGTTGTAAGTAGGCAATCTAGTATATTATTCGTGGCACTAAGCTCTAATTTACCTCACATTAAAGAAACACTATAGTCCCCAGAACCACTTCAGCTTAATGTAGTGGTTCTGGTGTCTATAGCCTGTCCTTGCAGGCCTTTTAATATAAACACGGCGGCACTGCAGCACTGGCGTTAGTTAACATGGCAAATCATATGGGTGGGGCATTGTGATGTCACATGGGGGGGGTGGCAAACTTTACTTTTGCCTAGGGCGGCAAAAATCCTTGCACCGGCCCTGCATGTAGTTTATAAATTAAGTTGCCCGTGTGGACTTTGTTCTGTGGGGAAGACGGAAACGGCTATATGTGAGCGCATCAGAGGCCACAGGTCCAGTATTCGGCTAGCATACAGAGATGCCTACACAGACAAACCCGTGGCGAAACACTTTCTGGAAAAGGGACATACGCTAGCCACATTAAAATTCGTGGCGATTGATCATATTCCACCTCCCAGGAGAGGAGGTGATAGGGGGAAGATGCTCCTAAATAAAGAAGCATTTTGGATATATGAACTGGACACAGTTGCCCCCAGAGGACTAAACGAAGCGCTATCCTTACACTCCTTTCTATGATGCCACATTTATACTCTTGCTTGCTATAGATATTCAAATTGTTTTTATATTGTATATGGAGTATATTCTTAGATAATATAGTTTTGCAGATCTGAAGGCTTTAATTGGGAGGGCCCATTGGGGAAAGTATTTGTATATAACTTACCCATAGTTGTTATTTGAGACAATGGAAAAGTTAATAACAATGAGTCATTTAAGCCCCCATTTAATATGGATACATAGATATACAAATAATAGATCTGTAGCCAGTCATTTCAGCATCACTATATGTGTGTATATATGTGTAAATATGTATTTTTTAGTTTTATAGATAGGATGCTTATGGATTTTTGCACATTTCTTCACTTTTTTGAGGACACATTTTACTTTATTTCATTACAGCACCTGGCACTTTAACAGTAAGCATTATACTGTATTATGGCACTTTAAATAATGTGACACATAATTATACTATATGATACAGGTATAAGATGAACACACTTTTATACTAAGCACTCTGATTACACTGATATACTATTGGGAAAGTATTCTCATACATCTATTATATATGTTGTTTATTCCTCTTCTTCTCACATTGCTTGATCACAGGTAGTGGGAATAGCAGCTACCAGCTGCCATGGAGATCGCGTTTGTTATCCAGCGTCACCATGGCAGCGACGGTAGCGTCACGTGGTGACGTCACGTAATAGGGCGTGGTTTACCCGCGCATGCGCACTTTCGCGGCTAGAACGCCGGTTTCAGCATGAATGACACCTGGGGTGAGTTGTTATCAAATTTTACAATTATTGTATCCTTTATATAAGATTAACTATGATTAATGTAATGGTAATCCTGATGAAAGTCCACAGGTTGGACTGAAACGTCGATTTATTTTATGGAATCTGAATAAAAGTTATTTTTTATTGGAAATCCATGAGTGCAGCCATTGTATATATATATATATATATATATATATATATATATATACACACACACACACACACATATATTAATTCTACATATATATTTATGTAATATTTTTACATAATTAGGTATTTTAATTAATTACAATTAGCGGGACCGGCCTGACAACCCATGCCGAAAGTAAAGGGAATTTAATTTGCTAGCACTATATTTAACCCTATAACTATCCAAGACACCATAAAACCTGTACATGGTAGGTACTGTTTTACTCAGGAGACTTCGCTGAACACAAATATTAGTGTTTCAAAACAGTAAAATGTATTACAACGATGATATCGCCAGTAAAAGTGACTTTTTTGCATTTTTCACACACAAAAAGCACTTACACGGACGATATTATTGCTATGATACTTTTTACTGTTTTGAAACACAAATATTTGTGTTCAGCAAAGTCTGAGTACAACAGTACCCCTCATGTACAGGTTTTATGGTGTTTTCAAAAGTTACAGCGTCAAATATAAGGCTTGTGTTTCATTTTTTTCACATTAAAATTAACCAGATTGATTACGTTGCCTTTGAGACCCTATGGTAGCCCAAGAATGAAAATTACCCCTATGATGGCATACCATTTGCAATAGTAGACAACCCAAGGTATTGCAAATGGGGCATGTCCAGTCTTTTTTAGTAGCCACTTAGTCACAAACACTGGCCAAAATGGGCGTTTTTTGCATTTTTCACACACAAACAAATTTTAACGCTAACTTTGGCCAGTGTTTGTGACCAAATGGCTACTAAAAAAGACTGGACATACCCCATTTGCAATACCTTGGGTTGTCTACTATTGCAAATGATATGCCATTATGGGTGTAAATTTCATTCCTGGTCTACTATACAGTCTCAAAGGCAACATAACCTATCTGGCGAATTTCAATTTCAAATGTGAAGTGCTATATTTGACCCTGTAACTTCCCGAAACGCCATAAAACCTGTACATAGGGGGTACTGTTTTACACGTGAGACTTTACTGAATACAAATATGTGTATTTTAATGCAGTAAAAGCAAACAGTAATATGACATTGACAGTTAAAATGTCATGTAGAACTAAACAAATAACAATATTTCTTCTTTTCTCCCATTTTTTTCATATTAAATTAAGTTTCATAGCTAAATATTTGATATTAAATGAAAGCCCTGTTTCCCCGGAATAAAATGATATATAATAAGTGTGGGTGCATTTAATATGAAAGAGGTGAATTACAGTTGGACAGACATGTAGCACAAATTCCAGGTTTTGTTTATGTTTTGTTTTGTTCACAACATGTACATTTGACTCAGTCCTTAAGGAGTTAATTTGATTTATTATTAATAATAATAACAACAAAATATTTAACCAGGAAAGATACATTTAGATTACTCTGGTTTTCAAGTACGTCCTGGGGATGTTACCGTAGCCCAACATCCAGGGGTTGTTACTATTACCCAATTTAATGGTACTCATTTTATCTACCTCGGAAGGATGATTATGTGGGATAACAATAATTAAAGGTACCAATTAATGCACTAGGATGTATTTACTAAGCAACTGAAACAGCAAAATGTATTAAAGGGGCATATTTTTCTTTTGACCTGTCATCTGTTTAGTAGATATCTCCTTAATTTGATATCCTTACGTGGAATTACCATAATTAAGGATGCCAACTTTCGAGCAAATTTAAGAAAAAGGCTTTTCGTACTTTTTTTCTACTTCAGCTGTTTACTAGAATTGCTCCCTAATTTGGTTTCCTTACATGGGATTGCCATAATTAAGGGTATCAAATTAGGGAACTGTTGTAATTAGCAGACAGTTCTCTAAATTGACATCCTTAAAAATATCAATCACACACAAGGGTACCAAATTAGGGAGTAATCTACTAAACAGCACAAAGGTCTTCTTAATTTTGATCTTTCAGCTGTTTAGAAGATAGCTCTCTAATTGTCTATCCTGTATAGATCACATACATTCTGTATATATGAAGCATATACATTCTTCATAGATGCAGCATATACATTAAGCATATGCACCACATATAAATGCAGCACAAACATTATTCATACATGTAGCATATATATGATTACTATAATTTAGGGTACCAGATAAGGAAGGGAGCTGTGTTTAGTAGATAGCTCTCTATTTTGGTATCCTTAAATTTGGCAATCATGCATATAGAATGTACATGAAGCATGTATCTAGAATATAAATGCTGAAATGTTTTTTCTTAATTTTGCTGTTTTATTTGCTTAGTAGATACAGTGAGGGAAAAAAGCTCCCTGCTGATTTTGAACGTTCGCCCACTGACAAAGAAATGATCAGTCTATAATTTTAATGGTACGTGTATTTTAACAGTGAGAGACAGAATAACAAAAAAATTATACAGAAAAACGCATGTCAAAAAAGTTATAAATTGATTTGCATGTCAATAAGTAAAATAAGTATTTGACTCCTTTGATTTCGTACTTGGTGGCAAAACCCTTGTTGGCAATCACAGAGGTCAGACGTTTCTTGTAGTTGGCCACCAGGTTTGCACATATCTCAGGAGGGATTTTGTCCCACTCCTCTTTGCAGATCCTCTCCAAGTCATTAAGGTTTCAAGGCTGATGTTTGGCAACTCGAATTTTCAGCTTCCTTCACAGATTTTTTATGAGCTTAAGGTCTGGAGATTGGCTAGGCCACTCCAGAACATTACTGTGCTTCTTCTTGAGCCACTCCTTTATTGCCTTGGCTGGGTGTTTTGGGTCATTGTCATGCTGGAATACCCATCCACGACCCATTTTCAATGCCCTAGCTGAGGGAAGGAGGTTCTCACCCAAGATTTGACAGTACATGGCCACGTCCCTCGTCCCTTTGATGCGGTGCAGTTGTCCTTTCCCCTTGGCAGAAAAACACCCCCAAAGCACAATGTTTCCACCTCCATGTTTGACAGTGGGGATGGTGTTCTTGGGGTCATATGCAGCATTCCTCCTCCTCCAAAACACAGCGAGTTGAGTTGATTTCAAAGAGCTCGATTTTGGTCTCATCTGACCACAACACTTTCACCCAGTTCTCCTCTGAATCATTCACATGTTTATTGGCAAATGCCAGACAGGCCTGTACTTGTGCTTTCTTGAGCAGGGGAACCTTGCGGGTGTTACCAATTGTTTCCTTGGTGACTATGGTCCCAGCTGCCTTGAGATCATTAACAAGATCCTCCCGTGTAGTTTTGGGCTGATTCCTCACCGTTCTCATGATCATTGAAACTCCACAGGCTGAGATTTTGCATGGAGCACCAGACAGAGGGAGACTGACAGTTATTTTGTGATTCTTACATTTGTGAATAATCGCACCAACCAGGGCCGTCTTTAATAATGGTTGGACCCTGGGCAAGCATTTGCTTGGCCCCCCTGGACCTTTCCCCACCACTCCCCGACACATCAGTAGAACTAAAGTAGAGAGGGCGCTGGTGCAAGACTCTTTTTGGGCCCCGCCATTGCAATTCCAACAATGCTTTGACAGCTGGGGCTCTACCATTTCCCCATGCTTGCAAGTTTGTATTTAGCACTTAGTATTTGTATGTTTGAATGTAAGCATGTTTTTGTATGGATTCTGTTTGTGTGAATGTAGGGGTGTGTTTGTATGTGGTGTTGGCGTTTGAATGCAAGAGTGTGCTTGTATGTAGTGTTAACATTTCAATGCAGGAGTGTGCTTGCATGTAGTGTTGAAGTTTGAATGCAGGGATGTATTTGTGTGTAGTGTTGGCATTTGAATGCTGAGATGTATACACATACACTGACACACACTGTGATACATACACTGATGCACATGCAAATACACAGACACACACGCTGACACAGATACATACACACCGATACAAGACTTGACACTCATGCAGATACAGACACAAAGATACACATACTGACACACATGCAAATACACACGCTGATTACATATAGATACACATAATGACAACATACAGATACACTGACACACATACAGATAAACAGATACACAAGTGACGCACATGCAGACACACAGATACACTGACACACACACTAACTTTGTATAGATACACAGATACACACAATGACAACATAGAGATACACACACTGACAAACATACAGACACACAGATACACAACCTGACACATGCAGATACACAGATACACACACTGGCTATATACAGATGCACAAATATACACACTGACAACATACAGATATACTGACACATTTATTAACAGACATGGTGACACACAGACACATATACTGACACACACAGACACATATACTGACATAATGATACATATAATCACACACACACACTCAGACACACTAAGACACACAGACACTGACACACACACTCACACTGACAGACATACTGACACACTAACACACACAGTCACACTAACACATACATACATGCACTGACAGGCATACTGACACACGCACTCAGACACACATGCAAAATCTACACTTTGACAGCCACCCTCCAGATTCTTACCTTTTGCTGGAGGATGGCTTCCCTGAGGTCCAGTGTACTGGCTGTGGTGGCTGGGAGTTGGGGTCCAGCTCTCGTGGCCTGGCCCCCTCCCAGCTGCTTCTTCCTGGGCTCTGCAATAGCTGGGAGGAAGTGACCGTCACTTCCCCCCACATACTGCTGAAAAGCAAGGTACCTGGTCGCGCTGTTAAAGCGCCACTGGGGCCCTGCTTACAAATGCCCATGGGTGGCCCTAACTGTATGGGCCACCCGATGGGCCCCCTTAGTGTGCGGGCCCACTGCCCACAACAATTTTATTTAGGATCAGTGATCGTAAAAAAAATTGTTGCGGGCAGAGGGCAAATGGGGCAGCTGTTCTGGGGCCCCCAGGAGTAACTTTGCCCTGCGTTAAAGACGGCCCTGGCACCAACTGTTGTCACCTTCTCACCAAGCTGCTTGGCTATGGTTTTGTAGCCCATTCCAGCCTTGTGTAGGTTTACAATCTTGTCCCTGACATCCTTGGACAGCTCTTTGGTCTTGGCCATGGTGGAGAGTTTGGAATCTGATTGATTGATTGATTGCTTCTGTGGACAGGTGTCTTTTATACAGGTAACGAGCGGAGATTAGGAGCACTCCCTTTAAGATAGTGCTCCTGATAATTATAATAATATAATAATAATTTGCGATTTTCTCCCTGTGAGACTCAGAGCACTTTACAAGTATACAAACATAAAGTAAAGGTAGGGGCAGCGTGGCTGAATGCCCTGGAATCTGAGTCTGTCTTTATTCTTGACAGGAAGGATTTGTTGGCTGACTGAAGTGAACTGGATGGAATGTCAGGAGCTCTTTCAGGTACTGTGGGCCTTGATTGCTTAAGGCTTTGAAGGTTAGCAGGCCAATTTCATAATATGTTCATCATTTAATTGGAAGCCAATGCAGGGAGTGGAGAACAGGTGTTATGTGGCAGGAGCGAGTTTGATTGGTCAGTAGTCTGGCTGCTGCATTTTGTACAGTCTGAAGGTGATGGAGTTCTTTTTCTGGGAGGCCCAAGTAAAGTACATTGCAGTAATCTAGCCAAGAGGATAGAAATGCATGCATTAATGTTGGCATATCAAATAAGTGTTGTATCCTGGCTATATTTTTCAGATGAAAGTAGGCAGATTTTATTACGGAAGAAATCTGCTGTTTAAATGATAGTCCAGAGTCAATTAGCACTGCAAGGTTTCGTACCTTTGGTGAACTGATGAGTTCAGAGCCTCCAAGCTCCAGGCCAGTTGGGTGATCATGGGATATTTTTGTTGCCTGGGGTCCCCTCACCAAGAGTAACTCTGTTTTGTCTGGATTCACTTTAAGCCAACTAGCATTCATCCATTCTATGCGGTCTGCTAAGAAACTGTTGATACGGCATATTTAGTCTGTGGTATCTGGAGCAAAGGAGAAGTAGAGTTGTGTATCATCAGCGTAACAATGATACCTTAGGCCATGTTGCCTAATGATGTCCTACAGTGGTAGCAAGTAAATTGCGAATAGCATGGGAGACAAGAAGGATCCTTGTTCTGTTGGTGCCGATGAGCTTGATCCTGATCTTACTCTATGTGATCTACCAGGTAGGAAAGATTTAAACCAGTTAAGGACTAATCCCAGCTTGTTACCTGTATAAAATACACACAGGAGTCAGAAATCTTACTGATTGATAGGGGATCAAATACGTATTTCACTCTGACATGCAAATCAATTTATAACATTTTTGACATGTGGTTTTCTGGATTTTGCTTTGTTAATCTGTCTCTCACTGTTAAAATACACCTATCAGTAAAATTATAGACTGATCATTTCTTTGTCAGTGGACAAACGTTCAAAGTCAGCAGGGGATCAAATACTTTCCCCCCTCATTGTCCCTGTAACAGACCCCCTATACTCCGGCTGAGTATGTTTGTTATGAAGCTCCCAAGCCCCAAGCGAAATAGTGATTATAGCTCCCAAGTCCCCAAACATCAGCCTAGACTTGATGAAGGAGTAAAACAAATCTGTTTAATCAGGGCTCAATGGCCCACTTTTATACAGTACAGAGACTCAGCAAACATGCTCATGACACTCCCATAAACACACCCACAAAATGTTCCCAAATTCCAATGTCACCATGACTTGGCTCATAGGTAGCGTTTGTTCTCTATTCCATACGAACAAACCTATCGAACAGTGCTCTCCTGGCTTGTCGCGGAAAGAAGCAGGCATTCGCATAGCTTCACCGATGTTCGTGCCTATCGAGTGTCCGTCTTAGAATTTCAAACACCAAGTCCCGCTGCCTGTGTGCGACAAGATGCCACACAGAGAGAGCACTTAATTATCTGGTTTCTTTGTACTTAATGAACCAGGGGGGTGGTCAGTGTTCGGTAGTTTATTATACCGAATGCAGGGAAAGCATAAACGAAGTCTAAGAACCCGATCAGTGTAATGAGAACAGCTCTGGGGGTCTGCAAAATAGTTGGTTTTGTCACAGTCCCTAATTTGATCCCTTTAATTATGGCAATTCCACATAAGGATATTGAATTAGGGAGATATCTACTAAACAGCTGAAAGGTTAAAATTGAGAAGAAAAAAATGCTCTTTTCTTAATTTTCCTGTTCCAGTTGCTACTTAATGCAACAGTTCCCTAATGTTTTATCATTAATAATTTAAATATATCTTAACACTAATTTCCTTAATTATGGCAATTATATATATATTAAAAAAAATGTTGTCCATGCACTTTTCTAATACTGACTTAGGACGAGCCTGCCCCCCACGGTAAAGGGAAACTATTTAATTGTATTCCTAGCACTATAGTGCCCTTTGCACTCCCAATCCCTGGTGGCCTGACCCACAGCCGATTAAGGGTTAAACTTTACCTGATTCCATCAGCGATGTCCTTTGGTGCTGGATCCACCTTCAATCCTCCTCTACCAACGGGGAGGGGGGGACCTAATGCACATGCGTGGCGAACGCATTAGGACTTCCCCACAGGAATGTATTGCTTCAGTGCTTTCCTATGGGGTTTTAGCTGACACAAGATGTCCTCATGCAGAGCATGAAAACATCCAGCGTCATTTAGAGGACCTAAAGTCTGCTAAGGACCTGGAAGAGCCTCTAAGTGGCTGTCTGGTAGACAGCCATTAGAAGTGGAGTTAACCCATAAAGGTAATTATTGCAGTTTCTGAAAATTTGCAATAATTACAATTGAAGCGTTAAGGGGACATTGGCACTACACTCAAACCACTTCAATGAGCTAAAGTGGTCTGGGTGCCTATAGAGTTCCTTTAAAAAATGTCACTTCCTCTTTTGCTGTGTCAATTTTGTGATCCAGAAATCTTGGAATATTTTTATTGCAGATTTAGAAGCATGAGTAACATTTTGATGAGTATGATGCAAGCTAGTTTTATAAATTGCATGTTAGTGCTATATTTTTAGATATATAGTACATAGATAAAGTAATTAAGATTAGGTAATAATAACAACAGAGCATTTGCATGATCAGTTATCACATGGTGTTTAGTCATTATATGCCAGCAAACGTTGCTACCACTTGGTTTACGAAACTACTATTCCCTCTGTTGTTGTTACATGCGTAAATTTCTCCTTTCACTTAGATGATAATTTACACTTTTTGTTTAATAGTACTGTAGTGGACTTTGGATATTAATTCTATTCCATATGACTTCATGCAAGAAAATGTTCCAGAATTATCCTTTCATGGGAAACTCTTGCATTAATATTGATAATATGACTCAATCAAGTCAATAATTATGGAGAAACCTGGCGCAGATCAGCTATTGATAATCACAAAGATGATGGGTGCTTAATGGAACTTGACAGAACTCTTCTTGGAGTAGTATTTTTACTTATATGACCTCCCACAGGAATCATCAGATCATCAACCAATCTTTAAATTTGAAGAAAAAAATAAATAAATTATATATATATATAATTGTGAAATCGAATACATGATATCTTTTTAAAAAAATGTACTGCTCCTTTAACAACACAATTATTTTACAATAGAAACGCTAACAGCACCATAATCACTACAGTGTGCACTGTAAGTATTCAAATTGCTTTTAAATGGTTTGATTTCCTACTTCCACCAGGCACATCTCCCTTACCCCACAACAGCCCACAGAGAGATGGATGAATACATAAAAGTAGATAATTTTTTCAATTTATCTATTTAGCCCAAAAATGAAAAAATAAAACGAATTCCTGAATTCCCAACAATTCACACTTTAGCCACAAGCTTTGTTTCATTTATGTATAACCCTTAAGCCAAATTATATAATGCTACAAATTTTATCACAAATGAAAAAAATGCAATAAATTACATTAACCACCGTGGTATTACAAAACAATAACAGGGTTATTTACTAAAATGAGAATTTAAAGTGAATTTCTAATGAATGCCCAGAGTAGCTGAACTGAAAATACAGCTAATTTACAGATTTGATCACTTTTCACTTTATTTATATTTGAAATTCACTTATTCACACATTAGTGAATAACCGTGCAATTTAGGATCGTAGTGCCTCTTAGCCATCATTATCTCCATGTGCTGCATGATAAGGAATATGCTCTAAATACTTGTCGATAAATATTACCCCAGGTTAGAGCCACCCTCAAGGGTATTCAGATCTGGATAAAGAGCTGTGCGAATTTGTATCTATCATAAATCACATGGGAAATTTTCTTTTAAACTTTAAAAAATATTTTTCTATTTATAAACTCTTGCATAATAATGAAAAAAGACTGCCGATCATGTGGATAACGTTTGTATCAACAGTCATTTACATTTATAGCTCCAGGTAGCATTAATGATTAACTATGGGAAGGAAATTTTTTGTCTAACGAGGCACTTGTCAAGGGAAATTGGGCTTCTTGATAAGGAAAGAACACGTCTATAAATTGGGTGTTCTTTGTACAAGATGTTAACTGATGGATGCTCAGATAACAAGGGTCAAAATATTACATGACTTTTAACATTTCTTAAATTAAGTATAAAACCAATTATATTTATTGCTAACAAAATGCGTTCGGGTGGAGCAAATTACATCCATGTGGAATTTCAGCTTGTCCAAATTTTGTCCATTCAAACGATTCAGATAAATTACACTGACAATCCAAAATGGTGTGAAAATGGGCTGATCAGTGTACTGCAAAATATATACATACTATCAATATTTTTGGTTCGCAGATCAGGTGATGAGAAGTAACCAATACAGGGCAAAATAATATCAATGTTTACATGTAGATTATTTATTTTTTTACAGCTCTGCACCCCCATTGGTCACTTTTACTTGATCAGTGAATAAAGTCAACATTTAGTGACTGTCCCCAATGATCATTTTTTTTTGGTGCCAGGAACGGAACTATTTGTCCATTGTAGATGTCATTTGTTTCATGATATGCCCATATGGAGATGTCACAGAATTTGGACAACCCACCAATCTCCCAAAAATCACAATTTGAAACTGAATGCACACGTCTATTAATTAAAAAATTGCACGTCACTTTGCATATGAAATCAGTCAAACTAAAGGCACCTACTTCAAGTAGATATGGCACTAAACTCACATAATTAAAGGTGTCGGGCATCCTTTTGGCACTCATATGGTTAAATGATTTTATTAGAAGTTGTGTGCACTTTACACCATGCACGTTTAATCTCTCATTAAATCTCTTTATATCTAATAGTTTTGTTCTGAAAGCATTGTTCTATTTCCCATGTGCATGCTGTAATATTTTGGCACATACATCTTGCCATTCATGAACACTTACTTTTATATCACTCTCTAGTGACTGATGTAAAGATATAACATATTGTGGGGAAAACAATGATGTTAATACAATACTGTAAATTCAGCTGTTCTGTAGTAAAATGTGAAATGCTGTATGAATTTCTTGGCATTTTACAACTGAGTGGAAAAAAACCTGGTGTAAAGCTGCCACCTGTTGGTCAATAGCTGCATTACATTTGCTTGATCTTATTTACAAGGACAGAAAATAGCTGCAATGTCCTCATATATACTGTGTTTGTACAATAAAGATTGATAAATTAAATATGTAAAATAAATACTTGAAAGATAAAGATAAAGAGGAATTTGGAAGATATACAGGCTTATAGCAAGACATCTATTTTATTTCTTTCAAATCAACATAAGAAATGCAGAACATCAAATGCATGATAGCCAACCAAACGAAAAAAACAAATTGTCTAAGAATCTGCAACATCAATGGAAAATTGTACATTGACATTTTCTTCAAAAATATCCACTTACATTAATATAAAATTTACTATAAAAATAACAAAATAACCAGTTGCCAAAACAAAAAATAGAAGACAAATCATGTGACATGTGACCAGAAGCCTAACTAGAAACCACTGGGCCCCCCCCCCTCATACATCTACCCCTCCCCCATACATCTATTCTCCCCCTCCCATGCATACACACACACATATAGGTACACATACATACAAACACACACAGAAACATTCAAACACACACATACACAAAATGTTTTAGTCACCCTCCTGTTTCCTACCTTTTAGATGCAGGAGAGTTACTTCCCTGTGGTCCAGTGGTGGCTCAGGCTAATGGGAGTTCCCACTCTGACTCCCTCCTCCATGGCTCCTTGTGATTGCTGGGAGGAAGTGACCAGGGCAGTCACTTCCTCCCAGAGGGAGGAGGCAAAAAACAGAAGCGCAGTACAGGTTAAGAGGAAATTCAAAGACAGGGTCAGACGAGAAGCAGAAGTCAGGGCTGGCAGTGGAGAAACGAAGTCGGTAAATCAGACAGAGGTCAAAGTCCAGGAAATCAGTCAGTAGCGAAGAAAAGATCCAGCAGGAAAAACCAAACAGGCAAAATGACCAGATGCTAGGTTTCTTTCTGGTCACGATCTTGTCATTTTGCTTTTACAACCTGCTAATTAGATGCAACTGACCCTAAATGGAAAATGGCTGCAGGTGGGTTGGTGCTGCTTAATCCAGGCAGGAGGTCAGGAAGCAGAATAATGCAGACAGAAACGGAGGCCCCCTGGTGGACTGCACAGCAGAGAACCTGACTGGGATGCTGGAGCTGTGGGTTGTCCAGCATGGATGCCCCTTTGGGAGACCTGGCTGGGTTTGAGCTCACAGCTCTGGCATCCCAGTCAGGTTCTCTGCTGTGCTGTCCACCAGGGGCCTTCAGTTTAAGTCTGCATTGTTCTGCTTCCTGACCCCTTGCCTGGATTAAGCAGCACTGACCCACCTGCAGCCCTTTTTCAGCTGCATCTAATTAGCAGGCTGTAAAAGCCAGCCCTGTCTGAAACCTAGCATCTGGTAATTTTGCCTGTTTGGTTTTTCCTGCCGGATCTTTGCTTCGCTACTGCCTGATTTACCGACTTCGTTTCTCTGCTGCCAGCCCTGACTTTGAATTTCCCCTTAACCTGTACTGCGCTTCTGGTTTTTGCCTCCTCCCTGTGCCGTCTCCTGCAACCGGGCTCCAGCTCCTGGTGAACTGTTACAGATGTTATCACAGGGGGCCCGGAGATGTTGTTAAAGCGCTGCATCGCCGACTGTGCCTCCAGGAAATTCATTGCCATTGGGAGGCCCTAAAAGCATGGGCCACCCGATGGGCCTGTTCAATGCGGCCCCGGCAGCTATACCGCGCTGGCCTGGGCTGCGTTACTTAGCCGGCGGGCACCGTGGTCGCAGGGATCCATAGGATGGCTGTGTCCCCTGGAGTGATGGGCCCGGTAGCAGCTGCGACCCCTGTGACCGTGGTAGTTCTGCATGTGACATTTTGTATCACAATGCGGTCATGAAATTTGCATATCCTTCAGAATATGGGTTCCTGTATTGCTTCAACCTAGAATGTATTAAATAAATAAATAGAAAAATAAAAAATACAGTGTGAAACCAGTGTAAGCAAAAGACGATTGGGTACCTAACCAGCAAGCATATATAGACAGTCAGGAGTCTATAATTATAGTTTAAAAGGTTTGTTGCTCTCCCATAAAGGTAGGCAGGCAATGTAATAGAGCAGAAGGACATGCTAGCAGAATGCTTGGTTGTATAGGGAGAGGTATTAGCAGTAGAAAGAGGGAAGTGCTCATGCCATTGTACAGAACACTGGTGAGACCTTACTTGGAGTATTGTACGCAGTACTGGAAACCGTATCTTCAGGATATTGATTGGTATAATTGGTATAATCTGCAATGGGAAAGAAACAGAAGAGACCAGATCCTAGTGCAATATATATATATAGCTGCAGTATATTAGTATATAGATGTTCACTCACAAAATAAGAGCCAGTCACACTAGGCTCATTATGTGGGTTTGATATTTGTAGGGATCCTATTCCCTCTTCTGTATACTGGCGAAGTTGTTTCCCCTTTGACTCCAGATCTGAATCCACCGGACATCAATTGTAGTGGAAACAGCACTTTATTGGTACATCAGATAAAAATAGAAATGCAAAATAAAAATAAAGTCCTTACAGTTCAAAATGCGTTTCGCCTCTCTTGGGGGCTTCTTCAGTTGTTGTGTACTATCTCCAGAATAGTTTGTTCCTCTTAAATGATGTACATATGCAAAAGTCTTAATAGCAAGCCAGTAACCAACCTCATGCAGATGAGTTGAACTAACAATAAACAGCTGTCAATGAGTGGTTCACTGGTCTTGCATCTCTTCCTGAGTTGTTTTTAAAGGCTGTTGTATATAGCAGACTATTACTCCAAGGTATCAAAGTATAAAGTGGAATAAATGAGGCAAAAGATGGTTCTTTGATGAACTAATTTGCATATGCCCACCCAGAATCCATGGCAGTAGTAACATCATTGTAAAAGTAAGATTTCTGTGGGAAAGGCAAATCTTATAGATTGTTTGTTGTGTGCAAATGTGTTTAACAATGTATTTATATATATATATATATATACATAATTTCCATATGAGCATTAGAGATGTCGCGAACCGTTCGTGAACTTCCCGCAAACGGCTCGCCGCGGTTCGCCACGAACCGTTCGCGGCGAACTCCGGTCAGCTGACACATCCCGGCCAATCTCCAGCAGACCCTCCCACCTCCTGGACAGCATCCATGTTGAAGGCAGCTTCAACATGGATGCTGTCCAGGAAGTGGGAGGGTCTGGGAGGGAGGGTCTGCTGGAGATTGGCCGGGATGTGTCAGCTGACCGGAGCTCGCCGCGAACTGCGGCGAGCCGTTTCGTGGGAAGTTCGCGACATCTCTAATGAGCATTGGATTTAGGCTCAGTGTAAATGTTTAATTGATACTCTCTTTTGCATATGTACACATAACCAATTGTTTTTTGTTCACAAATATTTATATTGCTTAGTGTATATAATGATGACCCCATGCTTCTCTTGTGTAACACAATTGTGTTTTTAAAGTGCTCACCCAAACAATTTATTGTTTTATAGGGTAAAGGAAATGCATGGCAACCGAGACTTGTGACATTAGATTGGGTGATTTATTTGTATTGCTATTGTATACTGTTATTATAATATATATAAGGTTTCACTTTTGTAGAAACTCTGCCTCTGGATGTAGAATAATTAAGTAATTAATTGTGCACTTAAACTGTGTCACTTGTACTTAGGGTTGACATAGAACCCACACTGGAGGAATACATTTCTTTTTGGTGAAATTTGGTGTTATGGCTCAAATTCTTTATTTTCACTGAATAATAGGCCTAAAGAATGGAACCTCTGGAGCACCCAGGTTCTTATTTGGAGTGCCGGTTGCCCTTATTGGTGTGTACATACTGGATCGGGTCTCTGGTTCACTAATCTGTGCGTTATACCCATCACAGTCTGTGAGTGTTCAATCTCAGAGACCTCTTCCTGGGGATTCAACATGCCTGGTGAAAGGCTAACTGGTACCCAGTGTTTTAAATCCTATCCTAAGTAACTATAGTTTAATGGACCACAGTGGTAGAGGCCCAGTAGCAGACCTACTGCTGTATACCTGTCCTCCCTGCCAGTCACTATATCCCCACATGCATGTGCCTGATACACCTAATCCAGCAAACTTTCAGAGAACTTCCATTTACCAAACTACCCAAAAAGAAACAGAGAAAGTGAATTTTTACCGTATCTAGAAAACTTTCAGGTATCGGATGCAGATTGGAAGATACTCAACCTCCTCTATTCTACCCTTTGTTATCATGTATTTATTTTAATTTAACAAGTTACTATCTTTACCTGTAGTTCATAATTCTAATATACTCATATTTCTATACATGCAGAAACTCTATTTTCACTTTCTTCCCAGCCTATTTTTAAAGCATTCTTCTCTGCTGTGTAAAATCTCACTCAATTACTTACATTCCCTTTACATCTCAATAGTGGCTGAAAATATCTTCTAATTCTCCATGACCATCTCCTTCAAATGCCACCTGCTACCTCTTGTCTCAACAGACCGTTTTAATTTTATTATTTGACGTTTATTGAGATTTTTAAACATCATTGTAAGAACAAACACAAAATCAATCACGACAAAAAAAAGAGTAGAAGTTACAGTTCAGATTTTGTAAATTTCACATAAAATATGCACATTATGTAGTATATCTGAGACCATAATTTGTATTAAAATACATATATTTAGCTAAGGAATAAGTGTGTGGGGGCATCAATTCAGTATTAAAGTTATAGTGGTGTAGTCTATGAGTGTATAAAGACATCTTGGAAACATACAGAGATATGCTTAAGTGCAAATATAAATGTTAGTTACTTGTAAGTTAGTTTATGAATGGGGGAAGGATCCGTCGGACCACTGGTGGTGGGCGTTTATAACCTGAAGAACAAATTGGGCTGCAGTAAACTTACATTATCATAGGGTTGACCAAATTCACAAAACCTATGTATTCGTTATAAAAGATCACAAGAAGTCCCACTGAGTCAAGCATCTCATGTGAAAGAACCAGTATACATACATAATACCCAATAAGAGTGACCTGGTCTATTAGAAAGGAGTCTGTCAGAATGGCATCTTGTCTCAACGCCCTTGCTATTAGGGTGACGGCAGATACTATCATGTGAAAGATCACCCTTCTGTGTATTTTATATAATGTAAGAACCAGTCTAGTCACATCTTGAATTAATTGCACAACTTGGCTCCATAATGATTGTACTACTGTAGACCACCAAATGTGGTATCATTGTGCCTGCTGCTCTGATACACCTCCAGCATAGGAGTAATCCTGAGTCTCCAAAATGGACCAATTTTCTACTGCTGTTAAACCCAGTGTGAATTTACTACTTGTCCGCTGGATGGGTTTTGAAGTCAGTAGGGAATAAAGTTGTAGGTAGGAAATTGTAGATTAACTGGAATAGAATATTCTTCCGGGAGTTGGGTGCACGGTTTGATCTTGCCTTTTGTAAAAAAAATATGGTTAAGGTGTGTGACTCCACATCATGTATAGAAGTTTGTCACAATAATCTATAGTACTCTACTTTCCGGTTTATTTTGTCCCAAATTCTCAGGGTTAAACATGTAGTAGGAAGGTAATATGTTATACCTGGTCTATCTTCTCCATCTTCTCCAAAAACATATATGAAGGCCTTGTTCAAGGATGAGGAGGATTTAATGTCTATCTATTTGGGGTTCCTCCTTTAGATTTGAAGCTGACACAGTATCTAGAATGCAAGATTGATAATAAGAATTCTTACAGAGTCTTACAGTTGGACTATTTTTTTTCCTAGTCAAACTGATGCTTAAAAAGGTCAGATAATCTGATCTGATAGTCTCCTTTGCCCGTCTAAGCCCTGTTGCCTGGATTTTTTACATTCAACTTATAAAAGGAGTGATTATTATAGGTTTGTATTTCTGCTTGAAGATTCAAGACACGAACAGCTGCTTAATGGTGAGTAGAAGAACAGAATAATTTAATTTTATATTCCCTGTCTTTTATATGAATGGCTCGGATGCTCTGGCTGCTTAGCACAGATTCTGCCAGGAGTCCTAAGGCCGAAATGTATAAGAGGGGAGACAGTGGGCATCCCTGCCTGGTACCATTTGTTATTTTAATTGGTCATACACAACCGGCTATTCAGTACTCAGGCAGATCACTTGGCATATTCAGCTTTGACAACAGATACAAATCTATTCCTGAATTTGAATCTACGCAAGACTGCCCCAGAGAAATTCCAGTTGCGATGGTCAAACACATTTGCAAATAGTTTGGGGTCAGTATTCATTAGAAAGTTTGGCCTAAACTTTTGAATATGTGTTGGAGGTTTCCCAGGCTTCGGTAATGTAATAATTTGTGCGGCTTAAGTCTCCGCAGGCAGTCCTCCTTTAGCTATAGCATCTTAGAAAATATTCGCTAAGTGGGGTGCCAGAACATTTCTACATTATTCGTTCGATGAGCAAGAAGCAACAGCTGAGATGTTGAGTATGTAATTAGAATGAAGGTGTGAATGATGACCTATCTTTAATATAATAAACTGTGTATTGCAGTGCAATTGACAAAAAAATTATTTAGAGGACAGAAAACACAGCAAATATACTTGGAAGACAATATGGCTGTAAGGTAGTGCAATGTGCAAAAACTACTGCAACATTCTTTATACAGGGCCAACATTTTCTGCCAAACTTTGCAATGGGGATATAAAGACCAAACCGATAATAAACAGGCTTAGGTGAACAGAATTATGATGTGAAAAACAGAGTTTACAATCTAGAAGAGAGGAGGTGAATGATTAAAGCAAAATGTAATATGTGGTTATGTTCTACATTCTAAGAAAGTAACGTTACCTGTATTATTTTAAGAAGTTCTTACAGCTAGAATGTAGGAGACACATTTCAATTATATTAAAACTAGAAGAGTGAGCTCCTTCCAGGCTTGCAATCAGATGTTATAATAGCATATAAATAATTATTTTTCAGCTAAAAAAAAAAACCCAGCACATAGCACTCAAATCTTTATTTACTGCTGCGTGAAAACATATTTTCTAAAATCATTAACTCTGATAATACAGCCATATTAATTATTTTGATAAAATGCAGAAACACAATTTAAAATCTGCACTGAACGTTTATTATTCAACAATGCAGGTTTTATCTTTCAGTTTTCTTTCTAAAATATGCACTTTGTGTGGAAAAAGACTGTTTAATGGTAGTATTATCGTCATTTAAATGATAATGCATACAAGGAGAATTAAACGCAAGGTCAAAAGTAACCAGACAGGATTGAGAAAAGCACCAAATAAGTCGCTGTCTGGTTGATGTACTTATGGTACAGATTTCTAGGTAACTACAAAGCACACAACAGTTTGGAAATGATATAAAAATATTATAAACATTTAATCTAAGCAAGCATATGATGATTTGGGAATACCATCATTCTAACAATGTTTCAAATAAGCTAACCATTTATAAACATTCATATAAGTAGTTGTGGATTAGTGATGAGGCATTCTTTGTGACCAATCATATTGTGTTAGTTTAATTAAAATTATTTGTGTGTCGGCCACCAAACAATCAATGTTTTTTTTTCCCTTTATGAAATATATGAAATATATAATTCTATTTTTGCTTCCCATGTTACAGGAACATTCAAAGCATTATAACCACTACCATCACGTTTTATTGTAGTGGTTTTGGGACAATGAGACCAAAAGTAAAAAAAATCTTATTAATCACACCGTAGCTCTGATTCGTGCTTTAAAAAAAAAAAAAAGTTTCGCAAAATCCGCACGCTGAATGTGTTTAATTGGAAATCCACTACTTAAGGCGAATATTTAGCATAGTCTCATTTCATCACAATAGTATTCAAGCTGGGACTTTAGATTTAACAATTGTAAAATACAAACTTGGAACTCTAATATTAAGATCACAAAAACAATCCACACATAGTGAACTGAAACTTTGTGTTCCATATAGTTTACAGTTTGCAAACAATTCTACATATATAAATAGGTTAGATAACGGAGACATTTACTATGCTCATAGTTACTGAAATTTTTTTTGCAGATGGTATAATCAACGGTCACTTTTGCCTTATGATTGGCATATCCCTACTGACTTATTCATTTCCTTTACATATTGATGGGGATACTTTGGCTATTACCACTTTAACGCCAAAGCATTTAATATGTTGTACCTTCGTTGCATGACCTGGGATCTTGGTTATGATTTAGAACTGGGCTCCAATGTAGTCCTGCCCTTTAGGGAGAATCACTCCTTTTTCATTACTAGCTATATACGTGGGGGTTAACACACGGTTAAACTTTAATTGCTGCCTCAATGACAAATGGACAGCTATAATTGTACTTTCTTGCTCCACGTGTCAGAATAATTTTTCTAAATGCATATATGTGAAATCACTCAATATTAATGTAACTCCCAGTACGTGAAGGTGGGCTTCTGTAACCTCTCTGACCAAACTTGTCAGACTTGACTCGTTAATATCTTGCTCTCGGTAAAGCCAATTAATTAAGCAATCTCCAGCACTTTAATGTCTAGTTTAGCCCTTATCCTTCATTCTTTATACATTTTCTATTGTGAATACTTTATCATGTATTCCATTTCTCTAATATTGATAAATAGATACATTATTTTTAATTTTGGTTTACATTAGCTGGGTGACTGTCTTGTAATACACATATGGAGTTTTACTCAAATTAGGTTTATAAACAAAACTATTTGCCATTGGGATTCTAACATATTCATGCAGCTGCTGTACACCTCTCATAATAAATAGGAGAAACATGGCTACATTCACTCATTTAGCAGGCCAACAACTTCCTCTTAACAATCTCAGACAACAGGTGTAAAAACATGCATGTCTTTTTTGCACATTTTCTTTAATTGAATTAGTTTCCTGAAAAATAATGAGGAAGCATGCCTAGATCCGTGGTACCTTAGTGTCAACGCAGGTAAGAATTCTGTAAAATCTGCAAACCATCAGTTCTCTGAATATTAAGCAGATGTTATTCAGTACACCATTGTTCTCACCTGTTTGCAAGTTAGATTTATAAAAGAAAAATGTTTTGTTGAAAAACTTTATTTTGTTTGAAGCAGCAACATGTCTCCGGCAAATACACATTTATATTAAAGAATTATTGGTAGATTACACAAATCTGTTGCAATAAACAGTTTTAGACAGTTCAAAGTATCTTGGATGGTTGGTTTGGTTTATAATACACATTCTTCATCATATACTATAGTACATCATTTGCATTTCTGCCATGTGAGACACAGACGAAAATAAATATTGTGATGTTTCAATGCAATAGGAATATAGATTACAAAATTATCAAACTTGCTTTCGGTGTGAATTTCCAGACATTGATGTGTGGACTGTAGGAATTTCAAATCACCAAGATGTCCTTTTCACATTGGCCCAGACAGACTTTTTCATCCCTTGTGCAGCTTTTACTTCATTCCAGTCTAATTTGGTATCTGGTACATCTCCTTCCGGCTCTGGGTCAGTCCGAAGGGCTCCTTGAGGTGAGGCAACAATATGAGGAAGGGGGCCACATTCGTCTCTAAATTCTACCACGTGAAGTCCTTTCTTATCTGCCAGATCTTGATGGGTTTCCTGGTTTAGACAGAATGTTTTTATTAGGATATGTAAATGGTAACATGAGCAGAAGTCCGTATAGCATGTGTGTTTACATAAATAAACTAAGTACACTATAAATTGTCATCTCTTTTTAACTGTTGATGTAGTTTGATTTTAGGAACATATTAGGAGTCATTAGCAGACATGATAAAATTAAATTTAGAAAAAAATATCCTTAAAAGGGAAATGTCACTTCTCTAGAATTTATAACCACTGAATAAAACATGGAAAGCCAGGGTAAATATTGTAAATGTTTCTATTTCTCCTCTTCTATCTAGACTTCTCTATGCTGTCAGGTGCAAAGGACAGACTGTGAGGGTCAATCAAAACGGAGGCGCCCAGTAACAGGATAAAGAGGTGTGGATTTCTACATTTAATTTTATTTTCCAGTTCTCACAAATTCATACTGGCTAGGTATAGGTATAATAATAAAAAGCCACTGAAGTGACATCTCCCCTTTAACGTCTTGGTGACTGAGGGCGTGTCTCACACGTCATCAGTAAAATATGCATTGGTGAATGATGACATAACAGAAGAGTCATGGCGATAAATGACTAAACATAGATAACTGTGTGGAGGTCCCACAAGGCCGACCTGAGGTCCTCTGGCAGCCTTGGGACCCTGTTACAAGGTGATCGTGTTGCGAATGTGCTATTACTGGACATTTTCTCTCCTGTGGCTGTCCAGTAACACCCTCAAGAAAATACCTAAAAAAACTCACCTCTATTCCAACACAGAGGTCAAGTTCTCCCTCAGCCAGATTTTTTTTTAAAGTGAATTAAATATATATATATATATATATATATAATATATAATATAAGGTAAGCAAGAAAAATCCCTGTCAGCAGTGACATCAGCAAAAGTGTTGGGGTTAGTGTTGATGTAGGGTTAGAGTTCACTAAGGTTAGTAAGGTTTATAAATAGTGTCAAAGTTTGATGTGGGGAGTATGATAACACAGATAATGTCACTATACCAAATATCTCTAGGGAGTACAAAAAGAGGAATTATCAAATTAGGGTTTGTCTGTTATTTGACCCATAAACACCTGGCATAGGGATGTCCATGGGATATTTTTGTACGTGGGGGACACACTTGCTCTGTGAACTTCCTCATAGAAATAAAATGCATGAAAAACACAAAAGAAAAAGAAACCACAGCCAGAGGTTGGCGATAAAATGCACATCTAAACAGAAAACATTAAAATATGGTGGAATAAATACATAGCAAAAGGAATTGAAAAGTAAATGTATATTACATACCTGTTTAGATAATCCAAGGAAGAGTGCCCTTGTTAGGTTAAGAAGATTGACTGATCCAGACACTTTTGCATACATATCTTGAATACCAATTAATTTGCAGATGGTTATTATTGCCCTATGGCAATGCAGACCGTAACCTAGAAAACAAATATTTAGGTCAGGTAACAGCATGGACATAAAACATTCCTGCACTTTAAAATGAGTCTTGAGCATCTTTTGCCTGGTGTATTTCACAGTCTTGCCCTGCACACTATTTAACATCTCTAGACTTTAAGGTAGTGTGAGCAGGGCCAACATCAACCTATTGTTCCAGTAATATTTTGTATTTGTCTTATTTATTAATTTTTCTGCGGAATAAGTTGGTGCTATATAAATTCCAATAATAACAACAACAACAACAACAACAACAACAACTAAGGGGGTTTTCTCAGATTATGTATTGCTGAGCCCACATCCCATTCAAAGCTTTGCGTATTTTTATATCTAGTATAGTTAAATGGGCAGTCTAAGCAATAGAAACATTACAGTGCATCACAAGAAAGTATCCTGCTCATCACCTATGTAATACAATACAACCATCCATCCATCCGGCGTTTGCACATGCTCCTTCATCCTTGCGATGCCAAAGTAGAATCTAACATAATAATAGCGGTATGTATGTTTCCTTCATTACAGGCATATAGGAAAGATATAAGAGGCGATACAGACATACCTGATTTGGTTGGGAAGAAAGGAGAAGGACAATAAAGAAAATTGTGGAGGTAGAAAAAAAAGATGAAAGTCACGAGACATGGGTAACTGGGGAGGGAGAAGAAGGAAGGGCACAAATAATACAACTACATGAGGAAGGAGAGAAGGGGAAACAAAATGGATGCATAGACAGGGAAGAGGTCAGGCGATGCAACTGAATGGGAAGGACTAAATAGAATGGGTTAAACAAGAAAAACTAACCTTCAACACAAGATACATATAGCTATAAAACTCCAATTTTAAATACACTAATTTCCTGCGCCAAGCTAATTGTCCCAATAGTAATAGAAATGTTGCCATAATGGATCTAATCTTAGTACGATTAAACAAATAAGAAAATTTTAAGCAGTATATATAAATCTCCCAAACAACCATAGTTACACCATGCTTATCATACTAAGTAAATCTAAGGCATTGTGTTATGTTGTTCCGGGATGAATATGTTGCTTCTTATAAAACCATTTGGACCCTGTCTTCAAAAGAAAACAAGGACAAAGGACCTTTTGTATAGAATTTAATATATGGCTGACATTAAACAGCCAGGAACCATCCAATTACCCAACATTAGACAATTTGACTCTTAGGAATTTCTATAAAGATATCATTTGATGAGGCAATGATGATATTAATCTAAAATTAAGCGTCTTACATGAATTTCTTGGCTTCCGGACTCGCTCACTCTGTATTTTAACCTTATGTATTGCTGTGTATTGCAGCCATTACTATACATGGTATCCATTACAGTGAATGTGATTACAGTTTATACCCTGCCAGTATTACAGCTACATGGACAGGATAGGAGAACCTTGTATAATAGTGCATCTGTCCAGCCATTTATTTGAAAGCCCAAATAATCCTATCGATTTTATGTCTAGAAAAGCTATGTAGGCATTAAACTACAGTTCAATGTGTAAGAACAGAGAGTTCCAGACAGCAGCCCCACTCCACCCCCCAAATTTTTTTAAATTTTGTTTTTTAAAGAAAGGAAACGGGAGCTGAAGAAATTAAAATAAAATATTTCTGCCGTCTAGCAAATGAAACAATGATAAATCGCCTTTTAAAGATCATTCAAATGAAAATGTGTCTGGAACTTGTTTCCCGTTCCCTGCAGTAGGAAAATCAATATATTCCTCCGATGCTAAAAAATGCCTTCTGGTAGTTATAGCTTGTTTTTTCAATTATAGTTTAAAAGAAGAAGACTAATATTAGAGCAGTAAAGCATGCCCTACTTTAATAGAATTTCCCCCATTTGCTTGGGACAGAATTGCCTTCACAGGCCAGTGCAATCCATCTGCATTATTAGCATTTTTAGCTTCTTTGTTGGTCTGCCCAGCGTGATTCCAGCATGCATCAACCAGCTTTCTGTAAGAAGGTGGCACTGCAGGATTGCTGTTAAACAGAATGCAAAGCTTTAGGCTTCACCGGCAGTACATCATGCTACAATCTGAAGGAGCTATAGAGAGTTGTTTGGTAGGGCAGGAGTATGAAAGGCAAAATGACTTTACATAAATCAGTCTGTTGGCTGTACAAAGGAAAATGAGAATTAGAAAAGGGATTGCGTTCACTAAATAGCTAGCATCTAAAAAAATAACAAAATGATGTATAGGGGAACAGGAGAAATCGTAGTAAACCATGTAGTAAAAGGAACCTTCAATATATTCCAAAAATGTAAATGGATTATTCCAAAAACACATTTAAACTTTACCCAATCATTCTGTTTCTATTCCTACACTTAGTGTGGTTAAAGTAGGCTAATCACACCTCAGTCCTATTACACACGTAGAGGAAAAACAAGACAGACAAATTAAGCAGATATTTGGAATAAGATAGGTCAATAGGTGTACGATATGGACCAATCGGCTTTTGCATGCCATTAACATCTCGAGACATTAACTTGGGATATAAAGCTGCCTTGGAAGAAGAAGAAAAGAGACAACAACATTATCAAGAGGACTGCAATTCTCTTTTAAAGGCAAACACTCATTAGCACATCCGTTCAACTCATTGCGCCACAATTTAAAAAAAAAAGAAAAAAAAAAGAGTAAACATAACTTGCCTCATTTCTCCTCTTTTTCAAATCCATCTAAATTGGTTTTCCTCATAGCAATTAAACCATATAAAATGAATGCAAAGACCTCAGGCAGGCATTACACTCAGAATTCAAGTTCGACTGCACCAGTTTAACCCTCTCAATATCTGATGTACTCTCATTGTGATTACGGTCTTATACTCCTGACACACATGCTCTAGTCTAGCTTGCTTAACTGGAGAGACAGGGAAGGCATATGTTTCATATAATTTTTAGATTAATTTGTTACCTTATTGCTTTTTCGTGTGTATTTCGCACATTATTTTTTATGAGCATGCATCAACAGTCAGTGTAAGATGCTGATAGCCAAATAGTCATTATGGTGCAAAAACTTCAAGCATGCAGGGAGCCCAATTCCTACATATTCACACACACGCACAGGCATTAAATCAAAGTTACTTTCTGAAGAACTACATTCTCATGTTTGTCAGTGACTCCCTTCAGGGGCATCACACATTCTTACTGCATTCAGCAAATGATCAGAATTATATACAATATAAAAAAAAGTTCACGGAAATATTGGGATGAATATTGTATTTTGGAGCTCCACTGAGACAAGGAGAACAACTTAAACTACTAAATTAAGAGGAATCCAATGCAGAAACCATGATTAAAATAACCAGATTTATTAAAACCTGCCAAATTATTCGATTACTTGTTGTCGATCTTCTCTGAGATCATGTATGCTTTATCAACACAGACACATGAGATTTATATTGATCCAGCATAAGATACAAACACGAGCACCTAAATCTGTTGCAAAAAGCTGAATTCAGAATTAAAATATTTTATTGCATTGCCGCAGTAGAAAGTAGATTGTATATCATCCTCAATGAGCTTGATTTAAAAAAAAAAAAATATTCTGTTAAAATAATTAGTTCAACAAATAATCACATTTTTGCTTCATTCCATTTTAAACATGGATTCCTTAGAGTCTGTGTTTGCTGCATACAACAGCTTTGAAACACAATTTAGGAAAAGATGCAAAGCCAGTGAACCGCTCATGGACAGCTGTTTCATTGTTAATGCAAATCATCAACATTAGGTTGGTTACTGGTTTGTTATTGAGTCTTGGTAGTACTTGCAAAGCAAAAACCAAAAAGGTTATGGTGGGGAAAAATTGCGATTGAAAACCCCTTTCACCTGAAGTATGTGGATAGTTAATACAATGCTGTGAGGTAGTAACATCACTGCTAATTTGACTTATGACTTGACTGGTGTGCAGATTTTTGTTTAACTATCTGTTAAAAAATTAATGATACATGAAACTAAAACTTGACTGTACTGTATACTGGCCTGATAACACATAGTACAGGCTGATTTGTATAAATTTAAGTCTTCAACTTATACAAATCGGATTGTAGACTCATATGTCTCCATATTGTCCAGCAACAGTAAACTTGAATTGTGGTAGGTGAGTTGTCTGTTTGCAACTCTCAGTAGCCCTGGCCACACACATGCTGGGGGAAAATGTTAAAGGACTACTATAGGCACCCAGACCACTTCAGCTTAATGAAGTGGTCTGGGTGCCAGGTCCACCTAGGATTAGCCCTTTCTGCTGTAAACATAGAAGTTTCAGAGACACTGCTATGTGTACTTTAGGGTTAATCCAGCCTCTAGTGGCTGTCTCATTGACAGCCGCTAGAGGCGCTTCTCACTGAGATTTTCACAGTGAGAAGACGCCAGTGTCCATAGGAAAGCATTGAGGGGGTGCGTGTCTTGGCCACCATCTTAGATGGCCACGTTATAGAGAGGCTCCTGGACAAGGGGGACAATTTTGTTCCTAAAGCGACAATTCTAATTTGAATGGACCAATTTTGATTGAAAATACAAAAAGTCAATTCAGCAGTGACCATGCAGAAACAAAAGAAAACAGAAAAATCCGTTCCTGGGACGAAGAAAATGGAAGCAGGAGCGGCTGGGGTGAGTAAGGGTTCCCAGGCTCGCTCCCCTGCTTCCAGATCCGGCTCGCGGCTTGTTTCGCCGCTTAAACTTTCGTTGGTGGCGTCGGGGAAATCCCTCCCTCCAGGTCTCCCGCCCCAAAACTTATGCTTGTGCGTCCGCGACCCGTCCGCAGCTTCCTGAGGGCGGCGGGACCGCGACCGCACTAGCCGGCACTCCTGTGTGCGGCTCAGAGTGCTCCGAGCACTCGGCATGCTCGGAGCACAGTGCTGTGTCTCCCGCGAGCGGCAAGGACCTCCCACCAAGCCGCTCGCGGTCTCACTCCAGAGCAGCCCGGTCGCTCACTTACAAAAGCGACCGGGTTGCTAGTAAAGGGGAGCGCAGTGCGAGGTCACGCTCCCCGTCGGGATCCTCAGCCTCCAGGCTGTTGGTCCCAGTGGGGGGGGCCTCTGCTGTCCGACCCAAAATATTTAAAGGGGCAGCAAGGGCTATAATAAACCCAGATGATAATCCTATGGAAATAGGGGCTGAAGTGCTCCAAAAAAGTGCTTTCTCTGCACTACCACAGAGAACACGTTATGATGCCACAACAAAGATGGCTGAAAGTCCAGATACTGTATATTCCACTCCCAAGATGGCTGCTGCCACCTCCAATATGGCTACTACCACATTTAAAGCTGCGACCTATAATCCTAATATGCCACCTGAATTGGCAGAAGACCTGCCACCGTCAGCTGGCATGATAATTCAACTTATTAAAGATTTGAGAGTTGATTTGAAAAATGACTTTAAAAATGACTTTGACACATTATATGGAGCCATGGAGGGCATTAATCAGCGTACGGAAATAATAGAGAATAAATTGCACTCTCAAGAGCAATCTCATCTGGATCTGGTTGAAACCGTAAAAGAGCTCCAAAAGCAAGTGCACCAACAAGCAGAAAAGCTTGCCGACGCTGAAGATAGAAGTAGGCGTAATAACCTAAGGATCAGGGGGATCCCTGATAATATCGACTCCCAGGAATTACAAAGCTATTTCCAGACAATGGTGAAGTCAGCTCTACCAAACGTAAAAAATACGGATTTATTACTGGATCGCATCCATAGATTGCCCAAACCCGGCAATGCTCCTCCAGCTGCACCCAAAGACGTGATAGTGAGATTCCACTACTATCACATTAAAGAAGAATTTCTAGGTGCAGTACGCACGTCAGGTCTCACAGGAGATTACAGCAGCATGAAGGTCTTTCAAGACTTTTCTGCTCAAACAATGAAGCGACGCAGGGAATTTCAACTTTTCACTGCGGAGCTAAGACGAAGAGGGATAAGATATAGATGGGGATTCCCGGTTAAAGTCCTTTTCCGTATGGATGGTCGGAATTTTATAGTCATGTCGCCTGAAGAAGGAATGGAACTCATCAATACTATGAATGGATGTCAGGTTTCGCCTCATAGACTCTCGCCATCTACTCCTCTGCAGGCCAGCAAGAGAAGCAAATCAGACATTTCCTGAGATCCCAGCTCAAAGAGACATAGTCTTCCTTTTCTATGGTCATCATCGAGTCCTGCTCCAGTCCGGCGATTTATCGGGATTACTTTGAATTTTGATCTGTTTCTCCTTTTTATGACAGACTTCTGAGTTCTTCCACCAACGGTTATTTGTCCTGTGCCTTTTTGGTTTATTTTAGAAACCGATCCTTTTATTTAATACTTTCTAAACTTATACAATCAAAATATTTTTTTTTATATAATTTCATATTTACTTAATTTTATAATTTTTTTTTATTGTTCTGTGCTTTTTACCCTTTCAATTGTCATACTTAAAAAGTTGCTTTTTGTTTTTTACTACCTATATTAGCTCCCCCTGCACCCAGTAGCCTTCTCTCCCCCCAACCCGGGCCTAACACCCTGAGATGGAGAAACTTTTTTTGTTCTCCCTCATGGCCCTCTTTCACTGTTTTTGTTTCACCCCTGATAGGGGTATATACCCAAGTTTTTTGTTCCCCTTTTTAATTTTTTTATATTTTTTGTCCATTCATCATTTAAAGTTCAGTAGAAATGTTTTTAGACCACGAAACACTGCAATGCTTCATACAAAAATGCATAATACGTGGCATCAGCAAATTGTAAACATCTGTTTACTCATTATTCCTGTACACACAAGTACACAGCTTGAGTTTGCTTTAATAGCTTTGTTGGACTTGCATGTTTCTCTCTTGGAAGGTGGTGGCTGGGACTCTCACAAGATTGAATGTTCCTTTACCCTTTATCAGGTATTACTGTTCTATAAACCATGGTCTTTAAATATATGTCATTTAATGTGAGAGGCCTGAACACCGCCCACAAGAGACGATTATTATTCAAAGAAGCAAAATCCAACGAATCAGATGTGATTTGTGTACAGGAAACACATTTTAAAGATGATAAAGACCATAAAATCATGTCAAAGCTTTTCCCAGTTCAATACCATAGCACTTATAAATCCAAGTCTAGAGGTACATCGATTTTTTTTTCACAGGAATGTAGCATGTTTGACAAACAAAGTTATAACGGATGATGACGGGAGGTATTTAATATGGATAGGATCACTCAATACTATTGAATATAATATTGTGAACATGTATTTTCCAAACACCGGTCAGTTACAGTTTTTTAGGAAATTGATGGACTTAGTGAATGAGAATGTGAGTGGCAACTTGGTAATGTGTGGTGACACAAATTTTGTGATGGATGGAGAGTTGGATAATGCTAGGGAAGACCGTGATCGACAGCTTAGAGGGGACAGTGACAGATTAGCGTATAAATGCTCCAGATATATGATTGAATGTGGCTTATACGATCCTTGGAGACTGTTGCATGAGAATGAAAGAGATTTTACGTATTATTCTTTCTCTAAAAATATGTATTCCAGGCTGGACTGGTTTATGGTCCAGGGTGCTTTAATTCCGCACATCTTGAAATTTGATATCTTAAACATCAACTGGTCCGACCATGCTCCAATCATAATGCATATTGACGAAATTGTTTCATCAGCCCCTAACAGAACTTGGAAATTAGGTGATTATTTGTTAAATGATGTTGTGAACAAGTCACTGACGGAGAAAGCTTTGTGTGATTATTTTTCGGAGAATACCTCGCCCGAAGTTCCTGACGAGGTGACTTGGAATGCACATAAGGCTGTGTTAAGAGGTCATTTTATTTCTAGAGCGTCTCACCTGAAGAGAATTAATAGCAATAATTTAAGAACATTGGAAAAAGAACTGTATAATTTAAACCAAGCTAATAAATTTGGTCCATCGCCCTCCCTATCAGCAATGATAGGAGAAATTAAGGCTAAAATCAACAAAATTAATTTAGATCGTACATCTCTCATGGCGAGACGTCTCAGGAAAACATTTTACTTAAAAGGCAACAGGGCCTCAACTCTTTTGGCATCCAAACTCCGGCATGTGAATGCCCAATTAAAAATAGCATATTTACTTTATGATCAGGGGCGAAAAGGGTTTCATCCAACTAAAATTAGTGATATAGTAAACTTTATAATTTAGAATGTAATTTGGACCTCCCCCAGTCTTCTACAACAATAATTGAGAAATTCTTAGACAGCGTGTCATTGCCTCGGCTGTCTCCAGTACATTTAGAAAGCTTAGAATGTGAAATATCAGCAGCAGAGATAGCTGAGACAATTAAACTTATGCCATCTGGAAAAGCCCCTGGCCCCTGGTCCCGACGGATTTACTATTTTATATTATAAAACTTTTCCAGAAATTTTAATTCCCCATATGACTAAATTGTTCAATTCCTATAAGTCCGAGGGAAAGATGCCAGAGGAGTCCTTGTGCGCACGAATAGTCACTTTGCCAAAGCCAGGAAAAACTCCTGATAGATGCCCTAACTTTAGGCCCATTTCTCTGATTAATAATGATTCAAAGATTTATTCTAGAGTTCTCGCTAATAGATTAACCAAACTAATCCCATTGTTAATTAATAAAGATCAAGTAGGTTTTGTGCAGAATAGACAGGCGCCAGACGGAACTAGAAGATTCATAAACTTGATTCAGCACATCAATATGACCAAAACGCCTTCTTTGCTTCTATCTCTAGACGCAGAAAAAGCGTTTGACAGGATATTTATGGAGAACATTAGACAGGTTCAACATACCATCATCATTTATCACAGCAATTAAGGCGTTATATTGCGCACCCTCCGCCCATGTCTCAGCTTCTGGCTTCACATCCAAAACTTTTTCTCGAACCAACGGGTTGAGACAGGGGTGCCCTTTATCTCCAATTTTGTTTGTTTTAGCGATAGAACCCCTGGCAGAACTGATTAGGACAACCCCACAAATTGTAGGAATTGCTGTTAAAGAATCCGTTCACAAAATTGGTTTTAATGATATAATCCTAGCTATCAAAAACCCAAAAGAATCTTTGAGACACCTCAAGGATATTTTAACTCAATTTGGTGAGATATCGTATTACAAATTAAATGAGTCCAAAACTCAAGCCCTCCCGTTTCATTTAAACAATTTGGAAACTATTGCCCTTAAGAAATCATATTTATTTGATTGGAGAACTGAATATATGGAATATCTTGGCATTAATTTATGCAAAGATTTGGTCAATATGCACAATCACAACCTGAGGAAAGCATGGTCAGACCTACAAAAAGAGATGGAGAGATGGGGTGGGATGGAGCTCTCATGGCTGGGGAGGGTCGCATCTATTAAAATGACGATACCCCCCAAAATTTTATATTTTTTTAGGACCATTCCTCTGTCCATTCCATTATCATTTTTTAATAAAGTTCATTCGACAATGTTGAAATTTATCTGGGGGAACAAGCCTGCCCAAGTGAGGCTCACTTCCCTGCAGCACCATAAATCGAATGGCGGTATCGGTGTCCCCGATATCCGCAAATATTATTTCGCCACTAACGCTGCAGTGGTTGTGAGCTTTAACAACCAGGATGATAAACCCAGATGGATGGAGATAGAGGAATCAAAAATTATACCGGTTAGATTATCAGAATTACCTTGGTTAAATCCTAAGAAAAGACCTGGAATTACAAAATTATTTTTATCTACCAAGACTACGCTTAAGGCTTGGGACATTGTTTTTAAAAATGACCAGTCTCCCAGTTTATATAGAGCAATGCCTATTGAGTTATTGAAAGATCATATACCATCCTTAAAAATAGAATTATTGAAGGATTGCTCTATAACTAATCTGGACAATTTTTTTTATGGCAATGCTATTCTTTCTTTGGACAAATTGAAGCTTAAGTATGGATTGTCGAATGCATGTGAACTGGAATGTATGATAATCATTGATAAATTGAAAGAACTATACCAGGTACCTGAAACAGATAAAAACTACAAATCACTTGAGATATCTCCTTTGGAGAAAGTTTTTTTTATACAGCCCCGCTAGTAAAGGTATGATATCCTTATGTTACTTATCTCATAATGCCAAGCCCTTAATTAAATTCAAACATATGCTGTCATGGGAGACAGAGTTGGGTGCCCAGTACGATTTAGAAGAATTGTTCGGTTTCTTTAAAGGTTTAAAAGGTATTTCGTATTGCACCGACCATTTTGAAAATCATTATACAATCTTATATCGCTGGTACCTGGCTCCGTCTAGATTACATAACATGAACAATATGTATTCTGACCGGTGTTGGAGAGACTGTGGGGGAGTGGGCAATATGGCCCATATCTGGTGGTTCTGCCCCAAGTTAATTAATTATTGGAAAATGATCCACGATCTGATTATTAAAGTGAACGGAACCATTAGTATCTTAACCTCAGAACTAGCCTTATTTAAAAAATCTGTTAATAGATCAGATAAAATAATCATAGGCCACATTCTGATCGCTGCTACATCCTGTTTATCTAGACATTGGAAGTCTCAAAATGTGCCATCTCTCAGAGAAGTTTTTAATTTGATTTTAGAAAATAAGGCACATGAATTATCACACAGAGCCAATATGCATGGTTTCCCAATACTAAAATATAACTGGGATAAATGGGAAGAAAAAATCAAAACAGTTTATGGTCTTTGATATAGTTATTGTTAAAGTGCATTGTTGTAAAACATTTTCCTTTTTGCCATATACTTTAATATGTTTATTTCATTGATGGATGGATACCCCTTCCCATTTCCAAGTTACCCCTCCTTTCCTACCCCTAATACAATGTTTGTATTATTATCATTTGTTATACAAAAAAACTTTAATAAAAAATTATTTGAAAAAGGAAAGCATTGAGAATGCTTTCCTATGAGACTGGCTGAATGCGCGCAAGCCTCTTGCTGCGCATGCGCATTCAGTCGATGACGGGGAAAGGAGGAGGAGAGTCTCCAGCGCCGGTGTAAGTGTTTAACCCCTTCCTCTTCATCCAGCCCGGCGGAGTGGGACCCTGAGGGTGGGGGCACCCTCAGGGCACTATAGTGCCAGGAAAACAAGTATGTTTTCTTGGCACTATAGTGGTCCTTTAAACTTCTAAAACATATTACTTACCACCATCACCCCAGGACTGGACAGTGTAGGTCTTGGTAAGCAACAAAGAACCAAAGCCTACCTAATATACAGAGAGCTTACACGTTGTCAAAGGACCTTAGAACATTGCTAATGCAATAGAAATGTAATAAATGGTATGTTTATGTTATATCAAAATGCCAATAAACGGCAAATAAAAACTGAACTCACCAAAGTTTTGCTTCTTCATTCGTATAGATGTCCTTTTGAATGTGGATGTTATGTCATGGTATACTACAAAGATTATAAAGTAAACAAGAACAATTACACATAACAGAATTTCACAAAAAGCACAGTGCTAACATCTGAATAAAGAAATGGCCACTTAAACACAGCTAAGGCTTCAAATTGCACTTTGGAAGTCAAAACATAATTAAGGTATGTGGGCGTCAAAACACAGAAAAAAAAGTTAAGTATGCTAGCACTGCTGATCAGAAGAACAATGCTCTGTGAGAGTTGTTTCAGCCTGTTTATGTTATGTAACAAGCATGGTAATATATTGTACTGTAATCATTTATAGTATTGAAAACCAGAAAATGCAATTTAAAAGATTATTCTAAAGTAAATCCTTTGCATGGTTTATCTTTAAATCGGAATAAATGTACTCCAAAATTATAGCTCCGTTAAGGAGAAACAGGCTCAGTCACCAAAGAGAGACACATTATGAACATGAATTTATTTATGGCACAATTACACAAATATCTCACTGTGTAATCTGTACAGCTTCTTAAATATGTATGGAGAATTGTGTTCCTCTTTAAAGAATCTGAATCCTAAATAAAAGAAAATTACACATGCGTCACAAATATCTGAAAACATTTGGAGAAACTTAAAGAGTCTCTGAAGGTTTTTTAAAATCCGTTAAGGAAAACCTAAAATCTATTATACAAATACAAACTGCGGCCTTTAACAGCTAGGATGACTTTAATGAAGTCCTCTCTCAATTTACAAGGAACTTAAAGTATTTTTTTCTGGTGGTAATCGCCCCTGAGAGAACATTGCATTTCTTAGGCTATGATATTTTAATTTGACTGTCTAGTGAGGTTTTTGGCTAAAGTCTATGTGGTGATTGCATATTACAGAACTAGAGGTGGGAATGCATGATATTAAAAACGGATGATACGTTATGTCCTTTTTGATATTTATTTGGATTTTGAAACTCATTATCTGCAGCCATTTGGTAATTGATAAATGTTAGTGGATGACAGGGTCGGATAAACATAGCGGCTAATGGAGCTACTGCTCCATGCCTGTGCAATAGGCTTACTGATCCTAAAAAAATAAATGGAAAAAAGAGATACCTTTTTTTGCGCTTCACTACTTTGTTGTGCAAAGGGATCTTAGCATGGGGACTCAGGAGGTATGCAGAGGAATAAAACTTGCACAGAACAGCTGGCTATAAAACAGTTAAAGGATCACTATAGGGTCAGGAACACAAACATTTATTCCTGACTCTATAGTGCTAAACCCACCATTTAGGTGGCTTGCCCCTGTTTAGCCCCCCTATAACAGTTTAAAACTCACCTTATTTCCAGCGCTGTGCGGGTCCGCCGGCGCTGGCTCTGCCCCCTTTGTGACATCATCAAAATAGCTGTTGAAGGCCGCAGTTTGTATTCCCTATGGGAAAGCATTGGATTGGCTAAAATCGCCACGGACCGGGACCAAATGCAGTTTTGGCCAATCAGGACCTCCTCATAGAGATGCATTGATTCAATGCATCTCTATGAGGAAAATTCAGTGTCTCCATTCAGAGCGTGGGAACGCTGAACGACAGGGCTACTTACTGTGCAGCCCTGAGCCAGGAAGCCCCTCCAGTAGGAGCAATGTAAACACTGCCTTTTCTCTGAATATTTACATGAAAATGCCTGAAGGGAGCTATCATATTCACCTAGATTAAGCTGTAGTTGTTCTGGTGATTATAGTGTCCCTTTAACTTAAAACGCTGGCTTTTTGCACTGTGCAAATGTTATTGCTACTTCTATTTTTCTAACAGCCCAACATCCTCTTGTAAGCTCGTTTGAGCAGGGTCCTCATCAACCTATTGTTTCTGTAACATTTTGTAACAGTCTCATTTATTGTTAAATTTCCCCCTGTATAAATGTAATGCAATGAGGAATAAGCTGGCGCTATATAAACACCTATAATAATCATCATCATCATCATCATGTGGCAGTGTGGCATATCCCCACATGAAGCTCAAGGCCTGGGCCTCTAGTCCAGACACAAACATAAGATCACTACAAACCAACTCAGTGGCACACACACCTACAAACACATTAGCAATTATGGCATGCTGGGCGTTTGTAGCCTACTAGAACCTGGCACAGGGGACTCTGAAGACTGCAGGAATCTTGCCTCTTCCGGTCTGATGTCATATGGTTTGGGCTTATCGGAGGTGCACCATTGCGGTGCTTGGCGCCTGAAAGCACTCAATTCTGCAGTAGGAGACGGTAGGAGTGACGTTGGATCCATGGTTTCTCCTGCCAGGCTGCCTGTATTTTCCAGATGGAGAGGGGGCTAATTGAGCAGAAAAAGTGGGCAGCTCACTGGATCTGCACCTGTAACTACTGGCCAGTAGCTTTCCAAGATGGAGCCCTGCTCGGTTCCTCGGCAGACATTGCGGCCTTGTGGATCAGAGGGTAAGCTGCAGACTGAGTGCTGGGCCTCAGGGCCTGGAATTGAGTTTGGAGGGCAATGGGGTAGGGGTTTCAATAACTTGTTGGTCGGGAGAGAATGATGGATAAAGGATTCAGAGTTTGTAATTGGAGGGAAAAGATGAGATCTGTGGTGCTTGTAAAATAGACAGGTAGACTGGATTGCGAGACAGAAGAGAGAGATCAGCATAGGGTATTTGTATTCTTTACTGGAGATACAGCACAATCTGCAGCCAGGATACTGAATCAAAAAAAAAAAAAAGGTATTTCTAACACCCTCCCTCACTGTCACCCCCTCCCTCAGTCACTGTCACCAGTCACCCCCTCCCTCAGTCACTGTCACGAGTCACCCCTTCCCTCAGTCATTGTCACCAGTCACCCCTTCCCTCAGTCATTGTCACCAGTCACCCCTTCCCTCAGTCACTGTCACCCCCTCCCTCAGTCACTGTCACCAGTCACTGTCACGAATCACCCCTTCCCTCAGTCATTGTCACCAGTCACCCTCTCCCTCCCTCACTCTGCCACTAGTCACCTCCTCCCTCACTCTGCCACACCATCACTCTGCCACCTGTCACCCCTCCTTCCCTCACTCTGCCACCTGTCACTCCCTCTCTCCCACGCTCTGCCACCCCCATCCCACACTATGTGTCCTACCCATACTACATTCATATCACCCCACACTATGTGCCCTACACCCCTATCACACCACATGCCCTAGACACACTACATCCCTAGCTCACCCCGCACTTTGTGCCTTACACACTCTACATAACCTACAAACATACAAACTACATCAGTATCCCACACCACGTTCCTTACACACACTACATAACCTACACACTACATCTCTATACTGCACCACACCATGTTCCCTACACACACTATATAACCTACACTCTACATCTCTATACTGCACCACACTATGTTCCCTACACACACTATATAACCTACACACATACACACTACATCCCTTTCTCACACCTCACTATATTCCATACACACACTACACAAATCATTTGGGGGGGGGCAGGGGAGGGAAGTAATTTTCGGTTTCAGTTTTCAACCAAGGGCATCCTGAATTTTCTGAATTTTAATTTCGGTGCATGCGTAATGATGACTAAACCCATTGCATCTGGAATTGACAATCATTCCTAATTTATTCACAAGTATAATAACTTTATTAAACTGATTTTCAGTACTTTCAGCTACAGTATGGGTCAGAGCATTAAACAAGTTCACCATTCTTTCACCAGAATGGAATGTTGGTTTTGCAGATGGAATATGAGGGAAGGTTCTAAAAACTTATTGAGATTCTTCTACTTTTTAACATGACACTTACTTGTATGATCGTTGTATCGCTCTATATAATGCAGATAATGAGCAGCTCTGTTCTTTGCCTAAACAGGAAAATAAAATTTAAAAAAATGTATATTTTTAGAGAAATCACCTGTATAAAAAATAAAAAAAGATGATAGTACAAAGACTAGTGCCAGAATAATACTGTAAAAACAACCAAATATTCCTCAGACATTCTATGTTAAAACATAATGCCTCACTCTTTTACCCACAACAGTGTTGTAATGAGCTGGAGATGTAAAATAAACAGCACATTCTAATACAGGGTATTTAGGGACCAGATTGTAATTGAACTAAATTTCCCTGATTATTAAAGAGTTAAACAAGCTTTATCTATAACTAAAAGACAAACATCTTCATTTTCTAGGTGTCAATGAAGCTTGCAAAAATACTTACTACAGTACAGTACTGCACTTTTTAGTAGCCTGCATACTGATTTAAAGTGTGGGGAAGTAGGACATATAAGTGGGGCGTAACATAATTTACAGTTCCCAAGCTTATTAGAGGATTGCACAAAATCGTCAGCTGAGAAATACGTTCTCTGTTGGCTTTGGACGAGGAAGACAAATATGAGGAGGGCAAGGTAAGCCAAACGTAAACCAAGGAATTAAGAAGTTAAACAGGGTAACATGCTGCAGGCAGAAACACAGTCAATACTAATCAGAGAAAAAAAAAAAACACACTTAAAAAAAAAAAAAAATAGCTCTGGACTGGAACGGTGTGTGTTGTGTGTTTTAAAAGACATCAGTATACCTCAGTCTTTATAGTGCTGAGCTTTATTTACAGTAGTAGCCCATTTAGACATTCAGATTACTGCTGGCTGTGTGGCTGTATATTTGTAAGACTGAAACCTGAAGCACAACACTGTTATGGACTGTTTTGGGATGCTATTATAATGCATTGCAGAAAAGTCATGATGTTAAGCTTGACAAAGGCCCTGTTGTTGGCCAGAGCCTTGCTTTTCATCTGCTTCAATAAATCTACTCTCTGGATTTAACTTGAGTGGACCATCATTACTTTTCTGCTAATTACATTGTGAGGATTGGCCAGCCTCAGGCCCGGTTTCACCCTGGGATCCAGGAGAGTGCGGTATCCGTTTCGGTAGTTGAAATACATTGCACACACAGAATCAACTTCTGTTTCCACAATATATAATGACCATCATTAATATTATAGATTAAAGAGGCTCTGTAAAAACCCTGATGGTGACATCGCTGCTTTCTGTGCGGTGGGGGTGCAGTGAAAGGTAGCTTTTACTCATCTGAGGCTGTCCCTTGTGGCGGCCACCATCTTCTTCCATGGGATACTATACAACTCATCACACTTCATCTGTCCGGAGACCATGTCAGTGTTGTACTCATGCGGGTGATGTCTATAGAGGATCCTGCGGGAGTCTCCATAGACAATGCCTTTATTTCTACCAACCGTCACTAGTGACGAATGGAAACTGGACAGCGATAGCTCCGTCTACTTACCCGGCATATGAAAAATACATAAGACATAATAGTCTCTACTTTGTTTTATCACATATTTTCACTACATTGGAATTTCAGTAAAATTCCAACACAGTTAATGTGACTAATTCAAAAGGATGATACCTTTATGACATACTTTTTTTGTGGGCAAGGGGAGTTGGTTTAAATAATGTTCCTCAGCACAACTGAATAATATATTTAGTGATTAATAATGCCCATTCACATCTATGTTCTGTAACAAATATTTAGTGGCATTGGGGCACGAGTAAAAACATTAAAGGAACACTATAGTCATTTAAATTACTTTAGCTAAATAAAGCAGTTTTAGTGTATAGATCATTCCCCTGCAATTTCACTGCTCAATTCACTGTCATTTAGGAGTTAAATCACTTTGTTTCTGTTTATGCAGCCCTAGCCACACCTCCCCTGGCTATGATTGACAGAGCCTGCATGAAAAAACAACAACTGGTTTCACTTTCAAACAGATGTAATTTACCTTAAATAATTGTATCTCAATCTCTAAATTGATCTTTAATCACATACAGCAGGCTCTTGCAGGGTCTAGCAAGCTATTAACATAGCAGGGAATAAGAAAATCTTAATTAAACAGAACTTGCAATAAGGAAAGCCTTAACAGGGCTCTCTTTACAGGAAGTGTTTATGGAAGGCTGTGCAAGTCACATGCAGGGAGGTGTGACTAAAGTTCATAAACAAAGGGATTTAACTCCTAAATGGCAGAGGATTGAGCAGTGAGGCTGCAGGGGCATGTTATATACACCAAAACTGCTTCATTAAGCTAAAGTTGTTCAGGTGACTAAAGTGTCCCTTTAAATACAAATGTACAGGATTTTTGACCTAAACAGGAAATTTTAAATTTTATGCAAAAATAGCTGAGCTTGAAAAGTAACTGATTTGGTGAATTTTTCTGAGCTGTACTGGTTTAGACTAAAGACAGTGGTCATAGTAAAATGAACCCCAAGAATTTCCTTTTGAAGAAATTCTCTTAAAGGACCACTATAGTGCCAGGAAAACATACTCGTTTTCCAAGCTCTATAGTGCCCTGAGGGTGCCCCCACCCTCAGGGGCCCCCTCCCGCCGGGCTGGATGGAGAGGAAGGGGTTAAACTTACCTCTTTCTCCAGCGCCGGGCGAGGAGCTCTCCTCCTCCTCCTCGGCTGAGTGCGCATGCACGGCAAGAGCTGCGCGCGCATTCACAATGCTTTCCTATGGACGCTGGCGTCTTCTCACTGTGAAAATCACAGTGAGAAGCGCGGAAGCCCTCTAGCGGCTGTCAATATGAGAGCCACTAGAGGCTGGATTAACCCATTTATAAACATAGCTAGGGTTAACCCTAGCTGGACCTGGCACCCAGACCACTTCATTAAGCTGAAGTGGTCTGGGTGCCTATAGTGGACCTTTAATTTTATAGGCACTAATAATTCTAATTTGCTTTTAGATAAACAATTACAACTGCTGCACTAATTATACAGCAACATAAGTAACAGGTTTTCTGTTATTTAGTGTCAGATGCTAATGAACGTAACCACTGCAATAATTAAACATGACATCTGCCAAAGGAACAATATGTTTGCATTGCTTTCCTGCAAAATTGAATTATCAAGGTCACTAATCAATTTTTCAGTGCAAACTAAAAAATGCTAGTTTTTTTCATGCTTCTCTAATTAATGTAATTAAAGACACATGGCTAATGGAATTCAATATATAGTAAAAACTCTAATATGTTAGTTTATTTTTTCTATCCCAATTTTGTCCATCCTTATAAATTATTCTAAGGCATTTCAAGCGTGTATACATTAAAAAACTAACATTCAGCTCGGACCTTTCCACTTGTTTATTCATTAGTAAAAGATATTAATAGATAAAGAGTTCTACAAAACAATAATATATAGAACTTAGGAACAGGGGACTTCATGGCCCTAGCTTGCATGGGAACAAATGATTGGGCAGTTTTTGGGATTTTATATATAGCTATATTAGATATAAGGAACGCGGGTAAAACACCAAGGCAAAGTTTACCATAGAAGTGGTCAGGAGAGTGCCAAGCTGATTTTAGATATATATACTTGTTGAGGAATATAATAAAACTTAGCTTTTATTGCTAAAAGTTTAAAAGATCAGCATTTCAGTTTGCACTCCAAACTTTCATCATCCTGATGTTATCTGAATGTGGTTGGATCTGTGATTGCCGACAAGCACTCATCACTAATATCAGTAAGTGGAGTGCAATATTATTCGAGATATATATATATATATATATATATATATATATATAAATATATCTAAAAAAATCAAATCCGCTTTACCCGCTTTCCATATATCCAAATAATATCAAGGGTGCACTCTCAGGACTTGTGTACATCAATGGTGATTTAATAAAAAAGCAAATAATTACATCTGTAAATCGATCAACGTTTCAACCCCTGAGGGTCATACATACAATTCCAAAGGCTGGCGGACAATCATTTGTTCCCATACAACAGCAGCTGCCCCGGCCCTTTTACTAATCCCCTCCCCACACGGGCCCCCGGTGCATCCTGGGGACGCTCACTAAGGAGGAACACCGGGTGGCCCATGCACTAAGTCCTTTGCTTTTTGGCAGCATGGAAGGAAGTGAGTCACTTCCTCCCAGAGAGAGACCACACCAGGGAAGCACAAAGGAGGGGGGCTGGTCCGGATTGCCAGATGGCAACCCTCAACAGCCTCAGCCACCACTCTGGACACCAGGAAAGCAATCCTTCAAGCAGGGCCGGACTGGCCCACAAGGATACCGGGAAATTTCCTGGTGGGCCGCGGCACCTAGGGGCTGGGCTGACAGCCCTATTCATCACTGGTCAGGCACCTGTAATGCCGGCCTGCCATGTGCGAGCTGTGCGGCCGCACAGGGCCCCATTGGAGCGGGGGGGACCAGGCGGCCACACAGCTAGCACATGGCCGGCCAGGCGGCCGGCATTATATATATATAAAAAAAAAAAAATATATATATATATTGTGGTGGGGCGGGGCTTAGCGTGCGGCAGGGGCGGAGCTTACCGTGGAGGTAGGAAGCAGGTCAGTGTGTGTGTGTGACTGTCTGCCTGAGAGTGTGTGTGTGTGTGACTGTCTGCCTGTGTGTGTGTGTGACTGTCTGCCTGTGTGTGTGTGTGGCTGTCTGCCTGTGTGTGTGTGTTTGTGTGTGGCTGTCTGCCTGTGTGTGTGTGTTTGTGTGTGGCTGTCTGCCTGCCTGTGTGTGTGTGTGTGTGGCTGCCTGCCTGCCTGTGTGTGTGTGTGTGTGTGGCTGTCTGCCTGCCTCTGTGTGTGTGTGTGTGTGGCTGTCTGCCTGCCTCTGTGTGTGTGTAGATGTCTGCCTGTGTGTGTGGATGTGTGATCCCTGCTTGCCTCCTGGACTTTGCTTTTGGTTATTTCTTTATTTGTTATTTATTAATAAAGGTGTTTTTGCATCTAGTTCTGTCTCTGTCTGATTCCTGGTCCATAACATTACGCAAGGGCCATGAATACAGATGGGCAATACACCTATACCTAACCTATTTACCCGGTGGGACCAGCAGAACCACCATTTGGACCAGTATGCTCATCTGGATCCAGCCCTCGGCCAGCCTGTGATTGTGGCCGCCTCTGCCTCACTTCCTGTTCTAGCACCGATTGTAGCCTCCAAACCTGTTGCAGCTAGAGGAATGACTGGGTCTGTCCCGCTCCCTCAGTATTTTGGGGGCAACCCAGCTCAGTGCAAAGAATTTGTAAATCAGGTTAGAGGTTATCTTGAAATGCTTCCCCAGACATTTCCTACATACAGAGACAAAATCCAGTTCATGATTTCTTTGCTGTCTGAAAAAGCCCTAGCTTGGGCAAAACCTCTCTGGGAGGCAGAGATGCCCATTATTTACAATTACCCTGAATTTGTTGCATCTCTTAAAAGGGTTTTTCATATTCCAGCTCGCTCCACCCCTACTGCCAAACAACTCATCTCTAATGCTCAGGGCACGAGAACTATTGTCGAGTATGCCAGTGAATTCCGTACCATGGCAGCAGAGGGTGACTGGAACAATGAGACTCTCGTGACTGCCTTTGCACAGGGGCTCTACATCATGAGACGATCCAATTCCACGTCATTTCCTCTCCATATTACAAGGTTGTTTTGGGATAACCTTGGCTACAGAAGCATAACCCCACAATTGATTGGCGCAAATCTGAGATATTATCTTGGTCCCAGCAATGCATGTTTTCTTGTCTCCGGAAAACTGTGGTATCGAACTCCAACCTGGTGCCAACTGCAAACAGGTCACATTCTTGGGCTATGTTATCTCAGATGCTGGATTCTCTATGGATCCAGAGAAACTTTCTGCTGTACTACAATGGCCTCGACCTACGGGTCTTCGCTCTATATAGCGTTTTCTTGGCTTTGCCAATTATTATCGGAAGTTCATATGCAACTTTTCTTCCTTGGTTAAACCTCTCACGGATATGACCAGGAGAGATGCTGATCCACAGCATTGGTCACAGGAAGCCATTACTGCCTTTGAGTCTCTCAAAGTCGCCTTTGCTGCTGCTCCTATAGTGGCATACCCTAACCCTGCCTTACCATTCATTCTTGAAGTCGATGCGTCTGAGACAGGAGTAGGGGCCCTCCTGTCTCAACATCCTAACCCAGAGAGTTCCAGGCATCCGTGCGGGTATTTCTCGAAGAAATTGAACCCGGCGGAATTCAATTACCAGATTGGTGATAGAGAACTTCTAGCTATAATTTTGGCTCTCAAAGAATGGAGGCACCTTCTTGAGGGTACTTCAGTGCCAATTCTCATCCTCACAGACCACAAGAATCGTACATATCTTTCCGAAGCTAAGTGGCTTTTCCCCCAGCAAGCTAGATGGGCTCTCTTCCTATCAAGATTCAATTATACTAAAAACATTCAGGTTGATGCTTTGTCTCGACAGTTCTCCCCTCCATCTAGAGCAATTTTGGTGGCCTAGTCTCCGTTCGGATGTCACCGCTTTTGTAGCTGCCTGTCCTGTATGCGCTCAAAATAAAACCCCACGACACCCTCCAGTGGGTCTTCTGCGAACCATTCCTAATCGTGAACGACCCTGGACTCACTTGTCCACTGACTTTATCGTAGATCTTCCGGTCTCCAGTGGCAATACAGTCGTTCTCATGGTTGTTGACCGATTTTCTAAGATGTCGCATTGCATTCCCTTGAAAAAACTACCAACTTCTCAAGAACTAGCAAAAAGTTTTGCTTGGGAGGTCTTTCGTTTGCATTGGTTACCCAAAGTAATAATCTCAGATAGGGGTAGCCAGTTTGTGTCCAGATTTTGGAGAGCTTTTTGTACACAGAGGGGAATTCAGCTTTCCTTCTCCTCGGCATACCACCCGCAATCCAATGGTGCTGCAGAACGAGCTAACCAAGCCTTGGAACAGTTTCTGCGTTGCTACATCTCTGACCACCAGAACAACTGGTCTGATCTACTAGCCTGGGCAGAGTTCGCCCACAATAATGCGATTAATGCCTCTTCCCGGCTATCCCCGTTCTTGGCGAACTATGGGTTTCAACCGTCCATGTTGCCTGATACATTCATGCCACAAGGGATACCGGCATTGGAGGAACATCTCAGGGAACTCCGTTCCACTTGGGTGCAGGTTCAGAACTCTTTGCAACGCGCAATGCAGAACTACAAACTCCAGGCCATCCGCAGACGCCTTCATGCACCTACCTATCAGGTCAGAGAGAAGGTCTGGCTGTCTTCTCGCAACCTACGGCTCTGTGTTCCCTCACAAAAACTGACACCCTGATATGTTGGGTCATTTTGTATACTTCGAAGTGTTAACACTGTGGCTCACGCACTTGACCTTCCTGCTAGCATGCGCATCTCAAATGTATTCCATGTTTCCCTCTTGAAACTGTTGGTATGTAATCGTTACACCACCTCAGTGCCACGTCCACGTCCTGCTCTGGTTGACAATCATGAGGAATATGAAATACGCAGTATCATTGACTCACGAGTCTTCAGAGGACAGATCCAATACTTGGTGCACTGGAAAGGGTAAGGTCCAGAGGAAAGCTCCTGGGTTCCAGCCTCTGATGTCCATGCACCATCTCTTCTTCATTCCTATTACGCTCGCTTCCCCATGAAGCCTGGACCCACCAGCAGGGATGGGGGGAGTCGTTGAGGGGGAGATACTGTCAGGGTTTCTTTGATGTTTTAAACAGCAACCCTTCCTTTTTCAGTGTCTGAGTTTTCAGCTGAGATTAACGATCAGCTCCTTCAGTATGTTGCCACAGTTACTCACCTGAGAACAGTAATCAACCCTGCTGCTAATCAGTGCAGCCTATTTAAGCAGCAAAACCCAGCACATCCTTGCCCTTGAGTGGTTTCCTGTTCCCGGTTCCTGACTCTGGCCTTGTTCCTGACTTCGCTGCTCTCCGTTCTCCTGATCCTGGCTCGTCTGACTACCCACTCTGGTGATTGATCCCTGCTTGCCTCCTGGACTTTGCTTTCATTAATAAACGTGTTTTTGCGTTTAGTTTTGTCTCTGTCTGGTTCCTGGTCCCTAACACCCTGAAAGGACTAATATTTTGAATTAGAAAAAGAAATGTACCAATAATAAATAAATATATATATATATATATATATATATATATATACACACACACACACACACATAGGCATACCCCACTTTACATACACTCATTTTAAGTACACTTGCGAGTACAGACATTCCCGTGCCTCTTCTGTCCGCGAGTGAACAGGAAATGGAAGGTTCTATTCTCGCCCGGAGCAGCTCAGTTCAGTGTCTTTGGGGCAAGAACTTTTCACTCCTCACTGGAAATCTGCGGTTGCAGTATCAGTTATGCCTGTAAATGACTATTGCAATGCAGTACATGCATTGGGAAGTGAAAAAAGGTATTGCTTCACTTTAAGTACATTTTCATTTTACATACATGCTCTGGTCCCATTGTGTACTTAAAAGTGGGACATGCCTGTATATTTATAACACACACACTACACATAGCACAATGACTTATGGGGCTGGCATAGATTTTTTTTCCAGGGCTGCTTCGTATCCCCAGTCCGGCCCTGCCTTCAAGGTAGGAAACGGGGCATATATTTTAAAAAGTGTGAATGTGTCAGTATGTCTGTGTGTGTCTGTCTGTCTGTCAGAATGTCTGTGTGACAGTGTATGTGTCTGTCAGTAGGTTGTCTGTCAGTATGTGTGTGTGTCAGCATGCCTGTCAGTGTATGTCTTTGTGTGTGTGTCTGTGTGTCAGTATGCATGTCAGGGTATGTGTTTGTGTGTCAGTATGCCTGTCAGTGTGTTTTTGTCTGTGTGTGTCAGTATATCTGTATGTGTCAGCATGTCTGTCAGTATATATGTGTGTGTGTCAGTATGTCTGTCCGTGTATATGTCTGTGAAAGTATGTATGTGAAAGGTGTGATTGCATGCCAGGAAATGGGGGGTGCCCAAGGGCCCAAGAAAACGCTTTGCCCAGGGTCCTAGTGATATTAAAGACGGCCCTGTAAACAAGCTAGGGCCATGAGGTCCATTGTTTTGTTGCCACATTAACAAGTGATGCTTAGGCACTTTTCCCAAAGTTCTAACCTAACACCCCTTGCACATTCCCAAGTCACTAGGTCCCTAGATCTTGAAACAAAACAAAAAAAATCCAGCCAACAGTTTGCATTTCTAGATTTTCAAAAAAATTAATAAATACATTTCAACGAAATATATCTGGATCCAAAATAAAATAAAGTGACTTACTTTTCTGAGAGCTATCATTCTGTCAGCGGCTTTACCAATGGCAAATCCTGTAACAGACAAAAAAAAAAAATTTACACTGGGAGCTAACAGGTGAGCTGCAAGGAGGTGAAGGGAGCTGACCGGAGCTGCTACAAAGGTAAGTAACAGCTCACTGCCAGCTCCCCCCTGCACAGCCCATGTCACTGGACCACCAGGGAATGTTACAGTCCCCTCCCTGACCAGTTAACAAGCAGGAAAGGGGGGTGGGGGAGGGGGGGACTAAAAAAAATATTAAAAATAAATAAATAAATAAAATAAAAATAAAAAAAATAAAAAATTAAATATATATAAAAAAAAATAATAAAAATGCCCTCCCCCATCCAGTTCACACACACTACACAAACACACACTCTGCATTATATACACACAGAGTGTGTGTGTGTGTATATAATGCAGAGTGTGTGTTTGTATGAGTGTGTATGTATATAATGCAGAGTGTGTGTTTGTATGAGTGTGTATGTATATAATGCAGAGTGTGTGTTTGTATGAGTGTGTATGTATATAATGCAGTGTGTGTTTGTATGAGTGTGTGTGTATAGAATGCAGAAGGTGTGTGTGTGTATATAATGCAGAGTGTGTGTTTGTATGAGTGTGTATGTATATAATGCAGAGTGTGTGTTTATATGAGTGTGTATGTATATAATGCAGTGTGTGTTTGTATGAGTGTGTGTGTATATAATGCAGAGTGTGTGTTTGCACGAGTGTGTGTGTATATAATGCAGAGTGTGTGTATATAATTATAAAAATCACAGAATTTCATAGCCCCAAGTTTTACCCTCAACTTATCCACGAGGCATAGCATATTTCACAATTGTTGGTCACAAAACTGCACTTGACTTATACACGAGTATATACTGTAGTTTAAATAGAGGAAATAAAATAATTGACTTCTATGCTGAAAAACAGCTATTATGTTTAACAGACTTGCCTAAAACACAGGGAGAATAATTCTACTTCTCATTCTGAGGAACACTCACAAAGCGTTCTCCCTTTTTCTAATATTTAACCTTGAGAAGGTATTTTGGAAAGGAAAAAATAAAAAAATAAGAAATTACATTCATAAATATAATGGCTGCTGGAAATAACTATTAAAAGAAGGTTTAATGGAATTTACATGTTAACTGCAATCAGAACAGATTTTGTATGCAGAACGAAGGAATCTCTTAATGCGTATTATTTGAGTGCCATTTCTGCAGGTTGAATTCTGGAAAATACATTAGCAAGTACGATTCAATTAAGTTTTCATTATAGTCGACATTAAAGTACAAAAGGTCACAGTCATTCTCTTAACCAAGACAGGGTGATCTGCATGAGTTCACATTGTTCAAAACGTATACTGTCCACGGAATTAGACAGCATGGCCCCCAATGACAATGTGCTACCACAGTTATGGTTACAAGCAGATGTTTATACGTAATATAAACACCAGTGAAGGCTGGTCCATAGGGGCACACAGGGCAGCACCCCACCTGTTTTTATGTGGGGAAAAATTTTCAGTAGTTTAGAAATACTTCTTTTTCTGGAATGTTGGGTGGTAAGCCAAAATAATATGGGAAAAAATGAGTGTATCTTTAATTCTGTAATAGGTTTTAATCTCTTTCCCATCCCCATCCCCCCCCCCACCTTGAGAGCATCTAGTGTAAAAAAAAAATAAAAAAAAAAAGTGGTGCTTGTTTGAAACCTGCCTTGTTTCAGCAGGTTTTGCACATGCCCACTATACATTGCTGTATTCCTAACGTTACAGTCCTGATACTCCTTAATAAATTATCCTGCCACTTGCAAGAACAAAATATGATCGAAATAAACTAAAAATAAAATGAATTACTCACCCTTCTCCAGTACATAGCCTCCCTCGGTGCTGCTGCAAACTCCTCCTTCAGCGACGTCAACCTGGAGGCACAGGCCAATCCAATGCTCCTCATAGGGGAGCAATGGGCACCTTAGGTGCATGGGAAGTGCTCACAGAGATGTGCATAAGATCCTTGAATCCAATGATTCTATATGGCCGACAGCGACTTCATTGCGCATGTGCACACAATGTCACGGTATGTTACAATATGAGAACCAGGAAGTAAGACTCCCGGCTCTCATAGCCAGCAGGCTTGGAGGAGTGCACACTTCGAAGCACTCTAATTAGCTACCAAAAGGGCTTTGGGGGGTACAAGAGGTTGACAGGACTGTAGGCACTAGGACAACTTCAATAATATGAAGTTGTCAAAGTGCCTATAGTGTACCTTTAAGTAAGAATTTCCACTGAGTTGCCATTCTGGAAGCAGGAGCAGCTGGCCCTTGCCAAATGTAAATGTATATCTGATTCTCTCACCCAATAGGCCCAGTGAATGTCTGAGGGCTGATTAAACAAGGTAATTTACTTAAATATATAATTCATATAAAGCCATAGGAACCCCAAGGGTGACATTGGGAGGGCGACATTTCTGACACAGAGCACTCTGTTTCCTGTCAATAATGGTTTTAAAGGACCACTTTAGTGCCAGGAAAACATACTCAGGGTCCGCCTCCGATCCTCCTCCCTTTCGGCTGAATGTGCGCGCATTCAGCCGGTCTCATATGAAAGCATTTACAATGCTTTCCTATGGACGCTTGCGTGTTCTCACTGTGATTTTCACAGTGAGAAGCACACAAGCGCCTCTAGCGGCTGTCAATGAGACAGCCACTAGAGGATTTGGAGGCTGGATTAACCCTATTATAAACATAGCAGTTTCTCTGAAACTGCGATGTTTATTTTAAAATGGGTTAATCCTAGAGGGACCTGGCACCCAGACCACTTCATTAAGCTGAAATGGTCTGAGTGTCTCGAGTGGTCCTTTAATAACTCCTACTGCACATACCCACCACCATCTTCTTTAAAGTGCTCAGACTCTCTGCAGACACTCTAGTAACAATTTGTCAAGTTTCAATCTGCAGGACTGGGGCTGTGACTCTGAGGACTGATCTGAATCTGATTTCAATCAGTTTTAACCCCTTTAGGACGCTGGATGGAAATTTTCCGTCATAGCAGTGCATCCCTTAAGAACGCAGGACGGAAAATTTTCGTCCAATACTAAAATTAACTCCAGATTGCCATAATTGCGGCAATCATGGGGTTAATGTTCCTGCAGTGTGTCCCGGTGTCTAAGGTACACTGCTCAAGCCCATATGATTGCTCTGGTCAGCAGTCAGAGCGATCACACGTGCTAAAGTGAAACCAGATCTGTCTCCATGCACCTCCGTGTAAGCTGTGAAATGCAGGGAGAAAGATCAGTGTTGATCTGCTGCTCTCTTCAAGAAAAAAAGTGTTTGTTATAAAATCCCACCCCCACCTAGGGGTTAAATTTAATTATCTACTTAACAATGTGTAAATTTGTTTTTGTTTTTTTTAAAGCTACGGTGGGTAGAGGTTAGTGGGGAAATTGGGGGATTTACAGTTAGTCTAGTTAGGGGATAACTGTATATATATAAAAAAACTTTTAAAAAGTTAAAACAAATGTTTAAAATAGTAAAAAAAAAGTTTTTAAAAGTTTAAAAAAAATAGAAAAAAGGACTTGGTACAGACTAGCGAAAAAATTATCCCACACTAAGGTTCCACATATGCCCTTTAACCCCTTAGTTACCAGACCGCTTTTCAATTTTCTTACCGTTTGGGACTAGGTCTGTTTTTACATTTCTGCGGTATTTGTGTTCAGCTGTAATTTTGTGTGTCAAAAAAATTACCAATTATTAAAAAAAAATTTAATTTGGCATAGATTGGTGGTAAATATCACATCATGCCATGTTCTGCAGAGAAGTCTGGTGATGGCTTCTGGTATCCAGTACTCTTTTTACAATTCTTGTTTAGTTTTTCTTGGTTTTTCTGGTTTTCTATTCTATGTCTAGTTTTCTTTATGCTGGGTTTTTCTGGGTTCATTCTTGTAATCCGTCCCTGGAATTCCACGAGAACAACAGTACCCCTCAAGTATAGGTTTTATGGTGATTTGGAAAGTTACAGGGTCAAACATAAGATTTGCTAATTTTGTTTTTTTGTAAATTGCTATTTGCCAGATTGGCAAATGTTGGCAGATGTTGCCTTTAAGACGGCATGGAAGCCCAGAAATGAAAATAAACCCCACCATGAAAAGGTAGACAGCCCAGGGTATTCAAAATGTGGTATGTCCAGTCTTTTGTAGTAGCCTCTTAGTCAAAGTTTCAGCCAACAGAGGCTGCAAATTTTTTGGTTATGGTTACTTTTTCATATGCATCATTTGGAGATTGGTGCCCATTGTCCATCAAACCGACACCTCTAAGTCCTAGAAATATATCTTGATTGAAGAGCGCAATTAAGATGTCAGATTATATGTGTTCCACAGTGGAACGCACGCTGCAGGAAGGCGGATGAGTTGAGATCGAAACAGGAAGTTCATCAATGCGTTCCAAGGTAGAATGCACGCTGAAGACACGTTGATAACATCTAAAAATTTGCATTTTTCCTGATAATGGAGCTATCAAATTGACACTAAAAATATTTGCATATGGCAACAGGTAATATTAATCACTTACCAGCCACTCCATTGCCATTTCCTATGGCTACCAATGCACTCACAGTTTTCTTCCGTCCTTCCTTAGCAGTCATGTTGAACACATTTTTTACCTGAATTGATAATAAAAAAACAAAACAAAAAAGACACCTATAAATATATATATACATATATATATTTAATTCATATATTTAATAAGCAAATCACTTACATTTAAAGAATTGATCAAAACACATTTTCTACATTAAGCTACATATTGATAAAATACTAATGAAATACAGTTTGTAGCATATCTAGAGCACATAGGAACATTGACACATTATTATTATGATATTTATAGAGCGCCGTCAAATTCCGCAGCGCTTTACAATGGGTGGACGAACAGACATGTAGTTATAACCAGACAAGTTGGACACACAGGAACAGAGGGGTTGAGGGCCCTGCTCAATGAGCTTACATGCTAGAGGGAGAGGGGCAAAATGACACAAAAAGGTAAGGATAGTATTAGACAGGTGACAGTTGCAGAAGAGGAATCAGTCAGGAGCTATTAACAGTTTAATTGATACGCTTTTATGAAGAAGTGGGTTTTTAACGATTTTTTGAAGGAGTGGAGACCGGGTGAGCATCTAACGGAGGAGGGAAGCGAGTTCCACAGGAACGGTGCAGCCCTCGAGAAATCTTGAAGGCGAGCATCAGAGGTGGGAGTACGGACAGAAGATAGACGTAAGTCTTCAGCAGATCGTAAGGGCCTAGACGGGACATACTTGTGTATAAGGGAGGATAGATAGGTGGGAGCAGAATTATGTAGAGATTTGAAAGCAAGAACCAGAATTTTAAATTGAGCTCTATATTTTATAGGAAGCCAATGTAGGGACTGACAGAAGGGTGAGGCATGGGAGGTGCGGGCGGACAGGAAGATGAGCCTTGCCGCCGCATTCATTATGGACTGTAACGGCGCTAGTTGGGAGCACGTAAGACCACTGAGAAGCGGATTACAGTAGTCAAGGCGAGAAAGGACAGTGGAATGGACCAACACCTTAGTCGCATCTGGCGTTAAGTAGGGGCGGATGCGCGCAATGTTTTTGAGATGGAAATGACAGGATTTGGCGATAGATTGAACATGAGGCTTGAATGAGAGGTTGGAGTCAAAGAGAACACCTAGGCAGCGAGCCTGCATGGTGGAGCTGATGGTAGCACCGTTGACTTGGAGGGAGACAGACACAGGAGTAACAACACTTAAGGGAGCAAAGACCAGAATTTCAGTTTTGGTCAAGTTTAGTTTAAGGAAGTGGGCAGCCGTCCAGTTAGAAACAGCAGAGAGGCAGTCAGAGACACTAGTCAAGAGGGATGGGGAGAGATCAGGATAGGACAGGTAGATTTGCATGTCATCTGCATAGAAATGATATTGAAAGCCAAGCTAATGAGTTTACCAAGGGAGGCAGTATAGATGGAGAACAGTAGGGGACCAAAGACTGAACCTTGGGGGACACCAACAGAGAGGAGTTGGGAGAAGAAGCAGAGCCAGAGAAAGAAACACTGAAAGAGCGCTGGGAGAGGTAGGAGGAGCACCAGGAGAGAGCAATATCTTGTAGACCGATATTACGGAGGATGAGAAAAAGCTGTTCATGATCAACAGTGTCAAAAGCCGCAGACAGGTCAAGGAGAATTAGGATAGAGTAGTGACCACGAGATTTTGCAGCGAGTAGATCATTGGATACTTTGGTCAGTGCCGTTACCACAGAGTGCTTAGCGCGGAAACCAGACTGAAGCGGGTCCAGCAGAGAGTTGGACTTGAGAAAGTCTGTCAATCTCGCATACACAATTTTTTCAAGGATCTTGGATGCAAAAGGCAGTAGCGAGATAGGACAATAGGGTCAAGATTGGGCTTCTTTAGAATTGGGGTTACAGTTGCATGTTAGAAGGGCAATGGAAATATACCAGAGGAGAGAGAGAGATTGAGAATTTTAGTGAGAGGTGGAGAAAGAGAAGAAGACAGAGTACGGATGAGATGCGAGGGAATTGGATCTAGGGAGCAGGTGCTGGGGCGGGAGGACTGGAGCAGAGCAGAAACCTCTTCCAATGTAGCGGGTGCGAATGAACATAGAACAGCAGAGGGAGTGATGTTAGGGGAAAAATTGTAAGGGGAAGAAGAAAGATGAGAGATCTCTTCTCTGATTGTAGAGATCTTGTCAGTGAAGTGAGTTGCAAAGTCTGAGGCGGTCAAGTTAGTAGGTGGAGGAGGAACAGCAGGGCGAAGAAGAGAGTTAAATGTGTGAAATAGTCGTTTGGGTTCGCGGGAGAGTGTGGTTATGAGGGTATTGATTGGTCTAATAGTTGATTGGTCTAATAGTTTTAGAAGTATAAGCAGTCAACTTTAGTAAGAGGGCAATCCTCTGCTGTTTTGCCAAGGACGACACCAGGAGTTCAAGTAGTGAGAAAGAGACCACCCACAGATCTCAAAGCAAGCAATTTCTTTATACATAGTTTTCCTTCAGTTTTACACGTCTTTCTTTCACAAAGTGTAAAAAAATATTTTGGTAGATTAAAATATCAATTCAAGATTACCATTATGCTACAAAGTTTTGTACAAAATGAGCAAACAAACATACAAAAAAACAAAAACATACAGGGCTATTTACTAGTGAGAATTCAAAGAGAAATTCAAATTTAAGGCCAGAGTAGTGATTTGGATGTATAGCTAGCATAAAGAATTTTTTCAGTTTATACCCTCGACTTTCCACTAGTTATCATGACAAAGTTAGTTTATGGAATTATACCATTGAATCTATGGTCTCTATGAATGATAGAAGTTTTCCTTTCTGGAGGTCCAGACAACATTAAAAACCTATGCACATGGCATTTAACCAAAAGGAACATTTTTTTGAGCATAACATGTTAAGAAACACTACAGAGTAAGTGAAACAATATTATAAAAATTTAAAAAAAAAAAATGATTATGACTGTGTAAAAACATGGAAAGTTCAAAACACAAATCCTTTCTAGTGATTGCCCCTGGAAATGCTAGAAAAGGATGGAAAACGCATAAATGTACTGTGAGGTTAATAAACATATGATTTACAATGTAAATAGTACCACCCATATTATAACTAACAAAAAAAACCAAAAACAAATATCACACACTTTTTACTCTGTCTCCTTCAAAGCAGATTTAAAAAACAAACAAAAAAACAAACAAAAAAAACACACACCCCTATATTTTTAAGACCACAGGAAGTTATTGTCATTTATTACAAAATAATCTTTGAATCAACCCCTCATTTCCAGAAAATATTTACACAAAAATAACGGTATTTTAGACTCAAAAATATCTTTGGTCTTAAAGGACCACTATAGGCACCCAGACCACTTCAGCTTAATGAAGTGGTCTGGGTGTCAGGTCCAGATAGGATTAACCCTTTTTAAAATAAACATAGCAGTTTCAGAGAAACTGCTATGTTTACAAATGGGTTAATCCAGCCTCTAGTCGCTGTCTCATTGACAGCCGCTAGAGGGCTTCCGCGCTTCTCACTGTGATTTTCAGCGCTTCTCACTGTGATTTCCAGCGTCCTGGGGACTGGGTGAATGCGCGCGCGGCATATTCAGCTGAGGAGGAGGAGAGTACACCGCCCGGCACTGGAGAAAGAGGTAAATTTAACCCCTTCCTCACCCTATAGCCTGGCGGGAGGCGGGCCCTGAGGTATGTTTTTAAGTATGTTTTCCGGGCACTATAGTGGTCCTTTAATAGTAGAACATACTACATAATAAATGTGGAATATGTACAGAATAATGATTTCTGTCGGGTCAAGATCAGCATATCATCTTATTGCTGACATAGGTTATCATGTGTAGATTTTGTAAAACACCAATCTGTATTCAGGCTAGTAAAAATACCAGGATGAAGTGACAATCCACTTGCAAGGGTGAAAAGACTCTGCAAGTGACTGTCAGCTGGAAATAATTTCAGAAAAGGATATTTACAAATTTACAAGTTGTATAGGTGTACGTTTCTAACCCATAAGTTAAACCAAAAAGCGAAAAGCGAAAAAAAAGAAGTATAACAAATGCCAAATGGCTAAACCTCTGGTTACTCGAATTATAATGCCTTCTATGTATCAGAATATCAGACTTTAATCAATTAGGTCTATAGCTGAAAATAGGATCTTAATATACATGTGAGTAAAAGAGCCTAAATCACATAAAGCAGTGATAGGCTACTCAATATAGATAAAATACAGTGCAGTATAAGTGACAAAGACCTACACCTATAAGTGGAGCGCTCAAACAAATATAAAGCTTACCAAGCGTGTCTTAATCCAATAGTACAATATGAAGTACATGCCAAAAAAATACAAAAAGATACAATATAGTGCAGATGGTATTTAAAATAACAATACAGAAATAATAATAACGTAGCAAACTGTACACTCACATTTTAAGGAGCCTGCATATAAAAAGACTGGCTCCTTATTAAGGCTTGAGTCCTTTTTTTGGTAGCACCAGCCTTCCGCTTCGGCTTGGAGTAGTTCTCATAAATAAGACATAAAAGGAGAACGAACCAATGTGTAGACTGTAGCGATAAAAACACGGATCTAAAATAATAAATGTGGTGCTCACCTGGTCCTGAGCTTATGGAGCCGGCTCTAAGGTGTATAGATGTGGTGCCAATTTAAATAGGGATGGCACTGCCCATATGAAGATTCCTAGAGGCTCCAGAAAGGACTTGAGCAGGAAATCTTGAGTAAAATAACAAATTTATTGATATACAATAATAATAAAAAAAAAGGTAAAAAAGTCCTTAGTAAAAGTCCTTTAAAATGGCCAATACGCGTTTCACTCTTAATAGAGCTTCCTCAGTCAGCTGTAATGATGGTCCTCTGAATCTTCCATTATATAAGTGTCCTTTAGGCCTTCCCCTTTAATGATCTGAATGCAGTTTATCCAACCACAGTGATGTATATATATATTTCTTATGTGGGATAATTTGTGTGTATACCTTTAATTGGCCAAATTTTCGGCGCCTTTATATACTGACTTTTTCATTGGTGTACAATGGTGGTTGGCGGAAGTACTGGGGACCCATCCGGGCGGTTAGCGGAAGTGACGTCACGGACCTCAAACTAAATAAATATTCAATATACATAATTTAAAGAAATATATCATTAAGTTTGATTATGTGTAATAGAAGTTGACTGTTCCCATCGCTAGTATGAGTTGGAGTGTAACTCTGTCTAAGCCAAACTATGGACTGCTCTGGACCCTTGTCCAGTGCTAAATTATTAGAAAACACTAAAATATGGGATTGCACCAGAGACTACAGAAAGCAAACATTTGAATGAGATGAAGTGGTTATTGTACACATAGTGCCCCTTTAAGATATTGGCAGATGCATACATATTAAAAATATGCAACAATTAGGTATATTTTCCCTGTAACCTGAAGTTCTAACTTGTACTCTTTATGAACTTAAATCCATTTATTAGTTTGGCTTTTCTCCTCAATAAAAACATAAAGTGATTTTAATATGCATAGAGATTTGGGATAGTGCTCAAGAAATTCCTTTTTTTTATTGTATGTAATGGGGATAATGTGTATTGCAGTCATTGATGACGCCCAGGAGTAGTGGGAGTAGGGACGCAGGACTGATGTTCTCTTCTCAACAGGGAACCATCTGCAAACTGAAATAATTTTTCATGCCTTCAGAAATGCTCATGAGTCTGGAACATGCTGACAGAAAACTCTAGTCTCTTGCAAGACAAGACATACTACCTATTACATGCATTAACAGATGGGAAAAATGGCAAGGAGCAGAATAAAAATAAAAATAAAAAAGACAATCCTCCAAGGTCAAAACGCAAGAAAAATCATATTTATAGAAAACATTGAAAAAGCAACCATCTTAAAATTCTCATGGGGATCTGATAGATAACACCTTGGTTTTAAAGGGAATTAATAATCAACATGTTTATTAGAAGACATACTACCTATTACATGAATTAACAGATGGTAATGGAAATGACTAGAGGAAAAATAAATAATACACACACAATGCTGTAAGGTCAAAACACAAGAAAAATGTAATTTATAGAACACACAGAAAGACAACGATCTTTGCAATCTTAAAGGGAACTCCGAGATAATACCTGGGTTTTAAAGGTAGTTATTGACAAATAAACCGATTAAAGTAGAAAGAAAATAGTTATCACAAACATATCCAGTTTTATACACCCACCCAGAGGTTGTAAACCAACATACTTCTCCAGAGTATCCAAATTTAGTATTTCTGTTTTGCCAAAGGATCTATAAAATAACAACAATAGGGAGGTACATAGTGCGATCTGTATATACACTGCCTGGCCAAAAAAAAAAAAAAGGGTTGCCACCCCAAAAAAATAAATAAATAAGTCACACACTTTATATTTCGTTGGACCACCTTTAGCTTTGATTGCGGAATGCATTCGCTGTGGCATTGTTTCAATAAGCTTCTGCAATGTCACAAGATATATTTCTAAATAGAAAAATCTCAGGCACTCACTGCAATTGTTTGCAGGCAGATTTAATGCAACGTTTCGACCTGTTAAAGGACCACTATAGGCACCCAGACCACTTCAGCTTAATGAAGTGGTCTGGGTGCCAGGACCAGATAGGATTAACCATTTTTTCTGTAAACATAGCAGTTTCATAGAAACTGCTATGTTTACCTATGGGTTAATCCAGCCGCTAGAGGGCTTTCCTATGGACTGGCTGAATGCGCGCGCGGCTCCTGCCACGCATGCGCATTCAGCCGAAGAGGAGGCAGGGAGGAGCAGGAGAGCTCCCCGCCCGGCGCTGGAGAAAGAGGTAAGTTTAACCCCTTCCTCCACATCCAGCCCGGCAGGAGGGGGACCCTGAGGGTGGGGGCACCTTCAGGGCACTATAGTGCCAGGAAAACAAGTATGTTTTCCTGACACTATAGTGGTCCTTTAAGGTCTTTATCAAGCTACCACCACAATGGCAAAATTGCACTTATATACACAAAAGTTACAAACAATCAATTAGTTAAGTAAACAATTAGGCTATTAGAAATTTCATTAGACAAACAAGTGTTAAAAATAATACAATCAATATATCAAGTTAATACATCAAACTTTAAAAAAGACATGGTAAGGAATAAATAGATAAATGGCTGAAACAGATAGTCAAAGAAAAAAAACAAGCAGTCCAGGTTTTACACAAAACCACATAAACAATTATATATGCACAGATCTTTTAAATAAATATATCACTAAACTAAATTTTTGCAATTAATCATAAAACTATACCTGGGATTTAATGAAATACCAAACACATCGAGGTACACCGTACCTTTTGACGTAGTTTGTGACGTAATTGCGTCTAGTCACCTGGGAGAGCCGGTCCGGTCTCCTCCCACTAGGATAATTGCTGCCTCCTGTTGCCACACGGGGGACGATACGTCACTGTCTATACTTTCATCGCGTCACTTCCAGTCCGCTTTACAACGTCCACTCAGGGACCGGAAGGAACATAAGTCCATTACTAAAAAGGGCAACTTGCCCACAAATTAAACATATATATCGCAATTACATCTCAACAAGGGGCAAAAAGACACCTATAACCTATAACAAATTAACCGATTAGATGACTATGACAAAATCTGTATTATTATTATTTATTTATTTTTTTGGACAATCTTTCTTTTATTGAGAGGATAGCAGTATACAGAAGAGAAACATAGTAATTCAGAGCAAGCCAGCATGGCAACAGAATCAACATTCAAGGTTAGACATGTGGTACTCCAAACAAGAAAGACATCTCTTTTTTGGTTTAGTATAGATCACAATCTAAGTGACAGGATATGGATTTGCATCTAGATTGGCGATTCAAATTGAGGTGTGTGTGTTGCCATATACTGCCTGTGTTGTTTGTGGGTGCTGCAGTTGCTTTGTAGCGTTGTATTTGTGCCAATGTGGGCTGTTATATTGTATAGAATACGTACATGAGTAGTTTGTGGCATTGTGTATGGTGTGTATGATACCTATGAATGTGGGCTGTGTATGGAGGCTGCTTGGGGAATTGTGTGTGGATGATATATCACATTATGTGTTTGTGTGTATATGTGTGTTTGTGCGTGCATGCGCATAGTCTGTAGTGTTGGGTTTGTGGGGACTGTGTGTTTGTGTGTGGACGGTTTCTATTATTTGTATAAGTGGGAGGCTTATTCTGAAGCTCCCTGTTTATCAAACAGTGTGGGTGACTATCCTGTGGCCCAGTAAGGACCGTGTTAGCCAGGTACAAGTCAAGGTTAGGAACTGCAATATCTGTTGCTCTACTCCAGTGGGGGGATATAGTGATCTAAGATCATTTCCTCTATATGCTGCAATGTGTAAATTGAGCATTGGCCTTCATCATCTGCAATCACCACTCTGTTTGCACGAAGGACTCCTTATAGGCAGTGCCTGTTTGGCTTTGGTAGCCTTGAGTGCCGTCAAAAGGCACCCCAAGTGCCATGCATGGCACACATGCCATAGGTTGCTGACCCCTGGTCTAGACTTATGGAATTGAGATTATTAGGTAAAAGCAGGCTAGACATGGTCTCACCAAGTATATGTTCCATATTCTAAAATGTTAACCTGAGTAAAAGTGGGGAACATATAAGGTAAAATATAAAGGTAGTGTCCCACTGTAGGGGGGGCTCATAGGTTTGCTATGAGCTATGCAAAGAAAGGCATCATTGGGTAATCAGAAACAAAAAATAACGGACAGGAAAATGAAACCCTATTGTGCCACAAATACACACAACACTGCCGCACATGCTGCCCTCCGAATCATGCCAGGGATCTGTGGGAAAAGTCACAGGCCGTCTGGTGCTGTGTTCTTGAAGTTATCCTATTCCAGAGACAGGTAAGTTCATATCATGCAGGTGGTATCTGCCGAGGATGAGAGCATAAGAGTGCTCGTGGGGTAATTTCAGCCTATCCTAGGCCTGTATCTGGGCCGTCGCCTCTGCGCCACGGACTCTGTTACTTATCCAGGCCATGTACATCCCCTGAGAGGGTCCACGAAAGTCCGTGTGGTATCGGGCCTATATCAGGCCCTGGGCCTCCGCTGGTGTGGCTGGCGTAGAGGGCGAAGCCCCTTCTGGGTAAGTAGGTGAGGTATGACTTGCTAGAGGTGGATCCTCTCTTCAACTTTCTCCGTAGTCTCAGGTCTCTCCCTGGTGGTGCAGGTCGTGGTATCGTCACCTGCTTTGTTGGGTGTGTATGAGAGAGAGCGGCTCATCTGACTGCTGCATGTACGGTGCGCCTACAGGTGGGGTCTGCGGCATGCAACAACTCCTTCTGAGCTCCCCGGCTTGCATTTGTGTAAGATTTAGCTTTAGCAAGAATTCTTGTCCAGCTGCGCCATGCTGGTCTTCCACCATTCCTGTGCGCATGGGAGACGACCGCCATTTTAGCTGATTCAGAGTCGCATGGGCCCTTACTGCATGGGCCACCCGGTAGGCCTCCTTAGTGTGCGGGTCCCTGGTAGCACTGGTGGGCCTATGGAGGGGAAAAATAAATGGTTATGGGGCAGCAGGGTCAACGGGGCAGCTGCTTTGAGCCCCCAGGGAGTAACTGTACCCGGGGCACCTGTCCAGTTTGCCCCGCATTTACCTCCAATTTGGCAAGCAAAGTGAATATTTGAAAATGCATGCTCTTTAAAATTAACACAAAGTCGAGTCTGTCATGATAGATGCACTTTAATGATTAAAAATTATAGTTTAAATGGTTATAGGCTCTAATTATTCTCGAATGATACATTTTAGATGTTCGACCCAATTTAAATACTTATCAAAAAATAAGACCTGGACAACTTAAATGTATACAAATTTTTCAATGCTGAAATAGCTAATATGAGCTTAAAGGGTTACTCTAACCATCATGACCACTTCTGCTTTTAGAGGTGGTCATGATAGTAAGCATATGTATGTGCAGTGATTCTGTCATTTAGAGATATTTGCACTTTTGTGCAGGGGGCTGTAGTATCTGGGCTGCCTAATGTTAATTCTGTGCAAAAAATAAGTTGGTTGTCAGCGGGCACACAACAAAGTTATTGAGCTTCTCTTTTACAGGCAGTACTGGGAGTAATATGCTTGAAATTCCCTCACTCTCGCTGTGCACTCCCTCCCTGTATTGTCATTTAATTAATCTAATTTAAAAAACAAAAATCCCCTCCCGTGTCCACCCACTCTCCCTCCCCTCACTGGCTCATCGGGGATGGGTGGTGGAAAGCAGCGCAGGGAGCTTTGCCTGGCACTAGTTTCCAGGAAATGTTATTGCATTTTAATGGTGGGGAACATAGTCAGTAATTCCCAGTCAGGCATTCTAAATATTGTAATCAAGATACTAGAAAACAAAATAAAGTGTAACTTGTCCCAACCCTAGTTTTTCTTCTATTGTCTGTCATATCTGATTAAAATTCATAAAAATCAGGATTCTCAATTCCACAGCCCAATGCTACACATTTTATATAAGATGCAGATACGTGCAATTCACCCACAAACTGCATTTTTTCTATTAAAAAAAGTGAATGGGTGCATGGCTCATACTAAAATAAATATTATAGTCACCTGAACAACTACAGCTTAACGTAGTTATTCTAGGGTCTGTGGCCTGTGCCTGCAGGCTTTTTAATGTAAACGCTGCCTTTTCTGAGGAAAGGCAGTGTTTACATTGTTGCCTAGTAACATCTCTAGTGGCATTTGCTCAGACAGCCACTAGAGGTGCTTCCTATTTCAATGCTGCACCTTTTCATGCACTTGGAGGAGGGGGGGAAGACAGGTATCTGTAACAGGTAAGTAGTGTTAGGAATACAGATTTGTATTCCTAACACTATAGAATAATTACAGAAGTTAATGGAACACTAAACTGAAATTTTGTAATGATACATACCGTATATACTCGTGTATAAGTCGAGTTTTTCAGCACATTTTTTTGTGCTGAAAAAGCCCCACTTGACATACTCTAGTCAAGGTCTGTATTATGGCAACTTACATTGCCATAATACAGACCAGGACCGCCGGGCTCATTACAAGCCCGGCGGACCTGTTGGGGGCTGGCAGCAAGCTGTTACATACCTTTGTAGCAGCGCCGGTCAGCTCCCTTCACCTCTGTGCAGCTCCCGACAGCTCCCAGTGTAAATCTCGCGACACCCATGGCCGTCAGATCGTTGCCACGGGTTACCGTGGCAACGCTCCACGCAGACCGCAGGATTTACACCGGGAGCTGACAGGTGAGCTGCAAGGAGGTGAAGGGAGCTGACCGGAGCTGCTACAAAGGTATGTAACAGCTTGCTGCCGGCTCCTCCCCTGCACAGCCCATGCTACTGGACCACCAGGGATTAAGATAGCCCCCCCCTCCCTGACCAGGTAACAAGCAGGGAGAAGGGACAAAAATAAATATTAAATAATAAAATAATAAAAAAATTCAATAATAAAAATGCCACCCCCACCACCCAGTTCACACACACTACATAAACACACACTCTGCATTCACACAAACACACACTCTGCATTATATAAACACACTCATACAAAAACACACTCTGCATTATATATACACACACACACACATTATATACAGGATTATGTTCCAGGATCTTACCTAGGTAAAATCTGACAAAATTATAAAAATCACAGAATTTCCCCTCGACATATCCACGAGGCATAGCATATTTCACAATTGTTGGTCACAAAACTGCACTCGACTAATACACGAGTATATACAGTATATGCATTTACATTAAATCCTTTATATACAGGGGATTTCTGAGACATTCAATTGGCTCTGAAAAGCAAAGACAAAGAACTGCCCCTAACAAATCACTTACCGATGGGTATTTTTTTATTTAGCACTTCTATATAATATAGAGAGGGGGAAAAAAAAGGAGGTGGTGAAACGTGTTACAAAAATATTATTTTCCTTTATCATTTTTTTAAAAATGATTTTAGTTAACGCTCTCTGTTCGACGTTCTAATTCACAGCTGCTGGTGAAAAACATATCCAGCAGGTGGCAACATCAACACACACTTCGGTTTTATATAAAAACAAAACAAACAAAAACTGAAAAGGGTAAATGAAACTTGTAGAAATATGGCCCTTCGGTCCACGCTGACAAGGCTGTGGCAGATCTCTTTCCGTTCCATAAAAGCGGTTAATGTTTCCCTATATGCTCCTTTTTCTGCTTTTGTTATTGCAGTACATAAAATAAATGTCTTCAAACACTGTGCTGTTCCTTATTATTAATTCTATAGCATGGACGGACTACAAAGGACAGATTTATATTTGTTGTGTTTAATGCTACCCTCTTGACAGTTAAGTGTAAGTGAAGTATAGTACGTGGTTGTGTCAGTGTTTGAAAAGGGTAGAAAGGTCAGCTAAAATGAACTCCTACCCAAGTGACTTAAATATGACCTTATCTTGCTCGCTAAAAGTCATGCTAATACAGCAAGTTGTTATTAAATCAATATATATTGCGGGTTTTAGAAATAAAAAAACCTAGAGAAGGGAAGATAGGAAAGATGTGCTGCAGTATGACGAATAATCTGTATTAAGAAGTACTTGCAATCAAGTTTTTTTTTGGTATACATTTGTCATTATGATTGGACATTCCTTAAAACTTTGCTTTATTTGGAAGCAGCCAATTCCCAATATCCCAGGCTACTTCTCTATTGTAACAACCATTAACATTACCACTTTTAAGACAAGTTCATACTTAAAAGGATGGACAGTCACTATTTTGTGCCTAAATCCCTCTGTCTCTCTTTTCTATCCTAATGGACTAAGGATAACGTCTAACCGATCTTTAGAATGGCTGGACTTAACGTACCTGAGAATAGTCAAAATACTTGCCGAACTCAGGAACATAGAAAGAGACAACGATGAGGAAAGCCAGAAGTCAAGGATACCAGAAATAGGGAAGTCAAAACAAAGCCAAAGTCAAATACCAGAAAAAACACAATCTGGAACACACTCTCTGATAACCAGCTAGTGGAAACCACAACAGGGCACTGGCAAAAAGGGAATTTGGGTTTAAATAACCCTCCTTAGGCTGTAATTGGCTGCCTCTGACCTCTGACCTCAAAACGTGTGTGCGTGTCTATGACGTGACGTCGCACGCATGCTGGCACCATCTCCTATTAAAACCGGAGCCGCAGAGACCGGCGTCTCTAGGAACAACGTACTTGCTGGGGACCGGAATAGAAAGAGGTCGGGCAGCGGTTTGCCGCGACCAAGATAAGTATATGATTTTTCTGTCAGCATAGCTGCTATGTTTCAGTGCGGCAACGTCGGCAGAATCGCGGGGAGCCGTGACACCATCTTTGTAGGAGCTCAGAATTCTTGGTGTGTCTAAATTCATACCAGAGCTCCACATCAATAACATACATAAGTTACATTATTATTCTTCTAAATGACATTTATTAGCAAATGTTCTTTTTTTCAAATGCTGAATTTTAATCGTTAAGCTCACAGTTTTAGAAAAGAAAGCCATTCTTGTGATACAATTTTTGGGGTAGCGTCGTAATGTGTTGTATATAAATAAACTTTCCAATTATAGGACTACCACTAAGTCACTAGCCAGTGTCTTCAGAAGACTTGGCTTAAACATAATGCTTTAAAATCTCAAGTGGCAATGCCCCCTTTTAAATAACAATTATTATAGTTAAAACATCAAGCATTTCCATAATTAATGCATCTAAATATCTCACATATGCAATCCTGTCTCTTGATATTTTTTCTACGTATAGTTTGCATATTTCACAAACACAAGGAGGATGAAGGTTAAAAATTTGAACAACCAAGCAGCACAGTTACTACAGTTTACAAAATTCTTGGCAGCAGTAAAGAGTAACTAAATGATGTATCGTGTGTAAAAAGGAGGCACACAACAAATGAATCATAGGAAAAGAGTACATTACATTTTCCTCCAGATGGCTTTTCTTGGAGGGATAAAACAAATCCTATAAACAGCAGATCACTGATAGTGAGATACAATTCCAATTTATGACCAAACACGTAAAACAGAGAATAAATCATTACTTACTCTTAAAGTGAAATTACATTTCCATTTTAACTACTGCATCTTTAATGGGAAATCCAAGCATTATAATTGCCTACGGTAATTTACTTAATTACTTCTATAACTCCGTCTAGAATGTAAGCTCATTTAATGTAACCTCTCTGTTCCTTTGTGTCCAGCTCATCTTGTTGCAAATACATGTTTGTTAGTCCACCTATTTAACAGTGCTATGGAATTTGTCTGCGCTTTATATTAAGCTTGGCTTATAGTTTGGTTGGTGTTTTTTTTTGTGCAAATAATACAAACACCAATGAAGTACCTAACATCCAAATTTTCATGGTATACAAGATAAAGTGAAGAGCACATATACAAATGAGGTATAAGAAGGGCCTAGATAATTGTGACCTGAATTTTCAAAATCACTGTTTATCAGTTCAGCAGGTGCCAAAATAATGCAGAGGTTAAAGTACAATCCCAAATTGCAGTTTACACAGGATCTGGCTTTTTTGTGTAGCTAAATATTAGCTCTTCTCACGACCAAAATTCTTCCATCTTAGTCTATATTTTCTATCAGATGTGAAGAATAAAAGTGTGTGGTGGAAGAGCTGATGGGATGGGAGGGTAGGGGAATGTGCCAGAAAACCCAAAGTGATGGCATGATTTTTTTGTCCAGAAAACGTTTTAAGAATCAAGATGACCAATTCCCATAAATCTGAAATGCGAGGGTGGTTTGGAATAAAATGGTTTTATGCGGTTTTCTGGTTGGGCATTGTTTTAGAGTTCATCTCAATGAAGTGGCCTGGGTGCAGTGGTCGTGTATTTTTAATGAATCCTGAACAGCAGCACTGACCAACTAAAACCCGGTCATGTTACATGGAAGTCTTTAGGAAAGCACTGAATCCTCCTTTATGAAGAGCATTTGATTGGACCATCGTGAAGGTGGCCATGCCTCCAACATGATGTTGCAGAAGGTGGAGAGGTGAAGTGGTAAAAGGGAAGTAAATCCTTTATTTACTTTATTCTTATGGCCCCTTGGAGGGTGGGGGTACCTATAAAGAACTAGGCACCATAGGGTTAGTAACAAAGGATTGAATTCCTAACCATAAGTGTTCCTTTAAAATGTTTGTGGGGTGAGAAACAGGCAGTATTTGCTAAACAAGCCTTTTTGCATTGGAAGTGTTAATAATCAGTCCCACTGTGAAAAGTTTATATGTATTTTTTCTCAACACGGCTTCTCAATACGGTCAACAATGCTGCTGTTGCATTGTTCAGTAATAAACAAGATTGGAGGCGGAATGCTAATTACTAATTGGTAGTCTGCTGTTTTCCAGAATGTGGAGAAAAGTAAAAAGAAAATTAGAAAAGTGATCTAGTATTGCGAAATTCTTATCTTAATACCAGTTATTAAACCCAAACCCACTGTAATTTAAAATGTAAGGATAATAACAGACCAACCATAACTTGATCATATAGATAATGCACACACACAAAAAAAATACATAAAAATGTCATGTTCCTACTTTGTTAGACCTAAATGTTGTAGCAGTGGAATATTGTAATTATTTTCAGAGGGATGGAATTGCAAAAATGTACCTTGTGAAAAAAGAAACTGGTCACATTATTATTATTTATAATAATATATTTCCATAGTGCTTTAAAATTATACACTGAAGAAATATATATAGCAACAAGTGATAACAGGCACAAGGTGATGAGGGTTCTGTTCAAAAAGTAAAAGAAAAAGCCCCATACTTGCTAGGCATTTGACACACACCCCAGCACAATGACATCATGTCAAGTCTGCCAAACTATTTGTGAAATAAAATGTTATGATGTCAGCGTGTTGCGCAGTTCCTTATTGTTTATACTACTAGATGTACTGATGGGAACCCAGCACATTACACTGACTGAATAGGCATTCTAATTATGATTGGGAGTTATTATCAAAATAACTGGGGTGTAATTGGAGAAATATAGTCCAAAAAATTGTTATCTTGGAACACTAAAGGTTTCCTTTCAGTGAAGCAATCACTTTCCACCCCCACTGCTCTTTAAACAAGTCGCCTCCTTTATTTATTTATTAATTCTACATTTAAAACTCACACAAAATGTGACAAACACAACGTTGACATTATAAGTCAGAACAGTCAAACCATTTATTGCTTTCAAGATAAAGGATATGGTAATATGACCCCATAATTCTAGCCCCACTTATATCTCTTCACTGATCCACAGGTATGCACCTTTTCGGTCTCACCGCTCTGCTGATGATTTTCTCCTGTCTGCTGCTCGCACCAGTACGGCAAACTCACGCTGGCAGGATTTCTCGCAGGCGGCTCCCTTCCTATGGAATAGCCTGCCTACTGCCATCAGACTCTCCCCTAGTCTTCAATCGTTTAAAAAGTGCTTTAGGAAAGCTTATGACCTCCCACATACCTGTCTCTTGCTCTCTCCTAAAGGGCAGCACTTTATTCTCTCCTCCAGCTCTGCTTCACTCCACCTTGTTTGATTGCTACCTCCTGTCCTGTTGGGTTTTAAGCCCCAACTCCTATAGACTAAGCTCGTTTGACCAGGGCCCTCTTCAACCTATTGTTTCTGTAAGTTTTTGTAATTGTCGCATTTATTGTTAAATCTCCCCCTTTGATAATATTGTAAAGTGCTATGGAATATGCTGGCACTATATAAATACCAGTAATAATAATAATAACAAAAATAAAAGCAAGAATGAACCAAAATGGGGAAAAAGGGAGACCTCCATGGGAGAAAAACCTTAAAGGACCACTATAGGCACCCAGACCACTTCAACTCAATGAAGTGGTCTGGGTGCCAGGTCCCTCTAGGGTTAACCCTGCCTGCTGTAAACATAGCAGTTTCAGAGAAACTGCTATGTTTACATTTGGGTTAATCCAGCCTCTAGTGGCTGTCTCACTGAGAAGACGCCAGCGTCCATAGGAAAGCATTGAAAATGCTTTCCTATGGACTGACTGAATGCGTGCGCGGCTCTTGCTGCGCATGCGCATTCAGCCGATTACATCCAAAGGAGGAGGAGAGTCCCTGGCACAGAGGGAGCCGGCACTATAGTGGTCCATTAAACCCATAATTTCCATCCAAGTTCCCCATACTTTGTGAAATTAAAAGGTGGTGTGGGGCATGAGAGCCATGTGTTCATCCACGTACATATTATGCTTAATTTTACCCAAAATAAACTTAATCTTGGGAGAGTATGAACATCTGAGCAGTTAATGAGAGAGTATGAACATCTGAGCAGAAAAGTCTCTTACTGTTGGTGTGTATTTAAACTCTCGACAAAGCATGTCAACAGAAAGACCCAAGTGTCGAGATCAAAAGGCCTCTGGATGATGGACTGCAAAAGTGAACACACGCTGCCCCAAAAGGGTATCAGCTTGGGGCATTATCACAATATGTGGCAATATGTACTGCGCTGGATACAGGAACGCCACATTACATCTTTAGAAGTGCAACCCATGAGGGGTAGTGTAAGATTTTAAGAATACATTATATGCAATAAGGATCAACATTTCTTTGTCTACAAAGTTAATATCGAATAGTGTGAAATCTATAGTGTGATAGAATTTATCTTGATTCCAAGGCTCAAGCTTACAGGTGTCATATAATGATATCCTATATTAAAATTGGCTAACTTGGACTCAGGGAAGGAAATGCTTGATGCTTAACACGACACTTAAGACCATATATGTCTAGTTACAGGAGCAGAGAGTCCCCACCTGAGATGTCTCTTCTCTAATCTTTTTGTTCTTTCTTACCTTGGAACTTATTTGTTATGTGTACATGACTTTCATCCCTGTCTTATCTGTACCCCCTACCTATTACTGTTCTATGAGAACCAACAGTTTGCACGTAAGCACTTACTTTTTAATGTATAAAACCCAGCTGATAAATAAATAAAACAGCAGAGGCTTATTTTGAATACCAACAGGTGTCTGGTGTCTAATTCTCGCTTCTCCAAGTGCACTTGTAATAATAATTTGGACTTCCTCTGAATATAACAAAGATCATTATTTGGATCCACAACAATAGCAAGTGTCAAGATTTTGTGAATGATGAGAGTATATAAATAATTAAATGTCTGCTGTGTGTGATGGATTTGGCAGTACAATGGATTTCTGTGTGCCACAAAAATTAGTTGCAGAAATAGGACTTTCTACTAAGCCAATTACTGTATATACTTAGATGGCAGTGATATGAATAAACTGGCACTTATTCCTTAATCACGGGTTGTGTTTTTTTTCGGGGTTAAAAAGTCATCACTTTAATTTAGATTAACACAGCCAGAGCATATAATATAAATTAGTTTAACCCTCCAAGTGCTGCACACATATGTGCATACTGTATAGTGAATGAAAAGTCAAAATGTGCATGCACGCCAAATTTCACAAATATAAGAGCACATGTATATCATGGAGAGACGACATTGTTAGCATGTGGAAGAGCTTTGCAGATGAAAGTGTCTTTCTTACTTCCGTCTACTACTCTCCGTCCCAGCAAATGCGGCAAAGTTATTTGGGGTGAGGGATTGAGGAATTGTCACTTTCAGAAGTGACAGTCGCTCTATAAACTTTTTTTTACGAGTACTACTCAGAAAAAGGACAATAATGTTTAAGCTATGGTGAAAACGTGAACATTTTTTATGGTTCTTATGAATAATAAGTCACACATAAGAAATCACAAGCATTTTACCAAAAATGTGCATAAATGTTCATCAGAGCACACGACTTTGTATTTGGAAATCAGTGCTGGGCCTTTTTGCATTATGTTTAATATGAAAACAGCTGCTGGCAAATGCCCTTGTGTAGGAGTTCATGAGCTGAGATTAAGCAAGTACATCAGCTGCCAGTCAATCCCCGTGGCGTGTTAATATTATTGTTAGGGAAAATTAATGCTCTCTTTATATTTCATAATATTGCAGATGGTCATCTGTTTTCTATGCTGAAAGCTTAAAAAGAATGGCACAATACAGTTTAACACACTGGAAATCAGGCAACTAGCCAGTCCTTCGTAGGGTTGTAAATTTTTATCCTCTTGAAAGCGTACAATTATTATCTACCTGAATAATTATTAACATCATGCCCACAGAACAGTCAATAGGGACAAAGGAGACAGCTGCAGCCAGTTTGAAATCAATAAGAAAAAAAATGAAAAATAACAAAATTATTTTTGTGCCGTATGAAAAAAAAAAATGAATGAATTTATTAGTTCAATAGTAATAACCGTCATTTCTAATTACAGCAAACATGGTGGGTGCACAGCAAATGCTTTCTAATGAGCATATTCATTTAAATTCATAAAACTATTGAGGCATTTTTGTACTTGACCGAGTTTACATAGTAATACAGTTTTTCACATAGCACAGCACTTGCCAAAAGGAGAGGTAAAAAGGGCAGTACAGCCAGTTTCCTTAATCCATGAATTTAGAAATGTAAACCACTTGCATTTCCCTGGTTTGTGTCAAACCGGTTTCAGCGGTTTTAAATAAATTAAGGATCCTCAAGGTACTTGAAGCCCAGTTTAAGTTTATGTGGGCCGCAAAAAAAAACCTTACATAGAAACGTAGGCTCCTCATTGCTTCCTCGTGCAGTCTAGTGATGCCGGGTGCCGGAATACGATGTCATAATTTAGCGCCCGGCTTCACTACAGACGCCGCGCGCGAGGGAGCAGGAACACTGAGCTCCCTCGCTGGCCCTCCTCCCCGGCCGGGTAAGTGTTAGCAAAGTAGGCACCTGCAATGTGGGGAAAGCAGGTGCCTACTCTGCTTGGAACACTAGGCATGTACACGCGGCTCGCCGGGCCGCAAAGTTGTCCCTTGTGGGCCGCGAGTTTGACATGCTTGACTTTGTATATTATTGTTAAAGTTACACTTCCATATTTGTAATGCCAATTTTGTTCATTAGATGTTGACCCAACTTCTGTAATAGCAGAAGGCCATGAAAAATAGATGCTTCTGTGTTAGTGGTGCAGTGTTCAGCACCACTAACAAGCATTGAATTGTCTGAGCCAACCGCTGTTAAACCGGCGCAATGTAGGAGAAAAGGTAAGTAAAACCACCTTTAATCTCCAGAGAGAGGGAAGCCAGGAACCCAATGCTGCATTCCAGCACTAGTGTCAGAAATGCATGTTTGTATCCCTGACACTAAAGTTCGTTTAAGCGGGGAACAATTGTGTTTTTCAGTTCCAAATATACCTGGGGCTTGAGCCCAAAGCAAAACTTTATACCCCTGACACCACCTTTTTCATAACCCTGGCTCTACTCCATCCTCCCTTAACACCTACTTGTACTAAGAGGTTATTTACAAAAACTGGAATTATTTTGGAAACAAAAAGGAATTTAAAACACACAGATGCAAAAAAAACATGCAGACATGTAGACACAGACATACAGAGACAAACATGTAAAACATGCAGGCAGACACATTTGTACACAGAGAAACAATCAATTTCATACACAAATCAACACTAGAAGCACACATGAAACGTGTGTTTCAATTTCACGCAGGATGAAATCCATCTTCTGTGTCGTATCCCTACTTTCCAGATCGGCCACATCTCTGTGTGGAACGTTGCCTACAGATGTATATATCCAGGACCTCGTCCTTTCATCACTTACTGTAAATGGTTTTTAGGTCTAGGAGGTAAAATTTCCTTTAAAACATCATCCTGCAATAAAACTGGCCAACATTTGTTAAGTGCTTTTTCTATCAATTTGGACTTGCTATTAAATTGTCTGTTAAAAGACAAACTAAAATCTATTCTATCTCTATTTGGTCTGTTAAACCAGGTTTCAGGTTTTTTCCCTACACTGTCATACAAGGTCTCTAGTACTATTCGACAAGCCTTTGGGGTAGTGCCTGTCGGAGAATCTGCTTTCCAAAAATTCGGTTTGGGATTGAAAGTCCTCGTCCCTGGCACAGTTGCGATTTATGCACATGAACTAACTTTTAGGTATATTTGTTAACCACTGATGATGGTGGCAACTTTTAAAATCAATATAACTATTCTTATCAGTAGGTTTAAAGGGTCCTATAGCAAATGATGTCTTGTTCAATAAAAAAAAAAATAATGTCCAAAAAATTGATGTTATTGATTTGGATATCTGAGGTACATTTTAGACCCTGATCATTATTATTTATATACATTAAAAATGTAGACCATTCAGACTGTCAACCATCCCAAATAGTAATGACGTCATCTATAAAACGTTTCCATAGCACCAGGTTTGACGTCCAGCTATGCTCGGCCCAGATCTCATCATTCTCCCATGTGGCCATAAAGAGATTGGCATAACTGGGCACAAACCTGGTGCCCATGGCTGTAACACAAATCTGAAGGTAAAACCTATTTTCAAATAAAAAAATAATTGTTAGTAAGAATAAAATTGATGCAATCCAAAATAAAGTCGTTCTGTCTTTCATCCATACTTTGATCTTGTTCTAATACCTTCCTAAAGGCTAGCAGACCTTTTTGGTGGTCTATGGTTGTGTATAAAAAAACGACATCAGCCGTAGCCCAAATGTAACAGTTTTTCCATTGTATGTCCTTAATGTTGCTGAGGATATGCCCTGTGTCTTTAATATAAGATTTAGTTTTAGGTACATATTTTTGTAGGAAATAATCTACATATTGGGACAGATTAGCTGTTAGGCTACAAATGCCACTTACAATATGTCTGCCTGTTGCTTTAATTAGAGATTTATGGATCTTGGGTAGATAATAAAATGTGGCCAGTTTAGGGTGAGGATTAAATAAAAATTTTAATTCATTTTGACTTAGGATATCCTGATCCTTCCCACACATGTAATTGTAGCACACCACACCATTTCTTTTGCATTTTGTGTTTAGCACGTTTTTTGGAGTTAACTGGGGTGTTGGTGACAACAAGCATACTCACTATACTTCTTGTGCTTTTGTAAATTTTATTAAAGACAGGAGACGAATATCCCCCCCCCACCACCACTTTGCATTTCCCTCCCTGGAATTGGGTTTTCTCTCTTAAGTTAATTGGGGGTATGGTTATGTTTTTTGTAATGTTTGGTCTCATGTTTGTTTAATAAATATTCTATTACATGGTTTTTGGTTGTCCGTGTCCATTTATTCATCATGTACTATGCCGTTGAAGTAATGTTGTAAGTGGTATGACATTCTGCCATGGCAGTTTACTTTCACAATGTTTCTTTTTCCTTGCAGTGTAATCTGGATTTTATTAACGACCCGGAGGCTCCTATTATGCTGCACTCTTTCTTTAATTCCCTCAGCAGTAAAAACAATTGAAAACAGGTATAAACTTCATAATGACAATGTCCGCCTAGTAACATTACCATCCAATCAGCAACATCCTTATCCTATAGTAGGCGGAAAATCGATGAGCATTTCCTCTTTCTTTGCTGCTCCCTCAGATAAGTAGACCTCTCACAGTTTTCTGACTGTGGGATCCTCTTATGATTATTTATTTTATATGATGCTAATTCTAATTAATATGAAAAGGGTGTTTCACCCAAAGGATTTTACTGGGGCTGGCAGACCAAGGGGCCGTCCGGCAGAGTTAATAGTGGTTCACGCCCGAACCGGGGCTCTGACTAGGGAGACTCCCCCTTTCCTGAACAGAGGTCCACTCCGACCTTCTTCCCTCAACGAGGCAGATCTTGGGTGTCAATAGGTTCACGACGTTCTTACGGTAAGCTACCTAAAGTTTCTTCACCTTTGGCAACAGGGGGCAAACTCACACATTTTTCCCATGTCTGGGCTCTCATTACATTAGATGCCTGGGTACTCAAGGCGGTCCAAGGGTATCTAATAGATTTTGTATCCCTGTGAAAAATATTTTATGAACTATTAAATATTTAATGTGTTGATATAAATATTATAAGTTTTATTCAGAATACTTCCAGAACACTGAAATTGAGAAGCCATACCTAGGCTTATAGTATCACAGACTTTCATTGTATAGGAATGGAGACCACATCTGGTTCACTTTAAGAGTGATGGTTGAAGGGCCTGTTTATAGTAAACTTTGACCTAAGCTTTGCAAGATAGACTCCCTGGGATGTCTCACATTTCTAAAGACATTTATTCAATCATGTATATAGAAGTTCTTTGTCTTACATATCTTACCGCCAAATATAATGTATGGCTTTAATCATAGATTTCAAATGATGCTAAGTCACTCCCCTCTCTCTAAGATAGCCACTTATTTTAAAGTAAGGCAATCTTATGTATACACCCCTGTGTACCTGAATTTTAAAACTATAAAACTGATTGTAGCTTAGAATTTGTGGCCAATACCTTTAACATCAAAAATGGATAACATCTGGAACATTGCTCTGTATTGGACAAAGACTGTTAATGACATATGTTATTAACGGATGGTGTGTATATTGAAATAAATATACAGTTTTAACTGCAAGATACTTGATTCAATTTGTTAAGAAAACTGGTATGTGACAAACAAACATCTCAAGGAATGCCAATTTCCTACACCCTGCCTATCCAACTCTCCCCACCCAGGGAGATTGTTTTTCCCCACTAGACATGACCCTCGTCTCCGAGGAAGTTCGAGAATTGGCACTCAAAGGTGCTATCCAAGAAATTCTGATGCATATGCCGGCTTTCGTGAGCAACCTGTTTATTGTCCCCAAGGAGGGTGGCGGAACACGCCCGGTCATCAATCTCAAACAACTAAATACTTATGTAACTAACATCATTTCAAGATGGAAGGCATTAATTGCCTACGAGATTTGCTCCAGCCATCAGATTGGATGATCAAACTATCTAAGAGACGCTTACCTCACGGTGTCCATTGCAAACGTTCATCAAGATTTCCTGCAATTCACGGGGCAAGGAAAGAAATGGCGGTTCCGCTGCCTTTCCTTCGGTCTCTCTTCCACACACTGGTGCTTCACCAAGCTCATGAAGCCTGTTATCACTCTCCTACATAGTCGAGGGATTCATCTAATCATTAACTTAGACTACATCCTGCTGTTATCCCAATCGGCCGCCCTACTTCATACTCACCTTGTTGGGACCACAACCTTACTACAGAATCTGGGCTTCATTATAAATTGAGGAAAGTCCATCCTAGTCCCAACTCAACAGATAGAGTTTCTAGGCCTCCTAGTGGATTCGGCCATGCAAACCTTATACTTACCAACCTCCAAAATGAAAATTATCAAAAAGCAGATAAGGCGCATTCTTGCCTCTCCGCAATTGTCTCTCAAGCATCTGGCCCATGTGATTGGGCTCCTAGCTGCCTCCATACAAGCCATAGTTCCAGGCCCCTTTTACTACAGAGCCCTCCAATACCTACAGGCGTCGTACCTCAGGGGCGGCACCTTATACGAAGATACTGTGACTCTAGACAGGAGAAGGAGGAACTCCACTGGTGGCTCCCACACATGAAGGCTTGGAATGGCAGAGCCATTTTAATCGCGGCTCAAGATGTAGTCATAGAGTCAGACGCGAGCTCTTACGGATGGGGTATGTGCTGCGGAGATGTCTCCACAGGCAGGCGATGGTCGGAAGTGGAATCACATAGTTACATAGCTGAAAAGAGACTTGTGTCAATCAAGCTCAGCCTTCCTCACATATGTTGTTGCTGTTGATCCAAAAGAAGGCAAAAAACCTAGTCTGAAGCGTTTCCAATTTTGCCACAAACTAGGAAAAAATTCCTTCTTGACCCCAAAATAGCAGTCAGATGACTCCTTGGATCAAGCAGCTACTACCCCACTAATTAGAAATTATATCCCTGTATGTTGTGTTTTTGTAAGTATTTATCCAATTGCAGTTTAAACATCTGTAGTGACTGACAAAACCACCTTTTCAGGCAGAGAATTCCATATCCTTATTGCTCTAACTGTAAAAAAAACCCTTTTCTTTGCCTTAGATAAAATCTCCTTTCTTCCAGCCTAAATGTGTGACCTTGTGTCCTATGTATAGCCCTGTTTATGAATAGATTTCCAGATAAAGGTTTGTACTGGCCCTGAATATATTTGTATAAAGTTATCATATCCCCTCTCAGGCGCTGTTTTTCCAAACTAAACAGATTTAATTTTTTTAACCTTTCTTCATAACTAAAATGCTCTATTCCTTTTATCAATTTTGTAGCTCGTCTCTGGACTTTTTCTTTAGAACAGGCGCCCAAAATTGCACAGCATATTCAAGGTGTGGTCTTACCAGCGATTTATAAAGAGGGAAAATTATATTTTCATCCCGAGAATTTATGCCCCTATTTATACATGACAAAACTTTACTGGCCTTAGCAACTGCAGATTGACATTGCATATTGCGGCCTAATTTGTTGTCTATAACAATTCCCAAATCCTTCTCGTGTGTGGTTATCTCTAATTCACTACCATTTAGTGTGTAAGTTGCTTGTGCATTCTTAACCCCGAAGTGCATAACTTTGCATTTCATCTTCCATTTTAGTGCCCAGTCCCCCAATCTATCCAAATCCTTCTGCAGCAAAGCAATACCTGCTCACATTTTATTACTTTACAAAGTTTTGTTTCATCTGCAAACACTGATAAATGGCTTTCAATGCCTATTTCAAAATCATTTATAAATATGTTAAATAGAAGTGGTCCCAAAACAGAACCCTGAGGGACACCACTTACCACTTTTGTCTAGCCTGAAAATTTACCATTAATTACAACTCGTTGTACTTAAGCCAATGTTCTACCGAAGAACAAGAATATTCATCTAGACCAATTTCTTTTAGTTTGAAGACTAACCTATTGTGAGGAACCGTATCAAATGCCTTGGCAAAATCCAAGTAGATCACATCCACTGCAATACCCTGATCTATACTTCTACTTACTTCTTCGTAGAATGCAATTAGGTTAGTTTGACATGACCTATGTTTCAAAAAACCATGCTGATTATTGCTAATAACAAAGTTCCTCCCAATGAATTCCTGAATATTATTCCTTAATAGCCCTTCAAATATTTTTCCAGTTACAGAAGTTAAGCTCACAGGTCTATAATTTCCAGGCAAGGATTTTGAACCCTTTTTAAATATAGGAACAACATCTGCCTTCCTCCAATCCTCCGGTACAACACCTGAAACAAAAGAATCTTAAAAAATTAGATACAGAGGTTCACTTATTTCCCCACTTAACTCCTTAAGTACTCGTGGGTGAATACCGTCAGGCCCCGGAGCTTTAGTTACATTAATTTTCTTGAATAGCTGTAGCACCTTGTCTCGCGTTATCCAATCACAAGTTATTTGCAAGTTTTTTGCAGCAATTATTTGCATATCTCTTGCCATAGGATCCTCATTAATATATACTGAAGAAAAATAGTTATTTAAAATTTCTGCCTTTTCCTGGTCTTCATTAGCTAATAAAGCCAACTCTGTTTCTAGCGTACCTACACTTTTATTTTCATTTTTTGTTTTTTTAGAATTGATGTACTTGAAAAAAATTTGGGGGTTGGTTTTGCATTCTTTAGCTATCAATTTCTCATTTTCGAGTTTAGCCAGTTTAATTGCCTTTTTGCAAGTGTTATTGGCCTCCTTATATCTTAAATAGAATGCCTCTGATTTGTCTGATTTAAATGCTTTAAATGCCCTTTTCTTATTTTTAATCTCTTGTTTTACTTCTCTACTAAGCCACATTGGTTTTAATATGTTTCTTTTATATTTATTACCCAATGGTACATACTGAGAAATGTACCTTTCTAATATTTGTTTGAATAGTTTCCATTTATCCTCAGTGTTTTTATCACTAAGTTTTAAATTTATATGTTTCAGTATACCCCACTTGCTTTTGCTTTTTTGAGTTTATTTCAAAATTTACCATATTGTGATCACTATTTCCCAAATGCTCCCCTACTTGAATGTTGGTTAAAAGATCAACATTGTTTGTTATGACGAGATCCAGACAAGCATCCTTTCTCGTTGGTGCTTGTACCAGTTGTGACATAAAGGTGTCATTTAACACATTCAAAAACCTGATTCGCCTTGCTGAAGTACTAGTCCCTCTATCGCAATTTATGTCTGGGTAATTAAAATCTCCTATAATTAAGGTGTTACCTCGATTTGCAGCTTTCTCAATTTGCTCTAACAGCTGTTCTTCCTCAATAATATTTACATTAGGTGGTTTATAACTTATCCCAACCAATAATTGATTTCCCTTTGTTTGCCCCAAGCAGATATCTACCCATAAATCCTCCACATTTTCCTCGTCACACTCTACATGCCTAAGATTTGACTTTAACTCATGGTTGACATATAAACATACCCCACCACCTTTCTTGTTTTTCCTATCCTTCCTAAATAACGTGTACCCATTTAAATTAAAGGCCCAGTCATGTGTCTCATCCCACCATGTTTCTGTTATGCCTATTATATCATATTGTTTAGTGTATGCTATTGCCTCTAGTTCCCCCATTTTGTTATATAGGCTCCTTTCATTAGTAAGCATACATTTAATATCATGAGTCCACGTTGCATTTAAATTGCCTAGAACTCCTAGCGGGGTCCTTTGCGATTCGCAACCTCTCCCCGACCCTGTCCCAGTGTTCAATCCTATTGAAGATGGACAACATCTCGACTGTCCATTATATCAACCATCTCGGAGGCACGAGATCCAAAGTCCTGGTGAATTTGGCTCGAGACTTTTGGCAGTTTTGTATTCAGCACAATATTGCTGTCAAGGTGGAATATTTGCCAGGGTTCTCCAACACTATGGCGGATTGGTATTCCCGCCACCTGCGAGATTCCAGCGACTGGCACCTCGATCCTCAAGTCTTACAGTGCATTTGGGATCTGTGGGGTCCTCTGGCAATAGACTTGTTTGCCTCTCGTTTGAATACCCAACTTTCGCACTTCTTCAGTTGGAGGCCGGACCCTACGGCTTCGGCTACTAATGCATTCTCCCAGGACTGGTCCACGGCCAGGAATTATGCATTTCCTCCATTCGTCCTCATCTGTCGTTGTCTCCTCCATCTGCGGCGCCAATCGGGCAGCCTAGTGATAATAACCCCCTTCTGGCTGTCACAGTCCTGGTTTCCTCCTTTACTGGAGATGGCTATAGATCACCCACGGCTCCTCCTGGACTCCCAATCTCTCCTACGGGATCCCGACGGGACCCTCCACGCCCTGATCCTCCAGGGTCTCCTACGCCTCATGGCGTGGCTACTTTACGGGGACCATGGTCGATTCAGGGAGTTTCGTAATCGACTTTCCGATTTCTCAAGGGCGCATGGGCACCCGGCACGAGACAGTCTTACAAGTCTGCTTGGCTCACATGGGATGGTTTGTGCGTGGCACGGGGTGTGGATCCCCTATCAACTCCTGTGACGGCTGTCCTCCAATTTTTGACTTCCTTTATGATAACGGGAAAGTTAATCAGACGGTAAACCTCTACCGCTCAGCTATTTCAGCCGGCCATGCCGGCACTGACGGTGCCCCGCTTGGACGACACCCACTCGTCATAGTCTTCTCCGCGGCATTCGCTTCACAAGGCCACCCCTGCCTCGCTATTCCTCCTTAAGGGACGTCTCTCTGGTATGAAATTTTTTTACACTTTGGCCGGACGAGTCTTTATCCCTAAAGCAACTCTCGGCTAAACTGATCATGCTGTTGTGCCTGATCTCATGCAAAAGAGTATCAGATGTTAGAGCACTCGATGTCAATGCTCACTTCTTCTCCCCAGACGGAGTAGTTTTTGACATTTCACAGAGGTCAAAATAGTCTTCCCGGTCGGTCCTATACCCAGCTTTTCCCATGAAACCGCTCCTTTGCCCAGTAGTGTGTCTTCGGGCGTACGAAGCACATACCGCCCCCCCTTGGGAATGGTTCGGACCCCCAACTCTTCATTTCTTTTCGGAAGCCGCATGCTCCAGTGTCCTCTCCTACCTTGGCTCGCTGGGTCAAATGGTTCATGTCCTTGGCAGGTATTGATATCTCAATTTTTTTCTCCTCATTCAGTTCGCGGTGCCATAGCCTCTAAAGCCTCCTTTGCTGGTTGTCGTTTGGAGGATATTTTAAAAGCGGCTGATTGGACTGCGGAATCTACTTTGGACGGCGCGGTTATGTAACAAGGTAAGTTACAAAATTTTTGTTCATTCTTGAATGGCCTGTGCTCCATGGTAAGTTCAATTTGGCAGTATTAATGCCATCACATGCCTGCACTGCTTTAGGGCGACGTTTTATTAAGATTGATAATTTCTTATTACATTTAGGAGTCATTGCCATTGACTAGTCAGGTGATTAGGCCTCTAAATATGCTGACAGTCCATGATTTCAAGAAATTACCATGTTTTTCCTTGTTTCTTTTAGCGTGACTTTGTTGCAATGCCTCTCTGGATCACATGCCCTGTTCCGGCTCGTTTGGTTTGTTCGGTTTTCCTGCTCAGAGTTTGAGTTATTTCTTGGGGAATAGCAAGAAAGAGGAAATGGTCATCGATGTTCCGCCTACTATAGGATAAGGATGTTGCCGATTCGATGGTCATGTTACTGTGTTTTTGAGATGGAAGCGACATGATTTGGCGATTGATTGGACATGAGGGGTGAAGGAGAGGTTGAAGTCAAAAAGAACACCCAGGCAGCGAGCCTGCGAGGAAGAGGTGATGATAGCGCTATTGACTTGGAGGGAGACAGACACGGGAGTGTTAACACTTGAGGGAGGAAAAACCAGAAGTTCTGTTTTGGACAGGTTGAGTTTAAGGAAGTGTGCAGCCATCCAGTTGGAAATCGCAGAGAGGCAGTCAGAGACACGAGTCAAGATGGGCGGAAAGAGATCAGGAGTGGACAGGTAGATTAGCGTATCATCTGCATATAAATGATAACGGAAGCCAAAGGAGCTGAGTTTACCGAGGGAGGCACTATAGATGGAGAACAGTAGGGGACCAAGGACAGAACCTCGGGGGACGCCGACAGAAAGTGGTTGGGGAAGAGGCTGAGTCAGAGAAAGAAACACTGAAAGAGCACTGGGAGAGGTAGGAGGAGCACCAGGAGAGAGCAGTATCCCGAGACCAAAATTAAGGAGAATGCGGAGAAGCTGTTGATGATCAACAGTGTCAAAGGCAGCAGAAAGATCAAGGAGAAAAGTTCAATGATTATTATTTTTTTTTTTTTTTATAAAGCCACAAGAATAGGTGTCAAATGATTCTCTTTTCAAAAGACATAGGATGCAGATAATATTGTATATATATATATATAGATATATATATATATATATATATAATATATATATATATAAAAAATAAAAAAAAAAAATTATAAAAAAATATACTTGAGACAAATGTACAGTAACAGATAAATCATGCTTCTGTGCAATTTCAAAACAGATTTTACAGTAGAAATGCTTTTGAAATAAGTTATTGTAGCATGTGGTGTTGGCAGAAATCAAATCATAAGGGAACATGCATGGGGTCTTGCTTTGCAGAATGCTACCTGTCATAATCAGTATTAATATTTAAACAGAGTTGTGACAAATAATTGGAATTCTATCCAGGATATCGGCTTACATGGGCTCAAACCAAAACCCAATGTGGAAATACAATCAACTGTGGTAAACAAACACATGAAAAGAAACATAGAGCAGTTTGTCTAATATGTACCCTTTAAGACCATCCATGTTTGAATTAAACCTCCACAGAAAACGAAGCTGAAACAGAAATTTTGATCGTTTCGATGTGAAAAAGCAAGAGACTTAAACTTATAAATTAAAAATTTTTTAAAAATGCCCATTTCACGATTTCTACCTGAATCTGCAGGGCCATTAATAACATTTTCATGTTTTGTTTGAAAGACAAGTAATGAAGAAAATATAAGAAATCTTCTCAGTTTTGACTGTTCAGTATGAATTTTCTCAGTTACATCCCACTGGGGATAAGATCACAACATGTACAAAGACAGCCCATGCTTAATGGCACTGCAACACAAGATTCAATCTGACATTTTCTCAGAGGTATCAATTTTTATGTATTTTCTCCATAAAAGTCCAATTTATTCTTGGCAGTATAGGAGAATGTGAGACTACATAGTATACCTTTTTACATGTTTTTCTACAGTTTGATGGTATGGAATATGAATCTAGAAGACACAACCATCTGCTGACAGAGTACATAAAAACTCAGTACATCAAAACTTTGTAAACTTAGAGGATCTCAGTAGCACCCAATTCGATCTCCCTCCCTCGATTATTCCAACTCTTTGCCAATTTATGTCTAAAAGTTTATTTTTTGGCATCTGCTTGGTGCTACTTCTAAGTGCTGTTTCTAAGTGTGTAGTTGGAGATATTCTGGAGAGTTTTACAGAAGCTTCAACTGTCTAAGAGTTGTGCTAAGAGCTTTCTTTTCTACTGTTACAGGTAAGATTCATCTGTAGGAAAAGGTTACTGATTGCCCAAGGTTTGAATTCCTGTTGGTAATTATAAGGCATTTGATTTGATTAAGCTAGTTACTTGCTGTTGATTGCTGGTTAATTAGCTATTGTTTGCAAATAAGCAGAGGCCTACCCAGGTGTTAAACATTCTTAGTGGGCGGTGATTTAAGGAGTTATATAAGGCTTGGTCTCATTAGCTTGTCTAATATAGCTTGGTGCTACTTCTAAGTGTGTAGTTGGAGATATTCTGGAGATAACCTGGAGCTAATCTGAGGTATTCAGGAGGATAAAGAAAAAAGTTAAGATTTGTTAGATTTAAATTATTCTCATAATTGGAATGGCAGACTTAGTTCAGTGTAACAATTGCTATGCATTTGTTTCACGTTCCACTTTTTGGAGGTTTGGTTGTTGTCTAATCTGTAGACAGTTCTCTATCTTGCGACAGGAGATTGTATTTTTGAAGTCTGAGATTTGTAAATTATCTGGTGAAGAAACTCAGACTGGAACTGCTGCAAAGCCACTGCCGCAGAGACATGCTAGGAAAGGCAGATGGATTACTGTAGGATCTGGTAGACTTAGAGTTGTGGATAAAAGGCATTTTGCACAGTCTGTTGATCTTCATAATTCATTTTCTGCACTTTCAGAGTGTAATGGTGTTGTGGAGAGAGGCACTGAGGCTAGTGGTGTTGTGGAGAGAGACACTGAGGCTAGTGGTGTTGTGGAGGGAGGCACTGAGGCTAGTGGTGTTGTGGAGAGAGGCACTGAGGCTAGTGGTGTTGTGGAGAGAGGCACTGAGGCTAGTGGTGTTGTGGAGACCGCCCGGCTTGGAGACTATGGTGAGGCCTAATAGAAAGCAGTTGTTGTTGGGGATTCCATTATAAGAGGTGTGGAGATGGACAATGGTGGTCTTGTGAGGTGTCTTCCCGGAGCTACTGCTCACAGAGACAGGAGACGTATCTGTAATATTGTTAAGCAAGCAAAGCAGGAAGGGGAATTGGATGTACTTGTCCATCTAGGGACAAATGACTTGGCTTGCAATGAGGTTTCAGAGGTTAAGGAAGTTTTTAGTGTTTTTGCCAATGATATACGGCAGGTTGCTTCCACACTGTCATTCTCTGAAGTTCTGCCTGTGCATAACACTCAGAACGACAGGCGGATGCGTATTAGGGACTTTAATTTGTGGCTTGGTGAATGGTGTCGGAGCAAGGATTTGGCTTTATTTCTCATGGTAGCTCTGTTTGGAATGGAGATAAGCTGTACAAAAAAGATGGTTTGCATCTTTCTCAAAAGGGAACAAATGTTCTCAGTGAGCAGTTCAGAGGTTTTGCTAGGATGTATTTAAACTAGGAGGGGGGGCAAAAGGGTGATAAAACATCAATCCAATTGTCCCCCAAAACAAGGACAGAAGGTGCCTGTAGCAAGTGTGTTAAAAATGATAAGCTTAGAGTCATGTCTACAAATGCTCGCAGTTTAGGGAATAAGATCCATGAACTTGTGGCAATAATGGCAACTGATAGTGTAGATTTAGTCGCTGTTACTGAGACATGGTACAATGAGAAAAATGACTGGGACATAGCAATACCAGGGTACTCTTTATATAGGAAAGATAGGGAAGGCAAGAAAGGGGAGGGGTGGCCTTGTATGTGAAGGATAGCATAAAATCTAGCCTAATAAAAGTTAGTGAGGCAAACATAGAGTCCGTTTGGGCTACGTTAGAATTTGGTAATCACACAGTAACTCGTGTAGGTGTGATTTATAGGCCCCCAGGACAAATTGAAGAGTTAGATAATCTACTAGTTGAGGAAATAGCTAAAATGACAATGAAGGGGGAAGTTATCATCATGGGTGACTTTAATCTTCCTGATGTAAATTGGAAAACAAAATTAGCTACTTGTGCCAGGAGCACACATATTCTAAACTCCCTACTGGGATTGTCTCTAAAACAAGTTGTTGAGGAGCCAACTCGTAAAGAGGCCATACTAGATTTAATGTTAACAAATGGAGATTTGGTATCAGATGTTACTGTAGGTGAAAGTTTAGGATCCAGTGATCATCAGTCAGTGTGGTTTAATTTAAGAACAGTGATTGAGTAACACCACACAAAAACAAAAGTTTTAGACTTTAGAAAAACAGACTTTTCTAAAATTAGAATATGGGTAGAGGAGTCATTATCAGACTGGAGCAATTTAAATGGAGTCCAAGAAAAATGGGATTATTTAAAAGTTGCACTATTGAAAGCAACAGAAAATTGCATTAGGCTTGTCAGTAAAAGCAAAAATTCAAGAAACCACTGTGGTACTCCGCAGATGTGGCCAAAATAGTTAAAAACAAAAAGTTAGAATTTAGGAATTATAAAAAAACCCAGAGTGAGGGAGACAAAATGATCTATAAGATTAGGCAGAAAGAGGCTAAGCAAGTTATAAGAGCTTCCAAATCACACACAGAAGAGAAAATAGCACAGTCAGTAAAAAAGGGGGATAAAACATTTTTTAGATACATAAATGAGAAAAGAAAAGTAAAACAAGGATTAGTTAGATTAAAAACAAAAGAAGGAAGGTATGTAGAAGAGGATAAAGGTCAGGCTGACTGCCTCAATGAATATTTTTGTTCTGTATTTACAGATGAAAATGAAGGAAAGGGACCTCAGTTGAGAAAAAGGATAAATGAGTCATTTATTACACGTGAGTTTACAGAGGAAGAGGTTCTATTTCAACTGTCAAAAGTAAAGACAAATAAGTCAATGGGACCTGATGGAATACACCCAAAGCTATTAAAATAGCTTAGTGGTGTACTAGCAAAACCATTAACAGATTTATTTAACCAATCATTAACAGGAGTAGTCCCAGAAGATTGGAAGTTAGCGAATGTTGTGCCCATTTACAAGAAAGGTAATAGGGAGGAGTCGGGCAACTATAGGCCAGTAAGCCTTACTTCAGTAGTGGGGAAAGTGATGGAAACCATGTTAAAGGATAGGATTGTTGAACATCTAAAAACACATGGATTTCAAGATCAGAGACAACATGGGTTTACTTCAGGGAGATCATGCCAAACTAATCTTATTGATTTTTTTGATTGGGTAACTAAAATTATAGATCAGGGTGGTGCAGTAGACATTGCTTACCTAGATTTCAGTAAGGCTTTTGACACTGTTGCACATAGAAGGCTTATCAATAAACTGCAATCTTTAAGTTTGGATTCCAATATTGTTGAATGGGTAAGGCAGTGGCTGAGTGACAGGCAACAGAGGGTTGTAGTTAATGGAATATATTCGAAGCTTGGACTTGTCACCAGTGGGGTACCTCAGGGATCTGTACTTGGACCCATTCTCTTTAATATTTTTATTAGTGATATTGCAGAAGGTCTTGATGGTAAGGTATGTCTTTTTGCTGATGATACTAAGATATGTAACAGGGTTGATGTTCCAGGAGGGATAAGCCAAATGGCAAATGATTTAGGTAAACTAGAAAAATGGTCAGAATTGTGGCAACTGACATTTAATGTGGATAAGTGCAAGATAATGCATCTTGGACGTAAAAACCCAAGGGCAGAGTACAGAATATTTGATAGAGTCCTAACCTCAACATATGAGGAAAGGGATTTAGGGGTGATTATTTCTGATGACTTAAAGGTAGGCAGACAATGTAATAGAGCAGCAGGAAATGCTAGCAGAATGCTTGGTTGTATAGGGAGAGGTATTAGCAGTAGAAAGAGGGAAGTGCTCATGCCATTGTACAGAACACTGGTGAGACCTCACTTGGAGTATTGTACACAGTACTGGAGACCGTATCTTCAGAAGGATATTGATACCTTAGAGAGGGTTCAGAGAAGGGCTACTAAACTGGTTCATGGATTGCGGGATAAAACTTACCAGGAAAGGTTAAAGGATCTTAACATGTATAGCTTGGAGGAAAGACGAGACAGGGGGGATATGATAGAAACATTTAAATACATAAAGGGAATCAACACAGTAAAGGAGGAGACTATATTTAAAAGAAGAAAAACTACCACAACAAGAGGACATAGTCTTAAATTAGAGGGACAAAAGGTTTAAAAATAATATCAGGAAGTATTACTTTACTGAGAGGGTAGTGGATGCATGGAATAGCCTTCCAGCTGAAGTGGTAGAGGTTAACACAGTAAAGGAGTTTAAGCATGCATGGGATAGGCATAAGGCTATCCTAACTATAAGATAAGACTAGGGACTAATAAAAGTATTTAGAAAATTGGGCAGACTAGATGGGCCGAATGGTTCTTATCTGCCGTCACATTCTATGTTTCTATCTCACTTTCAAAAGATTTGCATCAAAAGGACCCAACAGCAGTAATCACGAAAAAAAAATTGGGCTCTAGTCAAGCGCCCCAATCTGAAATTATTGTGTGTATCAGAACAAGTAGATTGGGCTACTGTTTTAGTGCCTTTGACAAGTAGAGTGTTTTCAAATGTTCACATCCCTGAAAAAAACAGGTTTGTTTTCCCAGAAGAAAATGAAATCTAGTCAAAAACCCACAGAAATGCAAATAAACAACCAACATTTTAAAAAGATGTTTTACCTTTAGCTTATATTCAATATAGACCCTTTTAATGTGGCAAATTGTTTTTTTTATTTTTGTTTAAAATACTGTCCTGTTTTAATTGTAGATAATTTTGAACAAATCTAATATACTGAACAAATTGCTCTTTTCTACAAGTTTGGCTCTAAATACACTGGCAATGGATACATTGCAAGGGCAATTGGCTGATAATCAGAGAAATAATTGCACAGTTGCTGAAGGATATGTAAACAGATATACATATGGTATGTTGTTTACATGCAGTTTCTTATCCCTCTTACAAACTAGTAGCAATTTGCTCTACAAAATAAAGTAATTAGCTTCAGTCCCCAGCCAAAAGATGCATCCTATAGAGAGCACCTGGAATGCCCCAAATTACTTTCCCTCTTTTTAACGAGCAAACAAAATGTAACCTATACATTGTGCTAGCAGTTTTGCTAGCAAACCTATAAATTGGGAGAGAAAAAAACATTTAAAGGGACACTATAGTCACCTGAACAACTTTAGCTTAATGAAGCAGTTTTGGTGTATAGAACATGCCCCTGCAGCCTCACTGCTCAATCATCTGCCATTTAGGAGTTAAATCCCTTTGTTTATGAACCCTAGTCACACCTCCCTGCATGTGACTTGCACAGCCTTCCATAAACACTTCCTGTAAAGAGAGCCCTATTTAGGCTTTCTTTATTGCAAGTTCTGTTTAATTAAGATTTTCTTATCCCCTGCTATGTTAATAGCTTGCTAGACCCTGCAAGAGCCTCTGTATGTGATTAAAGTTCAATTTAGAGATTGAGATACAATTATTTAAGGTAAATTACATCTGTTTGAAAGTGAAACCAGTTTTTTTTTCATGCAGGCTCTGTCAATCATAGCCAGGGGAAGTGTGGCTAGGGATGCATAAACTGAAACAAAGTGATTTAACTCCTAAATGACAGTGAATTGAGCAGTGAAATTGCAGGGGAATGATCTATACACTAAAACTGCTTTATTTAGCTAAAGTAATTTAGGGGACTATAGTGTTCCTTTAAAAAATAGGTTACTCTCCCATCTGTCAATTATATGGCACAGACTGTATGCCTGAAAATTGATGGACAGGGAGAGCAGAAGAAACTTTCCACAGGCGATCAGTCTGCTCTCCACCTATAGCAATCACAGGCAGTAAAGGGACGGAGTGACGTTCAGACGTCAGCATGCTGGATGACAATATCTGGCCCAGCTCTATCACGCAGTCAATGTTGTCCTGGCTTGATGAAAATTACACTGATCATATGGAAGGGGGGAAGGGGGAGAGAAAGAGGGAGGGAGGGGGAGAGAGAGAGAGAAAGAGAGAAAGAGAAAAAGAGAGAGAGAGAGACTCAACTCTCCAAACTTTCACAATTGTGTTCCCCTATATCCATAATGTCTGCAGTTTGCTGTTCTGTGGGATTCATCAAATCAGCTTAGCAACAAAAATTGAACTTGGCTTAAGCTCCTCCCACTGTCAACATTTGCCAATGACGCCCATAATAAAAAGTAGTCCTTGCTGCTTCTTATGTAAAACTAAAGAAACTAAGGTGAATGCCACATAAATACAAATAGAGAGAAATAGAGCAACCCAAAAAGAATTAATTTAAAAGCAAATCCTGCAAAGTGACATCTGATTTTACAAGAAACGTGTCTCATTAAGAAGGTAATGACAAAACTATAGCTGACATAAATCTCTACTAATAGGTAAATAGATTAATGCTGATCACCAATTCATATAGAATAATAAAGAAACAAGACATATTAAAAGACGTAAAGTATATTCATGAGCAGCTTGTGTATTTGGTATGCAGACACACATTACAAACGGAAATAGCCAGAAATCAACATGCTAATGAGAACCAATAATGTTTAAGCAGATGTCTGAGTAGGACTTGTCTCTTTACAAGTATATTCAGGCTGGGTTTCAATGACTGTTCGAAAAAGAGAATATACATAAACATATATTTTTTAAGAAAAAGAAGTGTCACAAAAAAATATTTACATTATACTAAGCGATCGTAAAAATATGGGTAGAACGTAAAGTGGCTCTGTCACTTCAAACTTGCCTTTCTCTTATGGTTTGCTGTTCTCTTCATCGTTCAGAATCTGTTCTTATTGTATTAATTTCTGATCTATTTCGATTTAAAACATAGGACAAACTAATGTGTCTTATGTATTTTTGATACGACTTACAAATCTGACAAAGGGTGGAGTTTAAAGGAACACTATAGGGTCATTAACACAAACATGTATTCCTGAACCTATAGTGTTAAAACCACCATTTAGGTGGCTTGCCCCCCTTATTATTACCCTTACTTCCAGTGTTGCGTGGGTCCGCCAGCACTGGCCCTGCCCCCGATACGCCTCCTTGGTGACATTATCAGAATTGCTAATTTTTAGCCAATCCAATTCTTTCCATAGGGTTGAAATCGGCAAGGAGGTGGGATGGGGCGGAGCCAAATCTTGGCTTGGCCAATCAGCACCTCCTTATATAGATGCATTGAATTAATGCATCTCTATGAGGAAAATTCATCGTCTCCAGACAGCATCTCCAGTGGTCATCTGAGGAGTGGCCACTGGAAGTGTCCCTAGGGGGCAATGTAAACACTGCCTTTACTCAGAAAATGCATTGTTTGCATGAAAAAGCTGAAAGTAATGATTATACTTACCAAAACAACTACATTAAGCTGTAGTTATGCTGGTGACTACAGTGTCCTTTTAAGACAAGGTCCACTATCTTAACCAAGGAAGTTGATGATTTTTAATTATAAACGTGATCTACCAAAAGAATAAGTGTGTTGACTTTTTAAAACAAAGACTGAGCTGCAGAATGATTTGAACAAGTTGGATGCCACAGGAATTAAAAATGTACGTAAACAAAAAGCATCTTTTTGTAAAAAAAAAGTGCTGAAGTTGGATGCCACAGGGTTTAAAACCGTATGTAAACAAAAGGCAACATTTTGTAAAAAATGCTGATGTACAGATTTCTTGTTACTTATTTTGGAGACGTGATTGGTATTAAACCACAATACAGGCAACTTTTAAAGCTCATTATGTACATAAAAAATATAAATAGGAAAATTTAGCATATGAAATATGCCAAGCCACAACGTAAGTGAAAGAACTGGACAACAAAATAATTATAAAAACGAAAAAAGGTTACATTTCTGCTTCACTGAGCTCAGCAATTCCAACTCGGACTAGTAGTGATGTCCCGAACGGTTCGCCGCGGACGGGGAACATAAACATAAACTTTGACCCTGTACCTCACAGTCAGCAGACACATTCCAGCCAATCAGCAGCAGACCCTCCCTCCCAGACCCTCCCACCTCCTGGACAGCATCCATTTTACATTCATTGTGAAGCTGCATTCTTAGTGAGCTGTCCAGGAGGCGGGAGGGTCTGGGAGGGAGGGTCTGCTGCTGATTGGCTGGAATGTTTCTGCTGACTGCGAGGTACAGGGTCAAAGTTTATGTCGTTCGGCGAACCGTTCGGGACATCACTACAGACTAATAAAAAGAAGAGGGACTTGCATTTCATATGAAGCTGAAAGTCACATTCTTTGAGATCTTAACCCATTCATGGTGTCTGACTTGCAAACAGTCATTAAATAAAGAGATTCTTCCAGTTGCAGATCACAATTTACAATAGAATAACATCTTTCAGAGACCATATTTTCAAAATTACTCAGGTGCAAAATGCGGATTCCATTGTAGATGTAACATCCGTTTACCATGTATTATAACGATAATAAATTAAAACTTACATTAAAGGGACACCAATTGAAGTGGTCATGGTACAGAGTCCCTTATTGCGCTTTGTGCCCTAGAGAAACTGCAATGTTCACATTGCAGCACTAAGTCTGCCTCTAGTGGCTGTCTTGCAGCCACTGGAGGCTCTTCCTGGATCCTAATGGACCTTTGGTCCTGTATCTGACACTGGACATCCTCACGCTCTACATTGGGACAACTAGCATCAAAATTTTCCCCATAGTTTTCCTATGGGGAGATCTATTGCGTGCGCACAGTACCAAGGGATATCCGTGCTTGAATCAGGTAAGTAAATAAAGGATTTAAATCAAGAAGAACTACAGTTGTGATTCCCTGTACTGTCTTTGAATGGCTTTGATAAGCCATTCTAAGACATTACACAAGGCTAAAGGATGACTACATTTCCATCAATATACAGAGGAGTAGGACAAACCAAGGCTGGAATGCACCCAGGTGCTTTTTGGGATGCCCTCCCAGTAGAAGAAACTTCTAAATACTCCAAAGTGAATAAGTAGTGAAGCTGTTCAAGAATCTTGGGGTTAATATTAAACAACCTTTGCTTAATGGAGCAGTTTTGTTGTGTAGATCATGCACCTGCTGTCTCAAATCCCTTATACAGCTTTCCTAAACACTTATTGTAAAGAGAGATTTAATGTTTAAACTTCCTTTATAGCACACTCTGTTTAATTTAGAATTTTGTATCTCCTTCTTGGTTAATAGTCTGCTAGAGCCAACAGGATCCTCCTGTGTGTAATTAAAGTCCAATTAACAGAGAAGGAGATAAAAACGTCTAAAGTAAACACACTGTTCTGTCAGGTCAGATTGCAACAAAAAAAATTTTCCATGCAGGTTGTGAGTCACAGCCAGAATGGTTTTGCTTCATGTGGTTTGGGGCCAAGTTTAGTGAATACCCTGTGCTATTTAACATTACAGGATTGGGTAAAGGGTCAGAAAAGTAGATTTTACACAGGTACAGAAAGCAAAAATAAATAATTTAGGATGAGGAAAGTGGGCCAGAGGATGTACACAAAAAAAAAAAAAGGATGTCACCAATGAATGTAAGACTTAGAATGGGACACGTAACATTCTCACGCAGACAGAGTGAAAACATAGTAAATCAATATGCAATGATGTATAGCTATGGACATGTCATAATGAATTACAATGCCAGAATACATGTCATCTAGGCTTTTTCCCAACACAAATTATATAACTAATTTTTCCCCTTCTATCCAATATTTGAAAGTAATTTCCAAACCAGAATGTGCCTTTAAGCGGCAGAGAAACACATCAGAGGACATGCTAAATACCATAACACCCTGTGCCTATTGCATAGAGTGGCTTCTGTCTACAGTAACTTGCAAAAATTGCTGCAGCTATAAGATTGCATCCCTTGGCCACAGACATCAAAATTTGAAGTTTTGCTACAGGATAGAGCATCTCTGCTAAACAGTAAGTAAACTATTTAAAGCAGCACTGTCATGCTGAACTTACCTTTCCCCAATCGATTCCTCTTCTCTCCCTCTATCAGGATATGTTCTGCATTTCTTCCTGTCTGCTCTAGTTTTCTTTAAAACATAAGACAAAGTAAGGACTACTTGTCTTATGGAGGTTTCCTACGTTTGACCATCTATGACCAGCGGAGGAGCAAAGTGTGCTCCATTTCCAGTGGTAAGAGACATTTTTCCACAATTCTTACGTTTCCTTGTGATCTTGCGATGCTTCCGGTCAGTATCCCCAAACGTATTGTCATTTAGACAGAACGCCGGCGAAACTACCGAATTTCATCCTAACAGAATGAGTTTCTCCATTCGTGTAAGGTTGCAATTCGGGACTTTGTTCAGATCGAAATTTCATTTGAATTAATGAAATTCCGATCCAATTTGTGCATTTTGCAGCCGCTTAGTAGATAACTCCCACGGTATTAGGGAGCTATCTACCAAAAGGCTGAACGACCTGAATTGGCCTTTCAGCCAAATTTACTAATACTAAGTATAGGCCCTAAATTAAAATGGGGGGGGTTGAACCTACTGTCCCCCCCAGCACCCACCTATGAGCGGAAGATGGGGTCCCTAAATGAAAATGGGCGGGATGACCTATTTTCCTTTCCCCAGGCCCCCATCCATGAGTGGCAGGTGAGGGCCCTAAATGACTATGGGGGGAGGGGGTGTAACACGACACCTATTGTCCCCCATCCCACCAGCCCCCACCCGTGGTCGACGGGTGGGGGCTAAATGAACCCCCAGGTGACAAGGATTCCCAAGCCCCTAGTCACCCCCATCCAATTCTTTTTTTTTTTCTTAATAAAGACCTACCTACCCCCTCACCTAAATATAGTGAGGGGGGAACAATAAAACTAAATACCTGTAAATAAAAAATAACTTACCATTTGATGTCTTCTTTTTTCTAGTCTCAAAAAAGGCCAAATAAAAATCTATAATACCCGTCGCAACTGTTAAACCACCCAAAAACCTGAGCGCATTAAATAAAAAAAAATAAAGATTAAAAAATAGGTGATATAGGCTTAGGGGCATTTGAGGGTGACTATGGGGGACAATTAGATGTAGTGGAGTTGGGAGGGGGACTGAAAATGTGCCGCTTTAACAGTGATGCAGTAACAGTGATGCAGTAGCTGGTGCACAGACTCCAAGCACCATAAACACTTTAAATCAGTTGTAGTAGTTATAATGCCTACAATATCCCTTTAAAAAGACATTGTACAGATGGCCTAACGAATGCCTACTACAAAGTATATGCCAAGGAACTAGCCCCGCACTTATTGAAGGTATTTCACTCAGCAGCCACCTCAGGGACATTGCCACACGAGATGTTAATGGCCACTATAGTGACCCTCCTGAAACCAGATAAAGCACCAGACCAGTGCAAAAATTACCGCCCTATATCATTGTTAAATACTGATGCAAAGATATATGCGAAAATTCTAGCTAACCGGCTCAGCGACCTGCTACCTAGCCTCATAAGAGATGATCAAACAGGATTTACAAAAGGCAGACAGGGACTAGATAACACCAGAAAACTAAGACTCCTTATGGAGAGTCTTCGGAGTGAAAGAGGTATCGGACTGCTCCTGACACTAGACGCGGAGAAGGCGTTTGATCGTCTCAGTTGGCCATTCCTGAAGAGCACGTTGCAAGCCTATGGGTTCCCCCAACTGGTCACAAAGCACATATTTGCCTTATACTGTGCCCGGTCAGCACAGGTCCTTCAATCAGGATTCATGTCAACCCCCTTTACTATATCTAATGCCCCTACTATATGTTTTGGCACTCAAACCCCTCCTTCATACCATTAGAGCACATCCCCACGTCAATGGCATCACTGTAAAAGACACAGAATATAAGATTAGCACTTTCGCCGATATTTGACTCTATATCACGGATACATCAGACTCCCTCCCTAACCTTATGCAGACCATAAGAGACTATGGCAACCTTTCATACTACTCCTTAAATACAACAAAAACTCAAGCCATGGGGATAGGCCTCTCCTCCTCACTGGTACAAACCCTGAACAGATCATACCCATTTGAGTGGAGAAAGGATTACATAAAATACCTGGGAATTCTTTTCAAACCCTTGGATGTCATACCCAGAAACTATATCAAAGTCTTTAATGTATGTAAGGCAACCTTAAAGACAGAGAGAATATTTGCACTCAAGATGTCAATACTCCCAAGGCTACAATATGTATTAGGACTCTTCTGCTCCAAATCCCCCAAAACTACTTCAAAGAGATCCAAAGGGACATAACCAAGTTCATCTGGGCAGGAAGGAAACCCAGAGTAGCGCTGAAACTGCTAAAAGCCCCATTGAAAGAAGGGGGCCTGGCAGTGCCAGACGTGCGCTCCTATTACCAAGCGGCAATACTGGCATCCGCATTACTGCATTTCCTAGACCAATTCCCCCCCCCTCAATGGGCGACCCTTGAAAAACAATTGCTAGAACCATACTAGATTACGCATATCATATGGCTACCCAAGCCTCTCAGACCAGTAATCCCAAACATATCCGAACAGCTGTCACTGCTACTGCATACCTGGGACTCGCAAAGAGCCAAACTATGCGCACACCCCATCATCTCACAAGCCACACCTATATGGGCGCTCACATACTGCATACCAACATTCCACGACAAACCATGGCACGAACACGGCCTCCACACCCAAGCACATCTCTATAAAGGAACTTTGCAGACTTCGCCACATTACAATCTGAATACGGCATCCCACTCGCCTCACACGTTTCTAATAGGCAACTCCAATCTTTCTTGCGCAAATATGAACCCCACAACCTCACCCAGCATCCCACAGAAGCATCAATGCTCACCCCATTGGAACAGATATGCTCTAACAAACACTTACCTAGGTCTACCAGACCACTCTCCATGTGCTACAAACTACTCCTAGACTACACATCACTAGTCAATGCCACACCGGCGAAACAATGGACAATAGATCTTGGAGGGGAGATCACCCCAGCTCAATGGAAACACATTACAGTCGCCCCTAGAAAACTAATAAAGTCAGCCACCCTCTTAGAACAACAAACGAAAATGGTATCTAGTACTGGCAAGGTTACACAAACTCTTCCCAAATAGTTCTCCGAGATACTGGAGATGTGCCAAGCATATAGGCACAGTCTTACATATCTGGTGGCAGTGCCCGAACATCACCACCTTCTGGGGGGCCATAGGCACTACATTGCAAAGTATCACTCACACAGAACTAAAATCGGAACCACACACATACCTACTACTCCTGCTCCCACAGGGAACCCCCCCACACACCAGGAAAATTATCTACCACCTACTTCTTACAGCTCAACGCACAATCGCGAGAGCTTGGAAGTCTAGTCATACTCCCTCAATAGAAGCAGTCCTCTCTGAGATAGATAACTAAAGAATATGTGAACGACGCCTCACCAACATATGTCCACCCTCCAAAACTAATGCAGCAGCCTGGGGAATGTGGGACATATGGAGACGAACACACCCTAATTAGGGAGATGGCACACACAGAGACTGGGTATTGTAGAAGATTATGTCAGACATTGCTGTATTTGTAATAATATGAAATAATTCAATATGTAAAACAGTGTGGCTTAACAACTTGGATGTCACCCCTCCCCCTACTCGCCCCACTCCCCTTTTTGTTCTGTATCCCTCTCCTCACTAATGTGTATATTTGAAAACAATTCAAAAGTATCAATTTAAAAAAAAAAAAAAAGAGACATTGTAGGCAGCCAGACCACTTCATCATTGCAGTGGTCTGAATGCATGTCCCTGTCCCCTTAACTCTGCAATGGTAATTATTGCAGTTTCTTAGAAAATTCAGTAATTACATTGCAGGGTTAAGACTGCCTCTAGGAACTTCCTGCTTGCTAGGCAACGTTTGCTTGCCTAACGGACGCTGGACATCCTAACGCTCTGCATGAGGACATCGGGCGTCACTAAAATCACCATAGGAATGCATCCTATGGGGTGGGCCTAATATACTCTCTGCGCATGATCCCCCTTCCTAGGGTGATGGAGGAGGTGGAGCGTCGATACAGAGCGGAGGGAGATCGTTGCTGGAATCGGATAAGTACAGTAAGGGGTTTTTAACCCTTAGAGTGTTGTGGGGACTTGGGGCAGAGGGTGCTATAGTGCTAGGAATGCAACTTTGCATTAGTTACATTATAGTATCCCTTTAAAGATTCAGCAAATTCTAGCATGATCTAGCTTAGACTAATGAAAAGAAGACACTGAAACATTGATTGCAGCTTATAGCAAAGAATGTCAGGAAGCCAAGATGGAGGCACCTAGCTGCATTATAAAATGGTGTGGATTTATACATTTAATTTATATTTCACAACTTATAAGCACTTGTTAAATATAAAGATAAGTAAACATAATTTTAAATGACAATTCCCTTTAAACATTAGGCATTGCTATTACATATTTTGGAATACAGTTAAAATGAAAAAAATATAGAAAACCTGAGAGAAATTATTTTTTTTTGTGTATAAACACTAATTTAGCTAAAAACAAGAATTATTATTTTATTTTGAATTTTGCTGGTTATTTTAGCCTTGAATTTCATTCATAATAAGTAAATTAAATAAAACGATTACATTTCTAAACATTATATGCTCATCACATGTCTAAGCATTCATTTTCCGTTGTATAAAGCAGGCACGTACTTAACTAATGTGGGAGGTATGTTACTAAGATACTGTAGGAAGTGCTATAAGTTAAGATCAGCATATAAAGAATATAAGATCCAATGTTGCGTAAAAGAATCACTGGTTTAAAAATAATATAACCAAAGAAAAAAATGCATGAAAGGTCTCCTACTGATCACACATCAAAAGCAAATGATGACAAATTTTTCCTACATCTCTTTAACAATGGTACGAAATTTAATCTTGGTCCATTTTTACACAATGACTTCTGATAACAGCCTTCTTCCATTGTTAGCAAGCATTTACAGATTCCCACATGTGGTTACTTTGTGTGCAGCACATATCTACAAATGCACAAAAGAGCAAATATTTTAATTACACTTAAAGAAAAAAAGTGGTTCATGCAAATAACACGAATAAACTTGGATGCCTTAAAAAAAAAACTATGTGAAAAGGTGATGTTGGTAAGATCTGAACTAATGTATTTATTCATAAAGATTATTTAACCTTTGATCTGGTCTTATGACGTTCTAAACAGCATCATTCTAGAGATATATATATCTAAAAGACCACTTGTGAAGAAAATAGACTTAGTTTGGTATTTTCTCCTATGTTCTGGCTTTTTCTGCAGTGTTTGGTACATGTTGAATCTATTGGTTCGGTAGTTTAAAACTACCAAACACCGACCACCCTCCTGGCTCATTAACTTCAAAAGAACCATCTATTAAGCGCTCTCTGGGCGGCCGCTGTTTGTATAGCCGAATGCCACGTGGAACAGAAAATGGCGTCCATCTTGTTTTCACGAAAGGAGGCAGCGGGACTTGGTCGTCGAGTGTCTGGAACTAAAATCGGGCACTCGACCTCCCGAACCACTGCTGAAACTGCCGAACGCCTGCTTCTTTTTGTTGCCGAACAGCCAGGAGAGTGCCATTCTGTAGTTTTGTTCATACGGACAAGGGGAGCAATCGCTCCTATGAGCCAGGAGGATCCATTCTGGACTTTTATTCGTTGTATGCCTTTTTCTGAATTGACCGACCGCACCCGCTGAATTTGTGGAACTGTTTTGGGCATGAGCCTTGTGAGTGGTCGGTAACTTGTGACTTCCATACTTTTTAAGAACCCCTGAACCAATCTGAAATTTGGATATGTTGGTCCCCCAGATTGGGGCTATCAGGGGATTAGTAATTTGGGAAAATTGTGTGCCCTCTGCCTGGAGATAATTGGGTTATTCCTTAACTTATCTCAATATCTCTCAGGCAGAGATAGGGCGAGGGTTACTGTAAAGCTGTATGTGGATTGGTTATTGTCTTTGTTTACTGTGGGAGGTCCTCTTGCAGGAGGATTTCTCATAAAAGCCAGTGTGTCATCAATAAACTTGATTCCTGTTACACCCCTCATGAAGTCTAGGCTCATGTTTGGGGAATATTCTATTTGCTGGGGAGAATCATCTTGGAAGCTGCATTCATCTACACTATTCCTCTACCTCCTACTGCAGTTATAATCACTTATGCTTAGCTATTGGGGAAGGAATAGAAGACTGCAGTACCATAACAACTGCAGGTCTTAACACCACTAAAGTTACCCAAACCACTTCATTTCATTGAAGTGACCTGGGGTCCATGTTCCTATAATTTTAAAAACTTTAATGTAAAACACTGCCATTTCATAGAAACAACAACATACAATTAAATACACTTCTAAAAGCTACTAAAGGTGCTTCCTCCTCCAAAACTGAGCCAAATTTGGTCCTGTAATCAAATTCTGCTCCTAGCAGCACTAGATTGTAGGAGCACAGCGGTTCAACATGCATACGTATCTCGTCCACCAATGCTTCTATATGAGAAGAATTAGGTTGACAAGAACATGGAAGATGTCAGCAGGCATGCTGATATCTTCGGAGGATGAGTGGGTGACAGCAGTGGAGGAATCTTGGTGCTGGAAATTAAGTGAATAAATTGAACTTAATTTTAGTTTTAATGGCAAAAGGGGGAGGACACTGCACAATGAGAGAAGCCCCATCCATCTTGTAATTGATAGCGGTGAAAAAATAGTATATCCAACCAAAATCAGCAATTTATTCACAGAGTACTATATGTCCCTTTAGAATCTTAATTCGGACCCAAAACATCAGTCAACCTAATTGACACAATTAGATGGGGTTGTTTTTTTTTTAAATTTCAGCTACCAAAAATTTCCCGAGATAAATTGGAGACTATAAATTTAGCTATAACCCAGGATGAGGTGTTGGAGGCAATTAAAAATACTCCTACTGGTAAGGCACCGGATGGTTTTACCATGCATTACTATAGGACTTTTTCAACTATTTTGTCCCCACACTTGACTGGGCTAATTAATTTGTGCTAATGTGCTAATTTTCATCCTATTTCGTTGCTCAACAACGATACCAAATTATGTGCCAAAGTTTGGCTACTAGGTTGGCAAAAATAATCCCTAAACTTGTTAAAAATGATCGGGTTGGATTTGTGTTAGATAGACAAGCCACGGATGGCACTTGGAGGTTTATCAATATTATTCATCAAATTAGGACAGATCGTGCGCCTTCTCTGCTTCTTTCATAGGACGCAGAGAAGGCGTTCGATAGAATACACTGGGGATACTTGAAAGAGGTTTTGTTTAAATTCGGTTTTATGACTCCACTAGTAAATATTTGCTCTGTATCATCATCCTAAACCTAGAGTGTCGGCCACGGGTTTTATCTCCAAAAGGTTTCCACCTGCTAATGGTATGAGACAGGGTAGTCCCCTGTCCTCTTTATTGCCACGCATTCTGCCGATGACGTCCAAAGGAGGAGGAGAGTCCCCAGCGCTGAGGGAGCCCGGCGCTGGAAAAGGGTAAGATTTTAACCCCTTCCTCCCCCTTCAGCCCGGCGAGAGGGGGAACCCTAGGGGCACTATAGTGACAGGAAAACAAGTTTGTTTTCGTGGCACTATAGTGGTCCTTTAACCCTGGTATGGCATGTAGCAAAGTAAAACTCAGACTCTGACAATTTGTAATTGGCAGCCAGGTTGTATGCTGCTGGGGACGGAGTATCCCTGATCAACGATGAGTAAACTTTTAACTTTAATGCAGCCACAGTGTAGGTGGACTCTAGCCACCATAACTACCTCAGTCGTAAGAATCCATGGGTAAATGGTTAACATGGATGTTTCTTCTGTAGCAGCCAAACCAGATCACATAACTTTTTTTTTTATAAATTGTTTGTCAGAACTCTTGAAAACAGTTTGATATAAACCAGGGGCACGGTGTTCAAAGGCTCTGGACATCATAGCTATACAAAGAGCTGCATTGGCTATGGTGGTCAGAACGTCTTCCTATCAAACATTGCTAGCACACATCAGCAGCAATGTTTGTTTAGATGCTTGAGATCAAAAGTGTTTGTTACATATTAATTGTTTTTCATTAAAATTTGGGATGCTTTATTAATTATTTATTTTTACAGCAGTTTGATTTTACTGCTGTTCAAGAATGAACAATTTTTCCTCCAAGGAACCATTCATAGACTTGTTTATTTTAGAGTTTCTATCCTGCTCAGTACACAACTGATCAAGACAAATAGTCAGATGCAATACGAGACACACATGCAAGACAACTTCTCCAAGAATGATATAAGGTATGTATGGTGAATTACTGCAATGAAACGTCATAAAAAAGCATTGAAGCTCAGTGCAAGCAAATGACAGATTGGTAACTTGGCATGTAGTTCTGATGCAAGGCTTGTAAAAGATTTCCAAAGGAACTGTTACTTCCCTGTAAGTTGCACCATTTAATAAGCCATTGAAAATCAAATGGTGTTAACCTTGTCTCATGACTTGCTCCATTATCCATTTACTTTAATAATAATCCAGTTCAGACAAGGTAAAACCAGGGCAAACATTGCAGATGAAGAAAAACAGTTTTATTTCTATTTGTATTCGTATGATTTCAGTCTACGTAATGCAAACAGAGCATATAACAATGACTGACAAGGAGCTAAGATGGAGGATGTGGATTTCTACATCTACTTTTATTTTTTACAACTCACAAATACATATTTCTTAAATAAAGGAATAAGTACCGTATATTTTGGAAAATATGATGCTTTTTTTTTTTTTTACACCATATGTACACACACATATATATATGAAAAAACACAATAAGAAAGGATGCACTCTGCGGTCTTCAATGTATAAACTGGTATTTAATCCATACAGGAATTTACACGTAGGTTAGATTGACGTTTCGATCCGTTCGGGTCTTCCTCAAGAGCTTATATAGGTAGATTACCTATAAAATACACGATTGAAAAATTTCCTAAGGAGTGCTCATTCACTGTTTATTTTATTTTTGGCGCTAGAAGCACCCAGGTATTATTTAAGTTATATTTTTTCATTGATGGTGAGTGCCAGAGGTTGGACTTTTTTCCGGCAAGGACTGAAACGTCGACACTTCTTTGTATTACTTGATGCTTGAATAAACAGCACGATTAGAAATATTATGGAGTCCTATGACTGCACTTCAACAAGAACCTATATATACTTATGGTCAGAGTTTGCACCGAGGCATTAAAAAGACCGGGAGCAGTGAGTGCGGGACACATGGAAAGTTATATATATATATATATATATATTTCTGGATGAAAGTCTGTGACACTATTTTTGTTTAATATATATATATATATATTCCCAACTACTTAAGACAAAGTAGGTTGGCGTGTACGGGACCGACAGTCAGGTTAGGCCTGTAAATAAAGAGGGCCTACCTAAGGAATGACTTAAAAGGAGAGGGAGGTGGGATTCATCCAAGATGCCTGCCTTAATGAGGGATACCCCACTGGTAGATTTAAGGCCAGATAAACCACTCCCACAGCTACAGACCATATAGAGATAGATATATATATATATACACACACACACACAGCTGCAATAATGCTTGGTGACTGAGATCAAAGAAACATCTCTAAGCAAGTCCATCCTTTGTGCTGATGCCTACATGCTAGCTCCTCTGACAGCACATCAGTACCAGAGTGACCCATACAAAAGTGCTTTAATACTTTTTAGCATCCTCCCCGTTTATCTTAAAATAAAGCGGCCCCTAATCCGTGATCCAGTGGCAAGGTGGACTCCTTGCCAAAGCTTTGTCCCGGGGAGATCATCACAGGTGGGGATCTCCAGGGCCAATTTAATACTTCTAAAATAAAAGTACTGGGGTCCTAAGGTGCACATGCCAAACGGTGTCAAAAGAAGGCTTCCCGTAGAGAAGAGTTGCCTTCTGCATTAACATCCCAGTCTTCAAAGCAAGAAAGGAAGAGAACCTTCCTGGCTGCTTGACAGACAGCTGGGAAGGTGCAACTTGGGCAATTTATAGATTCAAAAATCAGCAATTCAATAAAATAAGGCAAAAAGAAGACACCCTATCAACCTCAAAGCATTTCTGTAATCTTAAGTGCTTTAAAAGCTTTACAGTGGTAATTTAACGTGGAAATAGGAACTTCCACATAAGTAATAACAGAAGATATAGGCAGACGGAAGATGTCAGGGGACCCAGGTAAATGTCTCAGTTTTTTAAAAGCTTTGACTCTTACCTGGTGAATGACACAATAATGCATGCTGTGGTAGCAAAGGGGCTTAGACTGACCCTTTAAAGTGGATCATAATGGTTCACTAGTGTTCTGGTCCTTGCAAACCATAAAAAAAGCATAATTTTGAGAGACAAATATGCAAACTTGCCATGAGAAAATATAAGTAATATGTTGGTTCACAAAATCAGTTCTAACTGCATAGCAGCAGCAAATCATTATCTCTTACCTTAAATTACAGGCTGTCCAGTACAAATATAATTTGATTTTAAAACAAATTGTATTGTGAATCAGGCAATTGGATGAATATGAGAATACAAAGTAACTCTAGGTAGAGGAGATAAACAAAATTGCTACGCAATATGTGGCTTTCAGAATCTTCCATTTTAAGAAGCCAACTTCAGCAATATAAATATACTTCATGGTGTATGTTCTCTACTTCAAAATCACAATCAATTTTCATCTTGCAGTCAAAATGAACAAGCACTTAACAAAATTAAGCATTGTCCCTGTAGTTTTTCACATCATGCCTATTGCTGCAACCTTCAATTTGACAATACAATGCACTTGAAAGCTAAAAAAGATTATCGCGGTAGGAAAATATTTTCCAGTGCAGAATCTATAGAAACGAGGAAAAAAATAAATAAATACGCACCTCGGAAACCTATTTTCAAACATTATTTTCTCTATAAAGAAAGTTTTCAGAAGCCTGTTAAAGAGAAATTACTTCAAAAATAAAAAGTTTCTGCTATGAAAGAACATTTTGTAACATCCGTAATGGCTATAAATACAAATTTATGTTTTTTTTAAGGTTCCCCACTTTTTACAATGCAATTTGCAATGACTGGGAATAAGATCAGAAAAACAAATTGAGCACATTGATTTGATTCATCCTCATATCAGAACAAAAATAAGAAATCTACTTTAAATATTCCTAAAATACTACATATGTTGCTTAGAATCAAGTGTGCCTTTAAAATACATGAAATACCACACATTGCTTTCCAGCATTTAATCAACCAAATCAATGCACAGGCGAATGTATGATTCCATTAGCACTCTAAGCCTACCAATTCCCCCCCAAGCTGGACAGAATTAATACTTTTAAACCAGGAGAGTAATATACACATCATCAAGACATGTGGATGCAAGAGGTCTCTGGGTGCCTGAGCTTCAGTTTTTGTCAAACAATGTCCTCACACTGTTTGACATAATCCTCATGGAACAGCTCTTTAAATATTTTCACAGTTGCAAAAGACTAGGCATTTCGGTTTGTGGAAGAGCTCCTCCACATTGCTCTGGCTCATGGTTGCCCGGCAAAGCATAACTGGATTGATAATTCACATCTTGGGCAAAAAAACAAAACTAATAACCAAAAAAAAAAACATTCCAGCAGATGATCCCAAATCCAATGCACATTTAAATAACAGAGGTTTTTAGTACCTCGTTAATGACCATTAAAGTGTACATTCAAGGCAAACCTCTCAGACAAGACCTAGATGAACAATAATAAAAAAAAAATGTCAACTCATGAATAGTATAGCCATTGCTGCAACCCAAGGAGTAGTTGGCGTTTCAGCAAAGGGCTTATTTCTGTGTCCTTGTCGGGCATACCTTAATAGTGACATATTATGGCTGTGCCAATTCTTCAACTACACACATTACCTGTGTGCTTGGATGTGTGATATTCTACAATGACTTGTCAAGATAGTTTTCCTTATTCATCCGAGCAGAAACTTATAACACCACCAGTGGCCAAAATAGACTAACTCCCAAACATAGCCATCATGATAAGCATCCTAGATATTTGGATGCAAGTAATTAAAGTAACTGGCACTTTCAGGGATCTTTTCATATTTTGCAAAGAACTCTGAAGTTGACATTCCTACTTTGTGCATAGCAAATGAAGGGAGGTGAAGCTTACGGTAAATAGAACTGTCTGAAGCTTTCCCTTGCAGGCACTGCCATCTTCTAGTATCAGCCAGGAGCAGAGTCTCTGTTCTAATCAGAGAATACGACACAGAATGATCACATAGGATTCTACATAGACCACTAGTGTAGGTGTAACAATATGCCTCTTATCCACGACTGTTAGCGACAGCAGCAGGAATTGTCAATGATTGATAGAAGGACCCCACCTTTTGGTGGGAGGGTGAAACACAACAAAAACATGTAGACTAATTTGTCTGAGAATAGCGAAGTTTAAAAAACCCAAACATTCCAACTCTTGTACTCCAAAGTGGACTCCAAAAATTAATGGGGTCTCAAAAAACAGAGTTAGCGCAGACAATAATACATCACAGCTACAAGGTGGTGCTTAAAAGAACACTATAGCGTTAGGAATACATAACTGTATTCCATACACTATAGTGTCCATTTGCCCCAATGGCAATCAAAGGGTTATAACCACTTTAAACACTTATCTGATTCTTCCAGCGGCGAGGTCCCTCCGTCTCCACCTCCAACGTCTGCCCGATGGGGAACCTAATGCGCATTAAGCATTCCCCATAGAAAGGAAAGAAGATATGCTGGATTTACTTTTGCAAAGCATGATAACACCCAGTATTATTTCACGGAGCTAAACTGCAGGAAGCGCCTTTAGTTTCTGTCTGATACACAGTCACTAGAAATAGTTTTAACCCTACAATATAAACATTGACGTTTCTCTAAAACTGCAATCTTTACAGCTGCAGAGTTAGGGGGACAGAGACATTGCACCCACACCACTTAAATGAGATGAAGTAAGTGCCTATAGTGTCCCTTTCAGTCCCAAGCATTTAGGCTTGACTAAAATTCAATTAATAGGCAATAATGAAAGATCATTAGTCAACTTCCAATTGTAATATGCAAGAAACGAATTTAACAACCTGCTAAAGAGCTTCCTAACAAGATGACTTTTACATCTGAACCATAACAAACAAAAAAGATCAATGCATAAAACAAAAATCCTTCAGACAGCAAAACTTCAGCTTCAACACCCAGTACTTTAGTAATTGCGTCTTAAATTAATAACACTGTGTTAAAGTGCCACACCACCTCTATAACTGTAGTTGTTTGTCTCTATTATTTAAAGGTAATTTATTTAATAAAATTATTTTGTTCCCCTCTATTATCTTAATGTTATTGATATAGTTTATATGCACAATGTTTCTGTATTGGAAGCTATCAACGGTTGCATCTATGCACACCTGTAAACTAGTACAATGATTTATGGTTAGCATGTTGCTCAATAAAACACAATAAAACAAAATGGCCAGCAAGCCATAAAATAAAAGTGGCTAGGAAGTTTTGAATACAGTTATAAAACTTCTATATTGTTTTTGTAAATGTTTAACTTAGAAATTTAACTTCAGGCAAAGAGTTAGGGATTATTGCTTAATATCTAATTTGTTTAATTATTGAAAATAAAAAGTTATATATAATGTTGACCCTGTGGTTTTTTTTTGCATTAATATATTCAAGTTAATACATGCATCTCCTTAGGGCTTATCTTTGCTCCAAGGGGACAGCCATCTTTGGTATTCTATGGTCAAAAGCACAACTTATACAGTGAGGAAAAAAGGTATTTTTGATCTCCTGCTGATTTTGAACGTTTGTCCACTGACAAAGAAATGATCAGTCTATAATTTTAATGGTAGGTGTATTTTAACAGTGAGAGGCAGAATAACAAAAATAATAGAAAAAAAATAAAAAATAACAGAAAAATGCATGTCAAAAGAGTTATAAATTGATGTGCATGTCAATGAGTGAAATAAGTATTTGATCCCCTATAAATCAGCAATATTTCTGTCTCCCGGGTGTATTTTATACAGGTAACAAGCAGAGAATTACGAGCACTCTCTTAAAGGGAGTGCTCCTAATCTCAGCTCGTTACCTGTATAAAAGACACCTGTCCACAGAAGCAATGAATCAGATTCCAAACTCTCCACCATGGCCAATACCAAAGAGCTGTCCAAGGATGTCAGGGACAAGATTGTAGACCTACACAAGGCTGGAATGGGCTACAAGACCATCACCAAGTAGCTTGGTGAGAAGGTGACAACAGTTGGTACGATTATTCGCAAATGGAAGAAACACAAAATAACTGTCAGTCTCTCTTGGTCTGGTGCTCCATGCAAGAGCTAACCTTGTGGAGTTTCAATGATCAAGAAAACGGTGAGGAATCAGCCCAGAACTACGCGGGAGGATCTTGTTACATGATTTCAAGGCAGCTGGGATCATAGTCACAAAGAAAACAATTGGTAACACACTACGCCATGAATGACTGAAATCCTGCAGTGCTCGCAGGGTTCCCCTGCTCAATAAAGCACATGTACAGGCCTGTCTGAAGTTTTCCAATGAATACCTAAATGATTTAGAGGAGAACTGGGTGAAAGTGTTGTGGTCAGATGAGACCAAAATCTAGCTCTTTGGCATCAACTATACTCGCCATGTTTGGAGGAGGAGGAATGCTGCCTATGACCCCAAGAACACCATACATGCCGTCAAACATAGAGGTGGAAACATTATGCTTTGGGGGTATTTTTCTGCTAAGGGGACAGGACAACTGCACTGCATCAAAGGGACGATGGAAGGGGCCATGTATCGTCAAATCTTGGGTGAGAACCTCCTTCCCTCAGCCAGGGCATTGAAAATGGAATGTGGATGGGTGTTCCAGCATGACAATGACCCAAACAAGGCAACAAAGGAGTGGCTCAAGAAGACGCACATTAAGGTCCTGGAGTGGCCCAGCCAGTCTCCAGACCTTAATCCCATAGAAAATCTGTGGAGGGAGCTGAAGGTTCTAGTTGCCAAACCTCCGCCTCAAAACCTTAATGATTTGGAGAGGATCTGCAAAGAGGAGTGGGACAAAATCCCTCCTGAGATGTGTGCAAACCTGGTGGCTAACTACAAGAAACGTCTGACCTCTTTGAATGCCAACAAGGGTTTTGCCACCAAGTACTAAGTTGAAGCGGTCAAACACTTATTTCACTCATTGACATGCACAGCAATTTATAAGCTTTTTTAAAATGCGTTTTTCTGGATTTTTTTTTTGTTATTCTGTCTCTCACTGTTAAAATACACCCACTATTAAAATTATAGACTGATAATTTCTTTGTCAGTGGGCAATGTTCAAAATCAGCAGGGGATCAAATACTTTTTCCCTCACTGTAGTTTAAGATAATGCACAATTTAAAGGGCTGAAACTGGGAGAGGACCACTATAGGCACCCAGACCACTTCAGCTCAATGGGTGCCAGGTCCGCCTAGTTTTAACCCTGCAGCTGTAAACAAAGCAAACTGCTATGTTTACATTGAGGATTAATCCAGCCTCTAGTGGCTGTCTCCCTGACAGCCACTAGAGGCTGCTTCCACAATCCTCAATGCGAAAATCGCATTGAGGACACACTGGATGTCCATAGGAAAACATTGCATAATGCTTTTCTATGGTCGGTTTGAATGCACACGCGGCTCTGGCCGACCATGCGCATTCGGAGATTACTTCGGCAGGATAAGGAGAGGTAACCAGCCCCGTGGGAGCCTGGCACTGGATTAAAGCAACTGGCTGAAGGGGTTCCCCTTCAGCCCAGCGGGAGGGTGGCCCTGAGGGAGTAGGGGACCTAATAACCCTATAGTGCCAGGAATACTACTTTGTTTTCCTGGCACTTTAGTGCTCCTTTAATTGGTCAAATACTATTAATATTATGTTTTTACGATTATACATGGCAGAGAAACATAAAACTGATAAATCATCCTCAAATATCCACAGACGTAAGGCCATAACTTGCCCCTAGAGGAAAATTCAATGGCTTCCTCTATTGAAAACAATCAAAACTAGTTGTCAGACACTAGTAACATACTGCTAGAAGTTCACTATCCAAGAAAGTGTTAGGTACCCTGGTGACAAGTCACCATTCATCACTCTAATTTGAACGTTACGAGAAATAGTACACATAACACAGTGCATCATTAAGTTGGTTTTCCTTTCCAAGCAAAAAACATTAAATCAGTTAGTTTCATAATGAGAAATGTGTGAAAAAACGAATTTCTTTGAAAATAGGAATAAAAAAAAAAAAAAAGTCTTTTTTTTTCTAATCGCACATCCCTGGTCGGCACTATATGTAAAGTATGTCTGGGATCATATGAAATTAAATATGTATTCAATGTATTAGTATTAAATATAATATTGGCACAAATTACTTTCATTATGTCAATTATTTGCCAGATGTATGTTGCCTGGTAACAATATCTAACTGTTATTTGGTTACGGCGTGTTAGCCGTCTTTATTATAGCTTGTGCTTTATAAAATCCAACAAAAGATGGTATAAGAATCAGAAGATAAAAAAAAAATACTGAATTAAATATCACCCAATTTCAGAGGACTGTTCATGTATATTGCCTTTTTTACTTAAAGGGACACTATAGTCACCTAAATTACTTTAACTAAATAAAGCAGTTTTAGTGCAATTTCACTGCTCAATTCACTGTCATTTAGGAGTTAAATCACTTTGTTTCTGTTTTTGCAGCCCTAGCCACACCTCCCCTGGCTATGATTGACAGAGCCTGCATGAAAAAAAAAACTGGTTTCACTTTCAAACAGATGTAATTTACCTTAAATAATTGTATCTCAATCTCTAAATTGAACTTTAATCACATACAGGAGGCTCTTGCAGGGTCTAGCAAGCTATTAACATGGCAGGGGATAAGAAAATCTTAATTAAACAGAACTTGCAATAAAGAAAGCCTAAATAGGGCTAAATAGGAAGTGTTTATGGAATGCTGTGCAAGTCACATGCAGGGAGGTGTGACTAAGGTTCATAAACAAAGGGATTTAACTCCTAAATGGCAGAGGATTGAGCAGTGAGGCTGCAGGGGCATGTTCTATACACCAAAACTGCTTCATTAAGCTAAAGTTGTTCAGGTGACTATAGTGTCCCTTTAAAGGATCCCTCCTGGCACCATAATCACCAAAGCAGGTGATAGCTCTCCTCGTCCTGTCTCGGTTGGAGTTCCCCAAGGCTCTGTCCTTGATCCCCCTCCATTTTCTCTTTATACTGCCTCTCTTGGCAAACTTATTACCTCTTTTGGATTCCACTACTACCTGTACCCTGATGACACCCAGATATATCTCTCCTCCCCGGCCCTCTCTCCTGCCACTGGTCACTGCTTGCCTTTCTTTCATCTCTAACTGGATGTCCTTCCGCCTTCTGAAACTCAATCTCTCTAAAACTGAGCTCCTTGTCTTTCCTCCTCCTAATTCAAATCCTCCTCTTTCGCTGTCCCTTCAAGTTAGTGGCATTCACATAAGTCCATCATTGCAAGCGCACTGTCTTGGCGTCATACTTGATTCTGGCCTCACCTTTGAGCCTCACATCCAGTGTGTTGCCAAATCCTGTAGATTCAATCTTAAAAACATAGCCCGCATCCACCCCTTTCTTATGCGAGATACAGCCAAGGAGCTTGTCCATGCTCTAGTAATTTCCAGCATGGATTATTGTAACCCTCTCCTGATTGGTCTTCCCAAAAGCCGTACTGCACCACTACAGTCCGTAATGAATGCTGCCGCCAGACTGATTTTCCTCTCTAGTCAGTCCTCTCACACCTCACCCCTCTGTCAGTCCTTTCATTGGCTTCCTGTGTCCATTAGGAGTCAATTCAAGGTACTAATTCACATCTATAAAGCACTGAACAATTCTAGCCCATCTTATATCTCCTCACAGATCCATAGGTATGTCCCTTCTCGATCTCTCCGCTCTGCCTGTGACCTTCTCCTGTCAGTTGTTCGCACCTATACGGCAAACTCAAGTTTGCAGGACTTATCGCTGGCGGCTCCCTTCCTATGGAATAACCTGCCTACCGCCATCAGACTCTCCCCTAGTCTTCAATCCTTTAAGAATTGCCTTAAAGGATTGAAGACTAGGGGAGTAACCTCTACCTCACATACCTGTCTCTTGCTCTATCCTAAAGGGCAGCACTCTACACTCTCCTCCAGCTCTGCTTCACTCCCACCTAATTTGACTGCTATTTCCTGTCCTATTGTGTTTTACACTCCACCTCCTATAGAATGTAAGCTCGTTTGAGCAGGGTCCTCTTCAACCTATTGTTTCTGTAAGTTTTCTTGTAATTGTCCTATTTATAGTTAAATTCCCCCCTCTCATAATATTGTAAAGCGCTACGGAATCTGTTGGCGATATATTAATGTCAATAATAATAATAGTGCTTGAATTGTTTCTTTAAAGAGGTGAAAGAGAAAAAACAAAAACTTGCTGCATAAAACATAACATGACTTATAAAATCTTTTTTACTACAGACTTTAACAAGCAATTCTAAACTTTATCCAAATTTACTTTGCCCTTTACAAAGTCAACAGTGGCTGGCTCAGCTGGGTATGAAGTATGTAGCAACGCTGATAAGTCATCCATTAACATAGAGAATGCCCTATCTTGCTGTGCATAGCTTCAGATTCCCTTTGTTACCGTCACCGTTCCACCATCATAAACTTGATATATGAAATGAACAGAATGGAAAGTAATTGCTACATTTAATTTCCAATCACATTAGTGGCATACTTGCAGAAGACGAAGGAAAATAAAGTCTTACCTCAATCACCCGGCAGTCAAAATCTTCATATGTTTCTAGAGAGAGAGAAAAGGGAGAAAGAAAAAGAAAAGAGAAATATATTTTGCATATTTATGTAACAATGTCAGAATGTGCTAATTGAGTGCATTTATTATAACACGGAGAGAATGGCAAAGACGTGCTCATCGTAAAATAGTTTAACAATCAACTTTCTTCCAATAACTTTGCTCGTGTTCCCTCCCGTTCTTCCCATTGGAGTTACAATCTTTTTCGTTACTTTGGTCAGCTTTCTGTTACGCTGATGGAAGGGATAGCTGCTATGGATTCTACATAGCATGCTACCCTTTATAATGTACTGCATCTGAGTAATTCAAGTTGGCTTAAAGTGTATTGCTATTCAAAACCTGTAAAATGAGACAGCTCCTATTGGAGAGTGGACATGAGGCACAGTAACAGCAAAAAGTATTTTGATAATGCTTAAAGGGACACTCCAGGCAGCCAGACCAATTTTGCCCACTTTTCATAAACTGCAATATTTACATTGCAGGGTTAAGTCCTTCTCTAGTGGCTGTCTACTAGACAGCCACTAGAGGAGACTTCCGTGTTCATAAAACACGAAAAGTGGTTAAAAATTATGCTGGACGTCATCACGCTATGTGAGGACCTCCAGTGTCGCCTAAATACCCATAGGAAAGCATTTTTCAATGCTTTCCTAAGGGGAGGTCTAATGCACATGTGCGGCCATTGCCGCGCATGCACATTAGGTCTTCCCAGTCAACGGTCGCGCATGCGCATTAGGTCTCCCCTGCCAGTTTTAACCCCTTCAGCAACTTGGGATGGAGGGAGTGAGGTAGAGGGCCACTAGAGGGTCCTGCAGCGCCAGGAAAACAAATAGGTTTTCCTGGCACTGGAGAATCCCTTAAAAAAAAAAAATAAAAAAAACACACAGTAAATATTAGAAGAGAGCTGTACTAAAAAATTGGCTTATTTTACACCTTTTTTCTATTATGGCAGCGATTTGTTTTTCCTACATTAGTCAGACAGTTGCATTCTTCTTATACCTCTATATATATTAATAGGATTTAAAAAAATATATATTCTTTTCTTTCCTGAATCTACGTTTAGTTTTGGTCATCACTTTCCATATAGGTGGAGTATTGGGAACTGCTTGAAAAAGCTAAAAGCAACCGATAAGACCAGTTTGTTGACTTTATCTATAGAGTAAATAATTAATATTTTACAGACAAGTTTTAAAAAAGAAAAAATGGAGTATTACCCCATTTAACTTTAAAATGACGGACTGAATACAATGTTGTATTTGGTCAGCAGCTACGAGTTAGATTTAAATAAAAACACTACCAATTGAGTAATATGAAGCAGACTACAGGTTTCGTAAAAGAAATTCTCTTCTACCTGGGGCATCATCATCTGTGTTCTATTTTGAGGGACCTGCTGAAATTTTTGACTGCATATCATGCTATATGCCCGACTTATGTTTTTTTATGGATCATAGATAAAGGTTGAAAATGCTCTGAAGTGTCGTATGCTATACGGGTTTTAGACACACAATGCATCACCCTGATGTTCTGGCTCAACTACAAAATAAAGAGACAAGAAAAAAAAAAATTCAATCTCATGTTGCCACAGTAAATAAATCCTTGCTTTGACCTTTTATGGGAAAAGCTCAGCAAACACAACACAGGTAGGTAAAAAAGTTTCAAGGATAAACGATTTGATAGATTGTTTGCTTATCATGTTAGACAGGTGAAAATGGAATTAACATTAAAAAAAGATGTGGTTCACTGGATGAAGGTCTTTCAGTCCCATGACATTAATCGATAAATCTGAAGATTACCTTCATATTTCATTAATATGTGAGCAAGTAAATTAGACATTACTTAATACAAGCTAAATTGCTTATATTCATGAAATGTACGCCACACATTAATGTGTTGTTCTGTCTGAAGATATAATAGTAAAAAAAAGTTTAGGTTTTAATCCATTATAGTGCTGCAATATAATTATTTATGATGTAATGCCATCTCTTTCTAAATAAAATTTGGGGATAAATGCTGAGCACACATGAAGTCATACTTTGTAGAATTGTGGATGTTTAAAGGAACACTCCAAGCACCATAACTACTACTATATTTGTTCTGGTAAGTATAGTATGACCCTGCAGACTTTCAGTGAAAAGGCAGTGTTTACATTACTGCCTAGGAACACCTCCAGTGGCAGTCACTCAGAGGACCACTAGAGGTACTGCCTGGGCAGCGTCTCGCTGCTCTGCATGGAGGCGCTGAACTTACTCCACAGAGACGCATTGAGTAAATGCATTTATGAGGAGATGAAGATCGTCGGAAAGCCGCGTTTTGCAGCGCATGTCCGATAGTCTCCCAATGCTTTCCTATGGGAAAGCATTGGATTGGCTGAGATCATCAAGTTTAATTATCTCACAAGAGGCAAGGCCAGCTGTGACCAGACCTGTGCAGCGCTGTCAAAAGGTGGGTAAAATCTCCTTTTCAATCTGAGGTAATGGGGGGCTCGGGCCTAAACAGCTATTTAGACCTACAGTGTGTTTGGAGACTGACACTGGGTACAGTGTCATACAAGTGTTTTACAGAATTTTTGTTTTTATTCTATTTCAATATAAGAATGGTACCCTGAGCTTAATTTTATTGTGAAAATATTACTGAAAAATATGGGTCATAACTTAGGTCGCTGCCTGGCCTCTTCCTCCCAAGTAGGTTGAAGAAACAAAAATGGGGTTATCTAAAATCAGATTCTTCATTATAAAATCAGATTCTTCATTATAAAATTGCAGCTATATGTTGCCTTGTGATTATTTTATTAAATGCAGAAACGGTGTTACTTTTCTTTAGATATCTACTCTTGGTTGCAATAGAAACATTTTGATTGACTTTTACCTGATGAATAGCTTGATTGATAGCTAAGATCAGCAAAGAGAGAGAGAGAGTCATGATAAGAAGTCATGCCAGAAGAAAGGTGAAGGGTCAGAGTAGGACCCGTCTAGGAGGGTCTGCCTTGACGTTGGCAGGCGGGCATTCCCTCCAGTGGCCATTGGAGTAACTAAATGACCTATTTGTTTAATAGGGATAAAGGAGAGAGCGCAGGTAACTTTTTCCCTTTGGGTTTTACTATATGTATTGGAGCTGATGTGTACTGTGGTCGTTGCTGCCACCCAGGAGTGATGGGAGTGAGCGCAGGACTTTTATTTATGATAAAAAGGAGGATGACTTAGAGGTGAATGGTCAGAAGAATCCATTCATCAAATATTGAAAGGAAATTATATATATATTTTAATCAAGTATATGTAAAAACAAAAAAAACTAAACAAAAAGACTCCTCCCTACCTTTAGAGTATGACAAGATCATTCAGCCATATACATGGAACTTGACAGTCATTTGAAGATGTCGCTGCGCTTTACAGGGAGTGTAGCAGAGAAGACCATAGAGACTAAATGACAGGTTTCAAACACTGCTTGACTCAAGATGCAAGTATATGGCTGAAAGATCCTGTCAGATACTAAAAGTAGGGATGAGGTTTTTTTTTTTTTTTTAACATATATTTAATTGATATGTTGAGAAACAATGTTACTATGCTAAAAACACACTACAGATCAGATTTAAACAAAAGCCTGAGATTGTGACATTCTTACCACCATTAGGGCCTGGGTCTGGAGAACCAATACTGATTCCTCCCCAACTGTTTCCAGTCCAGCCTCGCTCACGTTTAATTCTTGTATTGCGTTTTTTATCCCACTCATCCCTTTGCTTTATAAGGTCGGCGTGCAGTTGCTCCTGCTGAGCTTGATCTCTCTTTCCAATGGACTGGGTTGTTACAGCTTTCACTATAGGTGCATTCAGGCCTGGCCAAAGAAATCCAGATCTCCCTGAAAAATAAAAAGACAAGAAAAGTAAAATTGCTGGAACAGCAATGTATCACCCTCTAGAGATTGTGAGAAAAGACTGTGAAAGCAGAAAGCAATGTTGTCAAAAACACACACAAAAAAACTAATTATGAAACGTTACCTTCCCCAAGGACCTGCCCACGGTTGAGATCTTTCTTTAGCTTTTTCTTTGTCCTTTTTCCTCTACCCTTTCGAGCACCTGCTCCGCTATCCGCCAGGACTCCTCTCCAAAGTTCATCTGCTGTCACTGCAATTATATAAAGTAGGTATTTAGATCACTGGAACAAGGAGTGATAGAAAGAGGGTTCCACCTGCCTAAAAAGGTGTATATATAACAACCAACTGGTTAGATTTTAGATGCTGCAAAATATACACACCTTTGATGCCATAAATATACCATGGAGATAAACATAAGTGAACATACATTTATGCCAGGGTTAATATGATCAAATAATCAGAATAAAGTAAAGAGACACTAAACGGTTTTATTTGCACACACGTGTATATATTTTTTTACTTTCAGATCACAGAAACGCCATTTGTATTTTCATGTAATATTTGGCCTTCCTCATCAAATTATTTTTACATGGCTGATTTCAGTAAAATCTCTTTAAAAAGGACTACTTGCATTTACTATTTTTTTTTTGTGGTAGTAGTATTTTCCATAAAATATAAAGCTCTCTGGCTGCAGTTATTCATCTCAAAAACAAAATCAGGTTGGAACATAAGTAGGTCTGGTCAAGTTCCAATATCCTACCAGATTTATTAGCCCTGCAACTGTAGGCAGCCAACAATATTTACAGCCTTTACAGTTACTGCTAGAATAAATAAGGATTGCTTCTGATAAATTCCAAAGAACAACTGCAAAATTGTGATTCTGGGTAGTTTACAGATAAACAAGGTCCTCTGATCAACTGTCATTCACACCATGTTAGAATGCCAAATGTTTGACAGCAGATGTAGTTGTGCAAGTTTCTATCACATCGACGTTAAAGTGTTCATCAGACTGGTAAAGAGAAAGCAATCTCTTGATGGTTGAAGGACACAGAGAAGGACTTTGTAACCAATTCTAACAACATTTTTGTTGTAAAGTCTAAAAATCAAGAGAGACGCAGAGACTAGCATCTAAGCTTTTGTAGTATATATTATTAACTGGCATACTACTAATTTAAATGGAGCGCCATCAAAGTAATTTATGACAGAACCAAAAGTAGAAAATGTACTCTGTTCATTTGAAGAACAAAATCAGCACTAATTTTCTTAAACGGAGATTCCATGGAGGCCGTTACTCAAAATATACAAATCTTAGAGTCTTTTTTTTTTTTTTAAGCAAGTAACTGAGTTTTGATCCCTTACAACAGGGGTGCCTAAAAGTTATATCCCAGAGGTTTTACAATTACAGCTTTCATGATGCTTTGCCATACTAAAGGCATTCTAATGGAATGCAAAGCATCATTGGAGTTGTAGTTGCCATGCAATTTCATCTATAAAGTGGGTGAGATTTCGTAAGAAATCACAGTGCTCTTACAGCTTGCTAAAGAAGGATTAACAAAGGAACAATAGACTATGTGACTACAGCAGAAATAAAGAATTGTGTCCAGGCCAGCTATTTTGTTCTAAATGATACAGTCCTGGATTATAATTCACTAAAATTCAAAGTTGAGTGAAAGGATAGATAGGTACCTAATCACCACAACAAACACAATGCAACAGTGATAATAATGGTGAAGACTTTTGTTTGACTGAAAGGTTTATAAGCATTCACAGATGGATAATTCTCGTTTTTTTTTTCCCAATGAAAAAAATCGATCTAAAACTTGTAGATCACTAGCATTTATCTAGCAAATGTGATTTTCCACTGCCTTCATATCCCCATGTCAAGTGTATAATCAATATGTTTTCTGTACGTTACAAAATGTATTTATATTTGGAGAAGAATATCGGAGCTAAAGGAACACTATAGGGTCAGGAATACTAGTTTGTATTCCTGACCCTATAGTGTTCCTTTACCACCATTTAGGTTGCCGTCTGCCCTGTGCCACCCTTAAATAGGTTAAAAAAAAACAAACAAAAAAAACCTTTATTCTAGCGCCACAAGGATCTATCGGCACTGGCCTCGTCCCCGATCCGCCTCCTTGGCTGAGATAAGAATTGACAATCTCAGCCAATCCAATTTTTTCCCATGCCAAACGCCACGCTCGCCAATCAGCATCTCCTCATAGAAATACATTGAATCAATGCATCTCTATGAGAAATGTTTGAGAAGCTGAACGTTAGCGTTAACTGCTATTAGAGGCAGTGTTTACATGAAAATGTCTGCAGGTATGGCAGTACCCTAAAAATCACATTAGCTTGTCTACTTTTCCTTCACATTATCCGCCTCACAACCTTCCCATTGAAGTTACTCGTAGTTCTGTCTGGTATTCCCTCTCTGTTTGCTTTATAATAAAAAAAAAATTTTTTTTTTTTTTAAAAAGGTACGAATATACGTACGTACATGCGTTCAAGTTTTTTTCTTTCTTTCTTCCCTGTCCTTACTCCTTCCCTACCTATCTTTAACATTTTTACTTCTTTTCTTTAATTTTGTATAAATTTTATTTTAGCCCTCTTTGCATTCCTTTTCTAACATGCAAAACAATCTTCAAATACAAATTCAAAAATTGTCTGCAGTTAGCACGCTAGTAAATAGAATGTCTTGAATGTCCTTTTAATACCCAGTGTAATCACTTTCTTCTTCATTCAGATCGCAATGCCTCTGCTGGCATTACATCTGTTTTTGCAGCTTGTTTTCTGGTTGGAAAAACACATTCCACGTTTTTAAAATAAGAAAACAAGACGTCATTTGCAAGGTTATAACACAAGGAATCGAGCATAACTCTGAATTAATATCTCGGAATATAGTCTAACGGATTCAATTAGCCAAAATATCAAACAAAAAAAGAGTAAATAGATTTAAAAAAAAAAAAAAAACTAGGGAAATAATTTATTGCTGAAATAAGAAAAAAAAAAAAAAAACACAACAACTATGTTTTGTGCTTGTAAACTAATTTAGTCTAATATCTCCAGATGCTAAACCTTTCAGTAACAGATTGCAACAGCAGGGTTTCCAAGAGACTAATGCTGTTTACATTTTTTTTTTTTAAAGCCTGTTTGTGAGACAGCTATTAGCAGTTTTTTGTTTTGTGCAAATTTGTATATAAAAATAATGTTCACCTCTGAAACTTTATAGCTTATTTAATTGTTTCAATACCTACCTAAAAAAAATTAAAGCCAATAAATATGAAACATTCAGATATTTGCAACAAATGTATTATACTAACAAATATCATTTAGAACATAGCTTAACCCCTTAACCCCTTCAGGACGGAGTCAATAGTGCACGTTCTGATCAAAACAAAACGTAAACAAAAACGGGAAATTGCGCTATATGTCTGTTCAGGCGTAATTCACCGCTGTCACATTAAGTGCACCCACACTTATTATATATCATTTTGTTCAGGAGAAACAGGGCTTTAATTTATCATTAACTATTCATATATGGAACATAATTTATTATGAATAAAATTTTAAAAAAATGTGTGAAAATAAGAATTTTTTTTTAAATTTGTATTTCCGTCTGACATTTTAGCTGTGAATGTCATAATACTGTTAGGTTTTACTGCAAAAAAATGCACATATTTGTAATCAGCAATGTCTCACGAGTACAACAGTACCCCCCATTAACAGGTTGTATGGTGTTTTGGGAAGTTACAGGGTCAAATATAGAACGTTCCATTTTCAAATTGAAATTTGCCAGATTAGTAATGTTACCTTTGAGACGGTGTGGTAGCCCAGGAATGAGAATTACCCCCATAATGGCATACCATTTGAAAAAGTAGACAACCCAAGGTACTGAAAGTGGGGTATGTTTAGTCTTTTTTAGTAGCCACTTAGTCACAAACACTGGCCAAAGTTAGCGTTCGTATTTGTTTTTGTGTGAAAAAAGCAAAAAACTAATATTTGGCCACATATAAGTGAGGTGAGTCCCCATACCACGATCGCCGGCGTGGGATCGCCAGCGACCGGGTAAGTAATAAGGACGGTTTGGGCGTTCTATGCCGCCCGCCGGCATTTAAAGCCGGTTCCTTAAGGACAGCATAGAACGCCCGCCGTCCTTAAGGGGTTAAAGGAGCACTATAGGGTTAGGAACACAAACATGTATTCCTGACCCTATAGGGTTAAAACCACCATCTAGCCACCCTGGTCCCATCATGCCTCACAAAATATAATAAAAGCTTATTTGTATTCAAGCCTGAAGCTGCTGGCTTTGTCCCTGTTTCCTTTGACCTGCCTATTGCCTGCTGACATCAGCAGAAGTGGTAGCCTAATCCAATCACAATGCTTCCCCATAGGAGTGGCTGAGACTGACAAAGAGGCGGATCAGGGGCAGAGCCAGCACAGTTCAAACACAGCCCTGGCCAATCAGCATCTCCTCATAGAAATTAATTGAATCAATGAATCCTGCATGCAGAGGGTGGAGACACTGAATGTTTGGATGCATTTTAGGCAGCCATGATCCAGGAAGGATCTCTAACAGCTATTTGAGGAGTGGCCAGTGGTTATCACTAGGCTGTAATGTAAACACTGCATTTTCTCGGAAAAGAGTGTTTACAGCAAAAAGCCTGAAGGTAATGATTCTATTCATCAGAACAAATTCAATAAGCTGTAGTTATTCTGGTGACTATAGTATCCCTTTAAAGCACTTTGCCATTTTACATTAGAAAGAAAAAAAAAACCTTAAAGGAATACTATAGGGTCAGGAACACGTATTCCTGACCCTAGAGTGTTAAACCCAACCATTAAGGTGGCTTGCCCCCTCAGTCCCCTTAAAAGGACTTAAAACTCACGTTATTTCCCAGTCCCCAACCCGCCTCCTTGATGACATCATCAGAATTGCAGATTTTTAGCCAATTTCTTTATTTCACCTTCGATATATACACACACAAGATAAACAAAATAATTATAAGCACTACTTTTCCTTATGAGGCGTGTGATCTTTGACAAACTGCGAGAAGCTTAAAGGAGCACTATAGTGTCAGGAGTACAAATGTGTATTCATGACACTATAGTTTGTAGAACAGTTTAGGTATCCAGCCCCCACCCCTATTAAAAAGGTGATTTGAGTCACTTTTTTCCAGCACCATTCCAGTCTGTCCCCGCCAATATTTGAGCAAAGGTTCCAGGCTGTCATACCCATGCATACCGTGGTAATACATGCACATATGCTGTGCTGTCACGGCTTGTCAAAGTGAATTATTGCATTCACTGCTTCAAGTGTGCCTATCATCGCCTCCAGGATGGCATCACACTGGACCATGGAGCAAAGGTTGCTAAAAAAAATTTATTTTATATTATATTGCATAGGGAGAGGCCCTAAAATTAACTAGAGAGAGGTTTAGTGTTAGGAATACAGATTTGCAGTCCCAACACTATAGTGCACGTTTAATTTCAGCTGCAAGGCTAATGTACCCACAATCCATCAATCAAAAGAGTCCCAAAGTAGCGCAAACAGCACACTTTATGGAAAGTGGACAACAAAATGAAGAAGCCCAGGTATTGAGATGTTATGCATAGAAGAAAGAATAAATATACACTGAACAAAATGATAAATGCAACACTTTTGGTTTTGCCCCCATTTTTCATGAACTGAACTCAAAGAGCTAAGACTTTTTCTATGTACACAAAAGGCCTATTTCTCTCAAATATTGTTCACAAATCTGTCTGAATCTGTTAGTGAGCACTTCTCCTTTGCCGAGATAATCCATCCACCTCACAGGTATGGCATGTCAAGATGCTGATTAGACAGCATGATTATTGCACAGGTGTGCCTTAGGCTGGCCACAATAAAAGGCCACTCTGAAATGTGCAGTTTTACTGTACTGGGGGGTCCAAAAACCAGTCAGTATCTGGTGTGGCTACCATTTGCCTCAAGCAGTGCAACACATCTCCTTCGCATAGAGCTGATCAGGTTGTAATGTTCATTGGGGGAAATGATCAATGCTGCACAGCAAGTTTTATTGTGTATTTGCAGGCCAAGAGAATGCACCTGAGTGCAAAGGCATTAATTCCCACATTCGTATAAAGAAATCACCAGTTGGCAGAAAAAAAATAAAAAATTTTTTTTTTTTATATATATATATATATATATATATATATATATATATATATATATATATATATATATATATATATATATATATATATATATATATATATTTTACAATGATGTACTAAATCCAGCCCCTGGCAATGCTCACAAAGGCAGAGCCCAGTTTCTTTTGTATGGCCCCATGTCCCAATTGCAGTTTTAAATGAAATCACAGAGAATTCAGACCCGGTTGTTTGACCCGATGTCCTTGTCATGTTCTTGTTGATCCTAGCCATTCATGTGAAGAGCGACTTCTAAATGTATAGAAATGCCACGTTACACGATTAATCATGTGCTAAAGGCAATTTTACAAAGGGTAAAAGCTGCATTGCGGAACTCAAATAATATAGATGCTGCTACATGACAGTCAGCTTGTTTGACAGCCCAATATCTAGATGCCACGGTTCAATTACACGACACCAGTACAGACCTGTTATCGAGTATTTGCTAGTCTCTATGCCAGTGGTAGGCAACCTTTTAGCAGCACGGTGCCAAAATAGAATTGTGATGTCCCGTAGTGTGCCGGTCCTATTTTTTTTTTTAAATTGAGGTGTGTATGTTGCTGTATTCTACTTGTATTATTTATACTACAGTTGTATTGTTGTATTTGTGCATATATGAGCTACGATATTGTATATGTTCATGAGTGGTTTGTGGTATTGTGTATGATACCTATGAATGTGGGCTTTGTATGGGGGCTGCTGAAATTGTGTGCGTGAATGGAAATGTCACATTGTTTGCTTGGTGCTGTGTGTATGTGAGAGGCTGTTTGAGGTAATGCATGTAAGAGGCTGCATGTGGGGTTGTGTGCATGTATGTGGATTGTTAGTGATGTTACGTTTGTGGGGATTGTGTGTATGTTTGTGTGTAGGCTGTTTGTATTATTTGTATGAGGAGAGGGTTATTCTGCATTTCTGTGTATATCTAGCAATGTGGGTGGCTTCCCTGGGTTTCATTGGGGACCAAGCTGGCGTGGTACAGCTCATGTACAGGAGCTGCAACAGCAGCTGCAGGCTGCTCTTTTCCAGTGTGGATTCCCATTCACAAGTGCTGGGAGGAAGTGATGTGAGATCACTTCCTCTACATGCTGCAATGCATAAGTTGAGGATTGTCCTTCACCACCTTTTCATATTAGCACATATCTAATGTTTAACTGGGACTCCTGATTGGCCAGAGCCTGTTTAGCTCTAGCAGCCTTGAGTGCCGTGCATGGCACACGTGCCATAGTGCATCATTATTGGCTTGAACACCTTTACCACCTTAAGGAAAATAATCAAGCAATTGTTGAGCTATAATGACAGTCCTGATATTTAATTGGACCTGAAGTGGGTAATAAAGCGCCTTAAACATTAACCATTTGAGAGTCAATATTTGGTATGTTGGGCCTCTAAGCAGAACACCAAAAAACGTTATAGAAAACCATAAATTTTTAAGTAGTAGATAACGCTGGGTAATTTATTTTGGGTGTTTTTGCCTAATTATGGACTTAATTTATCACAGATTTTTGCAAAACTGATATTTTATTTCTGTGTTTTTCGAACAGGCAGTGCAAGTTTCTTTTGTATTTTGAAAGCCTGACATGTGCGACTATATAAAAAAAGGAAAATTTTGCTCAGTTATCAACATCACAATACATCCAATGCATACCATTGCTATAGTTTGGCAGAGATACAGGGCTATGTTTTGAGAACATATGGGTGATATGGATGTGCCCTATCTCCCATTTTCAGTTTGGAATATTGACAGATTAATTATTGGGACTGTCTCATTTTCAAAAGCATTTGAAAGAACACTCAAATGACTATAACAGCTACACTGCGCAAAAGTAGTCATCATCGTGCCAGGAGTCACGTGCAGGGCCAGATTAACATAGGGGGTGATGGAGCTGCAGCTCCAGGCTCGGGCTCGGGCTCAGGCTCAGGCCCAGGCCCAGGCCCTTAGAATAGGCCCTTTGAAAAAAAAATAAAAGTTTGCCACCTGACTGGTATTTTAAGGCACAGCCGATATTTGAGGCTGCCGGGCAGTGACAGTATTGCAGTAATACCGGCAATACAAATGCAAATACTTTTCTCAGTATAAACTGTGATTACTCTGCAATACCAGCACCGGCCAGTAGGGGTAACTGTGTATGGAGAGCGGCAGGGATAGGAAGTTACAGCATCTCCCTGCCTCTCTCTACTCACTGGTCCGTGAGGAAGCAGCTACACAGCACAGAGAGTCCAGACAGGAGCTCCCAGTCTGCAGAGACAGACTACAGCTCAGGTATGTGAAGGATGGGGGGGGGAGGGGAGGCAGCAGGGAGACATGGGGACACAGACACTAGGAGATGTGGGGACACTGAGACATGGGGATGCCGTGAGACATAGGGAGACACATTGGGACATGGAGACACTAGGGACAGTGTCTCCATGTCTCCCAGCCAGTGTCCCCATGGCTCCCAGTGACCCCTAGTCTCCCAGTGTCTGTGTCCCCATGTCTCCCAGTGTCCCCATGTCTGTGTCCCCAGTGTCCACGTCTCCCAGCCAGTGTCTCAGTGTCCCCATGTCTCCCAGTGTCTGTGTCCCCATGTTTCACAATGTCTAGGTCCACAAGTGCCCCCATGTCTCCCAGTGTCCCCAAGTGTCTGTCCCCATGCCTCCCAGCCAGTGTCCCTAGTGTCTGTGTTCCCATGTCTCTCAGTGTCCCTAGTGTCTTAGTTTCCCCAAATGGCTGTGTCCCCATGTCTTCTAGTGTATGTGTCCCCATGTCTCTGTGTCCCTAGTGTCTGTGACCCCATTTCTCCCACTGTCCCCAAATGTCTCAGTGTCTCCATGTGTCACCATGTCTGTATCCACAAGTGCCCCCATGTCTCTCAGTGTCCCCTAGTATCCTGACACTGAGAGAAATGGGGACACAGACACTGGGAGACTAGGGGACACAGACACTGTGATACATAGGGACACTGATGCCAGGCTGGCCTTCCAATTCTTTGGACAGATATGCCCCCTTTTTGGGCACGTTCGCCCCTTTTGGCAGTTCTGGTCACGTGATTCAAGTCAGTGGTCCACCCTTTTACCCCACCCATTGACTTCCTGCTTCACTGGACACTGCTGTTAGGGGGTATGGATTTACTTAAAAGATGAAAGCATTAATTAGATAAAGAGATTAGCATAGAGTATGTGTTTTCTTATAGCTGCATCCTTTGAGTTTCCCTCCAACACCATCTCCATCAGATACATGATGCTTGAGAGGTATGACTGTTTTAGTGTTTTTGGTCAATAAGATTCTGTAATTAGGCCCCATCATCCACTATATGCTTAAGAGTGTACCGTTAAACATTCTGGTAATGTAAACTGCCTCTTTAAAGCATATACATTTCCAAAAGTTTACAAGCCAGGGTATATCAGCAGGTGATGTGACCATTTTATCGTGAAATTCAGCAAATATTAGTGGTAATTTATTTCAGTGCATTGCATTTTCCTTTGAATTTCACTGCAGCATAGAAACAATACATTTACATCTCATACTCCACGTCTTCTATTCGTGTCCCAAAATTAAAACTTATTGGCTGGAAATTCTCACATTAATCACATATTAGAATTCAATGTAATATTATCCCCATGTCTTTGTCTCTTTAAAGGACCACTCTAGACACCCGGACCACTTCAGCTCAATGAAGTGGTCTGGGTTCCAGGTCCCTCTAGTTCTAACCCTGCAGCTGTAAACATAGCAGTTTCAGAGAAACTATGTTTACAATAGGGTTAATCCAGCCTCTAGTGGCTGTCTCATTGCCAGCGTCCATAGGAAAGCATTGAGAAATGCTTTCCTATGGACTGACTGAATGTGCGTGTGGCTCTTGCCGCGCATGCGCATTCGTCGGAAGAGTGAGGAGAGTCCACAGCGCTGGAGAAAGGTAAGCGTTTAACCCCTTCCTCCCCTTAGAGTCCGGCGGGAGGCCTATTAACACTATAGTGCCAGGAAAGTGAGTTTGTTTTCCTGCCACTACAGTGATCCTTTAAGGAAATTCCATCTAACCTGCCTAGATACAAAATAATTCTACTAAGCCATCTTCTCTTCTAATTCCATCATCTTTCGTCATTGGAAGTCACCCACTGTACAAACTGTGGGTGAGGTCTTACCTCTCGTTTTTTAAAATGTGTGAATTGGCTTTTCGTGATCCATATACTTTCACATCTTTATTGCAGCATGAATAGTCAATGTGGGAAGATGATATGAAAGATAAATTCAGACTTTAACCATGTTCCCACCTGATTGAATACATATTCTGCTTCCTGATTTTTTCTTTTAGTACCATGTTATTAATTACTTGACACTTTATTTTTGTACATAGTTTACTTATTTTATATACAAATATTTATGTGTATTTTATTTGATTGCTCGTTTAGTTTTGACAGTGGTTCATAAGTCATTATTTTTATATATATATATATATATATATATATATATATATATATATATATACACACACACACACACACCAAAGTTGTATAATGTATATTATTTTAAAACATTAAAAAATAGTTTGATGTTTCCTCAAAAAAACAAAACAAAAAAAAACAACATCCCATGAAAACAGCAAAACATTGTGTACTAATGCCAGCTTTTAGTGAAGTTACAGGGTCAATATTACAAATGTGCTCATTTCAATTCTCTATCTTGGAATATTGACTAACTGGTCTGTTCAAGTTTACAGACATACTTGCCATTAGATATGGCTGCCAAAGCAGACGGACGTGAATTAAATTTCCTGTAATATTCAGCAAGCCAAATAAACTGTGTAATCAATCAGCATAGCATGTTAATCCGTAATAGCTGCAATACTGAAGGTTTGCAAGCACTGATTAATGTGATTATGAAAAGTTCACCAGCATATGAACACACACTTACGCTAGGGCAGAAGTCATAGACAGGGCTACATTCACAATCTCACCTCATCCATACAAATACATATTAAAGGGACACTATAGGCACCCTCACCATGCATGCGCATCAAGTCTCCATTGGACACGATGATGTCACGGAAGGCGGAGAACTAGGCAGTGCAGAAGGTGTCTGCGCTGGAAACAGGTAATCCAAAAGCTTTTTCTTTTTCTTAAATTATTTTAAAGGACCACTATAGTGCTAGGAAAACATACTCGTTTTCCTGGCACTATAGTGCCCTGAGGGTGCCCCCACCCTCAGGGTCCCCCACCCGCCCGGCTCTGGAAGGGGGAAAGGGGTTAAAACTTACCTTTTTCCAGCGCTGGGCGGGAGGCTCTCTGCCTCCGATCCTCCTCTGTTCCTCCCTGTCGGCTGAATGCGCACACGCGGCAAGAGCTGCGCGCGCATTCAGCCGGTCGCATAGGAAAGCTTTATCAATGCTTTCCTATGGACGCTTGCATGATCTCACTGTGATTTTTACAGCCACTAGAGGATTTGGGGGAAGGCTTAACCCATTGATAAACATAGCAGTTTCTCTGAAACTGCTATGTTTATAAAATAATGGGTTAACCCTAGCTGGACCAGGCACCCAGACCACTTCATTAAGCTGAAGTGGTCTGGGTGCCTACAGTGGTCCTTTAAGGCACACACGGGGAGACACCTCAAACTAGGGACAGGAACACTAAAGCGTTAGGAATACAAACCTTTCTTCCTACTGCTTTAGTGTTTCTTTATTGAGCAAACATAAAAAAAAAAAAAAAAGATCCAGGATTACTCAATTTTACACATTACATCTAGCACATTTGTGCCTGGAGTGCTCCTTTAAGGTGTTTGTGCCTCAGAGGTCTTGTTTAATGAGGAAAGGGATGTGCACTCACTGCAGTTCTTTTATCATAAACAGCATCAGGTTGAGTGAAATGAACCCTATTGTTATCTCCCTAGTCCACTATGAGTCTTGTTATCTCAGAGTCCACTAAGGGGCAGCAATGCACCACTATAAAGCATTGTTAATATGAGGAAAGCGTTCACATTTTTCATGATTACACAGTAAAAGGCAATAAAGGCAAACTAATCTGTCAAATGGGCTGAAGTAGTAATCATAGCAAAAGCAGAAAAACTGCAAGCAAAGAAGATTATTGCATTTCTGTTTTACATTTACAAGGAATCAAAATGTCAATATCAGCTTCACTGGAGACATTTCAATAAATCAACAGAAGAATTTCTTACAAAGAAGCTTATTCCCAAGTAACCTGGACCCCCATGTTGTGTCATGGTTAGCAACCCTGAATTTCAGTGATTTATCTCTGGATACTGCCAATCGCATCTAACTGGATTACTGTCAACCTTTGGAAAAATTAGCATTTGCAAAGCCAGCAATGCAAATAAATTATATATATACACACACACACACACACACACACACAGCAATCCCCCTAAACGAAATATAGTGTTAAATAATAGGCAAGATCAATGAGAGAAAAGACTGACAGACTGTAGAGGTGGAACACTACCAATTACAATCCTATTTTAACTGCAAATCATTGGCCATCCATATGTGGATGCAGCAGCTAAAATGTACCCAACGAACACCATCCAGGTTTGGACAAAATTGATATTGCTGATGCATCAGCAGAACATTTGCATTAGCGATATGGACAGTGAATGGCCGAGCCACTGGTGCCCAGGGGGCCCTCAGTTTGTGTCAAATTGTCATAATGGCACCATAATCACATCAGTACTCTGAATATAGACCCCCTTTTTTAATGCAACATACAGCACTTCCATTTGTCAGTAGTAGGCAGACCCATTACTCAACAGAAATGGCTCACCAATTAGGAGAACTCATTTTGGTACACCAATTCATACCTGTCCAGAAAAGCTTGTGTTTCACAAATTACTGCAGTTATAAACCACTCTCAGCAGTATGAGTTGCTTTGGGGGTGTCTATGTGTCATAAACTTTGCAATCATGCAAGACTGCTATGCTGCTTAGACTAAGACTTTAAATGTATATATTGTAAGTTCCCATGGGTAATAGGGCCCTCAATGCCTCTGGTATTCTGTCTGTCAAATTTTGTTTGTCTCAGATGTATTGTACCTCTTTTTACCTGTACCAGCTGTTCCTATGTACAGTACATACCACAGAGACACATTACATAAAGCCAACACACATGGTACACAAATACATTACACCCAGTCAACACACACCATATACTCAATACCTCTAGTCACCACACAAACTATGGGGGAGGATAGTGGGTCACACGCTAATGTTGACAAATTCAATCCAAATGGCAAAAATAGACAGTTGTGACTATAGTGGAATTGGAGAATTTTTCCAGATCCGCTAATTGACTTTTTTTTCTATTTAGATTTTTTTTTTAAATTAATTGAAGTGTACGATCACTTGCAAGCTTTCAGCTTTCCAGTACAATGGAAGTCAATAGTCAGACATCACTGATGGGTATATGTGGTAGTTAAATTTGATGTTGGTGTCCCTGCAGTGTCCTTTTAACTCCTCTTTCTCCTAACCAATCCCCTTTCTCCTCTCCAATTATTTTTATATTCTCTTTTGCCCCTGCTAATTTTACTTTATTGGCCTCGGTTTGATCATTTTTGTATCAGCTTTTCAAATGATTTTAAAAAACTTGATACATTTTTAAAGTATTTTTAAAATCTCAAAATATAAAAAAAAAAAAAACTGCAATATACGATACAATATTTAAATATTAAAAAATAAAATAAAAAGCATGAAAGACTTATTAAAAAATACCAAATTGAGGCCATAATTTGCCAGAAACATTTTATAGATTTTTGACTCACATGTATGTTGTGTTTTTCTTTACATTCAAAATTAATTTGTTTTGCTAGAATAGGAACCCTGAACCTTTCAGCCATGCCCATGCTCAAGGTTTCCAAAGGCAATTTCCTTTTTAGATGTATTCCAAGTATATACTCAGCCCAGCCGATGAGGGATCAGTGTGATCTGAGAAGATGACATCACTATTTGCACCCTTTCCCTTAGCATCACTTTGAATTGTTATACAGATAATAAAAAAAACACTGAGCGGGCACTGTGGGAGAGATCTCACTAATCTCTTATTGCGTACTCAGAAAATATCTAATTAAGTAGTTTTGTAAAAAAGTGAGTGTGTAATGGTTATGCTGCATTTTTAGGCAAAAACTACATAGATTTGGGCAGAGGGAAACACATAGAATGAATGTGAGGCCAAAAATGTTTCAAATGAATTTTAGTTAGGATGATGCAAAGAGTGTTCCTTTTACTTACATACTGAAAACTGGTTATTTTTTTATTTTAATCTTTTTTATGTAAACAAAGACATCCATGTGCTACTTAAATTGAACTACATGTATGCTTTTGAATTCATGCAGTGCTACCTAATTAAAAAAATAAATACGGGGTGCGGGGCCTGGCTGCCAAGCTGACTGGTCGCATGCAGAGAGAGCTCTGTCTAAGAAACCTGCTTAACACATATAAATCAAGGTTTTGCCACAGAAAACCTAACAACCTATAAGCTCGGGACACCATACAAACGACTCTGCCTTTCTTTGAAGTGTTTTAGCCGCGTGGCAAGCAGCCTGAACCCTAAGTGGCCTAAAAAATGGCGGCTGTGTGCTTCTCGGATCCATTTTGTGAGGAGTTGGATGTGCTGGACAAACTAAATAAGACTTTCCAACTGTTTTGGGAGAGGCTGGCTGCCCGAATGCACGCTGCTGTGCCTCCCACACTACCTACCCATACACCTCAGATCCCAAAGCCCGAAATTAAGCAGAGGGTCTGGGCCGCAGCGTCCAGCCAGGAAAGAGAGAGTCAGACATCACCTACCTTCAAGGCAACACTTGCAGAGATCCGTTCCTGACTTCCAGCGTGAACGGCTGAGACTTCTGCGTGGAACACCTGGACCTCCCAACCAACAACTATATTAAGCACCGACTGGGCTAGTGAACCAGAAATCAAGCTCCACCGGGTGTCCACGGTAGCACCAGTAGTGAGGGTCCCACAATGGCGGAGACGTCAGAGGCAGAACTCACCTGCAGTGACAGCAGCACGGAGGTCTCGGACGTTACGGACCAAGCCTGCATCTAGCAACAAGCCGGAGACATCGTGGAGAGCCCTGCTCCTAGTCTCTGACCAGATCTGCCAGCTCTCACCTGGGTCCCAGAGCCTGAAGTCTTCCTGTATACTTCTGCCCTTTGATCTACCAACTGCTGGCATCGGGTGACTGTGGACTCATTCCCCATAACTCTGGCTGCTACCCACACATACAGCCTACGTCCCAGTGCCTATTTTCTGGCTGATGCCCTCTCACCTATTGGGCACTTACCCACCTACACCTCCACACTTATCTCCTATTTTTCATAACAAAAGGTTATTGTGGGAAATACTTGTCATAGGCATGTCATTATGGTATCTCAGTTATGTCTCTTTTTTTAAATAAAATCAGTTACGATCTTCTATAAATGCTTGCCTGCGACAAGAGTCTACCTTATCAGTTATCACACTGTGAAAAATTAAAGTTTATAGAATGAATACAAGTCTACCTGTATATCTCTATATTTTTCTTCGTTGACAAGCTATACACACTCTAGCATTTAGACATGCATGATCAGCTTGAATGCTACTAACCTTAACCTTGAGTGATCACACCAATTATGTTACCTAAAGCTGAACCATCTTGCTTTACCTAACCTAATCAAAAATACTGTACAGTTGTAACATGCCTAGATGCTGTGGATATATAGTACATATATGAGCTTGTTTATGTAATCCATCTACTTTATTTACTAATCTTCATGTCTGATGCCTCTTGTTTTCGAATCCCCTACCTTGTTTCCCCCGCAGACATGTATGCTCTAGGTTGTACAACACTGCATTAATTTGTGGCGATGTGCTCTTACTCCACATGCATAACAACTACATAGCAGTAACCCATCAGTTATGTTAAGCCTGTTTCTATCAACTTGTTTATATTTAAAAATGTGCAAACACTCGTGCCAATGTTAAACCTGTTTAACTCTATACATGCGCTGTTGTGGCGCTTGACAATCATATGTACCACGTTCCACAGCAAAAATAAAAAAAATAAACAATAAAAATAAAAAACAAATAAATACATCCATTTAAAATACAACCATGCATTTTTGACAGTAGTATGGTTGAAATTAATGACGATTACTTGATCATACATTTCCTGGGTCCTTTCCCAACACAAAGTGCAGATTAAATATAACAACTTTGGCAGGCCTTGCTACTCACAGTCACTTAGTAAAAATAATAAATACCTGACAATTAGAATAGGATATGGAACTGAAATGACAGGTGTAAAAACACAGGATCACATTTCTGTGACCGATTATAGTAAGAAGAAGTTTTCTCCACAAGAGAAAAAAAAGTATATACTCGGATTCCTGTTCAGGTTGAAAAATCTGGAATTAGAATCACAGAGACACTCAATGCAAGGACTAATGAAAATATTTAAACAAAACAAAACAATTCAATTACCAAGCCAAATGTTAAATCAACTGGATGCTCAAGTAAGTCATTTTACATTTGTGTCCTATTCATAAAAGTAGCATGTTGGTAAAGCCAGTCTGATTAAACTAGCAAGTCAGCATATTAGCACAAAAGATTGGCAATTGTCAACACTGATGAAAAGCACCATGCTTGCAATGACATATTGATTCTGTATAATGCAATCAATTGAATAAGCATCACATGCGTGTTTGAAAAGTTGCTGACAAACTGTCAAATATTTATTTTCAAATAATTTTTATTAAAGTTTTTTAAATTTTTTGTATAACAAATGATAGTAGTACAAACATTGTATTAGGGGTAGGAAAGGAAGGGTAACTTGGAAATGGGAAGGGGTATCCATCCATCATTGAAATAAACATAATAAAGTATATGGCAAAAAAGTTTTGAATCCACTATAAGGGGAAATAATAAAAAAGTAACCCTTTTTTTTTTTTTTTTTAATCAATGGGGAGCTACTGATTGGATTAGAGAGTCAGCTGACCTCTCTAGCCAATCAGTGGCGCCCCTGCTCGGTGCGACACTGCGATTCAGATGCAAGATGCCGCCTGGGGGACCTGGAGATCGGCGCTGGAGGTGACATTTGGGGTTAAACTGTTCACCTTAAGGTAAGAGTGTGCCTGGGGGTCTCCTGGTACCATACTAACTTCATTTAGATGAAGTTGTTATGGTGACCAGAGTGTCCCTTTAAACTCTGCATGGTTTTGTCACTCCATACAAATTTAAAGGAGTAATTCAACAGCTCACATTGGTTATCAGTAGATTCACTAGATCTTTATGGACTGTAACAACTCAATATATAGCCCACGGTGAGCCCTGAGACAAAACGTAATACTCACATTTGTTGAAGAAATTGCTGCTATTTCTGGTTTGCTGAATTGTAAAGCTTTGAAATGTTGACACATAACAATGAACTTGAGAAGCACAGCCCAGGTTGTACTGACAGCCACTTCTTACCGAATGCACAGAAACACCACCTGTGAAGATACACAATAACAGAAATATTAACAAGGTATTCATTAATGCAGCACGCCACAGAGCAATACAAGCAAATTAATATCTAATGGAACAAGACTGTAGAACACAGTAACATTCCCAATAAAAAAAAAACAACTGCTACAAGTTATCGAACACAATCCTGATGTGATTTTATATTACTACTTTGGTTCAGTGGTTCAGAGCTGAAACAAATGCACTTGGTTATATAGTTGTCTAGGTTGAAATTATAAAGTCCATCAAGTTAAGCCTTGAAACCCATACTTTTATGCTGTTGATCCACAAAAAGGCAAAGAAAAACAAACCAAACAATTGTAGCCTACTTTGTAAAATAATCCCTGGAACCTTCATCCTTCAGTATAATCTTGGGCACTTGCAAGGCTAAAACAGGCACCATAAGGAGGCATGCACCTATAAACAGGTACAGCTACCCTAACCCAGTGGTAAATCCAAATTTGGATAATCTTACATAGAGCTGCATTATTTAAACAATAACCAACCGGTCATGCTTCAATGCAAGTTATACCCGTATACACTATAGTGGTTATGATACTTGGGGTGCTCTTTTAAAATCCCTTCCATGGTGCACTGCTTAGTGAATCTCATTTAGATCTATGGGTTCTAATCCCATAATTACCTGTCCATCAGGTAATTACTACAATGTCATACTACAATGCCACGAAGACAAAGCTGTATTTTCCTGGCACTAAAGCTCCCTCTGTTTCTCTGGAACTGCAATGTTTAAATGATCACTATAGGGTCAAGAACACAAACATGTATTCCTGACCCTATAGTGTTAAAACCACCATCTAGCCCCCCTGGGCCCCTCATGCCTCCATAAATATAGCAACATCTTACTGTATTCAAGCCAGAAGCTGTAGATCTGTATGCTGTTTGCCTAAAAAATAAAAAATAAAAAAACAAGCAGTCTGCTGACATCATCAGAAGTGGTAGCCTGATCCAATCACAGTGCTTCCCCATGGGATTGGCTGAGACTGACAAAGAGGCAGATCAGGGGCAGAGCCAGCATGATTCAAACACAGCCCTGGCCAATCAGCATCTCCTCATAGAGATGAATTCAATGAATCTTTATGAGGAAAGTTCAGTTTCTGCATGCAGAGGGAGGAGACACTGAATGTTTGGATGCATTTTAGGCAGCCATGACCCAGGAAGGATCTCTAACAGCCATCTGAGGAGTGGCCAGTGAAGTTATCACTAGGCTGTAATGTAAACACTGCATTTTCTCTGAAAAGACCGTGTTTACAGCAAAAAGCCTGAAGGTAATAATTCTACTCACCAGAACAAATTCAATAAGCTGTAGTTGCTCTGGTGACTATAGTGTCCCTTTAACATTTCAGCACAAAGTGCAATAGGGACACTGCACCCAGACCACTTCAATGAGTGCCTGTCATCCATTTGTTTGCAAATTATGCCATTAACAGTGTACAGAAGCTCAGGGTGCCGCAGCACAGGCAACTACAATGCTGTGAGCTTCCAAGAGTGCCGAGATGCTTCAGGTCTATAAGATACACTTCACAATGGAGCAGGGAAGCAGTATGTGCTGAGAGACTGATGGCTGTGGCCAGTCTCTTAGAACACGGTTACCTCTACACCACCAGGTTAAATGTGTGTAGAGGGGGCGAGGGGAGGCAGCCAGAAAATGCTATTCAAATATACGTACTTATGTGTATGTAATGTGTTTGACAATGTAAGTGTATGTCTTACAGTGTATATTTACACTAATCAGCCACAACATTAAAACCACTGACAGGAAACGTGAATTAGCTCCTTCCCTTACAGCCGATAGGACAGGAATTAAAAAAAAAAAAAAACCTTTAAAAGGAGTATCCCTGCATAGGTCCCTCAGTCTTTTTCCTGTCCTACAGCCCTTAGGATGTGAGCAAATGTCTAGAGTGGCCCAATCTTGCACCGGCCCTGTTCGCCACATGTAATTTAAAAAAAAAAATGTGTTTGTTTATTTTATGTCTGAACTTACACCATGTTCTGATTGTGATGGAAATGCAGTGGTAGGAAAACCGTTATGCATTGCCTGTCTTCAGAAGGTAACCTCTTAAGTTCCACCTATACCTGCACAGCCACAGGACATGTTGGCATAGCTTACAAAGGAAGTTGCATGGTATTTCTGAATCTACACCATGTTTTTTTTTCTGATGGGAAAGCAGTGGAAGGAAAACAATTATGCTCTGTCACCATAAGGTAGCCGCTTCAGCATCACCTATACCGGCGCAGCCACATGACAGGCGGGCATGATTTACAAGGAAATTCCAAGGTATTTCAAAGGCCTTAGAGATAAGAAAAGAGGCCAAACTTTACTCTGTGAAGGAAGGTACTTACACCCCCTATTGTGGATGCTCAGATTTCCAGGGTAGCCTGTGGGACGATGCTACCGCTTGACAACTGCTTTTTTTACGCAAGCCTATGGATCAAAACTGGATGCAGATCTGTCCAAATTTATACGTCTGCCGATGCAGGTTGTCATCCAGCTGTAGTTTTCACTGCTGTTTCTAGAACCATGAAACGTGTGATTAAAGATCTAAATGCTACTGTGGGGAGAGAGATATTAAGAGCCAAGATTGAAGATGCAGTCTGGAGTCTTCAGGTTACAAATGACTTCTTCTCAGAAGCTTCCCTAGATGTGATTAGGATATTCTCTCGAACAAATGGCTTTATCTATAGCAGCTAGAAAAGCATTATGGTTCTGCTTCTAGGATGATGACTCATTCTATTTGAATGAGAGCTGCTGTTTGGGAAAGCTTTTGATGAATTAATTAAATAGGCAGCTGGGGGTTGCAAGGTATTTGTACCTCAGGACTGAAGATCCAATAATCCATTATCTGGATGATCCACTACTGGTAGCCTCCGACCCACTGAAGGCAGGCACACAGAGAGATCTAGTTCTTTCAGAATACCTGAAGTTTGGCTTCTTGATGAATACCAACATTTTCGCTTGGTAACAGCACGAAAGTAGATGCAACTACTAGGAATCCTGGCTTCCACCATCAGACTTGTCAGATGGGCTCAATGGCATCCTCAGGATTCCTCAAATGGCATCTCAGGATTACTCAGGATCTTATCTCAGTTCAACAATGTAACGGATCGCCTGGCACCCCGACTGGGTACCTCCGTTGAAGGATGCTCCTAGCGCTTCCTGAGGACTCCAAGCACTCTGGCAGACACCAAAACCACCGAACCGTAGGAGCATATGAATGCTCTCAAGCATATGAATGCTGTAGACAGTTGAATAGGAACCATACGAATAGGTTTACTCTAGCAGTCAAACTGGAACAGCATACAATAAATCCTTCCCCCAATAATGAGACGACACTTCACTTTGATGGTTAAAACAGGAACTCTCTGTACTGTCACATACAGTCTCTTTTATTCCCAATCCACAAACATAGTACAGCCCACAGGGCGTTACAAAACAACCAATCACATCACAGTTACATCCCACATATTCCCTCCCCTTATCCTCAGAGGAAACTCAATTATACATACAGTTAAAACATACTTTCTACCCAACTTTCATAACTCCAAAACCATACATCACATTCACATAAAATTACATATTCACAATCAATCCATTCAGGGGAACAACATATTCAAAATGGCACAAATCAGACAAGGGGTTCAAAAGTTAGTAAAAAGTCCTTTGTGACTAAATGAAGCATGGCTTTCTGGCCCAAACCAGTTTCAGAGTCTTCTATCCTGGAGATAAGTAATTCAATTGTCTCCCAGGACAGACACAAGACTCCATTAAGCACATGGTTGCAAAAAGACACAAAACACTTTAAAATACATAAAGTCACATTTACACATAACACACAGACATTTCATATATCCCCAGATAGCTGGGATCTGAGTGCACATTATTAGATGAATGGCCCTCAGATCACACAAATAAGCCTTTCTGCAGGGGAAATAAACAGTTTAACCTGCAGGGCCATAGTCCAAAGGGAGCAGGCGAGCAACCAGGCTTCTCCAGTTCACGGTGGCGAGGTTGGTTTCGCCACACTTCTCCCCTTTACCAACTAGACTAACAGGGTATCTGACCTCCTGCCGGTCAGTGCCCTGGTTAGTCCAGCAACCCACCCACAAAACAAAAACAGCAGTACAGCCCACCCACAATAACTGGTTACTACACCTGGGTAGAGGAAAACTTTGTCCATGTCCAGGTGCCTCACCACGACTGTGTGGGCAACTGTTAGGCTGCCTTGGTGGGTTGCTGAGTGGGCAGAGACCAGCGGTACTCTGCCCTGATGCCAGTGCTACCACGGCAGTAGCCTGGTGGGAGCCTGGTTGTGGGAGGGAGAGACCGACTGTCTCCCCTCTGGATACACCGCTCTGTGGCTGGGGAACAGGACCGACTGTCCCTACCCTTGTGCTGTAAGTGCAGAGACTACAGTCCCATCTGCACTGTTGGGGGGTGTAACATCTCCCCTTGCTGGGTTAGGCTGCCGCTGGAGAGAGGGTGTAACAAGCTCCTCTCTCTGAACTGTAAACTGCCGCTGGGGAGAGGGGGTATCAGGCTCCTCTCCCTGACACACTCTCTGCTGGTGGAGAGGGGGACCAGCTGTCTCCCCTTTCATTATTTTGTCCTGTGGTTGGGGTGCGAGACTGACGGTCTCTGCTCCCTGCAGGACACTCTGCCGCTGGGGAGGAAGGACGGCACCTTCAGCTCCCTGGGGTACACACTGCCGCTGGGGAGGAAGGACTGCACCAGCTCCCTGGGGTACACACTGCCGCTAAGGAAGGACTGCACCTTCAGCTCCCTGGGGTGCACACTGCCGCTGGGGAGGAAGGACTGCACCTTCAGCTCCCCTGGGGTACATACTGCCGCTGGAGATCTGGGCCGCACCCCAGCATCCCTGTAGGGCCGCTGAGAGACCGCCCCATCTCCACCTGCCATCTGTGGGTCTGCCCAGGACCAGTCTGTGAGGTCCCTCAACATTTGCGAGTAAGGACCACCTGCTTCCGCACCTGGCAACTCCGGCTGCTGCTGGGGATCTGGGCCGGTCCCATCTCCACCTGCCTGTTGTGGTTCCCCACAGGACCAGTCTATCTATGAGGACCCCTACTTCGGGTTCCTGCGGCCGCCTCAGGGGAGACGGCTAGCCTCCTCGGATGCAGCCTCTACTCGGCTGCTGTAACACTCCTTCCGCTGAGCATACTCTCTCTCTTTCGCCAGCCGGAATTCTCGGGCCAGCCTTGTGTTTCGCTCGGCCGTGACCTGGTTCCAGATCACCCAGCGTACCTCCATGGGTAAATCATCCCCATACTGGGCCACTCGCTGCCTCACCTCGGCCATCCAATCGTCGCCAGAGCCTTCCATACTTGTCTGCTCCAAGTCGCTGGATACCTCTGCTCCCAGGGTCGCTGCACGTGTGCTAGCGTTGCCCTCAATTTGTAAATCCAAACGAACTGTGTCTCTGAGCTGCTTTACCTCGCACTAGGACGCCATCCCACCGCTGCCACCAATGTAACGGATCGCCTGGCACCCCGACTGGGTACCTCCGTTGAAGGATGCTCCTAGCGCTTCCTGAGGACTCCAAGCACTGGCAGACACCACAATCACCGAACCAGAGAAGCGTATACCTTCTCTCAAGCATATGAATGCTGTAGACAGTTGAATAGGAACCATACGAATAGGTTTACTCTCCTAGCAGTCAAACTGGAACAGCATACAATAAATCCTTCCCCCAATAATGAGACGACACTTCACTTTGAGGGTTAAAACAGGAACTCCCTGTACTGTCACATACAGTCTCTTTTATTCCCAATCCACAAACATAGTACAGCCCACGGGGCGTTACAAAACAACCAATCACATCACAGTTACATCCCACATATTCCCTCCCCTTATCCTGAGAGGAAACTCAATTATACATACAGTTAAAACATACCTTCTACCCAACTTTCATAACTCCAAAACCATACATCACATTCACATAAAATTACATATTCACAATCAATCCATTCAGGGGAACAACATATTCAAAAATGGCACAAATCAGACAAGGGGTTCAAAAGTTAGTAAAAGTCCTTTGTGACTAAATGAAGCATGGCTTTCTGGCCCAAACCAGTTTCAGAGTCTTCTATCCTGGAGATAAGTAATTCAATTATCTCCCAGGACAGACACAAGACTCCATTAAGCACATGGTTGCAAAAAGACACAAAACACTTTAAAATACATAAAGTCACATTTACACATAACACACAGACATTTCACATATCCCCAGATAGCTGGGATCTGAGTGCACATTATTAGATGAATGGCACTCAGATCACACAAATAAGCCTTTCTGCAGGGGAAATAAACAGTTTAACCTGCAGGGCCATAGTCCAAAGGGAGCAGGCGAGCAACCAGGCTTCTCCAGTTCACAGTGGCGAGGTTGGTTTCGCCACAAACAAGAGAAAGATGAATTGGAGCCAGCCACTGACTATGTCACCATCAGTGGAGATATACTTTTCCTGGTAGCTGAAAGAAAGAATATGTCTCTGGGTTTCCTATGAACAGAACTTCATTGGGCAATTATAAGCTCTGATTTCAGTTTTCAAGGATTGGATACACATTGTCTGGATCCTGTTACACAAGGTCTGTGGATAAGGGAAGGAACAATATTTCTATTCAATGTTATGGAATTACAAGTCATTTTCAGGGCTCTTCTTCACTTCGGAAGGTTGCTGAAGAACAAGTTAGTCCGAATTTGCTCAAATTTCAATACAAATGTATTCTATATCAATAGTCAAGGTGGGTCTCACAGGCACTTATTCATGAGGGAATTACAGCCCATGATGAGCACGGCACAGGGGAACAACCAGGGGCTCAGAATACAATGGCTTATTACCTGAGCCAAATAACAGTGGTCAAGGTGGAATGGCAACTTTGTGCTGACGTATCCTCAGGGTCGACTCACATTTGGCTGATACCATATGTAGATCTGATGGCCACTTCTCGGAACTACCAGGTCCAGAAGCATTTTTCTAGTTTTTAGGACCAGATTGCTCAAGGACCGGAAACTCTGACTCAAATTTGGAATCTCAGTCTGATGTACATATTTTTCCTGTCTTCGACGTTCCTATGGGAAATTCAAAGGTGGAAGGCCCCTATGATGAGTAAGACGAATCTGGAACCTGCAAGGGAAATTCCAGTGCGTCAAGTCCAATTATTACAATGTCCCTTGACACACCAAGATCCTTAAACCCTGGTGTTGAGGCGGGTGTCTCTACAAGTAAAGGCATCCCTGAGACATTATCTAACGTTCCTCTATCTATGCATACTAACAATACTATGCAGAACACCAAAACTACTTTTACTTTAGCAAACCACTTGGAAGTGAAGTGGTTAAGATTCTAATTGGAGCATGGTCAAATCATCACACGTAGGTGGTGTTCCCATCCCCTTTCTACTTCAAATTTAAACTTGAAGTGTGGATCTATTTGTATCTGTATCTTAATGAACAAACAACTAAACATCTAAATTTTACATGCCTTGTGTTTGTGAGAGTTGCTTGCTGCAGGCAGGTGCCCAGGGGTCACAATAAGTCAAACACAAATAGAGTTCAAACAGAGCAAAATAATTACTTATGAACAAGATTTAGAGTCAACAAAAGTCCAGGTACTATAATTAATTTTAAGTGATTGGTTCAGCAGAACTGGTGTAAAGTACCTTACATATATAAAACATTTTGAAGCCCCTCAACCTCCTATAATAACAATGAAATGGTTCTTAATTTCAATTACTCACCATCTTAATACTTCGAACTTTGAGAAATGGTATTGCACTGAAAAATTTAAAAAATATAATTCTATTTTTAAAAAAACCCTGTACCTTCATTCATAAACCTTAATTTAGAAAGATATTTTTTTTCTTCTTCTAAAGCTGTAATAAGCTCTTAACCACCAGCCTTTTAGTGTATCCATCTCCCACCTGGTTCCTTTTGTCTCTTTCACCCACCAACCCTTTTTATATTAGTCAAGATGCATTTACATTTGATCTGTACCAATTTATTTTTCACTTTAGAACATTTCAAAAGAGTTTGTGAATATTTGCTGATTGCGTGATGGAATTTCTTACATATAAATGTACACAAATATAAAGGTATCTGGTATGATTTGTACATTGTATTCCAACTATCATTTTGTAAAATATACCTTATGAAACAAATGGGTAATAGAAAGAAAAACTGCTAAAAGAACGGTGAAAAGCCATTTAGTTATTCTTCCTACGCTCAAGCAGCCTCCATGATTTTGCCTTTCTTCAGATCAACAACATGCCTTGATGATGATAACAGGGGGTCTCATCCGGTCTCAGCATAGAGGGAATGATGAGTTGGGTTGTACGTATAGCGAACTTGTGAGAGTTCCACATTAAAGGACCACTATAGGAACCCAGACCACTTCAGCTTAATGAGGTGGTCTGGGTGCCTGGTCCAGCTAGGTTTAACCCTTTTTTCTATAAACATAGCAGTTTCAGAGAAAATGCTATGTTTATAAATGGGTTAATCCAGCCTCTCCTCTAGTGGCTGTCTCATTGACAGCCGCTAGAGGGCTTCCGCGCTTCTCACTGTGATCTTCACAGTGAGAAGACGCCAGCATCCATAGGAAAGCATTGTGAATGCTCTCCTATGGACTGGCTGAATGCGGGCGTGGCTCCTTAAGAGGAGGAGAGGAGGCGGAGAGGAGGAGGAGAGCTCCCCGCCCAGCGCTGGAGAAAGAGGCAAGTTTAACCCCTTCCTCCCCCCAGAGCCTGGCGGGAGGGGGACCCTGAGGGTGGGGGCTCCCTAAGGGCACTATAGTGGTCCTTTAATATAGGCATATTCCGAATGTACTAAAATAGGCAACTTGATGGGATTTGTTTTCTCAACTTGGACCGGATTTCTTTTTCATGCACACACAAAAGATGAGGCATCTCTTGATTTGGTCATGGTCATAGATTTATGGAAAAGAGAGTGCTCTGATGAGTATAATCATTGCCTACAGGCATTTTCATGCAAACACTGCCTTTTCAGAGAAAATATAGCGTTTACATTCCCCCCTAGGGATATCTCCTGTGGCTACTTCTCAAATGGCCAATGGAGGTGCTTCCTGAGGCAGCACTGCCGTTTAGAATGCTGCATTTTCCTCATAGAGTTGCATTAAGTCAAGAGATACATTAATTCAATTACACAAGTGTGTAATTTCCATGATGAGTCCTAGACATAAGTATTACTGCACAAGGCAATGCTACTTTATTCAGTTTTTGATTGGCAATACAAATTGCAGCATACATTTTATTTTAAGTCAAATGGTTACTTTAACCCTTTGGTGTGGGGGTGCCTCTTCTGTGTAAAATGCACTACTGGGCACCAAGGAGGAAGTCCTTCCCACTCTGATCACACTAAAAGCTAAAAAAAAAAAAAATTTTTTTTACTTACCTGGAATCAAAAGCCGGGTGAAGCACTCGGCACTCACTTTCTCGCTCCCTCCTGATGTCACATAGAAAATCCTGTGATTGAACCAATTGCTGTCTCAGAGCGCATGCGCACACTCCCAGCAGGCAAGAGGAGGGACATGGAGGGAATGAGTGGGATAGTAGAGGGAGGACAGACATTATAAAAAAAAAAAAACAAAGAAAGAAATGCAGACTATGGAGGCAGTGCGGATGGATGGCCCCTGGGAGGATGGGTAGTAAGAGCTAGGTGCGCCCCCCAGCAAACGTGACATTGACAGCAGAAGCAAACGCGTGCAATGGGAAGATTTTAGCGCGCTGACAAACATATGTATGCACAGAACTGACATTAGGCAGACTGGAACAGAGTTCTGGTATGCCAATATCACGTGTGCTGGAGGTGACACTTTAAAAATAACTCTGCATCATGGATGTTATGCAGAATGGTCACCTCCACATTGCTCAGCTGCTCATAAGCAAGAAAAAGGTTTGTCATACAGCAGTGGATACCATGGATGACAAGCCTTGCATCTGACAGCAGTCACAGGCCAGAACCAGTCTACCCAGTACGAGCTGGGTGCACTTCATTATGCAGCAAAGGAAGGACATGCTGAAACAATCTCAACTCTACTTCCTCTCAATGCTGACCTACACTAGATTGATCTAGACAAAACATCTGCTCTTCAATGACTCGTGCGACTCACATGGATTCAAAGCTGTTGATCGTGCAAGCCAGATGTTCAGAAAGTCTTCCAAACCCTTTTTAATCAACTAGACGTTACAGAAAACCATCACTAACGTAGAACTGTGAAGAGAGACATGCCAGAGGGCTTACTCTGAGAAATGCAAGATTCACTTGTGCGTAAAACACTATACCTATAGCAGTGTCCACTTTCTTTACCAATCAAAATGCATTGTGGATTTTCCATTAAAAATAAATAAATGGAAAAAATAACTCTGCATACATACTCCTACAATTATGACTACTTCAAATGGACTAAAGTGGTTATGGTTGTTAAAGTAACTTCACATTAAAACGGAAACTCCAAACATTTCTGGTACCCAATGCCCATCCCCTCTGTATGGGATGTAAAAATTAAACATTTGACTTATACATCCAGAATATTTAAAGCCACATCTCTGTGTAGGTTTGGTGATGTCCATATTCATTTGTTTGTATAATATATATATATTATACAAACAAATGAATATGGACATTACATTTTAATTGCTATATATATATATATATATATATAGCAATTAAAATGTAACAAAAGATAGTTCAAACTGCAAATTAAAATATGCATAATTAAAACATAATTATATACATATTAATTTGCAATTTGACTTTTTTTTTCTTACTTTGTATCCACATTAATCAAAATGAATTGAGGCAGGAAAGACTATTATTTGAAAAGCAATTAGCTGCACTTTTGGATGGTTTTCAACTTTATAGCTGACGTTGTTTCCAGTAGCCACTTAAGAAAGGGTTTGAATGGCTATGTGATAAGACTGCACAAAGAATAATTGGAACCAGAAGTGTAAATTGCTTCTTTTTTTTTAGCATACATATAGTTTATAGTGTTTATTTACGTATTATTTCCTGACATTTTTAGCACCAGAATTTTTCATCAACAATAAAAATGTTTTTAAATAAATACATTTAAAGAAAAAGGAAAAAGTTGTTAAAAATATGCAATAATGGGGGCGGAGCCAACTACCGAGCTGATCGGACGCCATTTCTGACAGCTCCGACACTCACCCTAATATTTCGCCTCAATCTTGAGAATCCAGCCTGATCCTACCACTCCATACACACACCCCGACTCGGGAACCCGCACCGCACCGATAGATGCCCTTCTTTATGAAAAAGACGGCACCAAAGAGGAACAGTAAGCCCGGGGCCTACTCCACGCTCACACCACTTACTTGGGAGGCGCTCCTCGGCGGAATCCACCGGGGACCCACGAGCACCCCTGTCACTGGACCCCTCTCCGACCCTGAGGTCCACATGCCAGCCATGGGGCGACGCTCCCAGAAAGCCGGTATACAGACAGACTGCAGAGACATTGGGGCCATGCTCCAGAGGCCTGCAAGGCCCAAACTGACCCTAGAGGAAACCCAGCCGACCACTACTCAAATAGATCATCCTGATCAAGCAGAGAGGAATGATCTCGGCACCATGATACCAGCACCACCGGAGGGATCACCTCCAGCGACGAAACACGACCTGCAAATACTATTACAAGACTTCCATAAAATCCTGTCGCAGGAACTAACAGGACTTAAAGCGGATTTACAAACCACAAAAGACCGGGTACAAGCTACGGAGGCTGAAGTGACCGACGTCATAACCAGCCTAACACAGGTACAAGACTCGGTACAACAGCTCCAAAAATCCCACCACAACATGGCCCTACACCTGAATGCCCTCGAGAATAGCCATAGACGTAACAACATAAAAATACGAGGTATCCCGACAAGTGTCACCACTGAGGAACTGCCGCATTACACAAGACGGCTTTTAGCAACCATCCTACCTCCAGCGGCGACAAGAAAACTGGTGATAGATGGAATATACAGGATTGCGGGTCCCCAAAGAACCACCACACAAACAATCCGAGATGTCATACTCCGTTGCACATCATCCTCGGATAAGGGTCTAATAATGGCGGCGCTGCGGGGCAAGACTCCACTGAGGTTTGAGGAATCCAGCCTCACCTTTTACCAGGACCTAACGAGGGCCACATTACAGTGGCGCCGCTCACTTCACCATGTGACCCAACGACTACAGGCCGCTAACATACAATACAGATGGGGAGCGCCGGGCTCATTACTAACGACTCATAATGGAACTACTCACACACTTACATCACTCGAGGACGCCCCATCATTCTTTGCAACGCTAGGGCTGAAAAACGCGGACGCACAAACCCCAGAGGGACAGGAAGAACTGGAGGAAAGCGCTCTACCGGCTCCACGTACCGGCCAGACACTCCGCACGACCACCTGAACACAGCAGGAGGAACAACTATACGGGACAATATATAGTGACTGGAAGTTACTAACCTTACTAGCTAATACCTATACCATGCCTGCTTAGTTTTATATGCTTAAATCGTTTAAATTGTTCATAAGTTAAATACTCTGGCGCAGACAATATTGACCTGAGCGATAGGGTCCCCTACTTGACCCCCCTGACGGACAGGGATTTCCTCTCTGGTGGCATCCGTGCCCGTTAAAAATTACGGCGAGATAACAACCCCCCCCCCCCGCTGCCCCCAAGGTTAGGGGTAAAAAGCTTGACAATACACATTTGACATTATGCAACACACAGGGATGAGAGAGCAGTCAGTGGGACAATGAGAACACTCCCCAACCCTCGTGACCTACAACTGTAGACAACGACACCCTCACTGGCGACACTCCTACCCTGGGAAATAGCATGTTATTGTCCCTTAAAAACAAGGGCCTGAGCCTACAACGCAATGTACTTACACTCAACACAGTCGCGGACACCTTCATAAACTCAGACCCACAAAACGACGCTTAGATCTCTTTCCTGAGTACTGACATGTCCTGTTTACCCTGACAGACGCAGATCTAATCTCTGACATGCCCTATCAAATGCAGTAAATATCCAAAAACGTGCTGTTTAACAACTGTTATGTTTCTATGTCACACAAATGTATGCCTGATCAAATACCTATTTCCGCTGTTGTGGCAGAATAGGTACAATTGTACCACTTTCGCACAATTAAATAAAGAATTAAAAAAAAAAAAAAAAAATATGCAATAATATTACATATTTTAGCACACCTAAAATATAAGGAATGACTTCCTAATTCATATACTAATGATTTCACATGTGCCTTATGTCTATCCTCGATGACCTCAGCCATCAGGAGGCTATTGCGCATGCGTGGTAAAACGTCATGCTGTGCCAATCAGCATCTCCTCGTAGAAATGCATTGAATCAATGCATCTCTATTTAGAGGGTTCATCGTCTCCAAGAAGTGTGTGGAGACGCTGAACTTGTGAGATAGGAAGCACCTCTAGCAGCTGTCTGAATGACTGCCACTAGAGCTGTTACTAAGCAGCAATGTAAACATTGTTTACAATGAAACACCTGCAGGGACAGGCTAGAGACACCAGAACCACTACATCAAGCTGTAGTGGTTCTGGCGACATTATAGTGTTCATTTAAGCAAAGAGCCCATCTAGAGGAAGAATATTCTGTTTAGAATAAGTGATTGACAGCTAGTAGAGGAGAGAAGTCCATTTTTTATTTTGTTGTTTTTTTGTTTTGTTTTTTAGTTAAATATAGGTTTACTAACATTTTGGCCAACAGCATGTGTAGATACAATATCAAAATCTGATATGAATTCTATATAGTATAGAAATATCACCTGCAGAAATATGAAGCAAAATTGTTGAGGCATGACAGGTAGACTTCAAATTGCAACTGGATTAGCATTACAAGAGAGTCACAAAACAATCACTGAAAATGCTTTACATTGCAGTTTAAATCAATCGAATAAACTTTATTCCAAAAAAGATTCTCAGGTAACAGATACATTTACCACCCTTTGCTTGCAAGATATAACAACAACAGCAAGCATATTATTATGTCACGTAAGACCAGAATCTTAATAAAACCATTTAAACCACAACACAATGTTGGATTCAATCACAGCCGTAGAAATGCACAGAGCTGTCACTTACTAGAAGACATGCCACAATGCTGGAGCTGCAAATATCCCATTATGCGATCAACAGCATCAGCTAAAATGCTCATTATTGTCCTCAAGCAGTACCGAATGGTTGTTATACAACTGAAATGTGATTTTGTTTTTGTTTTTGCACAAGAAGGCTCTTCAGAAGAAGCAGGTTTTGTAATTTATTGGCCTAAACATTCACTTGTCCTACAATAGCAAGCTCTTCCCTAATTTGATACATCGAACTTCATTTATTATGTTTACTACAGCTAAAAAAATTAAATAAAAAAAAAGATAAATTACACCATTTCATCTTCAGCAAAGGGACAGTGCTTCTTCAGAGATAATGAAATTGTGCCAGCAGCATATTTTGCTTCTCTCGTGTGAGTATGGTGCTTTCAAATAGCAAATTACTAACTACTTTCATGTGTTGCTTTTTAAAAAGAGTAGTATATTTCAACGTCAAATGTCACAGAGCAAAAGACAACAATGATATACAAACATGGAATATTCGATATTCTGTTAAAGGGACACTATATTCACCTGAACAACTTTAGCTTAATGAAGCGGTTTTGGTGTATAAAACATGCCCCTGCAGCCTCACTGCTCAATCCTCTGCCATTTAGGAGTTAAATCCCTTTGTTTATGAACCCTAGTCACACCTCCCTCCATGTGACTTGCACAGCCTTCCATAAACACTTCCTGTAAAGAGAGCCCTATGTAGGCTTTCTTTATTGCAAGTTCTGTTTAATTAAGATTTTCTTATCCCCTACTATGTTAATAGCTTGCTAGACCCTGCAAGAGCCTCCTGTATGTGATTAAAGTTCAATTTAGAGATTGAGATACAATTATTTAAGGTAAATTACATCTGTTTGAAAGTGAAACCAGTTTTTTTTTCATGCAGGCTCTGTCAATCATAGCCAGGGGAAGTGTGGCTAGGGCTGCATAAACTGAAACAAAGTGATTTAACTCCTAAATGACAGTGAAATTGCAGGGGAATGATCTATACACTAAAACTGCTTTATTTAGCTAAAGTAATTTAGGTGACTATAGTGTTCCTTTAATATTTGTAGTACATTGATACATCTGCTCTCCCTATCAGCCAATTTTTCGGCATGGAAAAACTTTGTGCTAAAAAATTTATTAACAGGTTGGGGAGTGACCCATTTTTAAATAGTTTTTTCTCCTAATCTGCACATTTGCCAGCAATACTAGTATAGATAAAATCTAATTTACTTTTAAAGTAATAAAGGATAATTGCTCATGCTCAGTATTTCAAAGGGTTTAAAAGGGACATTCCAGTGCCAGGATAACAAACAGTTTTCCTGGCACTGCAGGTCCCCTCTCCCTCCCACCCCCCATCCCAGGTTGCTGAAGGGATTAAAACCCCTTCAGTGGGGGGGGTGGGGCCTGACCGCCATGCACACAAGTCGCATGGAAGAACAGCTCCCAGCATTTTCAAGCCTTTTGGCCCACAAAGGCGGTCTGATCCTATGCCAGGCACCAAGAAGCTACCACCACATGCACTAAGAGGTACTGGTCCTAAAGATTGTCTCAAAACCGAAGTCTTGGCCCCCTGAGGGGAGAAATTTAATCTTGGTGCCTAAGGCCTAATCCAGCAGTGAGTGGGGTGGACGGCCGCCACCCTGCTATCCTGCATACTGGAAACAAGCTAGACCATCGACTCCGCTAGGAGATGGCCCTGCTTCCCCCCCTTTGGACCGGTGGGGGTCATCCCGGTCCACCCTGAAGCCCTACTTCCAGCTTACTAACAATGCCAGCTACTTGCATTGGAGGACCTGCTTACCGAACAAGATGGCGACGGAGTCCATTCCTCCCTCCACTGAGATGGTGGTCCCTCTCGGGGCTCTTGGCGCCCCATGCGGGCAGGGCAGGGCAACACTGTCTGTGTCACGCTTGGGTGCTAACAATCGACACCGAGGGAGACTGCCGGATGCACCGACCTCTCCCTCTCCACCCGCCACCTCCTGGCTTTGCAGCATCAGCTCCCGCAACATGGAGAAATCTCAAGTCACTCCACAACCTCAAGCGACACACAGCACCTGGCTCTGAGCAGTGACTGGGCTAACAAGGCTGATTGATGGCTGCCCGCCAACAGATTCATGTCTGAAAATGGCGGTGGGAGATGGGGATCTCTACGTGGGGACTGGGGTGACTCTCCATGCAGCCTGTACAGTGGATACCCACGCTTGTTTAGCTGGCTGTGTGATGCCGAGGGCTCAGGGACCTTAATCCGATATGGCATACATAATTGCATATCAGCTTCTCTCCTATTGATTTAACTCTAATGCCATACTGTTTAACATCTCAAGCTCAACAAGTTTTGATATATGCATATCTAGTCTAGCGTGTTACATTATAAAATGCTACTGTCTAATAGTCTGTTACCCTCGCATTTATAAAAGAAAAATTGTGCCGTCTAAAATGCCACACATTGAAATGTCATGCAATTGCCTGTAGATGCTGTTGTGGCACTGCACGCTTGTTGTTAATCTATGCACAAGAAAAATAAAGAATTAAAAATATAAAAAAAAACAAAAAAAACCCTTCAGTGACTTACCTGTATCCAGCACCGATGTCCCTCGGCGCTGGTTCAGGGTCCGCCCACGCTCCTCCCCCGCTGACATCAGCCGGCGGGGGAGACCTAATGCACGTGCACGGCAATGCCGCGCACGCGCATTATACCTCCCCATAGGAAAGCATTGAAAATGCTTTCAATGCTTTCCTATGGGGATTTCAGCGATGCTGGAGGTCCTCGCGTGAAGACGTCCAGCGACGCTATAGCACACAAAATCTGTGCTATAAACCAGGAAGGGCCCTCTAGTGGCTGTCTGGTAGACAGCCACTAGAGGAGGAATTAACCCTGCAATGTAAATATTGCAGTTTATGAAAACTGCAATATTTACAGTTGCAGGGTTAAGGGTAGTGGGAGTTGGTACCCAGACCACTCCAATGGGCAGAAGTGGTCTGGGTGCCTGGAGTGTCCCTTTAAAGGTCTATACACAGTGATCACTTTGATCTCTGCTGGTGTCTATGCCATTAAGGGGCGTTAAAGCCATATACTGTATGACGGCATAGACAGTCATATGTTATTAAGGGGTTTGTTCAACCGGAATTTTTCTCTTTTACATTAAGTGCACTTACACTTTTTATATATAATTTTGTTCAGGACAAATAGGGCTTTCAATTCACATTAAATGTTTATATATGAAACAATTTAATTTGAATAAAATTTGTGTGAGAAATTAAATTGTATTATTTCCAAGTTCAGCATCGCATTTTTACTGTGAATATATATATAAAAAAATATATAATAATAATTTGTTTACTGCAATAAAACACACATATTTGTATTCTGTGATTTCCAACAAGCACAACAATGCCCCTTGTACAAGTTTGCATAGCTTTGTTGGCTGTTGCAGGACCAAATATAACCTGCAGTCTTCAATAATGAAAATTCAAAAAAATGTACTTTTAGGGCCTATGTTGACGAGACAGTAAGGGAGCTGAAGAAGAAAATTACCGTATTGTTCGCTCTATAAGACGCACTTTTTTACCCCTCAAAAGTAAGGGGAAATGTCTGTGTGTCTTATGGAGCGAATGTGTAGTTTACTTACCTGTATTGTAGCGTGGGCCGGCAGGACAGCGCGCACCGCGGTACAGGAACTTAAATTTCAGTTCCTTTCAGTCCGGCCGGAAACCGGAAACTGAAATTTAAGTTCCTGTACCGTGGTGCGTGCTGTTCTGCCAGCCGACGCTACAATACAGGTTAATAACTAAGGGACACTATGGGACAAGGGGACACTAATGGACAGGGGGTGAGAACACTAATGGACAAGAGGAGGGGGAAGAACACAATGGGATGATGGGAGGAGAACACTATTGGACAAGGGTAGGGGTGGTTAAAAACTATTGAACAAGGGAGGGGGGTTTAAAGATCACTATGGGACAGGGAGGGGGGTTTAAAGATCACTAGAGGACAGGGAGGGTTAAAGATCACTATAGGGGGAGGGGGTGGGTGGTGAGGAACACTATGGGACAGTGGAGGGAGGGGTGGTAAGGAAACACCATGGGAGGGAGGGGGAAACACTATGGGACAGGAGGGAAAGGAACACTATGGGGCAGGGGAGGGGAGTGGGTGGTAAGGAACACTATGGGACAGGAACACTATGGGACAGGGGAGGGGAGTGGGTGGTAAGGAACACTATGGGACAGGGGAGGGGAGTGGTAAGAAAAAGTTTGTTCAGAATATTTTTTTTTCTGGGTTTCCTCCTCTAAAAACTAGGTGCGTCTTATAGAGCAAAAAATACGGTAGTCCGTTCATGGCATACCATTTGTGAAAGATGAGAACCCAGGGTATTCCAAAAAGAGTATGTCCATTTTTTGTAGCTAATCACAACACCTGTCCAAATTTAGTGTTTCTTATTTTTTTCCTTTTTAATGTGAGTGACAGCAGTCTGCTACAGCTCCAGAGGGCTAATTTTACTTCTACGTCGCTGGCTATTTCTGATTGGTCATTTCCCTAGCACAGACTGATCGTCTATGCCAGGGAAAAGGGGAAGTGATTGCAAAGGCTGCAGAGTAGAGATCAGCAGCTTTTGCAAGCTGTTTTTGGATATAACCAAATGCATGTTTTCATTGAAAGCATATCTACTAAATAGTGGGGGGCTGAGGGGGAGGTTTGGCAGTAGAGTGTCAGTCTAAAATTTTAGGTGGATCGAACACTAATATATAAGGTGCATGTCTAACATTAGAAATACAATTTTATCCACTATAGTTAGATCAACAAACGTTTGCAACATTCGTTAAAAATTACATCAATTTAACAAGGTACCATGCAATTTGTATACCTAAATGTGAGGCTAGCTGAGTGTGAAATTATAAAAGAGAACACAGAAAGAAAGAAAACATTTTGCCAAGAGCAGAATTTTTATTTTTTATTTTATCTGATCACAATCTTTATATAAGTCAAGCAATTTCCTCAAAATCACCTTAGAACATAATTAAACTTCTGAATTGTTTTAACATAGCAGAAAAATCAGATTAGATAATTGTAACTTTTTTTTTTTTTTTTTAATTAAAATGGTCTGACAATTCACTTGCTAAACAAACCTATTTTCTATCTGTCTAGAACACTAGAAGCCCCATAACCTTTACAGTGTGGTTCAGTGATTGTGGTGCTAGAATTACCTTGGCTCCCCCCAGAATAATTAGTAAATACATTTACTGGTTTTGCAAATAACCTGGTGTCCACCAGGCACCAGTCACCTCCTCCACGAGGGCTGAAAGCTTCCACATTCAGCTAAGTCCGGTGGTGAAGTTGCTTAGGTCTTTGACTGAGAGCAATTTGCCGACAATCTGAGCTAATAAGTTGGCCCTGCATGGCAGGATTTAGTTCTGGAGGGCTAACAGAAGTTTTGTGCAAGAGCTTCCAAGCCTCAATGGGGGAATTAAACAGGAGTGGGTTGTACACATCAACTAGAATCCACGAACAGGAGCGGCACCCCTTCCCCCCAATTGCAGCTAATTTAAAGAAGGGTTCGGGCACACACGCTGTGGAATTAAGTAACTTTTAATAGATACAAACCAACAAAAAGACAATGATTCGACACCATCCAGAGTCTTTACCAAGGCAAATGAAGGAAGTGACAGCACATGGCGAACTCCAGGTAAGTGGTCAAAACATCAATCGAAGCACACTGTAATGCTCCCTTGCCTGAAATGTCCCTTTTTCCTTTAACATTTTGCATTGAAATTATTGTACTACAACTGGTACTGGAAATTTCCCCAGAAATTAGGAGCGAGATAACATTTTCGTCACAAACATCCATACTCTGATACACAAATGAAGGCACTCTATCTCATGCTTATACCTGTATCCCTAAATCACCCACTTACACCTCTACATATAACTATGCATACCTACATACATACACCAATATTCAAATACCTATTCCAACATCACCTGCTAAATATCCCCTAAATACTTTCATTAGTCCATGGCCTTATCTTATAGTTAGGATAGCCTTATGCCTATCCCACGCATGCTTAAACTCCTTTACTGTGTTAACCTCTACCACTTCAGCCAGGAAGGCTATTCCATGCATCCACTACCCTCTCAGTAAAGTAATACTTCCTGATATTATTTTTAAACCTTTGTCCCTCTAATTTAAGACTATGTCCTCTTGTTGTGGTAGTTTTTCTTCTTTTAAATATAGTCTCCTCCTTTACTGTGTTGATTCCCTTTATGTATTTAAATGTTTCTATCATATCCCCTGTCTCGTCTTTCCTCCAAGCTATACATGTTAAGATCCTTTAACCTTTCCTGGTAAGTTTTATCCTGCAATCCATGAACCAGTTTAGTAGCCCTTCTCTGAACTCTCTAAGGTATCAATATCCTTCTGAAGATACGGTCTCCAGTACTGTGTACAATACTCCAAGTGAGGTCTCACCAGTGTTCTGTACAATGGCATGAGCACTTCCCTCTTTCTACTGCTAATACCTCTCCCTATACAACCAAGCATTCTGCTAGCATTTCCTGCTGCTCTATTACATTGTCTGCCTACCTTTAAGTCATCAGAAATAATCACCCCTAAATCCTTTCCTCAGATGTTGAGGTTAGGACTCTATCAAATATTCTGTACTCTGCCCTTGGGTTTTTACGTCCAAGATGCATTATCTTGCACTTATCCACATTAAATTTCAGTTGCCACAATTCTGACCATTTTTCTAGTTTACCTAAATCATTTGCCATTTGGCTTATCCCTCCTGGAACATCAACACTGTTACATATCTTAGTATCATCAGCAAAAAGATATACATCAAGACCTTCTGCAATATCACTAATAAAAATATTAAAGAGAATGGGTCCAAGTAAAGATCCCTGAGGTACCCCACTGGTGACAAGTCGAAGCTTCGAATATATTCCATTGACTACAACCCTCTGTTGCCTGTCACTCAGCCACTGCCTTACCCATTCAACAATATTGGAATCCCAACTTAAAGACTGCAGTTTATTGATAAGCTTTCTATGTGCAACAGTGTCAAAAGCCTTACTGAAATCTAGGTAAGCAATGTCTACTGCACCACCCTGATTTATAATTTGAGTTACCTAATCAAAAAAAATCAATAAGATTAGTTTGGCATGATCTCCCTGAAGTAAACCCATGTTGTCCCTGATCTTGAAATCCATGTGTTTTTAGATGTTCATGCATGGGTTAATTCAATGTACTAAATGTAATGTAAGGGTTAAAGGGACACCGTAGGCACTGTATCTGCTTCATCTCATTAAACTGGTTATAGTGTCTGGAGTCTTCTGGTCCCATCATTTCTATCAGCATTAAACAGTTTTTAAAGTTTTAATGCTAAACAAGAGTCCCCGGCAATCCATCCCCTCTGTGCTGCTTTGGCTAATAAGGAAGTATTAGCCTGAGCAGAAATGGGCAGCTGTGATTGGCTGAGAGTGTCAGCTGACTGCTTTTAACTTGTCAGAGTTCCAACTGACGGTATGAGTGGGTATGACAACAAGGAAATGTGTAATCTCTGCCTTAGCTACACATACTGAAGGGGCCGGACTGTGGGTGGCCAGGGACTTTTATTTTGTGGCATACTGCACGAACATGGTGCAACACTGAATGGAGGGACAGTGCCAGGGTACTCCAGGGACCATAACCAATTCAAAGAGATGAAATGCTTATAGTGACTACAGTGTCCCTTTAATTATCCCTAAATTAACCAATTCTCTCTACAAGGCTTCTTACTGGTTATATGTAATGCCAGTTACCTGACAGGACAATCTGATTGGTGTGACGGAATATTGGGCGTGCATCTCATATGATACTTAAAGCGGCACTGTAATGCCGAACTTAGCTTTCTTTAATCGATTCCTCTTCTCTCCCTCTGTCGGGATCTGTTCTTCATTTCTTCCTATCTGCTCTAGTTTTCTTTAAAACATAAGACAAAGTACGGACTACTTTGTCTTATGGATGTTTCCTACACCTGACCATCTATGACCAGCGTAGGAACAAAGTGGGGGCTCTTAAACTGAACGTGGGGCCTGTTACCCCCCCCCAGCCCCCACCTCTGAGCAGCAGGTGGGGGCCCTAAATGACAATGGGGGACCTATCGTTCTACCTATCGTGTCCCCCCCCAGATAGGGCATTTTGTTCTCATTCTTCTAAATTTATTAAAAGAAGGGTTAACCCCTACAGATTAAAAAGCTCTCCATTATGTTGTTTTCTCATGGTAAGCTGATTTTATTGAAACATGCAATAATGTGTGGGTCAGTGTGAGTGTCTGTCATGATTGCTGTGTGTGTGCCTGTCTGTCACAGTGTGTGCGCGCGTGTCTGCCTGTCTTTCATGGGGGGGGTGTGTGTATGTGTGATTACAAGTTGATCCAGCACGCAGTACTGTGTCACACCTAGGACTAAGGATAACGTATAACCGGACCTTAGAATGGACGGACTTAACGTCTCCAAGAATAGTCAAAATACTAGCCGAGGTCAGGAACACAGAATCAGACACAAAGATGAGGGAAAGCCAAAAGTCAAGTATACCAGATATCAGGGAAGTCAAAACAAAGCCAAAGTCAAATACCAGAAAATCAAGATCAGGAACGCACTCTCGGATGACTATAGGCATGAAACCACGACAGGGCAATGAGCAAGAGGAGAACCAGGCCTAAATACCCCTCCGGTGGATCCGATTGGCTGTAACCAGCCTTTGACTCCCAAAGGCAATTATCAGATTTCCATTTGCATAATTGCTGCTCGCCACAACTTTTCCTGTCAGGACAGTAATGTTGCTCAGCACAACTTTTCCTGTCAGGACAGTAATGTTGCTCGGCACAACTTTTCCTGTCAGGACAGTAAATGCCATTAACCACATTTTTATGTGCGGATAAATACTTGACAATGTGTGTCTGCCATGGTGTGTGTGTGTGTGCGCATGTCTGTCATGGGGTTTGTATGTGTGTCTGCGCGTGTGCCTCTCTATCCTGGGGTGTGTGTCTGTCTGTCTGTCATGGGGTGTATGTGTGTGTGTTTGTCTGCCTTTCTGTCATGGTGTGTGTGTTTAGAAGACTAAGGGACCAACAAGGGAATAGCGTTTTTAAATCGCCTTTATTTCCCACGCCATGCTGGTCTCTCCTCGACTGGTCCTACCTCTATGGCTGAAATCTCAGCCAATCCAATGTTATTTCATAGGAAAGTATAGGGAGGCTATTGCGCAAGTGCTACAAATCCGCATCTCCTCAAAAAGAACGTTCAGCTCCTCCATGCAGAGCATGAAGACATTGAATGTAGATGCTGCACTGTGTAGCACTGACACAGGAAGCACCTCTAGTGGCCGCCTGAGGGACTGCCACTAGAGGTGTCACTAGGTAGCAATGTAAACACTGAAAAGGCAGTGTTTACATTAAAAAACCTGCAGGGACAGGATATAGACACCAGAACCACTACATTAAGCTGTAGACATCCTGGTGACTATAGTGTCCCTTTAAGAATTGTATTTTTGTCATTGAATATAAAGCTTTGAAATTCAAAAAATATCTGGCTCCTACAGTCAAAGCAAATTTGTCAAGCCCTGCACTACATAGACAAAAAAAAAAAAAAAAGCATCTCAACTAGTGTAAGTTGGGTCTCCAAGCAGCTACGGCAGTACCACTAACCTGTTATTCAACAGGAAACAAGAAACATTTTATATTTATTTATTTTTGCACATTTGAAAGCATTCTCAATACAATCCAATAAAATTAGGATGCTTCTTGCTTCTCTTTAAAATCGATACTGGAAGCAGTTGTGCAAACATTTTGACAATTTACCACCAGGTACCAGCCACCTTCTCCCTTTGGGACCAAGGTAAATTTTATTACATACCCTGGGAGGGCACTAGGGCATTCCTTGCTTGGTGTGTTACTTTAACAAGTTCTGATCAAATATAATTCTAGTTATCTGCTAGTTCACTGGTCAGAATTCCTGTATTTGAAAGAAAAAAAATAATCCAGTCCCTGCACACATTGATAAAACTATTCACTTTAGATAATTAGTCAGAGTAGTATAAGCCCACTTGACAGACCTATGGAAACCAACATGCTTAGCAAGTATTGCCAGAAGTGCTTAACTTGTCAAGGCTGGTTTTCACTGTGTGCTTATCATAGGGTTAATGAAGAACTTTAATGGAATACTATGGTCCAGGGCTTGACAAATTTGTTTGGAATCTAGGAACCAGCTAAAAAAAGTTAGGAGCCAGTCATTTTCAATGAAAAAATGCAATTGTTAAAGGGACCCTATAGTCACCAGAACCACTACAGCTTGATGTAGTTCTGATGTCTATAGCCTGTCCCTGCAAGATTTTCAGTGTAAGCACTGCCTTTTCTGCGAAAAGGCAGAGTTTACATTGCTGCTTACTAACACCTCTAGTGACAGTTACTCAGATGGCCACCACGTGCAGCACCCAGGTTCAGTGTCTCCAAGCTCTGCTTGGAGGTGCTGAATGTTCCTCATAGAGATGCATTAAATTAATGCATCTCTATGATGAGATGCAGATTGGTACATTTGCTGCACATGCAAACAATCCTCCCAATGCTTTCCTAATGGAAAGCATTGGCTTAGCTGAGATCATAAAGATTGATGGTACCAGCCATGGCGAAGCTGGCACAGCGTGAGAAAATGGGGAAAAAGGGTGAGTAAAAACACCTTCCTCATGCAATCGGAGGGGGCAGATACCTAAACACACACACTCACACTCTTGTTTTAATTGAAACCCACTCAGCCTCCCTACCTTTGGGAGAGCTGAGTGGGTCTTTCCTGGGGTCCAGTGGGGCTGCTTTCCTCTTGCGTGCGAAGGAGCAGTTCTCTACCTGTAGCTCCTCTCTGCTCCCTTGCGCTCTGTAATGATGTCATATTCTGGATCCTGACATCATTAGACAGCGCGAGGGAGAAGAGAACAGCTGCAGGCAGAGTACTGCTCCCTCGCGCCCCGCCCACAATGCTCCTCAGGGCGGGCAGCCGCCTTTAATGTTCCACGTGACGGCCGCCGTCAAATCTCCCTCGGCGGCCACACTAACTAGAGAGCTGGCAAAAAAAAGGCGCCAGGGCGAAATTTCTAGTCGCTATGGCGACCTGGGATTTGTCGAGCCTTGCTATAGTCACCCAGACAACTTCATCTCAACAAGGGGAGCCTGTTCTTTTAACTCCACAATGTAAGACTTTGCATTTCTTTTTTATTTTATTTTTGAAACTGCAATGTCTACATTGCATGGTTAAATTCACATCTAGTAGCTGTCATACTGACAGCCACTGGAGGCACTTCTGCTGTCCTGACCAAGTAAAACTGTCACTTGACACAGAAACCAATAGCAAAGCTTTGTATACAGTGCTTTTCTATGGGAAAAGGTTGCGCGTACGGTACTAATGCATACCATGTTCCCAATGCTCCTCCATATGGAGGATTGGAGTGGACCATTGCGGAGGAGACCAGGCCTCCTCGAAAATGTTGAGGGAGGAAGAGAGATAAGCACCACCAAGGGAGTATCAGATCTGGAAAAATGTAAGTAATTCCTTTATTTTATTACTTTTTATGGTAAGGGACACACTTGTATTTAACAAAGGACAGCAAAGCTATATGTTAGGAATACTGGTTTGTATTACTAATGCTATAGTAATTAACTTTGATATTTTCTGCAGGCATTTTTTTCTTTTCCTCTGGTAATGTGTCACCTTAGGACAGGGTTCGACAAACCCCCGGTGCCAGGTCACCATGGCGACCAGGAAATTTGTCCTGGCACCTGGGATTTGTGAGCCTGTTTAGCCCCCAAGGTAACAGCCTGAGAGCAGAGGCGTGCAGTCGGATCATGGATGGCTGAGGCAGGCTGCTGACTGAGGGAGGCAGCCGGCTCATTGAGACATAAGGGAGGGAGACCAGCTCATGAAGAGCTGTGAGAGGGATGGAGGGAGGCGGCCAGCTCATTTATTGCTGAGAGAGGGAGGTAGGCGGCCAGCCCATGGAGAGCTGAGGGAGTAGCCGGGTAATGGAGAGCAGAGGAAGGCGGGCGTACTGATGACAATGGAGCTATAATCTCCCTGGGCTTGTTGTGATGCCGGGTTATGTCACCCCGGCACACTAAATGGTGCACGAGAGGAAGCTGAGTAGGGAGATGACAGCAGCCACACTGGACCTCAGGGAAAGCATATCCACTCCAGCTCTCCAGAAGTAAGGAGCCAGGGTGGATTTAAATAAAGTAATTAAGTGTGTGGCCTACAGGTCCCCCCCTTATCTTTATTTAGGGTCCCCATCCGCCGCTCAGGTCCCCCCATTATCCTTTAGGGCCCCACCCGCCGCTTTCAGCCTTTTTGATTTGTCCATGACAGTGCCGCTTTAAGCTATTCCATTCTCATCACAACAGTTTTTTTCTCTTCATGTGCCATAAAGTTTGTAGCTCTTTCATGTGTGAAATTAAATCCTCCACAGACCCCAAACCCACTGGCATCAATTGCAACATGATTTCTTGACAGCTTGAGATGAAAATGACAGCAAGTTAGAAGGAAATTAATAGGTGTTAATGTTTTGCATTTCTTTATACACAAACGGCACAAGGTAGTCCCCATTATGTTTTAGGCATATCCTTTTATTGTCCTGGAATTTAAAGTACCACTCTAGTTTACATACTGCAACTCCACGACCTGCTTTGTGGTTAGAAACAGAAAGTAATAGAAAATGTGTCTCCTTGCAATACTACTCATATTTAAATTACACTAAAACAAGTGCATTGGAATAAAGGGTCTGTCTGCACTCAGAAATAAACACAGGATCCCTGCAAAAAAAATTAGTTAAAGACAATGACATCTCAAAGGAAAGCCATGATGCAGCACCATAATGACACAGACCAGAGTCCTTGGGATGACATTAATTCAATGCATTCAGCTATGTGGTGAAATTAAAGAGATCTCTCACCTCTGTAAGCAATGCGGAGGACACCACTACACAACCTGAGCGCCGCCATCTCTACCCGGGGTGTCCCGAGAGCTGCCTGTTCCGATGTGATCAGTAAACTCGCGGCTTAGGGTATATAAAACGAGTATGTTAAACTCGTACAGTTTTACAACACTAATAAAGTCTGCTGAATAGTTTCAGGTAAAAAGTAGTGTGTTGGTGTTATTATTTTTCGTTCAGGCTTTCTTTTGACAGCCTGTAAATGGGTCCTCAACGTGAAAGGACCCTTACACCCTGTCAGGGAGATTCAAGCATGGGACCACAGGAGCGGTGCGGCGTCTTCAGTCACGTGCCGTAAACCGGAAAACATGAATGGAGACCACGGCGGCCATTTTTGAAAAGGGCAATAACTGGCTAAGCTGTTTCTATGGCTATGGGATGTGCTTGTGAATGGAATTAGACAAAGGGACCAGTTACACCTGATTTTCACACAAGCACATATGGTACCGAAGTTAGCTTTTTGTTTATCCAGCTTCTTATAGGTTGAAGCTGGTGTCCTATTCAAAGGAAAAATAAAGCTTGTCCAAAAAACAAAAATCCAAGGCTAAAGTTTCCTACTTATTCACCTAATTTTTTTTCATTTAGGTTGGCTTCCTGTTCCTCCAGCTTCTTTTTCTTGAAATTGATTATTTACTGAACAACAATCATAAAACGAACAAAAATTTTTTACTTTCATGACCTTATGCTGTGTCATTACATCCTAACTCGATTGGGCTTTAATGCCTTTGGGGTGTAATGACACATCCAGCACATTTGGTGTGAGAAGGGTTAAATTCCTGCTCACGTTAGTAGTCCCACGTATAATGGAACTCTCCTCCAGTAGCTGGGGCCATTTTTATTGGCCCCAGATTTTTTTGATTAAAGGGATCCTATAGTGCCAAGAAAAGACCTGTTTTCCTGGCATTATAGGTTTAAAAGATTCTCTTCCCCCTTCCTCACTCCCCTCCTCGTTAAAACCCATTCAGCCACTTACCTGATTCCAGCGCCGATGTCCCTCGGCGCTGGGTCAAGCTCCGCCCATGCTCCTCCCTTGCTGACAGGCGGGGGAGATCTAATGCGCATGCGTGGCAATGGCTGAGCGTGCATTAGACCTCCCCATAGGAAAGCATTAGTCAATGCTTTCCTATGGGGAAAATATGACGCTGGAGGTCCCTGAGGACATCCAGCGTCTGATAACGGATCAAATGTTCGTTTGGTTTCCAGAAGCCACTGTGGGCAGACTTACAGCTGCAATGTAAACATTAAATGCTTATAGAAGGAGCTGCATACCGTGCTGACTTCCAGTTCAAAAGGGTCACAGCACCCAGACTACTTCAATTAGCTGAAGTGGTCTGGGTGCCTACAGTGTCCCTTTAACTGCATGCTGTGCTGAAGTCAGCATGGCATGCAGCTCCTTCTATAAGCATTTAAATGCTTATAACTAGATTGGGGTGTGAGCAGGTACAGAAAACCCAGTTACCAATGGATACCTGGGGCTCCCCTCTTTCAGTGTCCCCAGACTGACCGGTGAGCTGCATGCAAAGCTCAAAGTGGTATCAGCATGCAGATCATTTAATAGGCGGTTTAAATCCTAGACAGTGGCGGCTTTGTAAAGGGTCTTAGGTGAAACTCAAACATGAGGCTCCTACTAACACCCATAGTGAGAATGCAACCCCTTTGTTTTTACTATGTATAAGGGTCTGCAGTTATATTGAATGGTGGGCTTTCAACGCTGGATACAGGAAGATGGTCTTTGTATTCATGGTTCAGAGGCTTGCAGTGTCTCCGTTCCCTGTGCCGCTACGTTGTGAGCTCTCTTTAGTAATTACATAATTTGCAAACAGAATGAATTTGTAATAAAAAAAATAAATTACTTTTAAATTATTTTAATCGTTTATACACGATTGCAGGGTTTTGGTTACATAGCCTGGCAGTCGTGTATACATATGTGCAAGTGTGGATGGGTTATTGGAAACAAAAATGAAAATTTTGGTTGGGCAAAAAAGCTTTTAAAAGAAAAATAATTTACCAATTAATAGTTACAAATAAGAAAACAGTGTCATAGATATTTTCCTCACCTATTCCATAATCCTTTACATGTATTTTATCCAATATGTTCTTTATATGTGTTTCCCCATGTCTAGTAGGTGTGTGTGTTTGTGTGTGTGTGTATGTATGTATATTGCATAAGCCTGACACAACGTCAATGTCAATTCGCAGACACACATCTTTGGCAGGTCCTACTCTAACCGCTCTTATGAGCGGTACATTGACGTTGTGGCAGGCTTATGCTCTACGATTAAACTGCTACTTTGTATTTTTGATGCTACACTAGCTACTTTGTATTTTTGATGCTTCACTAGCCAGAACCAGCTTTATCACGGCTGTACTTTGTACCTTAATCTACCCCCTCCTATGCCCTTTTCACAAAATAGTGTACTGTTAATTTTGCTATTTATAGCAAACAAAACACTGTTCGGTTTTGGGCCCCAATTATCTGCAGCTGTTTGAGAAATGTATTATACACTTACCTGAGCCTCACCACTATTGATCCCCTTCACTATAGGTTCCTCTCAGTTCTGACAAAGCAGAGAGTATAACACAGTGTATCACTTCTCGAACATTGGCTACTTATACCAGTATATGGTAGCATTTCTCATGATTATTATTTTATAAGGTGGTGGAATCACTATCACGTTTTTTGTATTTTTTTATATATATTGTGACAAACGCTCCTTCCCTCATACGTTTGCCACGGACTCCTGGAGGAGTGTAGAAGCCAGCCTCCTGCCCACCGACTATGGTCCAGGTCTGGGACACTGTTTGGGAGTAACCCTGCCCAGCCGCTATGAGCACTTTCCCTGGCTGCCTCTGGTTTGGCACTTTCCCTTCATGCGACTAGAACCAAACGCTGGCTCTCTGGTAGCCATTTGCATCAACCAAACCCATGAATAGTCCCAGCAGTACTTAGCCGCGAATGTTATGGAACTGTTTTAAGCATGAGGTGACCGTGCGGTTCCTGGACAACTTGGTTCATGGTTTTGTGCCACTTTGAAATCTGCCAGGAAAGTGCTTTTTGGAGGAAAGGTGCCTGAGACTAAGGGGAACAAATGTTACCTAAGAGCCTGGCAGAGCACCCCTTATTGTAGACGCAGGAGCTCCCGAAAGTTGACCGGCATTTCCCCTACACTGCATGGATCTGAGCGCTATTTGGAGAACTTGGGTGCTTAGATCAGGGCTATTTAACACTGTATTATTTGTAGGGTTATTTTATATTTTTGGGTGATTTTTTTTTTGTAATTCTTTATTTAACATTAAATGAACATGGTATACAATCGTTAACGCATAAATCATTACATTCAGTTATATAATCGATTATTAAATCTAATACCCTAGAGTTTAGTAATTCAACAATCCTCCACATTTTATATTTAAAATATCCCCCCCCCCCCTTAAAGATGGAGAAAAAAAATTATAATAAAAGGATTAACACTCTCTACTTAGGAATGTCTCTACTTTTCATATAGGCCTTCCACAGATCCCAGACTTAAATGAAAGTAGAAGAAGAATGTCTAATTCTTAATGTTAAATCATCCATAATAAAGGTTTCTTCAATTATTAAGTGGACATCTCTCATAGATGGTGGATCTATTTTTAACCAACCAGCAGCTATACATCCATGTGCTGCCAATGTAATAAAGTGTAACAGTTTTTGCATATGTCTAGGCAGTGGCGTACACATGACCCATGGGGCCCTGGTGCAAAAATTGATCCGTGGGCCCACACCCCCCCCCCGCGCTTACTCGCCGCGGGTCGGGGTCGCAACACATGGTGGCGGGCACCTGGTCGCAGGGGTTGCAGGGCTGCGACCCAGCGACCGCGGTATGCACACACACTTAAAGGACCACTACAGACACCCAGATCACATCAGCTCAATGAAGTGGTCTGGGTGCCAGGTCCCTCTAGTTTTAACCCTGCTGCTGAAAACATAGCCGTTTCAGAGAAACGGCTATGTTTCACTGAGGGTTAATCCAGCTTCTGGTGGCTGTCTCATTGACAGCTGCTAGAGGAGCTTCCGCGATTCTCACTGTGAAAATCACAGTGAGAAGACACTGAACGTCCATAGGAAAGCATTGAGTAATGCTTTCCTATGGGCGGTTTAAATGCGCACGCGCCTCTTGCTGCGCATGTGCATTTTGGAGCTGAGTGGCGGACACTGGGGAGTCCGACGCTGGAGAAAGGTAAATGCTGAAGACACACACACACACTCTCACGAACAGACGCATACACACTAGCTAACAGACACACATTTACTGACAGAGACACACTCAGCGACAGACATACATACACACTCACTTACAAAACATACACTTTCACTGACAAACACTCACTAACAGACATCAAACACACTCAGTAACAGACACACACAGTAACACACTCACTAACAGACACACACCCAATAACAGACACATTCACTGACACACACACTAACACATGCACTAACACAAACAAACTGACACACACACACATACACTAACACACACACTAACACACACACACTAACACAAACAAACACTGACACACACACACATACACTAACACACACACTAACACACACATACACTAACACACACATACACACTAACACACACATACACTAACACACACACACTAACACACACACACTAACACACACACACACTAACACACACATACACTAACACACACACACTAACACACACACATACACTAACACACACACACTAACACACACACACTAACACACACACACACATTTTTTTTTTCAAATATAATCCCCCCAGCCTCCTTACCTTTTGGGGTCCAGTGGTGGTGCTGCTGGGCTCCTGGGCGGCAGGTCACTGGGTGGGTGGGCTGTCTGGGCGGCAGGCGCGCAAAGGAGCACTTTCCCCCATGTGCTTCCTCTTCAGCTCCCTCGCGCGCCGCGTAGGGATGCCGGTGCCGGAAGATGACGTCATCTTCCGGCTCCGGTATCAGTGCGGTGCGCGAGGGAGTGCTCCCTCGCGCGCCCTCCTGCCTGACCAGCCACCTGCCCGCTGGGGTCAGCAGGGCCAGCCTCGGGGGGCCTGGGGTGGCCGCCTCCTGGGCCCCCCTGGGGAAGAGGCTGGCCCTGTGGCTACATACCGGGTCGCAGGCGCGGCCGGGCCCCCTGATGGGCCGGGCCCGGTCGCAGCCGCGACCCCTGCGACCCTGGTATGTACGCCACTGTGTCTAGGTAGACCAATTATAAATTTGGATAATAAAAATATCCAAGGATTTAGCTCAATGTTTTCTTGTAGTATTAACACTAGTTTTTTTTTTATTTCTTTCCAAAAACTTTAAGTTTTTGAGCACTCCCACCACATGGAGATATGTCCCTTGTTGTCCACAACCCCTCCAACAAAGGTCAGTCAGATTTTTACCAATTTTATACAGAAAGACAGGGGTGACGTGCCATCTAAACAGAATTTTAAACATCTGCTCTTGCGAGCACACGCATATAGAAAGTTTTGATGCAGTTTTGGGGTATTTTTATGTTTGTTTGCCTCTCTGTAACTGGGAGATAATTAGCTTACCGGTCCTTAACCCAATTATCTCCCAGGCATAGAGATCTTTGGGAGGGGCTTGTGGTGAAGATAATGGAGACCCTCTGCTGAGGTCTATAAAAAGGCTGTGTTTGGATGCATTAAACCAGTTGTAGTCTCTGAACTATGTGTCGTCTAGTTACTGGGAGGGAAAGGGCTATAATCACTGCTTACCATCTTATACCGGAAGTGGAAGATTTGGTGTGTCGTCCAGTCCCTGGGAGGTCATAGAGCTAGTCCCCTATCCTGTTCAAGGATGGAGAGGCTCCAGGAGGACCCCAGTCAAGCCACAGTGACTGGGTCGGAAGCGCTGAGGTTTTCCCCTGTTTCAGCTAGGAAGCGGTCCCTGGCGGAGGTACCCAGCCGGGGTAAAGGAAGCTACATATATATTTTTTTATATTTTTATTACCATTTATTAAAAGTTAAGTTTTATCTATTTTGATATCTTTTGTGTTCCACTCTATGAGATATACTTGGCATTCATCCTCTTACTCCTTACATAGCTTATTTTTCTTATTCGATATAGTAGGGGTTACCTACCAAAACACAAGTTATACGTTGATCTAAAATTAATAACTTTCCCTTTGAAGAAAAAAAACAAACACTTTTTTAACAATTGAGTGCATGAGGTTTTACTAAAGAATTGTGCTTTTTTGACAATTTTTATTTTTTTGCAGCCATTATCACAAGGTTACAGAATAACAAGTACTGATTTTGTACAAACAACCGTTATCAAGCAATTGATACTAAATGTTCATAATCCTGGATTTTCTTTACTTCTTAATTTCAAAGGCCTGATATCAAAGAAAAACTATCAATGTGCAAAACAAGTGTACACTAAAAAACTACAACACAAGGCCCAATATGGCAATTGAGTTACCATGTTGAAATATTATGAGAGAACCAATGTCCCTTTCGTGTATCCCCATTAATTATAAAAGAGAAAGAAGGGACAAGGAAGAGAAACATAAAGGAGGAGGAGGGGGGAGAAAAAAAAACATGTCCTCCCATCCCTCTTCCCTATTCTCTATCTTGGAGTATTTTTTTCACATGCCAATCAACTGTCCGAAGGAGGTGAGCTGCTTGGTAGAATGTCAACAAAAAAGGTAGTCTGACCCTGCCCAGCGTTGTGTTCAATCAATCATAACCATTCAGCCCTTCCACACAAACAAAAGAATCAAAGTGTTAAGTTAAGTAGGTTTTGGTGATTTTTATTGGGATTGGATGAAATAGGTATAGCAGCACTGGCATCAGATTGATTTTAATAGGATTAATCCTTCCAAACTATGTCATATATAGTCCAGTCCGTCTGGTCATGTCGCAGAGAGTGTTTGCAGCGGGGGGAGGGGACTAAATAATCTAGGCATCAAAGATTACTTTTACACCATCTGAATGGGAACTGGGACCGAAAATTTTTGGTTAGTTGCTCAGGTAGGGAGAGTGCCAGTATCTCAGATTTATCAATGTTTAGCTTTAAATTGGAGAGCTGACCATATTCCCTAAACATGGCAATTAAGTTTTGCAGTGAGACCAACTGTCTTGCTACAAAGAGCATGTTGTAGGCATATGCAGCTACTTATGGTAATTGTTACCCTGGGGGAAACCGGTTATACCCTCATCTTGTCTGACCACATCCAGAAGCGGCTCTAGAGTTAGGGCAAAGTGGAGTGGGGCACAGAGGACATCCCTGTGTGATGCCGTTTCAAATCTATATGGGGGAAGTGCTCCTCTGATCCTTATATGGTCACTGATATTCGTGTAGAGCACTGCTATCTAACTGTGATGTCAGGTCCAAAATGCCATGTGTTCACGAGTGAATGTCGTATAGCTCCAGGTCAAAAAGAGAATGCGTAGAGAGGAGCTCTCATCCCACATTTCAGGCCTGACTAAAGGGAAGTCTATAACCACACCTCCCCAGACCACTCCAAGTCTGTGTTTGTCACATGAGTGCATGGAGTTGAAGAACTTTGTGTTTAAAGGACCACTATAGGCACCCAAACCACTTTAGCTTAATGAGGTGGTCTGGGTGCCTGATCCAGCTAGGTTTAACCCTTTTTTCTATAAACATAGCAGTTTCAGAGAAACTGCCATGTTTATAAATGGGTTAATCTGGCCTCTAGTGGCTGTCTCATTGACAGCCGCTAGAGGGCTTCCGCGCTTCTCACTGTGATTTTCACAGTGAGAGGACGCCAGCGTCAATAGGAAAGCATTGTAAATGCTTTCCTATGGACTGGCTGAATGTGCGCGCAGCCCCTGCCGCGCATGCGCATTCAGCCGAAGAGGAGGAGAGGAGCATTGAGAAATGCTTTCCTATGGACTGTTTGAATGTGCGCGTGGCTCTTGCCGCACATGCGCATTCGGCTCCACTCGGGAGCTGAAGTCGGCGGGGGAGGAGAGTTCACCAGTGCTGGATTAAAGTAAGTAACTAAAGGGGATTTAACCCCTTCAGCGACAAGGGAGGGGGGCCGTGAGGGTGGGGGGAACCTAAGGGTTATACAGTGTCAAGAAAACGAGTTTGTTTTCCTGACACTATAGTGATCCTTTAACCCCTTAAGGACCAAACTTCTGGAATAAATGGGAATCATGACATGTCACACATATCATGTGTCCTTAAGGGGTTAAAGAGAATGGTCAAATAACAAGCCAAGGTCGGGAATACAAAATGAGACAATACGAATATACTAACCAAAGGTCAGGATACCAGAAGTAAGGAAAGTCAAAAAACAGAAAGAAAAAAAAGAACGCGCTCCCTGACAACCAACAAGTGAAAAGCACGACAGGGCACTGAGAAGAGGCATTACAGGGTTTAAATATGCCCCTCAGTGCTGTGATTGGTCTGTACATGGCCTTTGACCCCAAAATGCCGGCCTTTGAATGGCTGGACTTAACATTAAAGGGACACTGTAGTCACCCAGACCACTTCAGCTCAATGAAGTGGTCTGGGTGCCAGGTCCCCCAGGTTTTAACTCTTCAGATGTAAACATAGCAGTTTCAGAAAAACTATATCGCAGGGTTAATCCAGCCTCTAGTGGCTGTCTTCCTGATGTGAGTGACGTCACATGCACACCGTCACCATCTTTAATGTGCGCAGTGTGCCCTTTTTCAGTAAGAACAGGAGCGCAGCGGGTGGTGTCCTTTAGAACGCTGCACCAGCCGGAACTCGTCTTCTGCCGCGATCCAGGTAAGTTTATATCTCCCTTTTCGGCGAGATTGCCTTGCTGATGTGCGGCTGTGCCGATTGGGGACTTAATTGTCTTTGTAGTATTGGTGTGACCGCACTGATCAGACGCGCGATGCACATGCACCCAGCCATTCACCTAATCTAAAAGAAAGCATGATTCATCAGACCAGGCAACCTTTTTCCATTGCTTCATGATCCAGTTCTGATGCTTATGTCTACATTGAATGACCTTTTGGCAGTGGACAGGGGTTATCATGGGCACTCTGATCAGTCTGTTGCTGCACAGCCCCATACACAGTAAACTGCAGTGTGCTGTGTGTTCTAACATCTTTGTCTTGGCCAGCATTAAGTTTTTTTTAGCAATTTGAGTTACAGTACCTCTTCTGTGTGATCAGATCAGAATGGCTAGCCTTCTCTCCCCACATACATCAATGAGCCTTAGGTACCCTCAGCGGTTGTCCTTCCTTGCTCCACTTTTGGTAGATACCAACCACTGCATATTGGGAACATCCCACAAAACCTGCCATTTTGGAGATACTCCGACCTAGTCATCTAACCATATAATAGTTATTCACTTCACCTGTCAATGATCTTTTGGCTGATCAGGGTATGATTGGAACTTGTTAATCACAAACTTAAGAGCCATGTGTGGTATCTAGAATATTACTCATTAGTGATGTCCCGAACGGTTTGCTGGCGAATAGTTCCTGGCGAACATCGCCACGGATGGCGAACATATGCGCTGTTCGGTCCGCCCCCTATTCATCATCATTGAGTAAACTTTGACCCTGTACCTCACAGTCAGCAGGCACATTCCAGCCAATCAGCAGCAGACCCTCCCTCCCAGACCGTCCCACCTCCTGGACAGCATCCATTTTACATTCATTGTGAAGCTGCATTCTTAGTGTAGCTGCTGCTGATTTGATAGGGAAATTGATAGCTAGGCTAGTGTATTCAGTGTCCACTACAGTCCTGAAGGACTCATCTGATCTCTGCTGTAAGGACAGCACCCCAAAAAGCCCTTTTTAGGGCTAGAACATCAGTCTGCTTTTTTTTTTTTTCTGTGTAATGTAATTGCAGTTGCCTGCCTGCCAGCCTGTGTGTCAGGCTCACTGCATATACTGTGCCCACTTGCCCAGTGCCACCACTCACTCACTGGTGTCCCAATAGCTTGCACTTAAAAAAAAAAAAAAAAACTTTTTTGACTGTAATATAATAGCAGTCAGTTTCCTTCACTAGTGTGCGTTTCAGGGCCTGCCCAGTGCCACCACTGACTCACTGGTGTCCCAATAGCTTGCATTTAAAAAAAAAACAAAAGCTTTTTTGACTGTAATATAATAGCAGTCAGTTTCCTTCACTAGTGTGCGTTTCAGGGCCTGCCCTTTGCCCATGGGCGTAGGAACCGGGGGGTATAGGGGGGATGCATCCCCCCCAGCAAATCATGCGGGGGGGACAGGTTATGGGGAAATCCCCCCCCCAGCTCCGCCGGCCCCCCCATGCTGCAGCCACCCGAGCGCTCTGTAGAGAGCCTCAGGCGGCTGCAGCTTTGCCCGGGCGGTGCGTCCATGAGGGTGGACCGCACCGCCCGGGCGCAGCCTAAGGAGAGGGGCTGACAGGAGGGAAGCGCTCAGCGATCCCTCCTGTCACTCCCTCTCTGTAGCGTGGCCGAGCCCTGTATCATGGTCCGCGGGTACAGGGAGCATCTGTCTCCTGTACCCGGCTGGACTATCAGGAAGTGCACACTCAAAAAAAAAAGCAGACTGATGTTCTAGCCCTAACAAGGGTACAGGAAACAAAAGCTCCCTGTACCCGCGGACCATACAGGGCTCGGCCACGCTACAGCAAAGGTAAGGGAGGGGGGGGGAGGAATTGACAGGGAGGGAGGGGTAGAAAGAGACTGACGAGGGAGGAAGGGGGAGAAAGAGAGTGACAAGGGAGGGAGGGGAGAAAGAGAGTGAGAAGGGAGGGAGGGGAGAAAGAGAGTGACAAGGGAGGGAGGGAGGGGGGAGAGAGTGACAAGGGAGGAAGGAGGGGGAGAAAGAGAGTGACAAGAGAGGAAGGAAGGGGAGAAAGAGAGGACAAGGGAGGGAGGGAGGGACGGGAGAGAAAGAGAGGACAAGGGAGGAGGGGAGGGAGGGAGGGGGGAGAAAGAGAGTGACAAGGGAGGGAGGGAGGGGAGAAAGAGAGTGACAAGGGGGGGATGGAGGGGGAGAAAGAGAGTGACAAGGGAGGGAGGGGGAGAAAGAGGGAGGGAGGGAGGGGGAGAAAGAGAGTGACAAGGGAGGGAGAGAGATTGACATCCATCACACACACACACACAATCGCACAATCATGCAAACCTTACACACACAGAAACACACAATGCATTCCTTACACACACTAAATGCACCCTGTACACACACTCAATGCACCCCTTACAGACGCACACACTGCATCCCGTACAAACACAGAAACACACCTTGCAGCCCTTACACATACAAACACAGATTCACACAATGCATTCCTTACACACATATCAGGACATCCCCTACACACTCCACCCCCTGTGAACAAACCCATTGGTGGAACATGAAGGTGGACCCTGGGACCCAGACCTTGAGCTGTGTAAAGGGCCCCCAAAAATGGAGCTACATACCGTTCTCCCAGAACATTGATTGTTGTAGACCATTATTACAAACAGCCTCCAGGAGAGCCTGTTCCTACACCAGACCAGTGGAGCCAGACTGCAGCCAGTGGAGCCCATCATCCCTCATCTGGTTGTAAGTAGGCACCTAGTATATTATTCGTGGCACTAATCTCAATTTACCTTCACATTAAAGAACACTGAGGTCCCCAGAACCACTGGGTAAGCTTAATGTAGTGGTTCTGGTGTCTATAGCCTGTCCCTGCAGGCCTTTTAATGTAAACACGACGGCACTCCAGCACTGGCGTTAGTTAACATGGCAGATCATATGGGTGGGGCATTGTGATGTCACCAGGGCCGGCGCTTCCTATAAGGCAAACTAGGCAGCTGCCTAGGGCGCCATATAGGAGGGGGCGCCCTGCGCCCCCATCACCGGCCCTTTAAATGCCACAGCCGCCTGAGCGCTCTATAGAGAGCTCTCAGACGGCTGCTGCACTGCCTCACCTCCCCTTCCCTGTAGCGTGGCCGAGCTCCTTTCTGGTCCGCGACCTGGCCGGACTGACAGGAAGTGCACACTGAGGAAGTGCACGCCGGGTCGCGGACCGGATAGGAGCTCGGCTACGCTACAGGGGAGGGGAGGAGAGGATTACGGGGGTGGGAGAGAAGATTATAGAGGGGGGGAGAAGATTATGGTAGGGGAGGGGGGGAGAAGATTGAGGAGGAGGGGGGAAGAAGATTGACAGAGGGAGGGGGGAGAAGATTATGGGGGGAGAAGATCATAGGGGGGAGGATGGGAGGGGGGGAGAAGATTACAGGAGGGAGGGGGGAGGGAGAAGGTTACAGGGAGGGAGGGGGGAGTGGAGAAGGTTACAGGGGAGGGAGGGGAGGAGAAGGTTACAGGGAGGGGGGAGGAGAAGGTTACAGGGAGGGGGGAGGAGAAGATTACATGGAGGGGGGAGTGGAGAAGATTGGAGGGAGTGGGGAGAAGAAGATTGGAGGGAAGCAGGGGGGAGTGGAGAAGATTGGAGGGAGGGGGGAGAAGAAGAAGATTGGAGGGAGGGAGGATGGAGTAGAAGATTGGAGGAGGGGGGGAAGAAGAAGAAGATTGAGGGAGGGGGAGAAGAAGAGATTACAGGAGGGAAGGAAACATAGAAACATAGAATGTGATCGCAGATAAGAACTTATTCGCCCATCTAGGGGAGAGAAGAAGAAGAGAAAATTACAGGGGGGGAGGGGAGAAGATTACAGGGAGGGGGGAGAAGAAGAGAAGATTACAGGGAGGGGGGAGAAGAAGAGAAGATTACAGGTGGGGAGAAGAAGAGATTACAGGGACGGGGGAGAAGAAGAGGAGAACACAGGGAGGGGGGAATAAGAGGAGAACACAGGGGGAGAATAAGAGGAGAACACGGGGGTGGGAGATGAGAACGTAGGGGAGGGAGAGACCACTAAATGAGGGAGGGGCCGGTGGAGAGACCACTAAGGGAGGGGGGTGGAGGATAGACCACTAGGGGAGGGTGGGGGGAGAGGAGAGACCACTAATGCAAAGTCGGGGAGAAAAGGAGACCACTAAGGGAGGTGGGGGGGAGAGGAGAGACCACTAAGGGGCAGGGGAGATCTCTAAGGAATGGAAGGGAGAGCTCTATAGGACAGGGGCAGGACAGGGAGCTCTTTCACACCACGCGCGCACACACACACACAATGCATCCCTATACACACAGAAACACAACATGCTTCCCTTACACACAGAGAAACACACAATGCAACCCCTACACATAAAGACAATGCATCCTTTGCACATATACACAGAAACACACAATGCATCCCTTACACACACATGCAAACACACACTGCTTCTCTTACACACACAGAGAAACACAATGCATCTCTTACACACACTCAACGCGACCCCTTACAGACACACACACACTGCATCCCTTACATACACACACAGAAACACACTTTGCATCCCTATGCATACAAACACAGATTCACACAATGCATCCCCTTACACAAACACTCACTGAACACACAATACATCCCTTACACAAACACTCACTGCTTTCTATCCCTTACACTGCTTCCACTACACACAAACACACTGCATCACCTACACAAACTGGTATCCCTATACACTACATTCCATAAGCACACACATTAGATCCTCTACAGTAACAAATAACACATCCCCTACACACTCTACTCCCTGTGAGCGAACTCATGGGTGGAACATGTAGGTGGACGTATGGGTGGGCTTTATGGGCATACTCACCGTCAGGCCCTGGGGCCCAGACCTTGAGCTGTGTAAGAGGCCCCCAACAATGGAGCTGCTTCCCGTTCTCCCAGAACATTGAATTTTGTGACCACAGTTACAAACCGCCTCCAGAGATCCTGCTCTACACCAGACCAGTGGAGCCAGACTGCAGCCAGAGCCCATCACCATCCTCATCTGATTGTAAGTAGGCAATCTAGTATATTATTAGTGACACTAATCTCTATTTTACCTCACAATAAATGGACACTATAGTCCCCAGAACCACTGCAGCTTAATAAAGTTGTTGTGGTGTATATAGTTTGTCCCTGCAGGCTTTTTAATGTAAGCATACACTGTGTGCAGCACTGGCACTAGTTCATATGGCAGATCATATGGGTGGGGCATTGCGATGTCCCGGGGGGGGGTGGAGGGGGCGGCAAATCTTTCTTTTGCCTAGGGCGGCAAAAATCCTTGCACCGGCCCTGAGTAATAGTCACCTGCACACACAGATATCCCCCTAACATAGCTATAACTAAAAACAAACTAAAAACTACTTCCAAAAATATTCAGCTTTGATATTAATGAGTTTTTTGGGTTCATTGAGAACATGGTTGTTGTTCAATAATAAAATTAATCCTCAAAAATACAACTTGCCTAATAATTCTGCACTCCCTGTACAATCGGTATGCCTCCAATAATCGGTCATAAAAGGCACTGGGCGACTCATCACATTTCTGCAATACCTCAGCCGTCTTTGACATATTGATCGCCTTTTTCCCTCCGGCTTTCATGCCAGTAATAATGGCTTCCCTATAAGCTTTTAGGTGAGCCATATCAGCACCATTAACATTCCAATTCGGATCTACGTTTGGGTAATGAGCTGCTGCCCATGCTACCGGGTTGGCCTGATTCTGTGCACGGTGGGATTGTGCGTTTGGATTATGGAGGTAATCAAATCTGTCATGGCTTGAGGTTTGTCTGTGTAAGAGGAGTTATGGGTTTTCCAGTTGAACAAATCCATAGTGGTAAATCGAACATAAACAAATACGGGGTCCGCATGTTGTAACTGGCCTTCACCATTAATGTGTGTCGGGCCCGGTGTCAATCGGAGAGGCATTTGATAATGTCGGTGTTGAAGGGTACCGGTCAATTGTCGGGTTAGTATGGGGCTTCGTTGAGGAAGGTCAGTTATGGGTTCCGGTCGAGGGATAGTAAGACGAGGGGAGGGGGACGCTTTTTCTTTACTGAAGGGGAGGTTGGTAAGCAGAATATTCCGGGCCGGGCTGGGAGGAGCCTGACCAGGAACCAGAAATGACGTCAAATCCGGATAGGTGTAGTTAGTGGGGGTAGGTACCGGAAGAGGAGGGTTTAGAACAAGTGGGCTAGGCTCTGAGCTAGAGGATGGGGTAGGAGGAGACAATGGGGCAAGGGGAGTGGCATTACTAGCCGCACCTCCTCTTCCTCTTCCTGTAGAGGAGGAGTAAGGGGGCGGTAAAGGAATCTCTGACTCAGGGGGCGTGTCCAGAATGGGCGTGATCACGGCCTTGGTGGACAAACGAGTTCTGGCCAACAGGAGGGGGCATTGCTCCTCTTGGCACACCCTGATCCATTTTGGCAAGTCATCCACGGCCTGTTTCCAACAATCAATATATGGAAACTGGTCGTAAAGTTCCGGCCTACCAGATACAGCTACGTGTATACGCTGCACTAGATTAGGATCAAGACTACCACGTGGAGGCCATGCAACCACTAAGGCAGGCCATTCCCTGCTACATAAAGTAGTCAAACGTGTTGGAGACATCTTTACCCCAAAATCACATACATTATATCCCTTTTTAAAATTCTTTAACATGCAATCTAAGGGATCAACGATCTTTGAATCCAACACACCCATACTTAACAATGGAGCGTCGTCTCCAATAGAAACATAACAAAAATACACTTCCACCAGTCACACCCGTTTCCCTTGGCAACAGCACCACGTGGAACAGTTACTAGGCCAAACGCACACAACAAATCATACAGGGAATTCCCGTACACACACAGCTGTTACACCACACACTAAATAACTATTACTGTACCTTTTTTGGCGAAATTATACAATTACCCACGCTATAATTCTCAGTGTTTAAATTACCCGTCTATAACACACCCTAGTAACATCGTCTTTACAAACAGTAGTTATAGTACGGTTAGCATTGGTTAGAATACAATTTTAAAGTCACAGGTCAGTTAATAGTAGTTATGGTGTTAAACATACAACATAAACGACAGTTATTAGTGATTATTTACAGTATCAGTGATTATAATACATGGTTATGGTACCGTGCGCTATGATACAGTTACACACTATTCACACTCCCGCTAGACGGCAGAGCTTGCGCTACCCAGCAAGATATACACTCTACTATAATAAATTTTAACACATTTACAGTTTCCCAACTAATCTATTGGACAATACCTCGAGGGACTACCTAAAACTATTTACATCCGTTTTGGTTAGCCGTCGCTGCCCAAGCACCACATATAGCGAACTAGAGGGCGGAATTTACAACAATACCCTTTTAGTCTATCTACTCTATCAATAGTCTAGTGGGTTCCAAATTTACACGCCTTCCCACTTAGCCAAGATAGGTTGAGAACTAGCAAATGATAATGTACACCAGAGTCTGCTTAGTCTCCCGGTCCCTCCGACCTAGCGAACGAAATGTACACCCTAGATACGCTAGTCTAGACAAGACACCGGTGTCCGGCTTGGGCTATATACATTCAACCAAGACCCAGCCTGACTCCATACCAAGATTAGACGGGCTGACTACAGGGCGTCTAATTATGAGCGGTGCGCCTTCGCTCCTTCCCTCCCTGGAGGGGGCCAATTCCATACACAATTCCAATTCAAACCCCTTATGGGCCTACCGCACAATCGGTATCCAATACCCCTAGTGGGTCCACCGTCTAAAACAGTAGTCGTCTTACCTCCTCGTTCCTGAACCTGAGTTCACACTCATCGACGGGGACACCCCAGTACTTACTACGTAGAGGCCGATGATCTCCTGGACAACAGACCAGTGGCGCCGAGACGAAGGGAGGTCCACGCAGAAGTTCAGGGGTGCAGCTGTAGAGAACGTGGGCAAAGATAGACCGTCTCACGCCTCTGCTTCCTAGCCACCGTTAACGATGAGCTTCCCGGCCAATGCACCAAAATGTTACCGGGAAACTGACGGAGGCCAAGCACAGAGAGATGGACACAGGTTTCTTCAGGAAGGAAGAGATCTTTATTCGATTCACCGACCGGGACTCAGAGGGACTTATGTCACCAAAAACAGCAAAGATCTGAGTACTGAATACATAGAGTACATTCCTTATATAGCACTGTAGCTCTTCCCATAATTAGCTACGCCCACACATTCCCTTAACCTAATCAATGAATAGAGTCTAAACTCATCCATCCGGTCTAACCACGTGGCTCATCTGAAACAAAGGAGAAGAACGCGTAATTCCAGTTCCTGCATTCCTGCACATGCTCAGTACAGTGATGACAGTATCTTAGCTACGTGTAACTAACTAACTGATACTACAAACACATGTACCTACATATGCCTTGTGGCAAGCTTGGCCTGCTAAACTTCCTGCCTGCTAATTCCATCACAATACCAATCTAATATAGGCACCTTTACTTCATAATAATATTTACCCCAAATACAAACTGTTGTTGGTCATTTGCTATTAAACATACTCCAGTCTGAAAATGGAAATGATAACCTGGCTAAACAATAGCCACCACACTGTATTAGCTCTGATACCTTTATCATGTAAACATTATGCTCCTATTCTGAATTCAATGGTTCAAACAGACAAAAGATAAACAAAAAACTGTTTGCTATTTAAACTTAGAATGCAGTGAAGCCACACAATTTAACATCTAAAAAAACAATTAAAATAGATTCAGTTTCATTCTAGTTAGTTGCAACAAGAGAGAGACAATACAGCACATGGGCAATTAACCCCTTAAGGACGGAGCCAAATGTACACGTTGTGAACAAAACAAAATGTAAACAAAACCTGGCATTTGCGCTACATGTCTGTCCAACTGTAATTCACCTCTTTCATATTAAATACACCCACCCTTATTATATATCATTTTATTCAGGGGAAACAGGGCTTTCATTTAATATCAAATATTTAGCTATGAAACATAATTTAACATGAAAAAAATGGGAGAAAATAAGATTTGTTTTGATTTTTTTAGTTCTACATGACATTTTGACGGTCAATGTCATAATACTGTTTGCTTTTACTGCAATAAAACACACATATTTGTATTCAGCAAAGTCTGACGTGTAAAACAGTACCCCCTATGTACAGGTTTTATGGCGTTTTGGGGTTACAGGGTCACCCCAAGTTACAGGGTCAAATATAGCACGTTACATTTGAAATTGAAATTCGCCAGATTGGTTACGTTTTGAAACACTAATATTTGTGTTCAGCAAAGTCTCCCGAGTAAAACAGTACCCCCCATGTACAGGTTTTATGGTGTCTTGGAAAGTTATAGGGTTAAATATAGTGCTAGCAAATTAAATTCCATTTACTTTTGGCATGGGTTGTCAGGCAGGTCCCACTAATTGTAATTAATTAAGATACCTAATTATGTAAAAATATTATATAAATATATATGTAGAATTAATATATGTATATATATATGTATGTGAATATATATGTATGTATATATATATAATTCTTTTTTAAATATTTTTATTTATATGTAGTGATATATACGTATGTATTTATGTATATAGATATATATTTTTCGTTCTACGTGTATTTTGATATAAATATATATATATTAATATCACAATACAGTTAGAACGAAATAAAACACTATATATAATCTATATATTTTTTATTTTTGTAATTATTTTTTCATTTAATTTTTTAACGTATTTACATATTAAATTTTTTTATTATATATAAATATATATAACAATAATTATATATATTTAATCAGTATTAGTCTACGTGTAATTTGATATTAATATATATATATATATATATATATATATATATATATAATTATATATATATTGGAAGGCATGGCCTGAAGTTGTGGGAGGGGCTATAGACCTATAAAAGGGACTCCCCCCTTTCCCTACTTACCTTTGTTGGTCAGACGAATAGACTGTTCAAGGTCAGCATTTGCATGAGATCCACTTCCAGGTCATACAAGACGCCATTTTGGTTTCACCTTTGCTCCATGAGGTCTCCTACTCCAAGCTGTGTCCAGGAATCCTGCAGCAGGGATTTCCATTAATCCAGTGGCTTTCTCTCCGGTCAGCATCGCATTTGGTGTCTCAGGGACTCACAAACCGTAAGTTGACCCACCTGTTGCGCCAGGATTAGTTCCCACGGCGTTCAACACAGCACGGGTCCTCACTTTACGGTTTCCTTTTGTTTTGCACGGTTATTTCGTTACCTTATACTCACCTAGCTGTTTATGTAAAATCTGTTGGTTAAAATCTGTTTTGGTTAAAAATCTGTTGGGTTAAAACTACAAACGACATACAATTTTTCGCCTACACACTGACCCCTATCGGTCATTCGATGTACTACAGGCTTCTCAGATATTATTGTATTTCATGTACAAACCACTGCATTTGGGCCTATACACTGACCCCTATCGGTCATCGGTGTACTACAGGTTTCTTAGACGTTTTTGCATTTCATGCACAAACCACTGCATTTTCACTGCATTTTCACCAAGACACTGACCCCTACCGGTCATTCTGTGTACTACAGGCATCTCAGACATTATTGCATTTCATGTACGAACCAATGCATTTGTGCCTACACACTGACCCCTATCGGTCATCGGTGTACCACAGGTTTCTTAGACGTTTTTTGCACTTCATGTACAAACCACTGCATTTTCACCAAGACACTGACCCCTACCGGTCATTCTGTGTACTACAGGCATCTCAGACATTATTGCATTTCATGTACGAACCACTGCATTTGTGCCTACACACTGACCCCTATCGGTCATCGGTGTACTACAGGTTTCTTAGACGTTTTTGCATTTCATGTACAAACCACTGCATTTTCACTGCATTTTCACCAAGACACTGACCCCTACCGGTCATTCTGTGTACTACAGGCATCTCAGACATTATTGCATTTCATGTATGAACCACTGCATTTGTGCCTACACACTGACGCCTATCGGTCATCGGTGTACTACAGGTTTCTTAGACGTTTTTGCATTTCATGTACAAATCACTGCATTTTCACCAAGACACTGACCCCTACCAGTCATTTGGTGTAACTACAGGCATCTCAGACACTATTGCATTTCATGTACAAACCAACGAACCACTGCATTTGTGCCTACACACTGACCCCTACCGGTCATTCGGTGTACTACAGGCTTCTTAGACATTATTGCATTTCATGTACAAACCATGAACCACTGCATTTTCATCTACACACTGACCCCTACCGGTCATTCGGTGTACTACAGGCATCTCAGACATTATTGCATTTCATGTACAAACCAATTAACCACTGCATTTTAACCTACACACTGACCCCTACCAGTCATTCAGTGTACTACAGGCTTCTCAGATATTATTGTATTTCATGTACAAACCAACGAACCACTGCATTTTCACCTAGACACTGACCCCTATCGGTCATTCAGTGTACTATAGGCTTCTTAGAAGTTTTTGCATTTCATGTACAAACCACTGCATTTTCACCAAGACACTGACCCCTACCAGTCATTTGGTGTAACTACAGGCATCTCAGACATTATTGCATTTCATGTGCAAACCAACGAACCACTGCATTTGAGCCTACACACTGACCTCTACCTGTCATTCGGTGTACTACAGGCTTCTCAGACATTATTGCATTTCATCTACAAACCAACGAATCACTGCATTTGAGCCTACACACTGACCTCTACCGGTCATTCGGTGTACTACAGGCTTCTCAGACATTATTGCATTTCATGTACAAACCAACGAACCACGGTATTTTCGCCTACATGCTGACCCTTACCAGTCATTCAGTGTACTACAGGCTTCTCTGACTTTATTTCACTTCATAAGCAAACAAACTAACTACATCATTTTCACTTTTATACTGACTCCTATCTGTCAAACGGTATACTACAGGCTTTTCAGACATATGGTTATTCCCCTCATAACATTCCCACTATAATTATAATTACACAATAACACTTCCTTACAATCATGCTTACTATCATATAATCATTCCTGCATACCTGCCTTCATAGGCATTTAGTTACATTTACTGACAATACGCATACATTTACCCAAGAATGCACATACTATTTAAAGCACTATGCAGTTTTCCAGAATCTAATACGGAATATTTGCACGCTTAAAATATAAGTCCTTCCAATTATGTATTTTCACTTATTAGGTTATTCAGCTGCCAGTCATGGTTCACTACACTCATGTTTCAGGGTACAGTTGTGTTCCATATCACACATGATATAACACTCCCGACAAGTTAATTTCCTTCAAACAGGGGCATTACAAGCATACAATAAACATTGGGACAGAGCACTTTGCTCTATTAAACTTGCATAACACACATATGGATATACGCTTTTAAATGTCTATATTCGATTTTCATACATTGTTTTACCCGTCTGGGATACAGGTATTAATAACCTTTACGACCAGTAAGGGTATCTAATCATACTACCAGGTACATACACCTGCTCATGTGGTATATACACACATTTTCTGTTTCCCCCTGGGTATATCCTTAGCGTACTGGCAATTAGGGACTATAGGTTTCCAATAGATATTTTCCTTTCTTGGCATCTACGCCTGTCGTATAGTGGTCCCGCGAGGCCAACACCCCGCCTCAACGCTCGGAGGCAAACACCCATCGGGCCACTCGTGAGCTAGCCGCCTCGCATGGTATATAGAGAGGGCCTCACCTGTCACTCCCTTCCCCTTTTTTATGGTTACAGTCACCGAGAGGCCAACATCCTGCCACTACGTTTGGTGGCCACAAAAATCCCCTCGCGCCATTGCATAGATAGAGCCTCTCAAGCCACTTGGCAACTAGCAGGGCCTCACCTGTCACCAAACAAAGGATTAATTGTTTCGCCTTGCGGCTTTAGCTAGCAAGCCAGTACTAGCACACTGTGGGTTCATATAATAATGGCTATCTTCATGATTTTTAATATGTATCAAGCACGTGATAAGGATTTCTCTCTACCTAACACTCCAGCTAGAGTCAACACATTCACTTGGAGATGTTGCTAGTCCCACAGGACAATTTTGTCCCAACACAGCGGACGATAACGTTTCAGGCTCCAGGCTCTAGCACCTCTGGTAGAACGTAGCGAACTACCAGAGACAAATTGGGTCGTCTCATTCTCTTTGGCAAATCCCAGATTTGCAACAATTTCCATGTTGGCACATGTAGTTTCAGTGCATGCAGACTGTTGCAGATATGTTCCCAATATGTCAGGGCACATGCAAAACCATGTGTCCCAATAAATGTACCCTGAACCTTACTTCTCGTCTGTAAACATTATGCATTTCCAGTACTTTCTAACTTATCACCTTTCCAGACATTTAGTTTATTTCCTAATCTCCGATTTTAAAGGCCTTCTGTTCAGGTATTGCCATATACTTTTGGGGGAATCTAGAATGCCCTAACTTGCAGTCATCACAGCAGCATCCAACAGCTGGCATTACACTCATGGCCCAAGAAATGGCAGAAAGATTTCTACCTGGGCCTCTCTGATCTACACCATTTACAGTGTGGCGCAATCCCATTGGGATTGTCACAGGAAATCTTCCCTCACACTGTAACTGATCATAGACTTATCTGCACCTCACGCCTTGGCTTCCCCATAATCTCAACTCCCTCATACCCTCCGAAGAGTTTTCATTACAGTATGCCACCATTGTTCATACCACGACAACTATCACTCAAGCTGGGAGGGGAAGCCTGGTTAAGTAAAACAGATATCACAAACGCATTTCAGACTGCCACCATTCACCCTGCACTGGCACTTACAGGGCATTTATGGGCAGCAGTTATATATTTCTTCTCCCGCTTAACTTTCGGGTCAAGAGCAGCCCACAATCTTCAATATATTCGTTGAACTCTTTACTGGTTGTGGTTAAACATATCCAGATGCCCCACAATCATACACTCCCGAGATTTCTTGTTGGTCAAAGGGAATGCCTTTCCCTCTAGAAGCTTCAAGGAAGCCATTAGTATGTCTGAACAATTGGGTGTCCCAGTATTCCCTAAGGTCACAGAAGACCCAGACACTATCGTTACATTCCTGGGCATACAACTTGACTCGGCATCCATACCAACAAGTTACCACGCAAGAAATAGGAACAGTCGCAACAACACCAATTACCACCTCCTGCTTGGTACTTGCAACCACATGGAACTACAATCCCTACCAGGTTCCTTAAATTTTGCCATGCACATCGTACCGCAGGCCACGCTTTCATCTCAGACCACTTTGCTTTTTCCTCCCTCCCGAATGATGATCAGGGGCTGACCCTAGACAACCAAGCCATGGCAGACCTACACATATGGTGGACTTTCTTAACCACACGTAATGGTAAATTATTGTGGCAGCTGCCGTGACAGCCGCCATGGCAGGGGGTCATTTATGGTCATGGATTACATGAACCTTGCCAACATAGCCGGGCTCTGACTAAACTGGCCTTGTCCATCAGCACTCAACACGCTTGCTACAGGGTTTTCCACTTATACAATACGTTTTATGTCGGACTATCACTTAGCTGATTTGAGGTTTCACCACGTTTTTTGCCACCTTAAGTTAATAATTCTCGCACAACACGGTTAAACTTTATCTCACGGGCATTCAACACTATACGTATTTCTCCATCCCAAACAACAAGGCTTCCTATCCTCCTACCCCATACATACCTTACTTAGAGACATGGCCAAGCGGACGTTCCCGCTAAAACTAATACTGGCCATAGATATACAATGTTCAAACCATGACAGAACCACTCGACCATGCACTTCCGAGCCACGCACCAATGCAGTTATCAAA
>OW240913.1:303792084-303803874 GCA_933207985.1 Pelobates cultripes | reverse complement strand
GCAGCTGCCACAATAATTTACCATTACGTGTGGTTAAGAAAGTCCACCATATGTGTAGGTCTGCCATGGCTTGGTTGTCTAGGGACAGCCCCTGATCATCATTCGGGAGGGAGGAAAAAGCAAAGTGGTCTGAGATGAAAGCGTGGCCTGCGGTACGATGTGCATGGCAAAATTTAAGGAACCTGGTAGGGATTGTAGTTCCATGTGGTTGCAAGTACCAAGCAGGAGGTGGTAATTGGTGTTGTTGTGACTGTTCCTATTTCTCGCGTGGTAACTTGTTGGTATGGATGCCGAGTCAAGTTGTATGCCCAGGAATGTAACGACAGTGTCTGGGTCTTCTGTGACCTTAGGGAATACTGGGACACCCAAGTGTTCAGACATACTAATGGCTTCCTTGAAGCTTCTAGAGGGAAAGGCATTCCCTTTGACCAACAAGAAATCTCGGGAGTGTATGACTGTGGGGCATCTGGATATGTTTAACCACAACCAGTAAAGAGTTCAACGAATATATTGAAGATTGTGGGCTGCTCTTGACCCGAAAGTTAAGCGGGAGAAGAAATATATAACTGCTGCCCATAAATGCCCTGTAAGTGCCAGTGCAGGGTGAATGGTGGCAGTCTGAAATGCGTTTGTGATATCAGTTTTACTTAACCAGGCTTCCCCTCCCAGCTTGAGTGATAGTTGTCGTGGTATGAACAATGGTGGCATACTGTAATGAAAACTCTTCGGAGGGTATGAGGGAGTTGAGATTATGGGGAAGCCGAGGCGTGAGGTGCAGATAAGTCTATGATCAGTTACAGTGTGAGGGAAGATTTCCTGTGACAATCCCAATGGGATTGCGCCACACTGTAAATGGTGTAGATCGGAGAGGCCCAGGTAGAAATCTTTCTGCCATTTCTTGGGCCATGAGTGTAATGCCAGCTGTTGGATGCTGCTGTGATGACTGCAAGTTAGGGCATTCTAGATTCCCCCAAAAGTATATGGCAATACCTGAACAGAAGGCCTTTAAAATCGGAGATTAGGAAATAAACTAAATGTCTGGAAGGGTGATAAGTTAGAAAGTACTGGAAATGCATAATGTTTACAGATGAGAAGTAAGGTTCAGGGTACATTTATTGGGACACATGGTTTTTGCATGTGCCCTGACATATTGGGAACATATCTGCAACAGTCTGCATGCACTGAAACTACATGTGCCAACATGGAAATTGTTGCAAATCTGGGATTTGCCAAAGAGAATGAGACGACCCAATTTGTCTCTGGTAGTTCGCTACGTCCTACCAGAGGTGCTAGAGCCTGGAGCCTGAAACGTTATCGTCCGCTGTGTTGGGACAAAATTGTCCTGTGGGACTAGCAACATCTCCAAGTGAAAGTGTGTTGACTCTAGCTGGAGTGTTAGGTAGAGAGAAATCCTTACCACGTGCTTGATACATACTAAAAATCATGAAGATAGCCATTATTATATGAACCCACAGTGTGCTAGTACTGGCTTGCTAGCTAAAGCCGCAAGGCGAAACAATTAATCCTTTGTTTGGTGACAGGTGAGGCCCTGCTAGTTGCCAAGTGGCTTGAGAGGCTCTATCTATGCAATGGCGCGAGGGGATTTTTGTGGCCACCAAACGTAGTGGCAGGATGTTGGCCTCTCGGTGACTGTAACCATAAAAAAGGGGAAGGGAGTGACAGGTGAGGCCCTCTCTATATACCATGCGAGGCGGCTAGCTCACGAGTGGCCCGATGGGTGTTTGCCTCCGAGCGTTGAGGCGGGGTGTTGGCCTCGCGGGACCACTATACGACAGGCGTAGATGCCAAGAAAGGAAAATATCTATTGGAAACCTATAGTCCCTAATTGCCAGTACGCTAAGGATATACCCAGGGGGAAACAGAAAATGTATGTATATACCACATGAGCAGGTGTATGTACCTGGTAGTATGATTAGATACCCTTACTGGTCGTAAAGGTTATTAATACCTGTATCCCAGACGGGTAAAACAATGTATGAAAATCGAATATAGACATTTAAAAGCGTATATCCATATGTGTGTTATGCAAGTTTAATAGAGCAAAGTGCTCTGTCCCAATGTTTATTGTATGCTTGTAATGCCCCTGTTTGAAGGAAATTAACTTGTCGGGAGTGTTATATCATGTGTGATATGGAACACAACTGTACCCTGAAACATGAGTGTAGTGAACCATGACTGGCAGCTGAATAACCTAATAAGTGAAAATACATAATTGGAAGGACTTATATTTTAAGCGTGCAAATATTCCGTATTAGATTCTGGAAAACTGCATAGTGCTTTAAATAGTATGTGCATTCTTGGGTAAATGTATGCGTATTGTCAGTAAATGTAACTAAATGCCTATGAAGGCAGGTATGCAGGAATGATTATATGATAGTAAGCATGATTGTAAGGAAGTGTTATTGTGTAATTATAATTATAGTGGGAATGTTATGAGGGGAATAACCATATGTCTGAAAAGCCTGTAGTATACCGTTTGACAGATAGGAGTCAGTATAAAAGTGAAAATGATGTAGTTAGTTTGTTTGCTTATGAAGTGAAATAAAGTCTGAGAAGCCTGTAGTACACTGAATGACTGGTAAGGGTCAGCATGTAGGCGAAAATGCCGTGGTTCGTTGGTTTGTACATGAAATGCAATAATGTCTGAGAAGCCTGTAGTACACCGAATGACCGGTAGAGGTCAGTGTGTAGGCTCAAATGCAGTGATTCGTTGGTTTGTAGATGAAATGCAATAATGTCTGAGAAGCCTGTAGTACACCGAATGACAGGTAGAGGTCAGTGTGTAGGCTCAAATGCAGTGGTTCGTTGGTTTGCACATGAAATGCAATAATGTCTGAGATGCCTGTAGTTACACCAAATGACTGGTAGGGGTCAGTGTCTTGGTGAAAATGCAGTGGTTTGTACATGAAATGCAAAAACTTCTAAGAAGCCTATAGTACACCGAATGACCGATAGGGGTCAGTGTCTAGGTGAAAATGCAGTGGTTCGTTGGTTTGTACATGAAATACAATAATATCTGAGAAGCCTGTAGTACACTGAATGACTGGTAGGGGTCAGTGTGTAGGTTAAAATGCAGTGGTTAATTGGTTTGTACATGAAATGCAATAATGTCTGAGATGCCTGTAGTACACCGAATGACCGGTAGGGGTCAGTGTGTAGATGAAAATGCAGTGGTTCATGGTTTGTACATGAAATGCAATAATGTCTAAGAAGCCTGTAGTACACCGAATGACCGGTAGGGGTCAGTGTGTAGGCGCAAATGCAGTGGTTCGTTGGTTTGTACATGAAATGCAATAGTGTCTGAGATGCCTGTAGTTACACCAAATGACTGGTAGGGGTCAGTGTCTTGGTGAAAATGCAGTGTGATTTGTACATGAAATGCAAAAACGTCTAAGAAACCTGTAGTACACCGATGACCGATAGGGGTCAGTGTGTAGGCACAAATGCAGTGGTTCGTACATGAAATGCAATAATGTCTGAGATGCCTGTAGTACACAGAATGACCGGTAGGGGTCAGTGTCTTGGTGAAAATGCAGTGAAAATGCAGTGGTTTGTACATGAAATGCAAAAACGTCTAAGAAACCTGTAGTACACCGATGACCGATAGGGGTCAGTGTGTAGGCACAAATGCAGTGGTTCGTACATGAAATGCAATAATGTCTGAGATGCCTGTAGTACACAGAATGACGGTAGGGTCTTGGTGAAAATGCAGTGAAAATGCAGTAGTTTGTACATGAAGTGCAAAAACGCCTAAGAAACCTGTAGTACACCGATGACCGATAGGGGTCAGTGTGTAGGCACAAATGCAGTGGTTCGTACATGAAATGCAATAATGTCTGAGATACCTGTAGTACACAGAATGACCGGTAGGGGTCAGTGTCTTGGTGAAAATGCAGTGAAAATGCAGTGGTTTGTACATGAAATGCAAAAACGTCTAAGAAACCTGTAGTACACCGATGACCGATAGGGGTCAGTGTATAGGCCCAAATGCAGTGGTTTGTACATGAAATACAATAATATCTGAGAAGCCTGTAGTACATCGAATGACCGATAGGGGTCAGTGTGTAGGCAAAAAATTGTATGTCGTTTGTAGTTTTAACCCAACAGATTTTTAACCAAAACAGATTTTAACCAACAGATTTTACATAAACAGCTAGGTGAGTATAAGGTAACGAAATAACCGTGCAAAACAAAAGGAAACCGTAAAGTGAGGACCCGTGCTGTGTTGAACGCCATGGGAACTAATCCTGGCGCAACAGGTGGGTCAACTTACGGTTTGTGAGTCCCTGAGACACCAAATGCGATGGTGACCGGAGAGAAAGCCACTGGATTAATGGAAATCCCTGCTGCAGGATTCCTGGACACAGCTTGGAGTAGGAGACCTCATGGAGCAAAGGTGAAACCAAAATGGCGTCTTGTATGACCTGGAAGTGGATCTCATGCAAATGCTGACCTTGAACAGTCTATTCGTCTGACCAACAAAGGTAAGTAGGGAAAGGGGGGAGTCCCTTTTATAGGTCTATAGCCCCTCCCACAACTTCAGGCCATGCCTTCCAATATATAATATTGCAGACCGCCTGAATGCAATCTGCTACACAGTCTTAAAGGGACATTGTTTCTAAAAGTCATAATATGTCCAGGGATGGTTTTTAAAGGGCCAGCAGCAGCACCATACAAATCCAATATGCCCAAATATTGTACTTGAAGGGCCAAATAACCCAGGGCCATGGTCATGAGGCAAGAGGCTGGCAATCAGGCTCCTCCAACAGCCAGGGGAAAATCCGGTGACAAAAGGCGTTTCGTCACAGTCACATCCTACAATAGGTGACAATGCCTGCCATAATGGGATGTCATATCCTGAGAGGTGACAATGCCTGCCAGAATGTGATGTCACATCCTACAATAGGTGACAATGCCTGCCAGAATGGGATGTCATATCCTACAATAGGTGACAATGCCTGCCATAATGGGATGTCACATCCTACAATAGGTGACAATGCCTGCCAGAATGTGATGTCATATCCTGAGAGGTGACAGTGCCTGCCAGAATGTGTTGTCATGTCATATCCTGAGAGGTGACAATGCCTGCCAGAATGTGATGTCATATCCTGAGAGGTGACAATGTCTGTCAGAATGTGATGTCACATCTTAAAATAGGTGATCATGCCAGAATGTGATGTCCCATCCTGAGTTGACAATGCCTGTTAGAATGTGATGTCACATCCTAAAATAGGTGACTATGCCTGCCAGAATGGGAAGTCATATCCTGAAATAGATGACAATGCCTGTCAGAATGTGATGTCATGTCCTGTGCTGTGATGCAAATAAAGATCAAGTACTCCACAGCGTGGCTGGCAAGAAAGGGTATAAAAGAAGAAAATCTAATGACATGGCCTCCTTGTTCACCTGATCTGAACCCCATTGAGAACCTGTGGTCCATCATCAAATGTGAGATTTACAAGGAGGGAAAACAGTACACCTCTGAACAGTGTCTGGGAGGCTGTGGTTGCTGCTGCACGCAATGTTGATGGTGAACAGATCAAAACACTGACAGAATCCATGGATGGCAGGCTTTTTGAGTGTCCTTGCAAAGAAAGGTGGCTATATTGGTCACTGATTTGTTTTTGTTTTGTTTTTGAATGTCAGAAATGTATATTTGTGAATGTTGAGATGTTATATTGGTTTCACTGGTAATAATAAATAATTGAAATGGGTATATATTTGTTTTTTGTTAACTTGCCTAATAATTATGCACAGTAATAGTCACCTGCACACACAGATATCCCCCTAACATAGCTAAAACTAAAAACAAACTAAAAACTACTTCCAAAAATATTCAGCTTTGATATTAATGAGTGGGGGAGAAAGAAAACATGTGGAGACAAGTCGTAAGCTGTGTGTAACAGAATTTTTTGCACATGCTTGTTCTCAACAACTCCTCCTTTTAACTTAAATGCCAGAATTCTTTTTTCATCTTTCCTCACCTTTTAGGATGGCATTTCCTTTTATTCTGCGTGGTAGTCACACCAGCGCACATGGTTGTGAAAAGATGTCTCCCAACAAAACACACACTAAATAAAATCTCCTTCCTTTTATGGGAGGCTGCACAGCCTGGGGTTTTGCACCAAATGCATAAACTTCAAAAGTATTTTTTAAAAAATTTTTTTTATAACATATATAGTTAAATACACAGCCTATATATTGTGTTTAAAAAGAATGGTCAGTTCCATTTACTGTACCTTAAAAGCACATCTGAAATGGAGATATATTTCCTTTCTAGAATATATTTCTCTATCAAAATGGGTTATATTTATACACAATATTAAAAGTAATTTGAGGGTCAAGGCATGGATTACTTAAATACCTTAAATGCCAGTAAGAATGGTAACGCGTTTGGATTACAAAGTCTGTTTGACATTTAACCCCTTAAGGACACATGACATGTGTGACATGTTGATACCGGAGAAACTGACGGAAGCAAAGCACAGAGGGATGGACACAGGTTTCTTCAGGAAGGAAGAGATTCTTTATTGGATCACCGATCGGGACTCAGAGGGACTAATGTCACCAAAAATACAGCAAGTTCTGAGCCCTGAACAATAGTGCAGGCTCCCTATATAGGCACATAACTCCTCCCATATTAAGCTCCACCCGCACATTCTCTTGACCAATCATTACAAATAAGAATTAACTTCCTGCTTGACCGCATGGCTTGTCCAGCACAATGGAGGAGGGGAATACTACATCCTGTATTCTTGCACATGCTCCGTACACTACTGATCGTATCTTGCCTCGTGCAACCAACTGATCGATACGTCAGCATATGCACGTACACATGCCACGTGGTAATCTCGGCCTACTAAATTTATTTTTACCGAGATTCCACCACATTCCCCCCTTTGATGCCTCTTGATATTTTACAATTACTTGAGGCATCACTTAACCTTGGTTTGCATACACCACAAGTTACCTTTGAACCAGACCAGACTTATCCTATGATGTGAATCTTCAACACTCGTCTTCCTGCATTGGTTCTCCCTGATCTAGAGCCTTATATTTATAAATTGCCATTATCTGTGCAGCAGCCTTCCTCTCTGCTATATTTTCTATCAGGCTTTGCACAGACCTAACTACTAAGGGTATAAGACACGGCAGGAGTAGACACAACATTAAAATCAGTAGGACTCCACCTACCACTGCCTTAAGCCCTCCAAACCACTCATACCAGCTACCAAACCAACTACTTGGATTGTACCCTTTCCATACCTGAGTAGGCACATGCGCTAGTTTAACCATATGGCTAGTAAGCTCAGCTATTGCTTGCCCTTCGTCATCTATTTGAAGACAGCAATTGCTCAGGTTAAACTTCCCACATACACCTCCCTCTACTGCCAAAAGATAATCCAAGGCTAATCTATTTTGGTAAACTGCTGTCCTCATCCTGGTATTATGCTTCGCTAGAAGATTGAGCGCTTGTGATGTCTCGTTAGTAATGATCTCAACCACCGCCTGTAACCTTATAATGCGGTTGAGCATATAAATAGGGGTTCTATAACCAAAGGTACCATCCTCTGCCCACGTGGCTGGCCCATAATAATCTATAATACGCTGGGGAGGCCATTCATTATCTTCCCAGGCACCTATCTCTATGGGTCCCCTTTTCTTCCTATGATTCACATCATACACTTTAACACCTAAAGTCTCACCTGTTTCAATAGGCAACAAGAAGAAGGATGGTTTCAACATACCCAACACACATGCCCCTTCCCAGTCCTGTGGTAACTCCGAATAGGCCTTCTTACCACAGATCCAGTACAAATTCGCTGGGGCTCTCCAGTTAGATGTGATGGATAGATCAAACCATACGTCCTTTAAATTGGCATATCTTGCAAACGGGTTAGATGGTTCTGAGACATTTGAAGCCGACCACCAAGTTGTATTCTTTGTATCATCATCATAAGCTTTTTGCCCTAGACAAGTTAATTCTCCTACAGAAGTATTATACATCATTCCTTTCCTCGCTATGCAAACATAACCTATGATGGAGGTCTTCAATCTCCACTCAGATTTACCTCTAACACTCATATGATAGTCGGCTTGTGTAGATATTAATTGGTCAACTGCCTCAGAACCGGACATTACCTCCTTTGCTTCCCAAGGCCATTGGTCTCCCATGTTAGTACCTCCACACACATAGCAGTTGGTAACATTAAGACTACCGGCAATACTCTCGGCTAAATCAATGAACAAGTTTTTAGCATTATGGGGGATCTTATTATCTATGCTCATCTCTTCATAAAAGGAATGGTATACTTGATGAGTTTGGGAGGTTACCGTATCAGTCTCTATCCCTATAAACAATATTGTCCCAGGGTCTAAACCCGTCCCATATATTTGAAACCCAAATAAATTACCATATTTATCTAAGAACTTGTCAGGGTTATTTATAAGTATATGGATTGGATTGCATTCCATAGACTTACAATATGGATTAGTAGGCAACTTAGTCACAATCATGTCCTTGTCTGCTGTCTGTCCCCAAGTCGCCCACCCCACACAAGACCAATATGGGCAGAAGTTATAATCTCTATTTGGGCATCTTGGACTTACATATTTATTTTTACTACTGGGACAAATATATTTATCGTTAGACCCATACGTCCTCTCCCATCTAAGATCCCCACATACATTCCACGGCTTTCTACCACTTGATATTGCTTTACACGCATCAAATAGCAGAGCACCTGAAGAATATACGGATTTTAATACCGTCTTATTAATTAGGGTCCCCTGAGAATCTCCATTTCTGAGAGTCAACCAAATTGTACGGGGTTGATACTCAGGACTGAAGCACTTAGGTTCTCCTACTCCTAAATGACACACACTATATTCTATATTTAAGTATCTACATCTTGATACATCTCCTTTACACTCATATTGCGAATGCCAAATTAGGGTCTGGGATATATGGTTACCTGTTCTTGTAGTCTTAATGCATACCTCACAGCTAGGAGTGTTGGTACCTCTACCTTCCTGAATATAAAAATACACATAAATAAACATTATTAAAAATACATCTTTCGTCGTCATCCTCAGTCTTCGTCCGTGCGAAGGCACCTCAGCTTCCAGGATGTAAGGGCTGCAGGGAATGGAGTTCTGCTCGTCTTCACAGGGGTCCCCTCAAGACTTTCCCTGACTTATACACTCGTTGGTGAGTGGACAGGCTTTATTATGGCCTTCTCACTCACTTACCAAGTCTCTGAAACAATAAAATTTGTAATCTACAAGGTTCCTCGTCACTCCGACTGAGTCGTGCGTTTTAACCGGATCTTGCAGGGATTCTCTGGATTTGCTGTAACTTGCCAGGAATCGGCTGCTGCTGGTTTAACCCTGGAGTGATGTATCCACGGAGCCACTTCGGCTACTTTTATCGCTGTAGGGGTAGACAGAAGAACAACATAAGGACCTCTCCACTTGGGCCCTAACGGCACATTATTCCACTCTTTAATCCACACTTGGTCGCCTGGGTGGTAACTATGAATTGGGGGATAAATATTCACAGGTAATCTATCTTGTACCCATTTCTGTACCTCCTCCATAGTCTTACCCAACTCTACAACCTGCTGCCGGGTAATTCCTTCTCCCAACTGACTCAAATCCCCCCTTAAGTTACCAAGCACGGGAGGTGGTCGCCCGTACATGATTTCAAAAGGAGAGAGGCCCATCCTTCTGGTAGGTGTACTACGGATTCGCAATAGAGCTATGGGCAAGAGAACGTTCCACTTAAGTTGGCTTTCTTGACACATTTTAGCCAACTGATTCTTAATAGTTCTATTCATTCTCTCTACCTTACCAGAACTCTGGGGTCTATATGCCTTATGAAGCTTCCACTTTATACCAAGCATATGAGTCAGTTGTTGTAGGCACTGATGAACAAAAGCTGGACCATTGTCCGATCCTATAGAGCAGGGTAGTCCATATCGGGGTATTATTTCTTCGTAGCAGGAATCTCACGACTTCTCCTGCTTTCTCTGTACGAGTAGGACATGCTTCTACCCAGCCTGAATAGGTGCACACCACTACCAGCAGGTAGCGATGTCCACCCGATTTAGGCATCACTGTATAGTCAATTTGTAAATCGGACATGGGAAGTCCCCCCATAAACTGGACTCCTGGTGGCTTTACTGGTCCTTGTCTTGCATTATTTTTAGCACACGTTACACATCTACGTACAATGGCCTGAGTCAAGTTGGACAATCTTGGTATGTAGAAATGTTTTCTGAGAGATTCTTCTGTACTGTCTCTCCCAGAATGTGTCCCGTTATGATAGTTTTGGACAATTTCTACCGCTAGTGATGCTGGAATAACTATTCTTCCATCTTCTAACTGATACCATTTGTTCTCCAAATACTTTCCAGGTTCAGTCCTTAACCACTCCTCTTCTTGAGCTGTATAAATTGGAGTCCATTGAGACAGTGGAGTTGGTATAAGAGCAGCTATATGCCCCACATATTCCTGTCTTCCTGATTCAGCAGCACGCTTAGCTGCCCTATCTGCCATCCGATTCCCTTTGGTTACATCACCATCTCCTCTCAGATGCGCCCGACAATGTATAATACCGACTTCTTTCGGCTCCCACACTGCTTCCAATAGTTGTAGTATCTCAGCTGCGTATTTGATTTCTTTGCCTTCTGAATTCAATAGTCCTCTTTCTTTATACAAAGCTCCGTGGGCATGAGTGGTTAAAAACGCATACTTGGAGTCCGTGTAGATGTTCACTCTTAAACCTTCAGCCAATTGTAATGCTCGTGTCAGTGCTATCAATTCTGCCTTTTGTGCTGATGTTCCTTTTGCCAGTGGCCGAGCTTCTCACCTTGTCTATCGTTGTTACTGCATATCCTGCATAGCGGATCCCTTCTTTTACATAACTACTGCCGTCGGTGTAATATTGAACATCAGGGTTCTGGATGGGAAAATCACGAAGATCTGGTCTACTTGAAAATACTTCATCCATTACTTCCAAACAATCATGTTGACTTTCAGTAGGTTGTGGCAAAAGGGTAGTTGGATTTAAGGTATTTACAGTCTCTAAATGCACTCTTGGGTTTTCACACAACATTGCTTGATACTTGGTCATACGGCTGTTACTAAACCAATGATTTCCTTTGTAATCCAACAACGTCTGTGCTGCATGTGGAACTCGTACATAAAGTTCTTGACCCAGAGTGAGTTTATCGGCTTCAGCTACTAGCAGGGCGGCTGCAGCTACAGCTCTTAGACAAGGTGGAAGTCCGCTGGCCACTGCATCCAGTTGCTTAGACATGTAGGCAACAGGTCCTTGCCATGATCCCAAGTACTGTGTCAATACTCCCACAGCCATTCTTCTTTGCTCATGTACATACAGGTAGAATGGCCGTGTGTGGTCAGGTAGACCTAATGCTGGGGCACTCATCAAAGCCCTCTTCACATCTTCGAATGCCGTTTGCTCTTCTTGAGTCCATAAGAAGGGGTCGTGCTCTGTACCTTTGATAGCTACATACAGAGGTTTTGCCAGTATCGCGTAGCTGGGAATCCATATCCTACAGAAGCCTGCTGCCCCCAAGAATTCTCGCACTTGTCTTCTATTCCTGGGTATCGGTATTTGGCACACAGCTTCTTTTCTCTCTGGCCCCATAATTCTTTGACCTTCAGAGATATGGAATTCCAGATATTTGACAGTTGGCAAACACAACTGAGCCTTCCTTCTTGACACCTTGTATCCTGCCTTCC
>OW240913.1:303641349-303791984 GCA_933207985.1 Pelobates cultripes | reverse complement strand
CTCTCTATATTCAAGGGACACTATAGTCACCAGAACCACAACAGCTAAACATAGTAGTTCTGGTGTCTATAGCATGTCTTTGCAGGCTTTTTAATGTAAGCACAGCCATTTCGTAAAAAGGCAGTATTTACATTACTGATGAGGAATACCTCTAGTGGACACTCAGATGGCCACTAGAGGTGCTTCCTAGTTGAGACATGCCGCCCTATGAAGTATCTGTGCATGTGCGGCAAAGCTGCGCATGCGCACCAGAGAGCAATGACGCTTCTGAATAGAAGCGTTTATTGCTCCCTGCTCGCACCCTCATATTAAGTCATTTTGACGAAATAGGGGGCGCGGCATCAGGAGGATCCCGGCGCTGTATCCAGGTAAGTAAAATCCCTTCCCTGTAGTGACCCTTTAAAGTTATTATTTAATCATTTATATAGCGACTGCAAATTCCGCAGCGCTGTACAATGGGATAAACAACTCCTAGTTTACGGAATAAGAATATACCCGGCGAGTAAAAATGCTATCCCCCCAGATTTTTGGGGGTTCCTACGCCCATGTCAATGCCACCACTCACTCACTGGTGTCCCAATAGCTTGCATTTAAAAAAACAAAACTTTTTTGACTGTAATATAATAGCAGTCAGTTTCCTTCACTAGTGTGCGTTTCAAGGCCTGCCCAGTGCCACCACTCACTCACTGGTGTCCCAATAGCTTGCATTTAAAAAAAACAAAACTTTTTGGACTGTAATATAATAGCAGTCAGTTTCCTTCATGAGTGTGTGTTTCAGGGCCTGCCCAGTGCCACCACTCACTCACTAGTGTCACAATAGCTTGCATTTAAAAAAAACAAAGCTTTTTTTACTGTAATATAATAGCAGTCAGTTTCCTTCACGAGTGTGCGTTTCAGGGCCTGCCCAGTGCCACCACTCACTCACTGGTTTCACAATAGCTTGCATTTAAAAAAAACAAAACTTTTTGGACTGTAATATAATAGCAGTCAGTTTCCTTCACGAGTGTGCGTTTCAGGGCCTGCTCAGTGCCACCACTCACTCACTGGTGTCCCAATAGCTTGCATTTAACAAAAACAAAACTTTTTGGACTGTAATATAATTGCAGTCAGTTTCCTTCACGCGTGTGCGTTTCAGGGCCTGCCAGGGCACAGTGTCACACCAGTGCAACTCATATCTGGTGTAACAGTAGTGTACATTTAGAAAAATAAAATAAAATTTTGACTGTAATAGATTGAATAGCAGTTAGTTGTCTGCCAGCGTGTGTGTCAGGCTCACAGCGTATACTGTGCCCACTTGCCCAGTGCCACCACTCATATCCGGTGGCACATTAGATTGCATACGCAGTGCCCCAAATTTGAAGTAGGAGGACCGACCAAGCATCTTTTTCCATCTCCCAGTTCCTAAAATCGATGCCATATACACGTCCCCTGATAGGGGACGTAACAGGGATTAAACTGATAAGAATAGTACTACTTAACACACCACTCCTATCTGGTGGCACATTAGATTGCACGCGCAGTGCCCCAAATTTGAAGTAGGAGGACCGACCAAGCATCTTTTTCCATCTCCTGGTTCCTAAAATCGATGCCATATACACATCCCCTGATAGGGGACGTAACAGGGATTAAACTGATAGGAATAGTACTACTTAACACACCTTATAATAACGCAGAGAGAGGAGTCTGAAGAAGAGGAGTCAGAGGAGGAAGGTGGCTTTGAGGAGGTGGAAGACCAAACACAGCAGGCGTCCCAGGGGGCTTATTGTCACCTTTTGGGGACCCTTGGTGTTGTACGTGGCTGGGTGGAGGAAGAGACCTTCAATGACATCAGTGAGGACAAGGAACGGGACATGGCTAGCTTGGTATCCAACCTTGTGCAAATGGGGAGTTTGCGTTGTGCAAATGGACTGTTTGTGGTTGTTTGCGGTGCGTTAAACGGGGAGTTTGGTCTGTCACTGTGAAGCGGGCGTAACCCTTACACTACCTGATCGATACAACATCATACCTGATGTTTTAAAGCACGTTATTCCAAACAATTTAGGAATGTTAGGTGATTTATGCCCTTTATGGATTAAAACCAGACTCTGCATCAACTATGTAATTTTCCATGGGAGTTTTGCCATGGATCCCCCTCCGGCATGCCACAGTCCAGGTGTTAGTCCCCTTGAAACAACTTTTCCATCACTATTGTGGCCAGAAAGAGTCCCTGTGGGTTTTAAAATCCGCCTGCCTATTGAAGTCTATGGCGGTTCGCCCGGTTCGCCGGTTCGCGAACATTTGTGGAAGTTCGCATTCGCCGTTCGCGAACCGAAAATTTTATGTTCGGGACATCACTATTACTCATTTGAACTTCAAGATGCATGTGATTTTTTTAATGAACGATCATTATTTATATCTATTGTCTCATCAGTCAATGTTGGGATAGTCTGTTGTTTAACATGTTTCGTATACCATATTTGTGGCCTGTTATATGGATGTAATATAAAACAATAATAACAGATAGTCCAAATAAAAAGAGTCTTATCTAAAATGCTCTTATCGGAGTCACAGAGTCTATAAGGTGCTTGGTCAGGAACAATGTCCTCGCTGTCCTCATCCGTGTAGATCCACTCATATGCAAGAGATAAAACAAATAGAGAACCAAATAGTGCAATAAGTGCAAAAATAAAATAAATAAAATATAAAAGGTTGGTATAAAACTCAACTTCCTCCGTCAATGATATGTTCGACACTCAAATAAAAAGAGACAACAATCTTAATATAAATAACAGAGGTATCATTTTAACTTACGAATATAGCAGGGAACAAATCAACTTTTTAGATCTTAATATTTTTTATAAAAAATGGACAAATACATACTAAGACGTTTTTAAAAAAAGTATGTGTGAACACTGCCATAGATAAAACTAGCTGCCACTATCAACCCTGGCTTGACAGTGCTCTGAAGAGCCAAATATTAAGACTTCGGAGAAACTGTTCAGAAATAAGCGATTTTAATAAACAAGCAGACTTTTTAAAAAACAAATTAATTGAGAAGAACTATCCTGAAATAGAACTCACAGATACTATTAGGAATATCCAAAAAAAAGATAGAAACAAACTTTTAAAATACAAACCAAAAAATACAGACGAATCCATGCCCTTATTATTTTTAATTATAATAATAAAAGCAGCAATATAAAAAAGATTATAAAAAACACTGTCATATTCTGAAACAAGACGAAACACTTAATAAAATTATACCAGAACGTCTGAATATAGTATTTAGGGAAGCACCAAACTTTAAAGCAATATTAACTAAGAATTTTACCAAAGAAATAAAAAATGCATCCCCATTATTCTTCTTTCCGCAAATCAAAGGTTTTTGTAAATGCAAAATTTGTATAGTTTGTACTGATCCTGCGGTACCTCATAAAGTAACTCAATTTATTTCAAGAATGACGAATAAGGTTTATAAAATTAATGACTTTATTAATTGTTCAACGAAAATTTTTATTTATCTGCTTGAATGCCCCTGTGGCCTCCAATATGTTGGAATGACTACAAGGTGCTTAAAAATGCGATTAAGCGAACATTGCAGAAACATTAAAAATGGATACTTAAACCACTCAGTATCCAAACATTTTATCAAACATAACAAGGACCCAAGAATGCTTAAATGTATTGGAATAAAAAAAATGTACTATTCCATGGAGGGGCAGAAATATTAAAAACATTTTAGGTAAAACTGAAATGGAATGGGTGTATAAACTCCAGACTCTTATACCCCATGGTTTAAATGCTGATTTTGATTTGTTCATTTTTTTTATAAATATTTATTATAATTTTCTAATTTATATTTTAATAGTATTCATGTTCTTATATTGTTTATATTCAATACCTATTATTGTTATTATTATGTTACTGATTGTCATAATTATATGATGGGCTACGTGCTTTTTATATACTGTTCTTATTATTACCCCTCCCCAGTAATAATAGGTTACTCTTTCATCCTTAAATATGGTACCATGCCTTTTCCCAGTCGGCCGCAGGCGTGCCGACGTTTTATATTCTTTCCCATTAGTTTGTCTTGTCTCCATGACGACGGCCGCAGCTTTGTGCATGCCGTCGGCTTTAAGATCCAGCCTACTTTCCATGATGATGGCCGCAGCTTTGTGCGTGCCGTCGTCATATAGACACACGCCCTCTTTTTCTGACGTCAGCCGCAACTATATGCGTGCTGACGTTTAATCTCCGCCTACTGGTTTTGATGTCAGTGGTTGCCTAGTGCGCGCTGACGTCTAGTAGAAACTACATATCCCAGTATACCATGCGGTTCCCGTGCCGGTCACGTGACTGCATTGGAAAGTAATTTCTACTCAAAATAATCTTTGTTTTTAATGTTTTATAGCCAAACAAGGTCTATATAGCCTATCATATTGTATATTTACTAAGAAAATTTAGTTTTTATATGTTTAACCCCTTAAGGACACATGACATGTGTGACATGTCATGATTCCCTTTTATTCTAGAAGTTTGGTCCTTAAGGGGTTAAACTTGACTGTTTATAACTAAGATTCTGATTGGCTGTTCCTAATTTTGGCGCCAATTTCAAAGATTGGAACTGCTATTTAAACCTTTCTTGCCAGATATCAGGTCCTTATTCCATATTGATAAAGCTGTATTTGCGAAACGCGTTTGTGGATATTTTATATTGTGTATTTTTATATATTAAAGATTATTTGGTCACTTTTTACTTGTGCCATTTATCTTTTTATACACTTTAGATTGTTTTTTTACCTGGCATTTTTATTACCCTGGACTCCAAATAATCCTAGGTGGGGATCATACCACCAGCGCTATCTTCAAGGAGCAGTTGGTCTGCTCCTCCCTTGTGAGTACCATTTTATATATTTTATTTCCATTATTTTATCCAGTGAGCACTATTGGTTGTCTCTTTTTATTTGAGTGTCAAACATACCATTGAAGGAGGAAGTTTACCCCAAATCCCATAAGCGGGGATTGAACCGCTGTACGCCTTTTACACTAGAGCTAGCTTTAGCTCTTGTACATGTGAGTTTTATACCAGCCTTTTATATTTTATTTATTTTATTATTGGACTTATTGCACTATTTGGTTCTCTATTTGTTTTATCTCTTGCATATGAGTGGATCTACATGGATGAGGACAGCGAGGACACTGCCTGACCAAGTACCTTACAGACTCTGTGACTCCAATAAGAGCATTTTAGATAAGACTCTTTTTATTTGGACTATCTGTTATTATTGTTTTATATAAAGTCTCTCTGGCGCAGCCCTTATTTCCCATATTTTCTTCTTTTGTCATACTTTAAGATGTAATGGTTGGACTGCTAGCCTGTCATGGTCTATGTATGAACTCACTTCAACATATGTTACCAGAAAACATATTATTTTTTTACATGTACAATCTATCCAAATTTAGTTAGGCTAACTTGGTAAATATAAATGACTTACATTAATTAAAAAAATGGTTCTGAAGGAAGTCCATAGAAGGAAGCATAGACAGTCTCATATGTTAAATAAATGGCATATAGCATATACCTCAAGGGCTATAAGGGTTATGGTACAGTGTAACTGATACAAATTGAAATAGCACAATCTCAGCAGACAGTCCATTCATAATCCACTCGTTAAATTATGGGCAGATCATAGGTGGATCTTTAACTCGAAGAAGACCACAAGTGATGAAAATAAGTACAGAAACTTGTTTGTGCCCTAACTGTAAACTTAACCCATTCACCCTAATCCACACCCTATCCACAACCATAAAACTCACTCTTTCCTTAATCATATCCCTAACCCCAAACCTAGTCCTAACCAACATTTTAATGACTACTAAAGTCACAAAGACTTCTTCATCTCAATGAAGTGGTCTGGTTTCAGTGCCACTGTAGTTTTTGTAGTTTGTAGAAACTGTAATGTCTCCATTGCAGGGTTAAAAGCACCTCTAGTACCTGTCTTCTTAAAAGCTAGAGGTGATTCCTGTAACGGTTTGTGGTGAATGGACTCTGTAAGCAGAGATTAACCATGGGTCCAGGCAAGATCAGGCAGGCAAAAGGTTAACCAGGGATCTAGGCAGGATCAGGCAGGCAGGCAAAATGTTAACCAGAGATCTAGGCAGCATCTGGCATGTAAGGGTTAACCAAGACAGGTTCTGGCTTTCAAGGGTTAGCCAAGGCAGCTTCAGGCAGCAAGGGTTGACCGAGGCATGTTCTGGCAGGCAAATGTTAACCAAGGCAGAGGAAGCTTGTAACCTCCAAGAGTTCACAAGACAATTAAGCAAAGAATCCAGTGTGGTCTGGGTTTAAATAGGGGAGATGTAATTGAAGTCCACCCTTGAGGAGGGGTCTCTAGACCTGTATAAGAGGATGGTCTCCTCTGGGTGAGTAGGCGTCCATGCCCCGTTTTTCACCACACTGCTCCTAGATACACTAGAATGGGTCCCCCAGGGTCCTGACACCCTGAAGGGATACTGGAGCACCATTAGGGACACACTATGCATAGAACACAAGGTGCCCACCAGAGAGGAGGTGGACCGTAGGGCAGACAGGGCGCACCTTCCCCTGCCTGCTGCAATCTATGTGGAGTGGCCGCAGAGATCTCAGTGCATCCCTTACTCCGGAGATGCTGAGACTCACATGGCGCCCGGTGAGTTAGTGCGGCACTCCTGCGTCTCCCAGCACACCATGACAATTCCAGAGCAACAACCAAGAAAAACTAATTAATTAATCTAATGCAGCTCATAGGAAAGCATATAATGCAATGCTTTATTATGAAAAGCAATTTGATGCACACTTGGCACTATACCTATACACATAAGTCCCTAATGCTCCTCTATGAGGATGGCTCAATCCAATACTTCTCATTGAGGATGGTTCAATCCAATGCTTCTCTATTAGGGCACTAAAGAAAAGATAAGCAAATGCTTTTTTTTTTTAAAGCTTTTTACGGAAAAAAGTTATAGGGGGGTGATTCTATTCCTAAAATATGAAAACATATTTGGACGCAAGATTACATCCTTGGTGTAGTTGCATTTGTAATTTTCCAGGTAAGATTGTAAACACTCACAAGCTGTCTCTCCTCTGTCTCTCATCTTAGAAATATAGCATAAGCTGCAGCAGACAGTATACCGGAGCACATAATACCTTGTGGAATATAGACACATACACCTTTAATTTATAGACATAACTGTACTCTACAAACCATTGGCCTTGGATCTACTTTTAAAAAGCGATGAAAGTGCTATCATCACGAAAAGCGTAAAGAAATACAATTTTAATGCACCTAGCTGACATTGTCATGCATCCGTAATTTCACACAGCTGGAACAGTTAAACTATTAATGGCTCATTAAGTATCCCATTTTCTATGCTCCAATGCTACCAGAGCTGCTGTGTCTGAAGAAAACCCCATTCACAGCAATAGACATTTTTCAGACGTTACAGCCTTTATAACAGACTGAGCTCATATTGTATAATTTGTTATAAATCAATTATCCTTCCACTGATGGCCTTGCTATTTAAAAAAAAAAAAAAAAAAAATTTCAACTTTCTTTTTACCTTCATAAGGTCTAAAAAAAAATCGAAAGATTTTTTTTGGATTGTCTGTAGCCATTTATCTCAATGAGTTATGTTCACTGAAGAGATTGTCAGGTTCTAGAATTTGCATCGGTAAATTAAGTCCTTTCTCACCTTGAACAAGAAGTTTATATGGAGGTATCTAATCTTTACAACTTTATATTCATTTTCTGGTTTCAGCATAATCTCTTTCCTTAGACAGCGCTTTAGCAATTTTAGACTATATGGTACATTTAAATTATATATTGCAGGAAAAGGTACTAGAGATAAAATTGTATCAAGGACTTGGGGAAAAAGTAAACAGTTTTGTTAAAGTTTATAACTCATAGTATTGGTATAACTATATTACAATGCCTTTTTCTGTTCATACTGTAATATGACCTGGGCTTGTGAAATTGGCATCTTAATTCTGAAGAATCTGTAAGACCCAGACTGCATTAAAGGGATATTCAGCGCTACAGCTGACCCCCAATTGTAATGTAATATTTAGTTATTGCATGACAGCGTTAAAAAAATAAATACAAAAATATGAATTTAAAAAAAAGAGGCTTCCAACCCTCTTAGCTTACATCAAAATAATGAAGTATAATTTTCTCGAATATGAAATAAGAGGCTGTGAGCACTAGGGTATCATGCAATTTCATCATGTTGAAATACTATTTATCATTTAACTGAGACTAAATCACTGTTAACTCTTTTGGTTCTGCAAAATACTCTAATACTCTAATACTCTAGTCTAGTGTTTACAGTGTGCAGTGGTGAAATGTAATGTATGCTCAAATTTCCTTATTATGAAGTCTCCAGCAGAGTGGGCATCCTTGGAGTTCGTGTATACCCTGCTTGAAAAGAGTTTGACAAAAAAAGGCTGGACAACACCCAGAGCTTTCTATCATCGATCATGCCAAACTAATCTTATTGATTTTTTTGATTGGGTAACTAAAATTATAGATCAGGGTGGTGCAGTAGACATTGCTTACCTAGATTTCAGTAAGGCTTTTGACACTGTTGCACATAGAAGGCTTATCAATAAACTGCAATCTTTGAGTTTGGATTCCAATATTGTTGAATGGGTAAGGCAGTGGCTGAGTGACAGGCAACAGAGGGTTGTAGTCAATGGAGTATATTCGAAGCTTGGACTTGTCACCAGTGGGGTACCTCAGGTATCTGTACTTGGACCCATTCTCTTCAATATTTTTATTAGTGATATTGCAGAAGGTCTTGATGTATTTTTGATGATGATGATACCAAGATTTGCAACAAAGTTGATGTTTCAGGACGGATAAGCCAAATGGCAAATGATTTAGGTAAACTAGAAATATAGTCAAAGCTGTGGCAACTGACATTTAATGTTGATAAGTGCAATATAATACATCTTATTAAAAACCCAAGGGCAGAGTACAGAATATTTGATAGAGTCCTAACCTCAACATCTGAGGATTTAGGGGTGATTATTTCTGATGACTTAAAGGTAGGCAGGCAATGTAATAGAGCAGCAGGAAATGCTAGCAGAATGCTTGGTTGTATAGGGAGAGGTATTAGCAGTAGAAAGAGGGAAGTGCTCATGCCATTGTACAGAACACTGGTGAGACCTCACTTGGAGTATTGTACGCAGTACTGGAGACCGTATCTTCAGAAGGATATTGATACTTTAGAGAGAGTTCAGAGAAGGGCTTCTAAACTGGTTCATGGATTGCGGGATAAAACTTACCAGGAAAGGTTAAAGGATCTTAACATGTATAGCTTGGAGGAAAGACGAGACGGGGATATGATTGAAACATTTAAATATATAAAGGGAATCAACACAGTAAAGGAGGAGACTAGATTTAAAAGAAGAAAAACTCCCACAACAAGAAGACATAGTTTTAAATTAGAGGGGCAAAGGTTTAAAAATATCAGGAGGTATTACTTTACTGAGAGGGTAGGGGATGCATGGAATAGTCTTGCAGCTGGAGTGGTAGAGGTTAACACAGTGAGGGAGTTTAAGCATGTGTGGGATAGGCATAAGGCTATCCTAGACTTAAAGGGACATTATAGTCTACATATAAAAGCAAGAAGGTCCCCCAGCCTTCCTTCTTGCTTTTAGATGAACTTGCAGGTAATAAAAATAATTTTCCAAGCTTTTGTATCATATAAACTTACCTCTGTTCCAGCGCCGAGCTCCCAGCCATGCCACGCCCCTTTTTTCGTCAAAATGACGAAATCGCAGGACACTATCAGACGCTTCTCTCAGAGAAGCGTCATCGCGATCTGGTTTCGCGCTGCACCAATCGCATTCTTCATAGAGCGGCATTGAATGCCGCCCTATGAAGACACTCAGTGCCTCTACCGCGCATGTACGCGAAACGCGCGTTCGTGAGCTGAGCTGTCTGACTGACAGCTCAGCTCGCTTTCTATACTCGCCCCCCTCCTCAGCCAAAATGTGTGTCATTCATCCACTCCCATCATCCATATCCATCTCCAAATCCATCCACTCCATCATTCATCCCCAAATCCATCCACTCCCATCATCCATCCCCATATCCATCCACTCCCATCATCTATATCATTCATCCATTCTCATCATCCATATCCATCCCCAAAACCATCCACTCCCATCATCCATCCCCAAATCCATCCACTCCCATCATCCATATCCATCCCCAAATCCATCCACTCCCATCCATATCCATCCACTCCCATCATCCTTCCTCACCCACTCACCCTCAGTCACCCACCCACACTCACTAAATAAGTTTACTTACAGTTTGAATCCTCCCCTCCTCGGTCTTCAGCCTGTCAGACCTGTCAGCTCAAGCCACTCCCATGCAGTGCTGACACAGGAAACAAAGTGCGTTCACAGTCTGAAGTATTCACACATGCGTGAATACGTCAGACGTGAATGAAGCCTTTTTAGGGCTTCTGAACTCGGAAGTCCCTCTGATGGCCGTCTGATTGACTGCAACTGGAGGTGTTCGAAGCTTCCAATGTAAACACTTACAAGAAAAAGGCTGCAGGGAGCTGTAGCACTCACATGAACAACCTCATTAAGCTGAAGTTGTTCAGGTGGCTATAGTGTCCCTTTAAGATAAGGCCAGGGACTAATGAAAGTATTTAGAAAATTGGGCAGACTAGATGGGCCGAATGGTTCTTATCTGCCGTCACATTCTATGTTTCTATAATCATTGCAATAAACATTTGATGCTTGTATTATCCCTTTAAATATGGGTGTACAAGCTAATCCAAATTACTATTCTCTAAACATAAACATGGACACTAAGTATATGGGCACCTTAAAACAGTACTGATGCCTAACTCCTAATCCTAAAAAAAAGGGTTCACTCATTATAACTTATTAGAGAGTGTGACAAAGAGTTTACTGCAGGTCAAAACACTGCTTGCTTTTCAGTTACCTCAATAATCTTGGAGTGATGGTGTAGCCAGGTGCCACGAAGTAAAACCCCAACAGGCAGATAGCAAGGGACAAAACAAGCAAATAATGTATTACCGGCCCTTAGAGTGAGTAGACAGAAAGAAAAGCGTAGTCCGTAACGAATTGAGGTCAGGGTAAAAGAGAGATAGCTAAAACGAGAACTAACCAGAGTCAGGTACATGGTAATCAGTCAAAAATTTTGGAAAATGTTAAAGATAAACGCAGGGTCAATAACAAAGCAAAGGTCAATACTGGAAACACAAGCCACAGTAGAGCAAAGCAAATAAGGTCAGATGGGTTTAAATATTAAGAGATACTTTGTGATTGGTCCACTTCGTGCCTGAGAAAAATCGTGCATGAACTTGGGCACCGAACTGACGTGGACCAATTATGCTCTAGATGCGTCCTTTTCCTCTTTAAAAATGCGCTCTGACTGCAAGCAGTGTTTGCCCGTTTAAGAGACAGGATGCACGTGGCATTCTGTGTTCCTTCCCCTGCACAGAGGACCCTGGCTGGCTCCATGGAGGGGTAAGTAACACTACACTAGGGTTAGGTTGCACCCAATAAGAGACTGTAATTAGCACAAAAGTATGTGTAGGGGCTGCTCTTCTCCATAATGGAAACTATGGTTTGTGCGTACTCTACACCATATCTAGTACTAACTAACCCTTAATCCTCCACAGAAGGGGGGCCCTTATTATAAATTTATTCAAGTCATTAAAACATTGTGTTTCAATAATTCTGCACTCAATAATTTAGGGTCATTTCATTAACATTGTAATATAATGTACCTTCAAAATGGGCTATATAAACAGTATTTTAAAATTATCTTATTCAATTTACAGTCTTAATTGCATCTACTCCAGTATTTGAGTTTTAGTCGAACAGATCTCTGTTTATGTACATCATTTGTTGCTTAGAAATGATCGTTGAATGCTAGTTAAATGGACTTGGTTGTGTAGGTCAAAACAATAATGGTTAGGTCACAGACTTTTTAGTAACTTACATTTTGTGTACGAATCGTTTGTGTGATTAGGGCACTAAGAAGTACAGTAGTTCTATGACAGAGATCAATTGGGGACAGATCTTGTCAGCAGGGAAGCTAAATTAAATATCTAGAGGCTTTTAACGTTCTCTGTAAATTGCTCAACAAGTTAATCCCTCTGGGAGCTACATGATTGGCATCTTTAAAGCATTCAAGTACTCCAGAATCACCTGATGTCCATTTAATTTGCTGATTTAGTAACCTGCTGCTTAACCAAGGGCTAAGGTGAGATATGAACCTATATATGTTAAAAGATAGATACAATCTATTTTTTTAAGGGACCTCAAAAATAAATTATTTTCTTTATTTTTAAATATTTGTTTTAAAAGTTATTTATTAAAATATTTGAAAAGAGAAATACTGTAAGTATTGAGCATCAGACAACACTGGAAAATAAACAAAATATAAACAGTAAGCCAGTAACATTAAGGAAGGCAAAACTAAGAAATATAAATGTTTTTTTTTTTTTTAAATGAAGAGTGAAAGAGGGATGTCACATCATGAGTTTCATCATAATTTGTTCCAGACCTGAAATCTATGGTTTTGTTTAGGTGTCCCAGGTATGAGACAATTGAGAAGTAACAGAATTAGTGGATGACAGATTGAAGGAATCTTTAAATACAAGACATCTACGTTGTCAATTTGTCCTTGTTCAAACTTAACTCAATCACACAAAAATCAATAAAATAGGCAGCTATGTGATGAGTATGGAGTATGTTTCAATCTCACAGTTTGGATATGTAATGATTAATGTATGCAAACATAGCAAGTTCTTCTGGACGAGATGGTACATTTATTGGTACATACATGGCTTTTATGCCCAGTCCCATGCAAGGCGTTTCACATACAATAATGCAGGGCTTTCAGTCCCAGGATTCTCTGTGCCTGAGAGATAATTGCCTGAGAAAATTACTCTAATTTAATTATCTCCCAGGTACAGAAAATCCAACAAAATATCCTGTACCCCAAAAGTACCTCAACCATACCCCAGAACTCCACGAAAAGAAAAACATTCCCTGATAGCTCTGATCTGAGTGTCCAACATATCCAAGTATCACTCAGATTGGTTTGGCAGAATGGGAATGACACCGTGGTGAAGTTTTGACTGGCCAGACACGAGGCCCAAAACAGTTCCAGGGATATTGGTGCTCTGGCAGGTTTCTGTTCGTAGGGTTCTTGTGCGAACACCATACAAAGGTGAGTGACCAGCCGAAAAGAGTTCCAAGCACTTGACGACCAAGTACCGCTGCCCACATTTGGGAGACAAGATGGCCGCCATGCTCTCTGCCACGTGTTCGGTTATACGAACTGGTGGCCACCCAGGGGAGGCCCTTATTAATTGTTTCCCTTGCGGTTTCGCACTTAAGTGGTTGGTGTTAATGTTCTAATGGGACACAGGGGTGGTCTTCTTTCGGGAGACGAAGGGATTCCGTTTGTATGGAGTCACGAACGGCCAAAGAGGAACCACACGAAATAAGAGGGGAAAAACACACGAAAGGTAGAAGTTTTGTTACAGGGGATACGGACAGCCTCAAAAGGGGACTAAGTATCTGGCAAGCATCCATTCCGCTACAACACCTATATAAGCAGACTCTTGGGGGACCTGGCTGCCCTGGCCCACATTCCCTATCTGTAGCAGCGAAACTACCGCCGGTGCAACTTCACCAGCGCCTGCAAACTGATGGGGCCCACCTGGTGTCCCATGCCCTTAGGGTCACTTGGTAGGCATATGTCTTTAGGGGCCCGGTCAGCAAAACATATTATTAGCGTGAGAAATGTCAAAAACAGTGTGTCTGTGTATCAGTATGTATGTCTGTATGTCAGTATGTATGTCAGTGTGTCTGTGTCTCATTTCTAGCTGCGGCTTTAGCTATTCTACAGGGTAATTTTGCAGTCCCTATATCCCCTCTTGATACTCTCATGATCACACCAGCCCATTAGGTTCCACCTCATATCCGCAAGATATTGGTTTCCTTTCTTATTGCTTCCCTGGATATCATGAACAATAAGACCTATTCCTATGGTGACATCTGTGATACTGAAAGCCAGAGTTCCCAGACTCAGTAAGAAACTTATCATTCCTGAGTTCGTACTAGCGTTTGGGATCTATAGGGATGTGATATGTACTAACTTGCAGCATAGGAGAGAAGAATTCGACAATGACATGCATAAACTGGTGGACTTTGGGCACAAATATGGCAGATCCGCCTTTTATAATTATCATAGGTAATTTTTGGCCACATGTAGCAGCAACTCTGGCCCCGTTTAATACGGTTACTAACTGGACTAAATTGGATACAGAGTTGTTCTGTAGGCATTTCGCTGGCCTCAGGACACCAGCCTGTGCATTGTGTTACTCAACCTCTCACGCAACAAACCTTTGTCCTAATGATGCCTCGGTTTCGGGTCACCAACCCCCTGGGTTACCAGCCAGGTCTGAGAAAGTTATGAAGGATAAACTTGGCAGACCTATTGTGTTCCTTGAGAAGTCACAAATATGCAACAATTTTAATACGGGTGCTTGTGGGTTCAGTGCCTGTAGACTATTGCATATCTGTACACAATGTTTCCGCGCACATTATAAATCAATGTGCCCTAATAAACTGCATTCCAAACCATATTTTACATCTGTTAGTGTTATTAAGTTGTCTCAACTTTTAGCTTCACACCCATCTCCACAATTACTGGAGTTCTTGGTTTCGGGGTTCTCTGACGGTTTCCACACTGGCATTTTGGCCTTACCTTCTGGTATTGTGGAATGATTTCCATGATTATTTGTAATTCTAAAGACATGCAAAGCATTTTGGGAGTTGTTGTTCTACACCATTTGGGCACCCTTGATCTATACACTTAAAATGCTTCATTAAGCTAAAATGCACACTTCTGAGGAAGCCCTGCTGGGAGAAACGAGTAAAATGTGACCTTAGAGAAGTTCTTTATATCTATACATTTTATTCTTGTATTTTATTTACTTATAATACTACTTTTAACTACTATATATATATATATATATATATATATATATAAATAAAATGTATTGTCTCCAACATCATATCCAATTTTTTGTTTTGCTGCTGAACAGCTATCCTGGTTCCTGCACACCTTTGAGGTTGGGATTATACCACCATAGCAAGTTTATTGCTCTCCAAAGTGTAAGTAGAATACTTTGCTTTTGTGCACCTTATATATTTTAACATATTGCACAATTAGACCCTCTCTGCTTTATTTTATATGCTGGAGTCGTAATGGACACAGAAATCCTCTAGGAGTGGAGGAGAGAGAAAGTGCTGCCCTTTAGGAGAGAGTAAGAGACAGGTATGTGAGGTAGAGGTTACTCTGGGAGGCCATAAGCTTTCCTACAGAGATGGGTTTTAAGGCACTTCTTAAACAATTGAAGACTAAGGTAGAGTCTGATGGCGGTAGGTAGGCTATTCCATAGGAAGCGAGCCGCCCGCGAGAAGTCCTGCAAGTGTGAGTGGGCCGTACAGGTTCAAGCAGCGGACAGGAGAAGGTCACGGGCAGAACAGAGAGACCGAGAATGTCAATATGTCTCTATGATATTGTTTCTGCATAAACTTCTTTAACTAAAACCTGTAATGCCTACCCCAATATCCTCAGATTCCAAACCTAGAGTCTTTCTACACATTTCATGTGCACCATAGTAGGTATTTTACCCTTCAGAGCGAATGTATATAAGGGGATGTATATAATAAACTGACATGAGTTACTGTAATGAAAAATGGTATACTGAACTGACACTAAGAGATATATTTTATTCCAATTCTGCATTAGAGCCAAAATACATAACTAAAACATTGTTAAAACTTGCACTTTAATTATTTGACTAAATTTATATAGTTTATTTTTATATTATTCAATATAAAAACAGCAATTTTACATACTGGCTATGTTGTATGGAAAACTTTATAGAAACTTATACCAGGATGGCCGAGTGGTTAAGGCGTTGGACTTAAGATCCAATGGACAAATGTCCACGTGGGTTCGAACCCCACTCCTGGTAAGTTGTTTTTAATACTTTTTTATTTCACTACTAGTGAAATAAACAGATTCCTTTTTGAACTCCCTAATTTTGGATAAAAATTCTCCCTACCCGCCACAAACTTGGAAAGAAACTACTACTAATAATAATAATATATCCTATATAAATGAAACCAAATTTAACAGAAACTTCAAAGCAGATAAAACAGCAATATAATTAGCTGCTGGTATACTAATTGTCTCAATCTAACACAAAAAGGCTTCTGTTTAATTCGTGAGATCAAACAGAAATAACTCAAATGTAATCCCTATTTAAAAATGTAAATTATATACACAGAAGGTACCCACCACACACAATGTTGATATACAATCAAGAGAACAGAGAGGAATGGAAAAGTGAGCACCATTCATTAATCATAATTAGGTTGATTGGCAGCAATAGCCAGACACAGAGAGCATAATTTGCGCTAGGAAAAATAACCCATATGCAATGCTCCTACTTAAAGAATCCCTGTTGTGTCTCTGAGAACATGGAATACTCACTATAGTGACTAATCTATCCCTAACGTGCCATCAAGCACACCTGCCTTACAGGGGAATCAAATAATAAATTGTCTAGTCTTTTTATATACTGTCTTCTAAATAAAGAGGTTACAGCTCCTGGGACACAACTACATGGCCTAGAATTAAATATAAAGGACCTGCTTTTCAAGAGGGGTTTGAATTTAAAGGGACATGTATTACTTGCCAATTGTTTTTTTAAACCAGCAAACAAACACTTTTAAACAAATATACAAACCAAAATAAAGCAAGAAAAACTTTGAAAAGTATGCAATACATATGTATAAGCTTACTATGAAGTTTGTCAGATTGTATTGTTAGGCACACCCCTGAGCTAGGGGATTGTCTTCAACCTCAGCCCCTTTCGTACCCACTTATCGTAGATTGAAACCAGTCCACTTATGACAGAAAAAGGGAATCATATTGCAGCAACAGCAGAGAGATACTTGACAATGGAGCCTGCTCTGCATGAAACATACTGATCAGACTCCCCTTCTTCTCCACCTGTCATGTTGCAAGATGAAGAGATCTTCTAACTGCAAATGTGTCACTTTATCAGGCATGCACTTTTCCAGTATTCTTAAGAACAGGACACTGGGTGGGTATGGAAAGCATTAGCATTTTACCTGTTTAAAGAAGAAGAAGGTAAATGTGGAGGTAAAAACATATTCACCTGCTTTTTTCATCATGTAGAGTAAGGTAGCTATCCCATTAAAAGTTAAAGCTTTTGAATGAGACAGTTGTTTCAAAATGATGCATGTCCCTTTAAATGACTATATTTTTTTTAATTAAATTCTTTATTTTTGATTTTCAGCTGCAGGTTGGTAGGGTGAGCGTTACAGAATCAGAAAGGGTGAGTACAAAGTAGGGTAAATACCGTTACAGTTCCAATGGTGTCTTTTCGTAACATACATCTGTACAACAGGTTTTCAGTTAAGATTAGATTAGGCATCGAGGTACGCCGGGGGCGCACCCGAGGACAGCTTCATAATATTAGCATTATCAGTTAGCACGGTTCCCTTAGTCTATCAATTCATTCCTCAAGCTCACAGGCCCGGTTTCCCGGGCCTCCACCCCCCCTCTATGGCCCAGGGTGTTTCCCGGCTATCAACGCACCGGCGGTGCTGCTTTGATGGGGTGATAGCGGATCGAGTCAGTTTAGGTGGTTGTATCATGGGTGCCGTCTATCAGGGCAGAGTGGTGTCTCCGTTGAGCCACGGGTCCCAAATCTTGGGGTAGTGTTTTGTCGTCTCGTGTATCTGGGCTGTAAGGCGGTCCATGTTGACGCATTCCTGTATTTTATGTGCGATGGTAGTGTGCGAGGGGATGTGTAGTGTGGCCCATACCTCTGCAATTGCCCAGCGTGTAGCAATGCTATTCTTGCAGTTAGTTTGTTCTCTGCTCTGGAGAATGAGTCTATTGGTTTGGACAATAAGAGCATCCATGGGTCCATTGGGCATGTTCTATCAAACAGTCTAGCAATCAGAGCAGTGATGCTGTGCCATAAGGGCTGCAGTTTGGGGCAAGTCCACCAACAGTGGAGGAAGGTTTCCACTTCGCCACATCCCTTCCAACATAGGTTGGATGGGGCTATGTGCATAATGGCTAGTTTTTGCAGTGTGAGGTACCACTAAAACTGTATTTGGATGCACATCACATTCTTAGAAGTAATATATGTACTATGTATATACCTATAAATATTTTGTGTCTAGATAGTTATTTTTCTGTTAACAACAATAATAACACATATGCCACTTATACTTAAAAGGACACCCCAGACCCCTAAAACACTTAAGTTTACTGGAAAGTTGTGTGAACTCTTTTTTTTTTTTTCATTTTGTGAAAACTTTTATAAATTAACCTGGTAACCCCCTCCCCCCCAACTTTCAATCAGACAATCATTCCTGTTACTTCCTGGTTTGGATATCTCAGTGGAGCTAAATTCAAGAGGCTGCAATTGCCCAGAGCACCTGTGTGGGAAGTCTGTGATTGGACAGCCACAGAAAGTCTGGTCGGGGTTGGGAGGGGAGGATTTGCAAAAGCTGTAGACAAGAGAAATGCAGGTTTTGCAAGAGATTTTAAGATATACCTCCATTGGAAAATACATTATTAAATGCATTAAATGCATGCTGTCATTTGGGGCATATCTACTAAACAGTGATTATTTATTTTGCATTTGGGCAGTGGAGTGTTCCTTTAATTGCTGCAATACAAGTCAGACAGAATCCATTTCACAGCCAGGAATGTGTTTTATAATGATTAAACTATATTCTCACTTTATATATAACATGTAATGTGTAGTTGTTTCCCTAAATATTAAAGCTTTAAAAATATATTGAAAATTACTGATGTTGCCTTGTCATTTATTGTGCTCTACAGCAAGACATATCTCTAGTGAGAATGTGTTTAGCTCATTATTTTTATTGGGTCAAGCCAAGTGGGAAAGTGACAACATTTTATACACTGTGGTAATTATAAGAGAAGTTGTATTTCCATCACGACCTGTTGGTGTGCAGTCATTCACTACTCATAAATAATATAATGTCGCTAACATGAAATGGTTTTATTTTTTTGTATAAATTATAACAATTAGAAAATAAAATGTTACTAGAATATTTTATTAGTTATATAAGTTCAGGACAGGTTACTGATTGCATTTCCATAGGTTTAATACACTATTCATGATCATATATGTGGAACTAATAACTTCTTGTTTTGTTTGTCAACTGCAACATCAAAAATCTATTTCTACTAACTGTGTGTCCAAAGCACATGTTATTGCATTCTCGTCTAGTTCACGATTTGACTCCAGCTGAGTTATTCAGCAGTTTGCCAATTGTTCTTTAGAACTGAACAGTAAGTAAAAAGCCTAAGGCTTTGCTCACTAAGCTGAGAATTGTGGAGAATGTGCAAGAGCTTTGTTGTTAAATTAGAGAGCGTTTCTAATTCACCTATTTTGTCCTCAGATGTGCAATTCCCAAACCTCCTAAAATTTCAAATGGACCACAAGGTACGACTTAAAGGATCAGTGTAGTGTCAGTGTACAAACATGTATTCCTGACACTATAGTCCTGAAGTGGCTGTTTAGGTTATTGGCCCCCTCCAAACTCCGTAATAAGGAAATTTTAATTACCTATTCTCCCCCGGCTGGCTCCGACTCCGTGGCTAAGATCATCAGTTTTGATGATCTCAGCCAATCTAAACCTTTCCCATAGGAAAGCATTGGAAGGCTTTGTGCATGAGCGGTAAAACACCGCATCAGTATCTCCTCATAGAAATGCATTGAATCAATGCATCTCTATAGGGACCATTTCACATCAGCACTAGACTAGGAAACACACTGTGACAGAAGTTCCCATGCCACAGCCTCCTGGAGCGACGTAAAGGCTAGCCTTCTGTCCACAGACTGTGAGCCTGGTCCCAGGAGCCCCTTAAGGGATCTGTTGTCCCTGAGGGTTAGGGGCCCTGGACGCTTGTTGTATTACATCAGAATCCCGTGCCCAGAGACCCTTTGTCTGTTTTATATTGTGTTATTATGAGTGCCTATATGTTTTTCCCATATGATTTCGTCCTGTGTATTGTATTGAATGTGTTGATTGTCCAGGTTGTATGTGCCTTTACCTCTCCCCCTTTTACTGTCTTATTGTTATCCAAGCAGGGCATTGTCCTATTTGTCCAGGAACACTTCCAGACAAGTTCCAAATGGTTACCCTGACAGGTTACCCTGACACTCCTTTAAATTCCCCATGTGGTTCTCAGCAGGGCTGGCCGTCCTATAGGCGATTTAGGCAGTCGCCTAGGGTGCACCGGCATGGGGGGCGCCAAATTTGAGTGACCCGGTAGGAGGGAAGCGTACAGCACTCCTTCCTACTTGTCACTCAGTGTAGCATGGCTGGGCGGCGCGGACCACGGTACAGGAGTTCTGTTTCTTGTGCCCAGCCAGACAGAAAGGAAGTTCTCTCTCAGTGGGAGAGACCACCAGGGGAGGGGGGGAGTGAGAGAGAGACCACCAGGGGAAGGGGGGAGAGAGAGACCACCAGGGGAGAGGGGAGAGAGATCACCAGAGAGAAACCACCATTGGAGGGAGGAGGGAGAGACCACCAGGGGAGGGGGGGTGTGAGAGACCACCAGGGGAGAGGGGGAGTGCGAGAGACCACCAGGGGAGGAGGGAGAGAGAGACCAGGAGGGAAGGGGTGAGAGAGATAGACCACCAGGGGGGGAGAGAGAGACCACCAGAGAGAGTCCACCATTGGAGGGGGGGGAGACCACCAGGAAAGGGGGGATAGTCCACCAGGGGAGGGGAGGGAGGGAGAGAGAGAGATCTCCAGGAGAGGAAGAGACACCACCAGGGTAGAGGGGAGGGGGCGGCGAGAGGAGAGGAGGGACCACTAAGGTACAGGGGAGAGGAGAGACCACTAAGGGACAGGGGAGGGGGGAAAGATCACTAAGGAACAGGGAAGCAGGGGAGAGCACTAAGGGACAGGGAAAATTACTAAGGGGCACACAGAGGGGCCAGGAGGGAGACGTACAGAGGGACCTAGGGAGGGAGGGGAAAGACCCACAGAGGGGCCACAAACCCTCTCTTTCAAACTACACACATACACAATGCATTCTTACACACACACACAGAAACACACCATGCGTCCCTTACACACTCACCTTTACACACAATGCATACCTCACAAACACACACAATGCAGCCCTTGCACACATACACAGAAGCACACAATGCATCCTTTACACACACACACACACACACACACACACACACACACACACACACACACACTGCTTCTCTTAATGCATCTCTTACACACACTCAATGCACCCATTACAGACACACACTGCATTACATTACATATACAGAAACACACCTTGCATCCCTTTCACATACAAACAAAGATTCAAACACACACACACACACTACATCCCTTACACAAAACTGGTATCCCTATACACTTCATTCCATAAGAACACACACACATTACATCCTCTACAATGACAATAACACATCCCCTACACACACACACTCCACTCCCTGTGAGCAAACTCATGGGTGTGCCTTGTAGACATGTAGGCATAAGGCATAAGGCTTATGTGCAGGCCTTGTAGGCATACTCATTGTTAGGCCCTGAGGGCCCAGACCGTGATCTGTGTAAGGGGCCCCAAAAAATGGAGCTGCTTCCTGTTCATTGATTTTTGTGAGCACTGCCTCCAGAGAGCCTGTTTCAACACCAGACCAGTGGAGCCAGACAGCAGCCTGAGAACATCATCATCTTGTCTTCATCTGGTGGTAAGTAGGCAATCCAGTATATTATTAGTGGCACTAATCTCTAATTTACCTCACATTAAAGGGACACTATAGTCAACAGAACCACTACAGCTTCATGTAGTGGTTCTGGTGTCTATAGCCTGTCCCCGCAGGTTTTTTAATGTAAACGCATGTCCTTTTCAGAGACAAGACACTGTGTGCAGCACTGGCATTGGCTCATATGGCAGATCATATGGGTGAGTTATTGTAATGTTACATGGTGGGCAGAGTATATGGGGGGGCGGCAAAAATCCTTGCACTGACCCTGGTTCTCAGCCTTTGCTATTATCTGTCCAAAACCCTTCCTGGTAATTACAGGGCTCCATTCACAGTGTTTGTAAGCTTTCTAGTGTGAATGCTTGCTATCCCAAGTCCAAACTCCTATTGCTTACCACTGTAACCCTATTGTATGTAAATGAGGCTGTTGGGAGTATAAATAGATGTGCTGTTCTCAATAAAGTTTGTTGTTTTTAACCTTCACCAAGTATTGTCTGGTGTTTGAAGAAAGGGCTATGATCACTGCACTGCTGGAGAAAGAGTTTCCAGAGCTATAATAACAGTAGTCTGGTCCAGGGTGGAAAAGGCCCTCAGTGATCCCAGTCAAGCTTCGAGAACTGGGTCTGCAGCGCTCCAGGTCCCTGATAGCAGTGAGGAAGCAGACTTGGCACAGGTACATGGTTGGAGTATGGGAGCTCTGTGACACAACTCTAGTGGCCGTCTGAGTGACTATAATATAAATATACACAGGGATTTAAAATAGTGCACAAGTATTTTCTCTGAAAAGACAACATTTACATGGTAAAGCCTTAAGGGAAAGGCTATAGACACCAGAACAATTTAACAAAAAGGTGCCACTAGGTAACCAAATAACCGTGCCGGAGAAACTCCAAGTGGGGGCAACCCACAATAATTCAATTATATTACAGAATAGAGAAATAGACCCAAAAAAGGCACATGAGTCCAAAGATGGAGATCCCTCCAATAAATAAAATAATGGTAGAACAACTTTATTAGAATATGCAATGATTAGAAAAATTATAGTAAGAGACCGTATATATGCACATTAAAAAGCCATGAGGCTGTGGTGCACGATATGATTTAAACATTGGGTTTATATTTAAGAAGGTACATATAAACCAACCATTTCACAGAAATGAAAAGAGATGCAGTATGATGAAAAGGAAACAACTTGCAAAAGTCTATGTAAATCTTCACACTAGAAATGAAGAAAAAACATTGTGAAAGTACATAAATAAAACTTAATTGAGTGGTAAAGAAACCTACACCAGTCAAAATAGTTAAGCGTTGTAAATAATCTTGCACATACCCCTATACCAAAGGGATCTAAAGCTTATATAAATAAACTCAAAAAAAATAATATAGTGTAGTATAATCATGGCTCAATGTGGATAGTGAAGTAATGAGATACACTCACATTGGGCAGTGCCTAGAAGAGGCAGACTCAAATCTCACTGGCTGAAGTGTACTCACAGCCCCTCTTCAGGTGTTTCTTTATAAACTTGTAAGGAAAAATAAAGAGAAACTCATAGTGCAGTATGTATATCTCAATGGAAAAAAATTCCCAGATTTTACTATTAACATGACGTAAAGTCATGATTTTATTAAAGACACGGAGGCGAGTATTATGCATATCTCTTTCTTTATTACTCTCAGCAGCAAAGAAATAGAGATAAATAAATAACTGAAAGAACAAAAAAATACAGTGTTCAAGTAACCAATCACATAACAGAGGAAGTGACTATAAAATACTTGAAGCACCCACAATCCCCCTCTTTCTTGCGGATAACGAAGACCAAATACAGAACATCCAACTTCAGCTAACGTAGCCAACCGCAGCTCCAATATGACAAATCACGAAGAATTCAGGCTAAAGGAGACACAGAAAAAGAAGGTAATAACTGGACTTCAACTGTATGTGCATAACTATAACAAATAACACAGTACGTCAAACTCAAACTCTACACCCCCAAATACGGTGAGACAGCTATAAGGAACATAAATGTAACCCCAATATATAGAAAACGTCAGATACAACACATACAATCAAAACATCTAATAGCGAATATATCATACTTACCCACCATACCAGCCAATGCCCAACCCCAACCGGGTGGGTGGGTGGGTGGGAATAATACTCGCCTCCGTGTCTTTAATAAAATCATGACTTTACGTCATGTTAATAGTAAAATCTGGGAATTTTATTAAAGACACGGAGGCTCCTATTATGCAAGTTTAAAGCTTAGAAACCACTTGAGATGCAAAATGGTCAATCGGCCTGAAGTAGAAATCACGAAAGGTCGATTCCCGTGACCAATCCGCGGCACGTAGAATATCTTCTAGGCGGCAGCCCATAGCCGCCGCCTTGGAGGCCATAGCTCCGCGGACTGAATGAGGGGTGAATCTGGACATATCGATCCTGGCCAGAGATAACAATTCTCGAACCCATCTCGCCAACGTAGGTGTAGACACCGGAAGGTGTGGGGCTCGAAGCGAGATGAACAAGGGGCATAGCTCCGGGAAACGCAACGGTCGAGTAACCTCGAGGTAGGCCTGAAGGCATTCGACTAGACAGATAGCCGGGTTTCCCTGGAATCTAGGGTAAACAAACACCTTCGAAGCCGACTTCGTTCTCCTGGATATGTTAAAGGAGATGCCCTCCGGAGTGAACGCAATGGCATTCCAGTCCAGTGCCCGAACATCCGACACCCTCTTGCAAGAGATAAGGCATAGCAACATGACCACCTTCGCTGACAGCTGTTTCAGGGTGAGATCCTGATTTGGATACCAAGCCGACAAGAATTGAAGGACCACATTCACGTCCCAGAAGGCAGTGAATCTCGCACGGGGCGGTCTGGTGAGACGGATCCCCTTGAGCAGTCGGCATACAAAGGGGTGACGTCCTACGGGCGAACCATCCAAGCCTTGGTGTCCGGCTGATATAGCGGATCGGCATAGATTAATAGTGCGGTACGCCTTCCCAGATTCAAACATCACAGTAAGGAATTCCATGATCACATGTAAAGGGGCAGATATGGGATCCACTGACCGTTCCACGCACCAACTAGACCATATTCTCCAGGCGGATCGGTACGCCACTCGAGTACCTGGTGCCCATGCGTTGTCAAGGAGGTCGAGAGTTGATTGCGGAACCCCTGTGATAGACCAGGGTCCCCTGAAAGAGGCCATGCGATCAGGTGTAGGAGGCCGCGCTCCACCAACTCGTGCGAGTTGCCATCCGGATCCCTCAGGAGATTCGGGAAGGTCGGTATCAGGCGTGGGTAATCCGCTGTCAGTTCCAGCAGCCGAGGGAACCAAGCCCGAGACCGCCATAGTGGTGTGATCAGTACCAACGAGCCGCCGTGTTGCGTCAGTTTTGACAGCGTGCGAGCTATCATATTGAACAGGGGAAAAGCGTAGAGCCGAGTCTGCGGCCAGTCTTGAAGGAACGCATCCGTGGCTACTGCCGCCGAATCCGGTCTCCAACTGAAGAACTTGGGTACTTATGCGTTGAGACGGGACGCGAAAAGGTCCATGTCGAAAGGGCCCCAAATGTGGTCCAGACCCTGGAATGCCGTAGCATGCAAGCGCCAATCTCCAGAATCTCTCAAATAGCGTATTAGAGTTCCAATCGGCCGTTGAGTTGTCCAGACCCGGAATATGTTCCGCCTGCACGGAAATGCTGTTGCGAAGGCAGAATTGCCACAAGTCCTTCGCCATGAGAGCTAACATGCGCGATTTCGTGCCTCCCAGGTGGTTGATGTATCGGACCACCGATACATTGTCCATCTTGAGCATCACGCAACAATTCGCCCGTTCCGGCGTGAGGCTGCGAATAGCGAATGCACCTGCCAATAGTTCCAGGCAGTTGATATGGAGTGTTCGCTCCTGATTCGACCATCTGCCTTCGGTAGATGCGGCACCACAACGCGCGCCCCAGCCGTGTAAGCTGGCATCTGACTCTATCACGATGTCCGGGACAGAACCGAATATGGCTCTCCCGTTCCAGGCGTCCATGTGGGCCAGCCACCAGGTCAGCTCGTCTCTGGACTCGCCGTCGAGTCTCACTCTCTGTTCGTAAGAGTGGCCGGCACGTAGGTGAGAGCCTTTTAAGCGTCGAAGGGCCCGGTAATGGAGGGGGCCAGGGAAAATTGCTTGTATTGAGGCGGCCAAGAGGCCGATCACCCTCGCCAGATGTCGGATAGAGATGTCGTCTGCACGTAGTGTACGTCTGATTTCCTTCTTGATCGCCTTCGTCTTGGACTCCGGAAGGAACAGGAATTGTTGGACGGAGTCCACTGTAAACCCCAGAAATTCCAGCGATTGGGTGGGGTCTAATACCGACTTCTCCCAATTGATGAGAAAACCTAGGTTCTGGAGTAAGGACGTAGTCCATGATACATGAATCGTCAGTAATTCTCTTGACTTGGCCATCAGCAAGATGTTGTCCAAATAGATGATCAGACGTACTCCGCGACTCCGAAGGAAGGATACCACAGGTTTCATGACCTTGGTGAAGCACCAGGGGGCCGAGGAGAGACCGAATGGCAGACAGGTAAACTTCCAGCGCTTTGCCTTCCAGGTGAAATGGAGGAAATCTCTGTGGGCCGAGGTTATAGGCACCGTAAAATAGGCGTCCTTGAGGTCTAGTTTGGCCAACCAGTCGGACTCCTGAAGGAGGTCTCGAAGGCAATGGATGCCCTCCATCTGGAAATGGCGATACTGGAGAAAAGCATTGAGGGGGCGGAGGTTGATGACCGGACGCACACCCCCGCCTTTCTTCGGGACTAGAAACAGGTTGCTTGTAAAGCCCTGTTGAGTAAACGGGACCTCTTGTATTGCACCTTTGGTGCGTAGTTCCACGATCTCCGAAGAGATCAATTCTTCCTGCTCTCGAGCTAGCGAGAGTTCCCTGGGGACAAAAGTTTGAACAGGAAAAGACACAAAATCTATGTGGTAACCCTTCACTGTTTGAAGAACCCAAGCATCTGCCGTCAGGGCCACCCATGCCTCGGAAAACTGGGCCAATCTGCCCGCCACCCGCTCTCGTGTATGATGGACAAAAGGGGTACTCACCATAAGGGCGTCTGCCTGATGAGGCACCTCTCGGGTAGCGGGGATTCCAGGACCTCCCTCTGGATGGGAAGAACGGAGCCGGTCTGGGCTCTTGGAAGTTTCTGGTAGGGAAAAAGGAGCCTCGCTGGGCTCGATACGAACCCCGAAATCCGCGGCCGGGTGGACGGCTCCTGTTGCGCCCGGCCCCTCCAAAAACTCTAGGGGAAAACACCCTCTTCATATTAGCCTGGGCTTTATCAATGGCTGTGAAGGTTTTAACGTAAGACCCCAGGTCTCTTACGAAATTATCTCCAAGAGCATCCCCTCAGCCGAGGGACCAGGTTCGGAGACGGCCATGGTAGCCAATTTAGGATCAATCTTAAGCAGGATTGCCTTCCTGCGCTCAGCGGAGACGGCCATATTAGCATTGCCTAGTAGGCAAATGGCACGTTGCACCCAACCGATCACTACATCAATATCAAGCTCCGCGTCACCCGCCTTGGCGGCTTCCAAAACTTCATAGGCCTTAGACAGAGGGCCAATGGTGTCCATAATCTTGTCTTGACAATGTCTCAGGGAAAAATCAAGGCCCTTCTTTTGCTTCCAGCCTGACTTGTTGAGGAACTGGGCAATTTGAGGATCGACCTCTGGCGTCTTACACGCCGATCCTGGGACCGAAGGTCTAGGACATTCAGCCCGTAGCTTACTGCGACTCTCCCTAGAGAGTGGCGTACGCATCCTAAGTGCGATATATCGGGCGATATGCTCAGGGGGTTCCCACTCAGCGGAACGAGGATGGCGCAAGTCATCCGGATCAAACAGGGGGTTACCCTGCGGATCCAGAATCCCCGCGTCACCACTCGCCTTCTGGGCAGTAACACCCCCGGCAGGGAAAGCGCCCCCAGTATGGGGTGCTACAGCAGGGGGAGCTCCCTCCTCCGAGACGGCTTCTTCATCAGAAGCATAGTCTAGTTCCTCATACTCCTCCTCCTCACTCCGGTCGCTCTCCGACCTTTCATCACGGGATCTAGCCCGTTTCCATAACCTGGCCGTTTTTTGCCCGACCAGAGGCTCTTTTGCGCGGTGGAAGCGCGCCATCTGTGACTGCCTCAGGCGAGTCCGTCAAGGCAGGTAAAACCTGCGTCATGGAGTGGGAGGAGAGATGTTTGGCCTACACCTTGGCCTTACGGGCACCAGGTGGGGTAACAGGAGTAGGGTCCGTACCCAGTAGGGTAGGATTAGCCACCTGGGGCAGCAAAAGAGATTGTGCTAGAGTCTGGGAAAAGGAGGAGGACATAGCCCCCATAGCAGAGGCGAGCGCTCTCTGGAGAGAGGATGCCATAGTGGAGTCCATCAGAGCCTGGAACTCCTCAGAAATAGCCTGACCCTCAGGTAATTCCTGATGGAAGTCAGTAACGCGGCCCTCAGGGCCATCACCCTTATCCTGCATGACTACAGGAAAAGGGTTAAACAGTAGTAGTAAAAATACGACAATCAGATCTGAAATCAAAATGAAAAAATGGCAGATAAGTATATAGGAAAATAATGACAGAATTAGGGTTTAATAACCCAAAGGGACAGGAACATAACAGGGTTAAAGATAGGCACCAGAAAAAGACAGAACAGAAACATAAGTACATGGAAATCAAAAGAAAAACACACAGTAACTGAAATCAAACATAGAAATATATATACATATACTTAATAACAGAATCCTACCCCACAGTGGTGAAACAAGACTGCACAGAACGTCCTCAGGGGATGAGAGGTAACCGGCAGGGGAGTGTGGCCGACGGACACAAGATGGCCGCCGCACGAGGAAGGAGGGTAGCCGGGGGTGGGGGAGGGGGCGCACGCGTGACCACAGCGCGGCCCGACCTGCACAAACACCCGGGAGCCACCGCCTAGGTAAGCGGAGGCTCGCCGGCGTGTAAGCAGGCAAATCCCCGAGACAGGGGAAATCCCCGCGGCCAGCCGCAGAACGCGGTCGGGATGGGAGGGGGCGGGAGGCGGCACTGCCTAACGCGGCTGCGACGGCCCGCCCGGGAGATTACACCACAGGGGTAGAAAAACACGCAGAGAAATGAAATATAAACACAAGCTCCTAACTTAACTAGACATAATAACTAGGAGCAGACATAAAATATAAAACCATGTAAACACAGTACAGGAAAAAACCAATAACAACCCAGAACAGAAAAAAGTATGTACTTAACTGGTCTGAGAGCAGCAAAGAAAGAGGGGGATTGTGGGTGCTTCAAGTATTTTATAGTCACGTCCTCTGTTATGTGATTGGTTACTTGAACACTGTATTTTTTTGTTCTTTCAGTTATTTATTTATCTCTATTTCTTTGCTGCTGAGAGTAATAAAGAAAGAGATATGCATAATAGGAGCCTCCGTGTCTTTAATAAAATTGCAATAACTTGCAAACTGCTCACATTTTTTAGAGCCTGTTGTAGTAGGCTCTAAGTATGAAGACCTTTGTGCCACTAAACGGAGTCACAAACCCTTTTTTAAATACTGGACTAAATAGTTGAATTGAGTCAACAGGATGGATAATAAAATATTTACACTACTGTATATATATAAAAACAAATATTAAAAGCAATTGTTGAAAATTATTTTGTCGTACATGGAAAATACAAAGAGGCATACAATGCCACAACAGCTAGCATTTCAATCGACATTTAAAGACAATTGTTGGCTTACAATATCACTGCACATTTATATTATAGTATAGAATAAACAAGAGGTGAATCAACATGTCAGATACAAGACAAGGCAGTTGTAGAAATGATTCGGATTAAACATACTGACACTATTAAATTAAAGATTATGGGAAAACACTCTTAAGGGAGACAGTTTCATTTTTTCACGATTTAGTAAAGGCATAATGTCACTATTCTTAACCCACTGAGTTGCATCAGCATAATGAACCACTGGTACCCATCAAAATAGGGAGCATAAAATTTAAGCATAAAAACAGCTAACATAAACAGCTGCCCATTATGAGCCGAGAGACTTTTGCAATTAACCATGGGCCCCCATGATAGTTAAGATGTTCAGCCTATGCCCACCAAACAATAACGTGGACCTGGCAGGGTGACAGCACTGAAGAGCCATACAGTGTTGCCCCACCAGCCCCAAACTTTGACACAGTGTGGTGCACGTTGCCCATGGGTCAGACCACATACTGCAATCCAAACGTCTACCCTGGGTCTCCTGACCTCCCAGGGTGGGAGCCGGGGAGATGGAGTAACCTCCGGTTAGACTGCGGCCTAGGTAGGTCTCGGCTGCCTGTTGAAGTGAGCCTTCTGGGGTGAGGTGTTCATCGCTTCGTTTTCCTCCTCTTCCTAGCCTTTGGCGCCAGGGAAGGAGTAGTAGCTGTAGGCTTTGGGCCGAGTGTTCCACCAGGGTTCAGCTGTAAAATAGTGTAGCCCACAATTTCACGTTTCTCCGATCTCCAGTTCGGGAGCTTGGCTGGGGTGGTGCTAGTCTTGCTTCCAGCTTAGCCCAGAAGTTGCGGAAGATAGCCTCCAATCTCTGCAGAGATCTTTCAATAGGGCCACAGTGGACTTGTAGAGTTGGCGTCAGATTGTGCCCATGAGGAAGGGGTACCTTCGCCATTTTGTCTGCAGGAGTGTGTTCCGAGGTGAGGTGAGTGCAGCAGTAAGGAGTCACTTAAGTAAATTAGAATAGTGGAGACCAGGATGACTCCCACTCACCCGGGGGGGATGACACCACAGGATTTCAGCGGGGAGGTATTGCCACGCGGGACAGGGGAGCGGCCATCTCTCCCACTCGGTACCCCCAGCAGGCCCCACTGTACTTAGCCAGAGAATCAGAAGCTGGCACTGCTAGTAACCAGCTTGGAACATTCGGCTCGGTTTTAGGAGTAGGTGAGTTGTCGATTTGTATTGATAGATCGTGTTTAATGTCAGGATAATCGATTAAATGGTGAGCCATGTGCAGAGCTCTCCCAAAATGCAACCAGCCGCCATCATGCTCAGGCCCCACCCCCTGTTTTGTTTTTATATATATATATATGTGCAATAAATAGCGTTAAAATTTAACAGTGTTAAAAACATCAGAGGAGGAACTGTGTCACCTAAGTACACGTATACTGATGAGATTTGAGCCAGTTTAAGCTCTGCCCAATGTCAGTCTATCCAATTACATCACTATCCACATTGAGCACAGATTATACTATACTATATTTGTATTTTGCTTTTATTTATATAGGCTGTAGATCCATTTGGTATAGGGGTATGTGCAAGATTATTTACAATGCTCCACTATTTTGACTGGTGTGGGTTTCTTTACCACTAAATTGTTATTTATTTACATGTGATTGTGCCAAGGAGAGAGATTCTTGCACAAAGGTGGCAGTTTTGTTGATTTATTTATATTATTTTTTTCCGTAGAAAAGGGGGACTTGCATAAAAGGCCAGTTGTGGCTATTATCAAACACAAAGTTTTAACCCTTCATGAAGTCTTGGCTCATGATTGGGGAATTGGGAGCTATAATCACTACAACCTCTTCTATGCTTGGATTTCAGGAGACTCTTCAAGGATATACTCAGTCGGAGTATAGGGGATCCGTTACACCAGGATTCCCTGAAATGGTCCAGGCCATAAGCCAAGGTTAATCCTAAAGGGCGAGAGTGTGAAAGTCACCTGCTGGATCTCAGAGGAGGTTGTAGGATAGAGGCAAATGCAGTGGACAGTCGACAGATATTTCTAGGACATTGGGGTACCAAGGTTGGGCTCTCCATAGAAGAGTCATCAGGATTATCTATCTTGACACCAAGAGTTCTGAGGTGGTAAAGTGTCCGAGGAATCATAGAGAGCAGTGGAAAGGTGTACGCCCCGGTTATTGGCCATGATTGCAGGAAATTTTAACAGCATGACACATTGGATCTGTTAACCAGCTGAAGAATGTGTCGGTCTGATGCAAAAAGGTCTAGGGTGAGAGGACTATGTAGTAGATGTAGGTGATTGAAAATGTGAGGGTCCAGTTGCAAATCACTCCACCGTTCAGTGATAATTGCAAATCACTCCACCGTTCAGTGATAATTGCGACATAAGCATTGCCTTAAAACCATAAAGCTCTTTGTGCCCATTCATGCACCATATTCAGATCAAAGGTTTTGTCTGTCAAGGCCTTGTCTGCAATAATAGAAAACGGGATAGGAGGACCAGTAAAAAAAAAGCAATGTGTGTTTTGCTGCCTTCAAGCCTTGCTCAATACCTTTACGAGGGTCTTGATTTTTGAGTTACTTAAAAATGTGAATTCTGCTCTCTGTTTATTTTAAATCTCTTTCTCCATAGGTTTGCGGAGCCACAACCAACAGAATTGTGAAATATGTTCTGGGGGTGTCTACTCAGGTGAGCTTGGGTGTCTAAAAATTCTAGTGTCGAACAAGGGGCAACTATTAGAATCTAGCAGGGTATCAGAAGTACAGACCTGAGTCAAAGCAACAGGTTTAGGCTCTTGAGAAACGTGGGGTTGTATAACAAAAGAATCCTTGACATACTTCGAATGAGTGTGATCCTGTTGTTCATTACTAAGAAGGTCGTCAACTGATTACCCTGCGCAATATTTATCTATGGCCTGTAGATCGTAGTTAGAAGCAGAGCCCCTTAAAGGGTCTAAGTCTTGTTGGTGTAAGGCAGATGTTTGAGTTAATTTCGGTATTTTAGTGGGCGCTTTGCCATTAACAGCAGAAGCACTGTTACCCTTCCAGGGATGTTTTTGTGGAGCACCATCATGATATGAGAAATGAGACTCATCTGAGTCTGAAAAATGGAAAATAGGATATACCTAAACATATAAACAAAGAAAGAAAAAGCTCATAGGGGAATAACGTCAATTCACAGATAGCCTCTTATTTCTATGTCACACTCAAAAAATTGAAGAAATTTTCAGGCTCACCAATTAGGTAAATTTTCACGAGTTCCTCATAATTCAGATGATGTGATGCATGCAAAAGATAAAAGATAACATAGTACAGCGCTGTTATGAAGTAAAAATCATCAGCTTTAATGGTTGCACTTACAGTGTTAAAGAAGTAAAAAAGCCCATCAATACAATTCTGTGTGTCCAATCAGCATGGAGTAGAATAATCTTCACAGAGGTAGTAGGCAGAAGAATCAAATGTATAAAACAACAAAAGTTAAAAACAAACTCTACACGTTTCGTCTGATAAGTGAGACTTCATCAGGAGTAAAAATATAAAATAGCATTCATATAAAGTGCTTCAATCTTGTGAGGACCATAGCTGCATTTAAAAGTCCCTCCCGCCGGCATTCGGATCCATTCAGCCAACCCGCTGCTTTCAATTAGCTTTCCTTTAATTGCTCGTTCTCCTTATTCCTTTTAAGGAGTTCCGGCAAGTGTCTGTGGAACGCACGTGCGTTCCACCGATACGGAAGTGTTCTCTCTTCGTATTCAGGCGGGCTGTGCGGAAGTGATGTGTAGGTGGAACGCATATGCATTCCACTTTGTCTTTGCACAGTAGTTGAAATAAGTCCTCATATAGATTTACGTCCCAAATCATGAAACAAAATTATATGACAGTGTGTTAGTGATTTGGTAAATACACTATTTAAGAACATTATTATTATTGTAACACCCATATGGGTGTATAATCACTTATGCTTTATAAGTGTTATATTACAATCACAGAAAATTTAAAAAATAAATAAAAAGCATGCATCATTCTCATAATCAAATGAAATAGCAGTATAAAGAATGAGGAGGGAAGATGGTAAAGTGAAATAGCCAAATATAGAAAGGAGGTCACCACTAGTATATATACCATCCAGAGAAGAAAAAAAACAGTGTGGTTACTACAATGGTTGATTGTTATAAATATTTTCTTCATATAATTATAGGGTGTAAGCTTATGGGCACAAACAGTGGCAAGTAGGGCATAACCTTAGGCAGTAAAATTTGAGTTGTAGCCTTTGAAGACTCTGTAAAAAAAATAAAATAAATAAAAATAAAAGGAATGGTAAGAAAGAATAAAGATGGACAGTGATTGAATGTAAAATGCAGTATTAAGTATTTTTTAAAATTGTTTTTTATTTAGCTATTTTTTATTCTTTATCATCAAAAACATGCGCGTCAGATGCTATTTAATTAGGCTTAATATCTACACAAAATAAATCAGGCTCATCATGTTCCATGCCATTTAGTAGTTTAAAAATAAATAAATTAGATGCTATTTATTCATGCATTTATAACATTCAATTCCCCTGTATCTATCCCTGTTCCATTTATTGGATATAATGAGTTGCAGTTCACTTTTAAAAAGCAATAAAATATGCTTGAGCTTAGAATGCTAGGTCCCAAGACAAAGGTCCATGTTCTGTAGGTAATCATGTTATCATTTACTTTATAATAAAGCAAACACAATCTAAATACAATCACCTTTGTTCAGTTATACTGTCTATGGAGCATCTCACATCAATGATGAATGTGGAATATTAAAGAAACACTATAGTGACAGGAATACAAACATGTATTCCATCAGAAATGGCAAGACTCCTTACTGTGCCAGTCAGCATCTTGTATCTCTATGCAGCACTGACCCAGGAAGCACCACTAGTGGCCGTTTGAGTGATGGTCACTAGAGGTGTTACTAAACAGCAATGTAAACACTGCCTTTTCTCTAAAAAAGGCAGTGTTTACATTGAAAAGCCTGCAGGGACAGGCTATAGACACCAGAACAACTACATTAAGCTGGAATTCAGGAATCAAATCAGACACACCAAAAGGGCCCAAAAATAGGCCAATCAGTGTATTGCAAAATATATACATATATACATTATATAATGATTTAATAGCTTATGGAATGTATAAGTAGATGCATAGTTTGTTGAGGTGTGCTGAAACCAACGAACGACTAGGCCTGTAATAAAATGGAGCCTACTAAGGTGATGATAATGTAATGAGTGATGGGTGCAGGTGGGTGGGGTCAATCAGCTTGAACGGCAGAGGTGAGTATGGGCTGAGAGTTTAAGTAGGGGACATAACTCCTCCCACAAATTCTGGCCTAATGGTCTTTTAACCTTTAATAGGTTATGGAATGTATAAGTAGATGCATAGTTGGTTGATGTGTGCCGAAACCAACGAACGAGTATGCCTGTAATAAAAGAGGGCAAAAAGGAGGATCCAAATTAACACACTTTATTGCTTGTTATAATGCTAGACATCTAAATGCTTGTCTTAGTTCTTTCTCTGGTCGTGGTCTATAAGTATTGTAAATTGAAGACTTCCAGCGGACCAATCTCTTGATGATGTGGACTGGTATGTTAGAGCTAGATGCTGATGATGCTGTGCCTATAAGGAAGGAGTTACCGGAGAAGGAAGCAGAGTTGTAGCCTAATCGTAACAGCAGAGTTCTGACATGAGACATAAATTTAGCTGTGGTGAGAGGGTGCCCTTGGAGTAGTAGTAGTGGGGTGTCAGGTGAGTGCATGTGGTGAGATTTTAGGAAAGTGTCGAGTACTTTAACTTGGCACCAGGCATGCCCAGTAGGGAAGAGAGTAATGGTAGTGGGATTATTGGTATGGTTTGTTTTGGTCAAACGTAACGAAAGGACGTAATGATCATTGACTTTCTTCAGGTTAGAAAGCTTTAGACTTAGAGTGGTATCTAACTGGCGTACAACGGTAAACTCCCTAGGTCTGAGAAAGCCATAGAAAGCAGTAAAAATGGTGGCTTTGATGACTGAGTTTGTCTGAGAATCTCTCTCACGGTCTCGTACTTGCCTGGGTGCTTACTTCAGCCAAAATGTACATAATTCAGCAAAAGTGCACTCACAGGACTCTGTAGATGATTTTCCAATTCTTTTATTGTGCAATATAAATACACTACATTCGTGTCAACGTTTCAGTCCTCTGTGGGACTTTTTTCACGATGGATGGAATCCAGCATCACAACCCAAAAAAAACACGCTCGGCTATTGCGTGTTTGTTTGTTCGTGATTTGTGCTGGGTACATTTTGGCTTGGCAATTTGGATGAACTGCAGTTTGGACCGAAACGAATCTTCAAATCTAGTGTATACCGTTTGCTAATGCTTTCAAAAGTATGGCTCATGCTTATTATCTTTTGGCGTTTTTTAATGTGCGTTAAAAATCCAGAGCAGCTTTATTCATACTGAATTGAGGCAGAATCTTTATGGTTTTGAAGGAGCACTCCAAACACCATAACTGCAACTATGTGCTAAGGAGATTAGCTCAGGAGAACCAATTTAAGCCTCTGCTTAGGAGTTTCTGGCATTCTGTAGGAAGTTGAAGGTGCGGAATGGCTCTTGAGAGGCCCCAGATAAAAACTCAATTTTAAAATGGTTTGACCTCTTACAATGGGGAGAGGAGTGCACCATGGCACACCAAGCACTTTAACCACTATGGTGTGCTGTAGTAGTTATGGTGCCAGAGTGACCTGGTATTCCTCTCCCCTCACACTCTAAGGAGTCAAACCAATTTAGAACAACACATATTACTCACCCTGTAGTGTTTAGCTCTTTGGCTGAGAGCAGTCAGCTGACACTCTCCTCCAATGACCTAGCGGTGCATTGTAAGGCTTAATTGAGGAAAACTAATTTAAGCCTTTGTTTAGGAGCTTCTGGCTCTTTATAGGAACTTGTGGAATTGGGTAGTGGTGCATGACAGACCCCAGGTAAGAAGTCAAGCCATTATATGTTCTTGTTTTTTATTTCATTCAATCTATCTCTGGATTTTCGAATCCTAAATGTGTCATTTACAATTTGTGATGTAGAATATGTGCTTTAGCTCTATCCTTTCTAAAACATAAATAATAAACAAAAAGAGCCATGAGACTTAATTAATCCCATGTATGTGACAAGAAAAAAGTATCTTAAATATGAAGGAGGGTGAGTCATTAGTCAGTAAAAAGATTTGACTTCAAAGGACAATCTCTTAGGTTGTTTGATTGTGTTTCAATAGTCCCTCACAAAAGGTTAATAATAGTTAAAAAAAATACATTTTCAAAGGACATTTTTTGAAAATGTTGATAATCTGAACAAACCCAATGTTTAAGCATAGTTACTGTGTGATTAATATTTGTTTGAATTTTACTGGCCTGCATTGAACCAAGAATTGGAGAACCTGGGAGATGGAGGCAGTACACATACAGGGAGTGCAGAATTATTAGGCAAATTAGTATTTTGACCACATCATCCTCTTTATGCATGTTGTCTTACTCCAAGCTGTATAGGCTCGAAAGCCTACTACCAATTAGGCATATTAGGTGATGTGCATCTCTGTAATGAGAAGGGGTGTGGTCTAATGACATCAACACCCTATATCAGGTGTGCATAATTATTAGGCAACTTCCTTTCCTTTGGCAAAATGGGTCAAAAGAAGGACTTGACAGGCTCAGAAAAGTCAAAAATAGTGAGATATCTTGCAGAGGGATGCAGCACTCTTAAAATTGCAAAGCTTCTGAAGCATGATCATCGAACAATCAAGCGTTTCATTCAAAATAGTCAACAGGGTCGCAAGAAGCGTGTGGAAAAACCAAGGCGCAAAATAACTGCCCATGAACTGAGAAAAGTCAAGCGTGCAGCTGCCACGATGCCACTTGCCACCAGTTTGGCCATATTTCAGAGCTGCAACATCACTGGAGTGCCCAAAAGCACAAGGTGTGCAATACTCAGAGACATGGCCAAGGTAAGAAAGGCTGAAAGACGACCACCACTGAACAAGACACACAAGCTGAAACGTCAAGACTGGGCCAAGAAATATCTCAAGACTGATTTTTCTAAGGTTTTATGGACTGATGAAATGAGAGTGAGTCTTGATGGGCCAGATGGATGGGCCTGTGGCTGGATTGGTAAAGGGCAGAGAGCTCCAGTCCGACTCAGACGCCAGCAAGGTGGAGGTGGAGTACTGGTTTGGGCTGGTATCATCAAAGATGAGCTTGTGGGGCCTTTTCGGGTTGAGGATGGAGTCAAGCTCAACTCCCAGTCCTACTGCCAGTTCCTGGAAGACACCTTCTTCAAGCAGTGGTACAGGAAGAAGTCTGCATCCTTCAAGAAAAACATGATTTTCATGCAGGACAATGCTCCATCACACGCGTCCAAGTACTCCACAGCGTGGCTGGCAAGAAAGGGTATAAAGAAGAAAATCTAATGACATGGCCTCCTTGTTCACCTGATCTGAACCCCATTGAGAACCTGTGGTCCATCATCAAATGTGAGATTTACAAGGAGGGAAAACAGTACACCTCTCTGAACAGTGTCTGGGAGGCTGTGGTTGCTGCTGCACGCAATGTTGATGGTGAACAGATCAAAACACTGACAGAATCCATGGATGGCAGGCTTTTGAGTGTCCTTGCAAAGAAAGGTGGCTATATTGGTCACTGATTTGTTTTTGTTTTGTTTTTGAATGTCAGAAATGTATATTTGTGAATGTTGAGATGTTATATTGGTTTCACTGGTAATAATAAATAATTGAAATGGGTATATATTTGTTTTTTGTTAAGTTGCCTAATAATTATGCACAGTAATAGTCACCTGCACACACAGATATCCCCCTAACATAGCTAAAACTAAAAACAAACTAAAAACTACTTCCAAAAATATTCAGCTTTGATATTAATTAGTTTTTTGGGTTCATTGAGAACATGGTTGTTGTTCAATAATAAAATTAATCCTCAAAAATACAACTTGCCTAATAATTCTGCACTCCCTGTAGTCTTATGGAAGCGTGTGGAAAATTTACTACAAATGCTGCAAGCTAAAGAAAGTTCAGCTGCACTTCTCATACCACAAATAATTTCTGTGTGTTTATTTTAGTTGATTTTTAGTTTAACAGTCGATGATACCCTCGTTTAGCAAAAGTGACCACCAACTGAGCTTGATTTCACAACCTCAATGTGAGCATTTATTCAAGCCTCTCAATTCTAGCACCACTGTTATCAAAGATATAACATTGACACGGCACCACATAGAGAAAAATTATGGAGATAACTCTTAGAACAGTGCCAAAAATCTTTCTGTAGAAATGGACTGTAGAACAGCCTAAAATAGTCTTTTGTTTGCCTTTTGTTATCCTAACTCATGATGTATGAGTCTTTAAAAGAACTTGAGTTTTGCAATATAAGTATTTCCTTTCACAATAGCAAAGAAAATTACTATTTGTTAGAAAAAGGATTTTTACGTTTACCTAAAGTTTAGCACCTAAAAAACAGCTGCTAGCCTGAGCTGCAGTGACATTTTTGCATTATTTATACAATAATTATACTGCATTTTTCTAACTGGTGTAATAAAGCCAGGATTGCTACTGGATTCAAATGCTTGAGGGACGAGTACTCCAGTCAACTATGTCTATAGATTCACATTCAAAATAATCACATTTTAATTGTCAAATCTATAAAACCAAATCTATTATAGTGTCTGTAATGTCACAGTATTAAAAAGGCAGGGGCAGAATTAAAGCATTTTTCATAATAAGTTCATTGATGTACCCAATGCTGCTGCATATCCAGGGCTTCAACCCCAAAGCCCTCCCTAGCAACATCTATGCCTACAACCCTTAACTCTAACTACTCTTAATGCTACAGACCCCCTAAACCTAGCTAATGCCCAAACCTAACCCTACAGTAACCCTCTCTACTAATAACATTATTGTGTTCTATACATGGAAATTGTTAATGCAGGTCTAATGCTGCTGCATTCTGAACACTGCAAAATAATTTTGTTGATATAAGTGGCATTTAGAAATTGCCACTTCCACAACAACATTTCAAATGTGCAAAAGGGGTGTGGGATCTCTCCTCAACCTGTGGTGGGACTACCCTCTGATTTGGCCATTCTCGAGATCCATATATACAATAATTTAGAGGTTCACAGATGACCCTCCATGCTAAAACCAGCCACACTCTTGTTACACCACACTAAGCTCTGTTCTTCATTTTATTCAGTTTAAGAAATTCTTAATTACAGTGAGGGAATAAAGTATTTGATTCCCTGCTGATTTTGAACGTTTGTCCACTGACAAAGAAATGATCAGACTATAATGTTAATGGTAGGTGTATTTTAACAGTAAGAAACAGAATAACAAAACAAAAACAAAAATACAGAAAAACGCATGTCAAAAAAGTTATAAATTGATTTGCATGTCAATGAGTGAAATAAGTATTTGACCCCTCAGATTTAGTACTTGGTTGCAAAACCCTTGTTGGCAATCACAGAGGTCAGACGTTTCTTGTAGTTGGCCACCAGGTTTGCACACATCTCAGGATGGATTTTGTCCCACTCCTCTTTGCAGATCCTCTCCAAGTCATTAAGGTTTCGAGGCTGACATTTGGCAACTCGAACCTACAGCTCCCTCCACAGATTTTCCATGGGATTAAGGTCTGGAGACTGGCTAGGCCACTCCAGGACCTTAATGTGCTTCTTCTTGAGACACTCCTTTGTTGCCTTGGCTGTGTGTTTTGGGTCATTATCATGCTGGAATACCCAACCACAACCCATTTTCAATGCCCTGGCTGAGGGAAGGAGGTTCTCACCCAAGATTTGATGGTACATGGCCCTGTCCATCGTCCCCTTGATCAGGTGCAGTTATCCTGTCCCCTTAGCAGAAAAACACCCCCAAAGCATAATGTTTCCACCTCCGTGTTTGACGGTGGAGATAGTGTTCTTGGGGTCACAGGCAGCATTCCTCCTGCTCCAAACACGGCGAGTTGAGTAGATGCCAAAGAGCTTAATTTTGGTCTCATCTGACCACAACACTTTCACCCAGTTCTCCTCTGAATCATTCAGATGTTCACTGGTAAACTTCAGACGGGCCTGTACATGTGCTTTTTTGAGCAAAGGAGACCTTGCGAGCGCTGCAGGATTTCAGTCCTTCATGGCATAGTGTGTTACCCAGGGCCGGCCTTAGGGGTGTGCGAGGTGTGCGGCCGCACAGGGTGCTATGAAACACAGCTCACACATGGCCGGCCAGGATGAAAAAATAAAAAATTGCGGCAGGGCTTACCGTGCGGCGGGGAAGGAGTCCCTGCTTCCCCCAACAACCAGAATCCAGGAGCTGCACTGCCTGTCTGCCTCCACAAGGAACAGAGGTAACTATGTGTGATTGTCTGCCTGTGTGTGTGACTGTCTGTGTGTTTGACTGTCTGCCTGTGTGTGTTTGGCTGTCTGCCTGTGTGTGACTGTCTGCCCTTTTTGTGTGTGTGTGTGTGTGGGCGTGTGACTGTCTGTGTGTTTGACTGTCTGTGTTTGACTGTCCGACTGTGTGTATGATTGTCTGCCTGTGTGTGTGACTGTCTGTGTCTCTGACTGTGTCTGTGTGTATGACTGTCTGTGTGTGAGACTATCTGCCTGTGTGTGTGTGTTACTGTCTGCCTGTGTGTGTGCCTGTGTGTGTGTGTGACCGCCTACTGTCTGGGCAGACTAGATGGGCCTAATGGTTCTTATCCGCCGTCACATTCTATGTTTTAATTCTGCCTGTGTGTGTGTGTGTGTGTTTGGCTGTCTGCCTGTGTGTTTGTGTGTGGCTGTTTGCCTGTGTGTTTGTGTGTGGCTGTCTGCCTGTGTGTGTGTGGCTGTCTGCGTGTGTGTTTGTGTGTGGCTGTCTGCCTGTGTGTTTGTGTGTGGCTGTCAGCCTCTGTGTTTGTGTATGGCTGTCTGCATGTGTGTTTGTGTGTGGCTGTCTGTGTGTGGCTGTCTGCTTGTGTGTTTGTGTGTGGCTGTCTGCCTGTCTGTTTGTGTGTGGCTGTCTGTGTGTGGCTGTCTGCCTCTGTGTGTGTGACTGCCTATGTGTGACTGTCTGGGCAGACTATTTGGGCCGAATGGTTCTTATCTGCCGTCACATTCTATGTTTCTATGTCTGTGTGTGCATGTGGCTGTCTGCATGTGTGTGTGACAGGGTGTGTGGGAAGGGGGAGGTAGGGCGCGACAGGAAGGGGGGGCGCTGTGAAGATTTTGCGCACAGGACGCCCAAAGGCCTAAGGCCGGCCCTGGTGTTACCAATTGTTTTCTTGGTGACTATGGTCCCAGCTGCCTTGAGATCATTAAAAAGATCCTCCCGTGTTGTTCTGGGCTGATTCCTCACTGTTCTCATTTTCATTGAAGGTGAGATCTTGCATGGAGCACCAGACCGAGGGAGACTGACAGTTATTTTGTGTTTCTTCCATTTTCCTTCTCACCATTTAGGCATGGTCTTGTAGCCTATTCCAGCCTTGTGTAGGTCTACAATCTTGTTTCTGACATCCTTGGACAGCTCTTTGGTCTTGGCCATGGTGGAAAGTTTGGAATCTGATTGATTGCTTCTGTGGACAGGTGTCTTTTATACAGGTAACGAGCTGTGATTAGAAGCACTCCCTAATCTTAGCTCGTTACCTGTATAAAAGACACCTGGGAGCCCTAAATCTTGCTGATTGATAAGGGATCAAATACTTATTTCACTCATTGACCTACAAATCAATGTATAACTTTTTTGACATGCATTTTTTTGTTATTCTGTCTCTCACTGTTAAAATACACCTACCATGAAAGTTATAGACTGATCATTTCTTTGTCAGTGTTCAAAATCAGCACTGTATTAGAATCCTCAAGAGTCTAATATCCCAGTTCTGGAGGAACTCACTTTCCATGTATATGACCATTTGGACACAATCAGTAGACTGTCATGCTATTTTACATTAGACAGCTTACACCTTCCAAGAAGGAGATAGATTTTGACAGATTAGTACACACACAGTATTATTAATTATTTTTGTAGGCTTTGCAGCCTTACTCTGGTCTGCCAGCTTATGACCTACATTTTTTAACAACACACCACTGTGTAGATTTGTTTTCTCTCACTCTCTCTTCTCCTTTATCTTCCACTCTCTTCCTTTTTCTCCCCTGTCCCTTCTTCCTGTCAGTGGGGTTTAGTGAGTGGAGACACGAGGCCCTGGAAGCTATCCTGGGCCCGATATCTCTGTCTTGCCCATGCCTGAGCCTTACATTGCCAGCTCTACATAGGGGCATTGTCACTGTGCTCACCGTAAAGTCCAAACGGCCAGGCGTGGCCGCCCCACAGGTGCCAGACAGGGGATTTGAACCTGGGTCCTTTGTGTCCTGGGCCTGCTATACTGCCTCTAAGCCTCTTCTGTGGCTATAACCTGTGCTTCACCTGAGGCAGATCGCTCATCAACCGGGTATTTAAGCACTGCCTCGCCCTGGGAGTTTTGTCAGTTCATTGACTCTGGTTCTGCTGTTTGGTTCTGTTATTGTGAATCTTGATCCAGTGTTCTTCAGACTGCTTCCGGCTTCCAGTTTTGGCTTCTTTCTTTGTTTACTTTGACCTCTGGCATCCTCTGACTACGGCTATTCTTCAGCTTGTGTCCTTGCCTGTACTTTGTATTGGAGCACCTTTCCTGCACATCCCCCATGCACAGATTCACAGTCCAGGTGGCTTCTTAACTGGTCACCTTGGACTGTGTTTATCTGCAAGCGTAAGCGAACATCTCTGCGCTTCAGACTCCCACCTCAGGTAAGCCGTGACAGGCATGCTGTAGAAGCCTCGGTCTGACACTGACAACCCATATGGGACAAATGTTCTGCACCATTATACTGTCTCTCTACCAGATGTGTATTTATGCTCTGCTTCATATCTTATTGAGACCTGTGTGTCTCTTATGCCTTATTCTCCAATAGAGATCTGCGTATCTTGTATGGTGAATATGGTCAATAGTTTTGCTAATATTTTGTATCTCTATATCTCATGCTTTCTATGTTTTTTTTTTTATAGACACTTGTAATGAGTTATAAAGACTTTGTTGCTAAGGACTTCCGAGTGTAACGCAAATGGCGGCTGCACCGCAATTGCCAGTATCTAGGAAGCTGTACGTGTATGGAAGGAAACCCGGAAGTGAGGCAACAGAGTTTGGCACAGAAGTAGCAACAGTGTCACACGCACCACAGAATCTACATGAGAGTTAGGCTTGGAACAAAATGCGCTCCCGGTTAGGTGGGAGGGCACGTACATTGATCTTCCAGAAATGCTACCTCTGAATAATGTTTCGGTTGCAAGACTTGCTAGTGTTGAGTATTGAGTGCAAACGTATAAATGTTATTTGGGGCACAGGCTGTAAGAGAGAGTCTGGGATTAGATAAAATAGCAATTATGCGTGGAGAGGAATGCATTTATCGATGTGATAAAAATCAATCAAGGAAAAAAGCAAGGGGGGAAACATTTTAGATTTCAAGCTATGAGAGCGATCAAATAGGTTAAAGTCATAAATGGTGAACATATATTAACAAGACAATAAGTGCAATAAAAGAAAGAGTTAAGCATGGAAGGTGCAATCATTTTAAATTAAACAGTAAAACTATAGAGGAGGTAGATAGGAATACAATTGGAAAATAAGAAATAGAGGAATAATATAAGACAAGTATTCTTGAGTAGATCTTCCTGGAATGTTACCTCTACATAAGGTTTTGGCTAGCTCTGAGTCCTGAGTGCAAACTTATGAATGTGGTTTGGGGCACAAGCTCTGCATAAGGCTTTGGCTGCAAGACCATCTCCATTACACTACAGTGAGGTAACTGTGACAAGAATGGAGGCAACAACGTTTATATCATACGTAGAAAGAAAGACTGCTGATGACCAATATATACCATATACAGAGTTTATTGCACTCCACATCAAACTAACTTTCAAGAAACAAGCCAAGCACCATAGTTATTATAGTACGCTTTAGCTGTTATAGTGCCAGGAGTGCCCGGGAACCCCCTAATTTTAGGTAGTCAAGGCATTTTAGAATAATTTGATTAGAATAATTTTTGAATCCTCCAGGCACTGATTCTCACCTCTTTTCAGTAACCAGGCTACTAAAAGCATCTGTCTGTGCTAAACCCTACAGTTCAAGACCTACTTACTTACAGTTGTGCTCAAACGTTTACATACACTGGCAGAAATTGTGAAATTTGGCATTGATTTAGAAAACATGACTGATCATGCAAAAATATGTATTTTATTGAAGGCTAGTTATCATATGGAGCCATTTATTATCACATAGTTGTTTGGCTCCTTTTAAATCATAGTGATAACAGAAATCACTCAAATGGCCCTGATCAACAGTTTACATACCCTTGGATATTTGGCCTTGTTACAGACACACAAAATGACACACACAGGTTAAAATGGCAATTAAAGGTTCATTTCCCACACCTGTGGCTTTTTAAATTGCAATTGTCTGTGTATAAATAGTCAATGAGTTTGTTAGCTCTCACTTGGATGCACTGAGCATGCTAGATACAAACCATGGGAAGCAGAAAAGAACTGTGAAAAGCCCTGCATGGCAAGGTAAGCCCTGCGTAACTTTATAAAGATAGAAAAGTATATCAAAAGTTATCCAAAGCCTTGACAGTATCAGTCAGTACTGTTTAATCACTTATTAAGAAGTGGAAAATTCTGGGCTCTCTTGATGCCAAGGTCAGGTAGATCACGAAAGATTTCATCCATAACTGCCAAAAGAATTGTTTGGGATACAAAGAAAAACCCACCGGTAACCTAGGAGAAATACAGACTGACCTGGAAAAAGACGGTGAGGTTGTTTCAATGAGCCCAATACGACGATACTTGAACAAAAATGAGCTGCATGGTCGAGTTGCCAGAAAAAAGCCTTTACTGTGCCAATGCCAGAAAAAAGATTGGTTACAATATGCCCGACAACACCTTGACACACTTCTGGCAAACTATAATTTGGAGTGATGAGATCAAAATAGAACTTTATGGTAACAACCATAAGCGCTATTGTGGTGTATCACCAAATTAATATATATATTACACAAGGTTCGTCTACATTAAAAGGTATTTATTAGAAGGCAACAACACAATACTATAAATGTATCACAAACACACAGCCCAGACCCACAGAGCAACAACCCTTTTTAAATCTATCTATATAGTAACCCCTTCCCCACACGTTTGATCTCACCCACGGTTAGGCCTTCACATCTAGTAATGGCTCACTGCTGCAAGTTCAACATCACATCAACCAAGGAAGAAAAGGAAGCAACAGACAGTAACATAGTTCACCATGCTAGCACATGGCGTCTGCACAAATGCTCTGCAGCACAGCCAGGAAGGAACAGAGAGGAATGGAGAAAGGGGGAAGTGGTTATCTCTTTCCTGACTTGTAAAGGTATTGAATTACCCAATTGCCATTTCAAAAGGGTAAAGCTTATCCCACTGTAAGCTTGATCACATGACCCCTGGTCACCATATTAGTTTGATGACAGAATTTCACCACACCTATGTTTGGAGAGGGGACAACAAGGCCTATAGTGAAAAGAATACCAACCCCACTGTGAAGCATGGTGGTGGTTCACTGATGTTTTAGGGGTGTGTAAACTCTAAAGGCATGAGGAATCTTGTGAACATTGATGGCAAGATGAATGCAGCATGTTATCAGAAAAAACTGGCAGACAATTTGCATGCTTCTGCACGAAGAATGCACATGGAACACTCTTGGACTTTCCAGCATTACACTAAGCACAAGGCCAAGTTGACCCTCCAGTGGTTACAGCAGGAATAAGTGAACGTTCTGGAGTGGCCATTACAGTCTCCTCACCTTAATATCATCAAACCACTCTGGGGAGATCTCAAACGTGCAATTCATGCAAGACGACTGAAGACTTTTCATGACCTGGAGGCATTTTGCCAAGACGACTGGGCAGCTATACCACCTGCAAGATTTAGGGGCCTCATAGACAATTATTACAAAAGACTGCATGCTGTCATTGATACTAAAGGGGGCAATACACAGTATTAAGAACTAAGGGTATGCAGACTTTTGAACAGGGGTCATTTAATTGTTTTCTTTGTTGCTGATTTTGTTTTATGATTGTGCCATTCTATTATAACCTACAGTTAAATATGAATCCCATAAGAAATAAAATAAATGTGTTTTGCATGCTCACTCATGTTTTCTTTAAAAATGGTACAAATATTACCAATTCTTCAAGGGTATGCAAACTTTTGAGCATAACTGTACATACTCAGCTGATTGCTTTCAGCCAATGATCTTAGCCCTTTCTAAAATGAATTGACACACTGTTCCAGTACACTTCAGGGACCATAACCACGACATAGGTAAGGGGCTATATTAACAGCAGTTGCATGGAAATGTTTCCCAAGTCTGTTTTGCGCAATTATTCTGAAAACCTTCTGATTTAATGATACCCCAAACTCTTAATGTTTAGTCCCAAAATGTGTAACTGGGCATTCATTTCTTAGAATCTCATCTGTCACTTGCTTGTCAAATTCCTTAATTTACATACATCTCTCTATAGAGAAGTAACATTCTGTTATGAGTTAACAAATTTGTCATCTGCAAACAATGTCAGGTGCCACTTTATTTCTATTTTACTCAACTTTTTCCAGCGACACAAAATTAGACATGAAACTTTTTTTTCTATGTTCATTCACATTTAAATTTTCTTGTGAAAAAGAAAGTAATTAAAGGTTTTTGAGCCTTTGTTATATATAATGTTATCAAATTTGTAAGAAGAAAAGAGGCCATCTCCCAAGATAGTAGCTGTGCAGTTTTTAGAATAAAATGTATTCTGGCTGACATGTATGGTAGATGTCTTTTATTATTACAATCAAAAATACTAAGGTCTACAGAACAATTCCATATGAATAATAATTGCTATCATCATTTTGCAGCTTGCAAAATACATTATAATTTTATTTTAACATTCTGCAGGAGATAATGTCAGATAAGCCAACAAAATCACAGCAAAATTGCTTTTTTATTCATATGGTAAAACATTACTGTTCTATCATTCCTTATTATATTTGTAACAAGGGTATTTTTTCCTGTTTTAGTAATGTTTAGTTATGACCTTATGTATGTTCCCCATGCTGAGATTACTGTTAGTTGCAGTGAAGGTCAGAGGTAAGGTTATATATATGGTGTGTCTTTCAGTATGGCATCTCTGTAATCGTAGATTTGCAGGGTTATCTGTGCTTCCTGAGAAAGAGGGGGACATGACAGTCACTTTGGATAGGTCAAAGCAACTCAGAAAGTGAAGAAGTAGTCCTGCTCACAATAACATAAAAACCAGACTTGGAAAATTAATTTTGAGTCAAACTGCAATTCAACTGCATTTTGGCTGATCGGGTTATATCAGACAAAATTCTGATTTCTGAGCTAACATGTGCCAGCATATTGGGCCTTCTGCAAGCCCGACATGCTTGTTTTGGTTCTTGACTCACAGTGTTGTTCCTGGCACCAGAAACAAAGGGGGGTGGGATGGAGAACATGCAGTTTTAATTGGTGGGGGCAAATAAACAACTTAGTATGCCACGATACACAAGATGTCTGCTCAATAATGTAGGTTGGATCTCCTGTTCCTTCAAGAGTTAGAAAAAAATATGATTGATGGTTAGGGGATAGCAACTAAACATTAATTTTATTCACAGATCAAGTAACAAATGACCAAAGAAGGTAAAAAAGAGGAGCAGTAAAGCAATCTTTACTTCCAATCAGGATTTTTCCAGATACTTTACCTATAACTACTTAGGGATATAGACCTGCAGTGATACTGTGTGTTTTACCAGTGTCGTGCCTTTGTGGTAGTGGAAGATAGCCCGTGTCAATCGATTCTACTATAAGACATGTTTTAGCTTGCTGCTGTATCTAGTTCTATAGCTAGTAGTGCCATGGGCACTTGAAACTACTTTGAGTATAAAAAAGAAGATTGCCATTTTGTCAATGTTTTTTTCATGTTAACTGTTTGGGGAAAGTTTTTTTTTTTGAGAGTGTGGAGTTTGTGCTATTAACCCCTTAAGGATGGTGGGCATTCTATGCCATCCTTTTTTGGGTGCTCCTAAATGCCGAAGGGCAGCATAGAACGTCCCCGCTATCCAGGGGACATACCGGGTCCCCGCTGATCCCACGTCGCCGGTTGCGATCCGGGAGCTGCCTGGTGGCCCAGGCAGCCCCCTTCTGCACGATCCGGCCCTCCAGGTCCTTGTGATCACATGGCCGGAATAGCCGGCTCATGCAGTGCCAGCAGGGGAACTGCCTGAGTTCTCAGGCTGTCCCCCTGCTGCCTGTAAAAAAGTTTTCAAAGTTAGAAGTTAAAAAAAAGTTTAACAAAGTAAATTAAAGTACATAGATCATATATATGTATATGTAGTGATGTCCCGAATGGGTCACCGAATGGTTCGCCACGGACTCATCATTGAGTAAACTTTGACCCTGTACCTCACAGTCAGCAGACACATTCCAGCCAATCAGCAGCAGACCCTCCCTCCCAGACCCTCCCACCTTCTGGACAGCATCCATTTTGAGGCTGCATTCTTAGTGAGCTGTCCAGGAGGTGGGAGGGTCTGGGAGGGAGGGTCTGCTGCTGATTGGCTGGAATGTGTCTGCTGACTGTGAGGTACAGGGTCAAAGTTTACTCAATGATGAGTCCGTGGCGAACCGTTCGTGGCGAACCGTTCGCGAACTGTTCGGTGAACCATTCGGGACATCACTGTGTATATGATCTAAGTACTTTTATATGCGCATACACACATAAACTAAGTGTATTTTAATATTAAAATATATAATTATATATATATTAATATTAAAATACACTTACAATGACGTTAAATATATAATTATATATATATATATATATATATAATAAAAAAATCAATAAGAAAATTGAAAAAAATAAAATAAATAATAAAATTAAATTTAAAAAAAATTATACTTTCGCTCTAACTGTATTTTGATATTAATATACATATATATTTAAATCAAAATACATTTAGAATTATGTTATAAATACATATATGTATCTATATATTTTAATTTAATATTATTTTTATTTATATATATATAAATAAAATAATATTAAAAAAATACACATACATATTTGTATATAAATATAAATGTATATATATATATATATATATATATAATACACAAGATCCAGCGCACTCACCTATCCACTAAACAGCAACTTCAATGTTGAAAGATTTTATTTGTTTATTTAAAAACACCTAATCTAGGCAAAAATAATGGGGGTTTAGTTACATTATATGGATCATACATTGCATAAGCCTGCCACAACGTCAATGTACCCCATCTTTAGCAGGTCCTTCAAGTTTTATCTGCTCTCTGCAGTACAAGGCTAAATAGGGCCCTGGGATGAGGCACCAGACAGGGAGGCCAGATATAAAACAAGAGGGGGTTGGCTGCACTCACCTTAACATGCATAAATGGGGGTGCTGCTGGGGGACAAATAATACAATACACAAGATCCAGCGCACTCACCTATCCACTAAACAGCAACTTCAATGTTGAAAGATTTTATTTGTTTATTTAAAAACACCTAATCTAGGCAAAAATAATGGGGGTTTAGTTACATTATATTACATTATTTTTGCCTAGATTAGGTGTTTTTAAAAAAACAAATAAAATCTTTCAACATTGAAGTTGCTGTTTAGTGGATAGGTGAGTGCGCTGGATCTTGTGTATTGTATTATTTGGCCCCCAGCAGCACCCCCATTTATGCATGTTAAGGTGAGTGCAGCCAACCCCCTCTTGTTTTATATATATTTGGGAGTCTAGCCAACTCCTTGGTTTTGCACCCCTCCCTGTCACAGGTGCCTCATCCCAGGGCCCTATTTAGCCTTGTACTGCAGAGAGCCCCAGATGGAATTTCTTTCCCCAAGTAGGTTAATCTCATAAGAGCAGACATTAGGCTGTTAGTGTAGGACCTGCCAAAGATGGGGTACATTGACGTTGTGGCAGGCTTATGCAATGTATGATCATATAATGTAACTAAACCCCCATTATTTTTGCCTAGATTAGGTGTTTTTAAAAAAACAAATAAAATCTTTCAACATTGAAGTTGCTGTTTAGTGGATAGGTGAGTGCGCTGGATCTTGTGTATTGTATTATTTGGCCCCCAGCAGCACCCCCATTTATGCATGTTAAGGTGAGTGCAGCCAACCCCCTCTTGTTTTATATATATTTGGGAGTCTAGCCAACTCCTTGGTTTTGCACCCCTCCCTGTCACAGGTGCCTCATCCCAGGGCCCTATTTAGCCTTGTACTGCAGAGAGCCCCAGATGGAATTTCTTTCCCCAAGTAGGTTAATCTCATAAGAGCAGACATTAGGCTGTTAGTGTAGGACCTGCCAAAGATGGGGTACATTGACGTTGTGGCAGGCTTATGCAATGTATGATCATATAATGTAACTAAACCCCCATTATTTTTGCCTAGATTAGGTGTTTTTAAATAAACAAATAAAATCTTTCAACATTGAAGTTGCTGTTTAGTGGATAGGTGAGTGCGCTGGATCTTGTGTATTGTATTATTTGGCCCCCAGCAGCACCCCCATTTATGCATGTTAAGGTGAGTGCAGCCAACCCCCTCTTGTTTTATATATATATATATATATATTATATATATATATATATATATATATATATATATACACATTTATATTTATAATTCTACATATATATTTGTATAATATTTTTACATGATTAAGTAATTTCATTAATTACTATTTAAGGGCCTTGCCTGACAACCCAGGCAGAAAGTCCAGAGAATATGGTTCGCAAGCCCTATATTTAACCCTGTAACTTTCCATGACACCACAAAACCTGTACATAAGTGGGTACTGTTTTACTCAGACTTCGCTAAACACACATATTAGTGTTTCAGAACCGTAAAACATATCACAACAATGATATTGTCTGTGAAAGTGCAGTATTTTTTGCATTTTTCACACACAAATGGCACTTTATAAATGTTGTAATAAGTTGTAATGTTTGGAAACACTAATATTGATGTTCAGCGAAGTCTCTCGAGTATAACAGTACCCACCATGTACAGGTTTTATGATGTTTTCAAAAGTTACAGAGTGTAATATAAGACTTGCATTTCCATTTTTTCACATTAAAATTCGCCAGATTGGTTATGTTGCCTTTGAGACCGTATGGTAGCCCAGGTATGAGCATTACCCCCATGATGGCATACCATTTGCAAAAGTAGACAACCCAAGGCATTGCCACTGGGGTATGTTCAGTCTTAGTAACAAACACTGGCCAAAATTCAATTCTGTTTTCTGCATTTTTCACACAAATACAAATTAGAATGCTAACTATGGCCAGTGTTTGTGACTAAGTGGTTACTAAAAAAGACTGGACATACCCCATTTGTAATACCTTGGGTTGTCTACTTTTGCAAATGGTATACTATCATGGGGGTAATTTTCATTTCTGGGCTACCATACGGTTTCAAAGCCAACATAACCAGTCTGTCAAATTTCAATGTGTATAAACTAAAAAAATTTTAATGTGCTAAATTTGACCCTGTAACTTTTCAAAACACTATAAAACCTGTACTTGGGGGGAAGGGGGGTGGGGGGTTGCTATTTAGACTTCACTGAATACAATGTGCATTTTATTGCAGTAACAGCTAACAGTATTATGACATTCACAGTTAAAATGCCACACAGAAGTAAAACATTTTTAAAAAGCTTAATTTTTCAATTTGTTTTACATTTTATTCATATTAAATTATGTTTAATATATAAATATTTGAAGTGACATGAAAGTCCTGTTTCTCCTTAACAAAATGATTTATAATAAGTGTGGGTGCATTTAATATGAAAGAGGTGAATTTCGCCTGAACAGACATATAGCGCAAATTCAAGGTTTTGTTTACATTTTGTTTTGATCACAACTTGTACAACTGGCTCAGTCCTTAAGGGGTTAAAATACTATTTTTAATAAAATATAATCACTCTGGTCTGTCAACTTAAACAAATATTTATTCAGAGATAAACACTCAGAAACATACAAATAAATGGCAAACAAGCTAAAAAGAGCAACAAATCCACTAGTTACAACTAAGCACATAAAACACACAATAGCATAAAAATAAATAGCACATAAAATAACTAAAGCAACAGACCTACGATTTACGAATGAATGCACCCGAACCCACAGCAGTACTTCATTATGCACTAAGTACTATCCATAATGACATACAAGACGAGAGAGACAGAAAAGGAAGTGTGCATGTGAATTTTAACTTCTGCCCCGTGATGTCATCAGTGATAGTGACCGAGTTTAGTTCAATAACATATCAAAAGCTTAGTAGTCTAAAGCAAGTGGACATCCTTAGTCATGACATCTGTAAGACTTAATTTGGCTAGTTGATGAATCTACTTAGATGGCTACTAGCAGGGGCACCTGAAACAATTTTGGGAGTTAAGAGATTAACATTTTATCATTGATTAGAGGGTGACACTAGGTTACCAGTATATGCAGAAATACAGTTGTTAAAAGTTTTTTTGTTAACTGTTTGAAGAAAAAAAAAACTATTTCATTTTTTTTCTGTGTGTGTTCCGTCCAGTGTATGTTGTGCAAAGGTAAGAGGTCAAAAAGTTAGCAAATAGTTTGGCTACTTCCATTAGGCGGGGTATACAAGGCAGTCCTGGAAGCAAACCACTACAATGTGGTTATGACGCCTGGAGTATTACTTTAAAGCGTGCTTTAGTTGATGTGACACATATAGATTAGTTTTTGACGTATTTAGACTAAGTGGTAATTGTACTGAAGGTTTGTTAATTTTTTGCCCCACTAAACCTTACAGTAGCAGCTGGTATTTTATGACAGTTGCATGCAAGATTTAATGAAGGTAGTTTCGAAAGCCAAAATAACCACCAGTTTCTGGTGCCTTTTTTCTTTTTTTGGCTGTTGAAAATGAGAACACTGGATAGTGCAGAGATCATACATGACACGTTGCCTGGAGGTACAAATTTACAAACTTATCTATTGGTAAGATAGCCATTAGTTTTGGGCTTAAAAATTCTATTGCAAATAGTACATTTTAACGCCTGCTATATCTGATGGTTTCAATTACTCTATTACACTGGTTACAAAGAGGAAGTACAATGTATAAAACAAAATGGCTTCACCACATCAAAGTGTTTTGTTTTACTATTGAAAGACTGTCACTGTAATTTTATAAAAGGAAAAACTGAAAGCACATCTGGCTTGGAGAAAGTTCAGCTACTTGGAGTTGAAATTTGCTAAATATGATGTAATCTACACTGAACAAAATTATAAACGCAACACTAGTTTTTGCCTCCATTTTTCATGTGCTGAACTCAAAGATCTAAGACTTTTTCTATGTACACAAAAGGCCGATTTCTCTCAAATATTGTTCACAAATCTGTCTAAATCTGTGTTAGTAGGCACTTCTCCTTTGCTGAGATAATCCATCCACCGCACAGTGTGGCATATCAAGATGCTGATTAGACAGCATAATTATTGCACAGGTGTGCCTTAGGCTGGCCACAATAAAAGGCCACTCTAAAACGTGCAATTTTATCACACAGCACAATGCCACAGATGTTGCAAGTTTTGAGGGAGCGTGCAATTGGCATGCTGACTGCAGGAATGTCCACAAGAGCTGTTGCCCATGAATTGAATGTTAATTTCTCTACGATAAGCCATCTCCAAAGGCATTTAGGAGAATTTGGCAGTACATCCAAGCAGCCTCACAACCACAGACACGTGTAGCCACACCAGCCCAGGACCAGCATCTTCACCTCCAAGATCGTCTGAGATCAGCCACCCAGACAATCGGTTTGCATAACTAAAGAATTTCTGCACAAACTGTCAGAAACCATCTCAGAAACTGTCAGAAACCATCTCAGGGAAGCTCATCTGCATGCTCGTCGTCCTCATCGGGGTCTCGATCTGACTGCTTCGTAACCGACTTGAGTGGGCAAATGCTCACATTCGATGGCGTCTGGCACTTTGGACAGGTGTTCTCTTCACGGATGAATCCCGGTTTTCAGTGTACAGGGCAGATGGCAGACAACATATACGGCGTCGTGTGGATGAGCGGCTTGCTGATGTCAACGTTGTGGATCGAGTGGCCTATGGTGGTGGTGGTGTTATGGTATGGGCAGGCGTATGCGTGACAAGATCCTGAGGCCATTGTTGCATCCACGACCATCACCTCATGTTGCAGCATGATAATGCCCAGCCCCATGTTGCAAGGATCTGTACACATTCATGGAAGCTAAAAACATCCCAGTTCTTGCATGGCCAGCATACTCACCGGACATGTCACCCATTGAGCATGTTTGGGATGCTCTTGATCGGCGTATATGACAGCGTGTTCCAGGTCCTGTCAATATCCAGCAACTTTGCACAGCCATTAAAGAGGAGTGGACCAATATAGAGTAGGCTGGCCACAATAAAAGGCCACTCTAAAATGTGCAGTTTTACTGTATTGGTGAGGTCTGGGGGGGAGGAGTGTTGTGATTGTATAGGGGATTTATTAAATTAATAATGATTTTAAAACAAATATTCATTCCTCCTTTGCTGTTGTTACCTAGTTGGGGGGCGGGGGGGCATGCTGATCTGAATCTGATCTGCCCCTCCACTGGATGGTACAGACCATGCATAACTGTCTCGCAAGCTCAGGGACTTGCAGTGTCCTGTGGTAATCTGCATCAGGGCTCTGAATATCCCGAGCTAGGAAGACAGCTACGTATGGTTTGCAGCCAACAGAAGTGCAAGCCAGATGTGCCAGGCTGCCTCCCCTACATTACAGAGGAATGTGAGTGGTTTTGCTTTGGAGCTCTGGATTATACTTATTTACCTTGACCTCTTTGGAATAAAAATGTGTAGTAATGCGCTACTTCTCCATTTATCACAGAGCTCCACAACAATAAAACTCCCAGTAATGTGGAGCTCTGTGACAAGATCATACATAATTTAGATAATAAAAAAATTAAAATTATGAAATTCAGACAACTCTCACTTTGGTAAAAAAAAACTTTAGTTCCACAGATTTGTATCCAATTATGATACTTATATGGATATTGTCATACCATGGTAAATGAATGAATGTATCTAATGGCTGATAAATCGATGCAGGTGAATAATATTGTGTCATGTCTCATCATTCATTGCACTTCCATCTCCAGTGACCTGTATAATGGAGAAGTTTATCTCCAAATGTATGAGATCTTATAAAAGAAGTTGGTATGTGTGTTAATTATTTAGAATACAGTTTATAGGTAGACTGTTTTTAGCAGACCGTTACCCAGATAAAGAAAAAAAGCAAAAAAATATATGCTTTAACAAAAGCAAAGATAAAGTTTTAGGCAATAACATTGTGTTAAAAATCTTATTCAGGGAATGAGATCAGTCTAAGCAAATTAATGCAAAATGTGTATGTTCTAAAATATTTAAATCCTTAATATATGAACAACAAATATTGTGGAATGTACCTCAGGAGGAGAAATCTTCTTAAGCCAAATATTTATTTTAAGGACTGGAAATACATTTAATTGAAATATCATTATAACATCATTAACACCATGCATTGTGGGTGATTAAATAACTAAAATAATGCCAAAGGGAAATTTACCAACAATATTTTTTTTAAGAATTACTTTGATGTTGCAGTAAATACATTTTTCTAAATGTCTTACTTTTGAAGAAATCTCAACACTAATCCTGTTCTAAATCTCTCAGCCAGTTCCTGCTCTTGTAAAAGGGTAAACAGGAAGTGGGCTAAACACAGAGCGGTACATTTGACACAGCCACAACACACATCACGCACAATCAGCAAACACATGTTAGAATGGGATGAGGCAAAGACCTAGTGGCTCTTAAAGAAATACAGCAGTGTCGTAGTGGGGTCACAAGCTCATATCACAAAATAACACAGAGATATAGTGAGTAGGAATATAAATATAGAGGGGAAGTCACAGACGCCCCCTTCACATTTCACTATCACTGATGTAACAGGGCAGTGATGGCTAACCTTGACACCATAAATTGTTTCTGGACTACATTTCTCATGATGCTCAGCTAGCTTTTAGAGTCTTAAGCTAGCTGAGCATCATGGGAAATGTAGTGCAGAAACAATTTATGGTGTCAAGGTTAGCCATCACTGTAATAGGGTCAGCTTCCCACACTATCTGTTTAAATGCTGGGAATTCCCCAGGCTCTCTTGTCCTGGCCACTTATAGGAGGACATCACTGGTTTCCACCCCCATGTGTACATGGAAGAGGACTTTAAGGGACCCAGACCACACCATGGATGATGCAGAGATTCCTGGGAGGGGCATGTGTTGAATACAATGGAGACCCCATGCTTGCGTCTATGCATAAAAGGCAGTGTTTGGCTCAATAAAATCAGTTGTACTCCCAGCACTATGTGTCGTCTAGTTACTGCTCAGCATCTTGTTCCAGCTCGTGCAGTCCCTGGGAGGGAATAGAGCTAGTCCCCTATCCTGTTCCAGGAATGAGAGGCTCCAGGAGGACCCCAGTCAAGGCACGGTGGCTTGGGTAGAAGCGCTGAGTTTTTCCCCGGTTCCAGCTACAAGTCCATGGCGGAGGTACCCAGCCAGGGTACAGGAAGCTCCGCTATAATGACATCCAGCTTCTGCAAAGCTGCAGAAGCTGGAAGTCGATCCCACAGACATTCATTAACTAGGAGTGTCAATTTAATGCTGAATGCAATTCTGTGCGTAGGAATATGCCAGCCTGAAAATCTGGCAGTTGTCACTAGGGTGTCATTAGCGAGCCTAGAGCAAGATTTGCAGGCTGGCTAATTACAATCCACTGACAACTGCCAAAGGTTCACCATGATCACTTCAATCACTGAAGACTCCAGGCACCTTGACCACTTCAGATCACTGAAGTGGTCATGCTGCTTGGGGTAATCCTTTACCAAATGTAAATTTAATTCTTTAAATTATATATACCATATATATTCAAATGTAAATTTATTATTGACAAAATAAAGTCTCCAAAATTCAAATGTGCATTAGACTCGATGGCGCATTATATTCGAGGATGAATGGCGCATCGAGTATGAACAGCACATGAATTCGAGCATACAACGCAAATTCACCAGGGCGAAATTTGCATTCACATCACTGTGACAGGGATGCAAGACTTGGTTTCTGTGTACAGTTAAACTGTACCTCGCATCTTTGTAATAATGTCACGCTACTGAATTTCACCACTGTCAGAGGGCGGTCATCAGTGGCGAACCTACCATGGTTGCAGGGGTTGCAGCTGCGACTGGGCCCCTCATTGCAGGGGGCCCAACCGCAGCCATGACCCCTGTAAACGTGGGCCGCCTAGATGCCGCCCTCTCTGTGTTCCCCCTGTCATAGGGGGGCCCAAGAGGTGGATGTCATATTCAGTATACAGCCCGTGAGGGAGCAGAGCAGAGAGAACACAGCTCCCTCGCCGCTTCTGACAGGAACTCAGCCCCCCGCCACACTGAAGCCCCACTGGACTCCAGGGACAGATCCACACCAGCTCTCCAGGTAAGGAGGCTGGGTGGACATTTAATATTAATAATTTGTGTGTGTCTGTAAGTGTTTGTGTGTGTGAGTGTGAGTGAGTGTCTGACTTGTGTGTGTGTGTGTGTGTGTGTATGTGAGTGTGTGTCTAAGTGTGTGTGTCTGTAAGTGTATGTGTCTGAATGTGTGTGTGTCTGTAAGTGTATGTGTGTGTAAATGTATGTGTGTGTCTGAATGTGTATGTGTCTGTAAGTGTATGTGTGTCTGAGTGTGTATGTGATTGTCTGTGAATGTGTGTGTCTGTGAGTATGTGTCTAAATGTGTATGTATCTGTAAGTGTGTGTGTGCCTGAGTGTATGTGTGTGTGTTTGTGAGTGTGTGTCTGTGAGTGTATGTGTATGTGTCTGTACGTGTATGTGTGTCTGAGTGTGCGTGTGTCTGAGTGTATGTGAGTGTGTATGTCTGAATGTGTATGTGTCTGTAAGTGTATGTGTGTCTGAGTGAGTGTGCCTGAGTGTATGTGTGTGTGTCTAAGTGTGTGTGTGTGTCTGTAAGTGTCTGTGTGTCTGTAAGTGTATGTGTCTGTAAGTCTATGTGTGTCTGAGTGCGTGTGTGTCTCTGAGTATATGTGTATGTGTGTATATGCCTGAGTGTGTGTATATGAGTGTATGTGTGTGTGTCTCTACATATGTCTGTATGTATGGGTCTCTGTGTGTATGTGTGTGTTTCTGCTTGTGTATCTGTTTGTCTACATGTGTGTGGGGGGGTGGAGACGTGTGGGGTAGGAAGTAGATGTATGGGGGTCCCCAGGGCAATTTTCGCACTGGGGCCCCATGGTTTCTAGTTACACCTCTGGCGGTCCTTGTTTATTGACCTACGTGTTGTATAGTAGTATCTTCTTGTACAAATGCACATTACATTCGCCAGCTAAAACATTTTTGGGTTTCCAGGTTTCAAAATTTGAATGCGCATTAGATTTGATGGTGTATTAGGTTTGAGTAAACACTGTGTATATATATATATATATATATATATATATATATCTTGCTGAAATAAAATGTAAGTGTATCTAACAAAATAATGGAGAAATGTTTACAACTGATAACTCCTGTTATTTAAAACTACTTTGGAATGCTAACCTTTGCAAGAAAGTTTCTGGGATGAAGTTGATATTTTTAAAGGGCACAAGTTGGTTGTCATCATCTTTGAAAATCTTGAAAGATAAGATTCACTCTTAACATCTCAGTTTGAGCTTTAGCTGGTGTTCTGCAGAAACTTCTATTATTAGTTTTTATCAAGATATTACAGAATGTTCAATTCATACTGAGGGCTTATCATCGGAAACCTGGTATCGGTGCAGAAGAAATCACTTACAGGGCTTAATGAGCTGATAAATACCTGTTGTGAAATGTCTGTGCAAATAGAGGAGTCTTAAAATATTTGATGAAAAAGTCAAGTACTCCGAAATAGCTTCAAAATAGAAATCAGAACAGATTAGAAAACATAGCATTTGAGAAATGAATGTGGCTTTACATATTATTCAAACTTTCTCGATAAAAAGAGACTTATGTTGGCAGATAACGGCGCATGTTTTGTTGAATTGGTGGTCAAACTGGGGTTACTCAACAAATACAGCCCAGGTAGATGTCAATAAAATTATTCATATATCCTATCTATGTTCTACCTAAGTGCTCATTTTTATATCTTAAGGGCAGCACTAGCCTTAGACTTACAACTGACAAATGTCAATTCCAGAACTACTTTTGTGCCATCAACTTTCAATGAAGGTTATTACAATTATCTCTCAGACTTCCTATAAATAATGAAGGATGGATTTAATTAGCAGATATATGTTTTCCTCTTCGTATTGAATAGCAGTTTTCTATTAGAATTTAGTGGGGAACAATTGCTATTCAGTAACTTCTCCCTGTTAATAGAAATGCGAATGTTATAGGGATACTCACTATGGGAATGCGGGGGAGTGTGGTGCTGAAAAGGAAAATGCATTTTTTCAGCCAAAACAGATGGACTGGAAAAACGATCCTAGATTTTCTGGGAGTGGCACCCCCCACAGTTACCTAATTGTCAGTTATAACTTTTGTCCAGTGTCATCCATGCACCACTGGACTAGTTTGCTTTGGTCACTGATTATTTTAAATGTCCCTTTTGGTGTGAGTCTGCATCCTATATTGACACATGACTTGCACTGTTACAAATTGTGATGCCATAATTTCTGCTGAGTTTGGCTTATCCTGTGTTCCTGTATTCTGATTTTGACCTGGCTAGCTTGTTGACCTTCCCTGCTTGCTGCCTGGCCTGACCTTGGCATATCTGACAAACTGATGTCTAGAATCATGAGACCTGTGGTGATTTACTAAAGGTTAGGTTACTGGGTTTCTTGAAGATTTTGTCAGTTCTCAGAGTTCTCATATATTTGCTAAAATACTGGTGCTCAGACTGGTATCACTGCTACCAAGACTGATCCACGCAGACTGATCTGGCAGACAACTGTATGAGGACACCCAGCAGGGGTCTTATCTGGTTTGGTACAAACTCCAAGATGCACTCCAGAGTGCAGAGGCCATTATTATTTGGACTACTACAATCCCTGAAATTGCCAGAGCCTTTCATGAACACAATCCGGGCTCTATACACAGATCTGAGAGCACAAACCGGAAACCGCGGGGCCCCTGGGACCTCTTTCCCCCTGACCAATGGAAAGTGACAAGGCTGTCCATTGTCCCCTCTTCTTTTTGTACTCACGCTGGAGCCGCTTTTACATGCCATCAGAACTGACCAACACATACAAGGAGTAAAGATAGCACACCGATAGGTTAAGGTATCGGCCTACGCTAATGACGTACTACTCACTCTTACAAACCCATTGCAGTCCATGGCCGCACTGGCTCCACTACTTGACAGATACGAGAGCCCTTCAGGGTACAAAGTCAACCTGGCCAAATCGGTAGACATACCTTCCCACCTCTCAGGTTCAGACACGATGTACATATGACAAAAATATCACATAGAAATCGCTACAGAGGCCTTCACATTCTTAGGGATTAAACTCACAGCAGATCCTACCCGGCTATATCACCATAATTACACGCCACTATTCCGCACAATCACAGAGGACCTAGAAAAGTGGACTGATAAACCCATCTCCAGGCTAGGCTGTCTACACAGTATAAAAATGAATGTCCTTGCTCACTCATCTTTTTGACCGCATTCCTGCTTCCAGACTCCACTCCAGCGGTTCCAACGATGGCCGCTGTAACTCTGCCCCCTTTTATGACGCTAATGACGTCATGACGCTGCATGTGTGCAGACGTCATGCCGCTGATGACGTCACGGTCTGCCACGACGTCCGAACTTTTGGGGGCGTGGTTTCCACTTTAATGAGTCAGCGATAAAAGGCTGACTCACACATAGGACTTTGCCTTGCTGTGGTTCTTTTTTAGTTCCCAATAGTGCTTCCTACCTGATTGTTCTTTTTAGTATCTTGACCTTGGCTATCTGACTACTCTCTATTCTCCTGTTCTTGACTCGGCTCTCGTACCTCGACTATTCTCATATCTGGTTCCCTGACTCGGATAGTATACTTGTTTTCGTGATTTCTGGATCCCTTGAACACGGCTTGTTCTTGACTATTCTCTTTCTGTCAAACGTAAAGTTCTGCCACTCTAAGGTCCGTTATACGTTTTTCTATTACACCCTGGCACTCTCCTCCAGGTAGTAGACAATGGGTAAAAATATAATTTTTGCTAACAACTCAAAATATGGGACCAAACAGCACTGAAATACGCCTTAGGGGGTACCCTTTCGCCAATGACCCCTGTACTCAGTAACAGACAATTCCCACCAGGAATGAGAGCAAAAGACTTTAAAGGATTTGAACAGGACTACAACAATTTATCCATCTCTATGTCAACAATAACATAGTCACATACGAACACCTACACACCTTAGCCCCGTTAATGACACAAAATTACTTCCGCTACATACAGGTTAGGGACTTTGCCAAAGAGGTCCATGCAGCCGCGAAGATACCAATGAACTTCTTTAAAAAGTTACGTTTCGAAGAAACCTCCCAAACCAAGTTAATCGCACTCTTATACCAGCATCTCTGCTCGAAATCAGGGGAGGTGGACAACTACGTTGTACTGACTTATGGGAAGCCGACCTGGGAGAGGAGTTTGACGGGACTGATTGGCAAGACATTTGGGACGCATGTATGTTCTGTTACAGGAGTAATCCTATAAAACACTATTTAGATGGTACATGACCCCTATTAAACAGTGTCACATGAAACTAAGTCCTACTGACTCATGCTGGAGCATATGCGGACAAAGGGGGAGCTATATTCACATGTGGTGACAATTCTCTAGGATGATTGAATTCTGGCAGAAGGTGGTCGACCTGAGCTCAAATATCCTCCAAAGGTGATTGAACCTAGACCCATGGGCCTGTCTATTGTCCAAACCAACTGATTGTCTCCACAGACCCGAGCAGAAGCTGCTCAACATGATCTATCTAGCAGCATGTAGCGCGCTAGCACAACACTGGACAATCCCCGGCCTACCAGAAGTTGCTTTAGTGTCACCAAACTAAGAGACAATCATCTTATGGATAGGCTAACCGCACAGGTAAGAAACACCACCACCGCTTTCTAAAAGGTATGGAAACTGTGGGAGCAATATGACAATAGTCCCCCTCAGAGAGGTCAGATAGTCCTTGGGGACCTCAGACCCAGAGGCTGGGGTTGGACTCTCTCACCGGTGTAGTAGGGAGTATCTTAATCTCTATCGTATTTCTCATGTTTATACTGTTGTGATGCTTCACTGGTGCTGAACCACCGCTTACCATTGATATATTTGCTAAAACATTGGGAGGAGCCTGCTGCTCCGCTTCTTGGGTATCCTTGGGAGGACTACTGTTGTGATCTCGGCACATGGCTCACAAAGGAGCCCTGGCCAGTGGACTCTAGGGGTGCCCGGGGTGGGGGGAGAGGCGGATTCCATGGCCGGTGCATGGGTGGTGCAGCTCACCATCTCCAGTTGTGAGGGTGACTGCAAAGAAGGAATGTCTGCAGTTAGGGATCCTCTACTAACCAATACCTGACACCTAGTTCTTGACACTAATGTACTCGAACATATCCATGTGATAGTGATAATGTGTGGACAGAGAAAAAAAAATGTTTATTGCTGATTATTGTAGAGTTTTGTAATATTTATATGCAATGCATATTGCTGTGCAGCTCTGTAATTCATGCACACACTTTATAAACTGTGGTAGCTCTCTGTAATGCACTCCGATAATAACATTTTTAGCCCATTCTAAACTCTTTTCACAATTATACCCACAATTCACAACCCCCATTATACCGTAGTCCATTGCAAATTACTCTGTTCACTCCCCCCTCATCCCTCTTCCTCTGCATACACACCACAGAATTCCACTTTCCTGGCTTTTAAAGTGATTGCCCCAGTCATATTGCTGATCACACCTCACGACAGACCTCTCCTAACCCTGATTAAATGGGTCTACCTGGAAGCTGCTCAGGGCACATGTTAGTGACATTGACACACCGAAATTAAGTTTATGCAAACATTCATACACCGTGCAGTTCACAGTCACACATAAACACCATGTAATTTACAGTCACACATGCACACCATGTACATTGATCAGCCTCAACATTTAAACCACTTTCCTAATATCGTGTATGTCCCCTTAATGCTGACAAAACAGCTCTAATGTGTCGAGGCATGGACTCCACAAGACTTCTAAACATGTCCTGTGGTATCTGGCACCACAACATTATCAATAAATCCTTTAAGTCCTGCAAGATGTAAGGGGGACACCATTGCTCAAATTTGTTCCAGCACATTTCACAGATGGGGTAAGACCTTGTTCTGACAGGCCCACAAATTGGATTCTAGGCCTTTTTGAGGATTCCAATTTAGAGAGAAACTGAGTCATCTTATGGTCAACTATAAGTGTCTCACTGACCTTACCAGGTTAAATAGGTTGAGGGCATTCAATCCCGAGCTTACTCAGAGTGGTCTTAGAGAGGGGTTCCCTAACCTTCATAGAAACACAGAATGTGATGGTAGAGAAGAACCATTTGGCCCTGTAGCGGACCACGGGTAACCTGGAGGGTTACCTCCGCTAATTCCTTCACTCAGCCACTCTGGAACCATTAACATAAGCAGACATCCATGCCCCCAGTAACCAAAAACATAGTCCTGGGAGTCAACTGATTTTATTTTGGCCACACATGGCATATCCAAAGATCACTCAGATCTGTTTGGTGAAATGGGAATGCCATTGAGGTAAAGTTTATACTGGCCAGACACGAGGTGCTAGCCCAAAACAGTTGCAGGGAAATAGGTGTCCTGGCCGTTCTCTGTTTGGGGGCTCCTGTGTGAACACAATGCAAGGGAATCTCTTAGTTTCAGGGTACGAATGCTCCCTCTGTTCGGTAGTTTATATCTCCCGAACGATGTTCGTATAGGTGGTCGGGAAATCTTTACTGGGGTTCGTGTGAATACCTAACCGAAAAGAGTTCCAGGTACTCGACGACCAAGTACTGCTGCCCACGTTCGGGAGAGAAGATGGCTGCCATTCTTTTGTCTACCACGTGCGTTTGGTTATACGAAATGGCGGTCACTCAGGGGTAGCATTCATTATTTACTTCCTTTGCGGTTTTGCACTTTAGTTGCTGGTGTGAATAACCAAGAGGTGGTCCACGTTCGGGAGACAAATGGATTTTTTTCATATGAAGTACTCCCGAACGGAAAAATGATAAAAACAGACTGAATGAAGGGAAACACACTGAAATAGGTGGTAAATTCCGCCACAGGCCCATCTAGTCTGCCCAACTTTTTTTTTTTAGTTTGGAAAATAATTTATTTAAATAAAAGAAAACAAAAAGAAAGTGACATACATATATCCTGTGAAACAGTGGTTCTAAAGGAACTCTATTCAGAAGCATAACCATTCAATGACTGTAGAATGACTGTAGAATCTTGTAATAGTTTCTGTCTGGGTCATGCCGTTGATTCCTATGTTTCTCCTCCTCAATGCGAGTATTGTATGATCTCCTTGTTATGATACACCTTGTTTCAGCACCTCTCTGAATCCTTCAGAGTTTCAGGTCACTCTGGTTCTTAGCACAATCTAAGAATTGCTTGAGCTCATACTGGCAAGGTGTATACTGGGCCTTCTGCTGCTGATACACTGGCTGTGAAGGAGCTGGTTCCTGATAAGTGATGTCGTTCCTTGCTGGCTCTGAACTGCTTCCTTCACCAAAATCTCCTGTGCTGGCATGTCCAACTATGTGTCCCACGGCAGAGCCCACAGCAACTCCAGCAGCTGTGGAAGCCATCTGTGCCATTAAACCTGGTTGCCAAGGGGCCAACTGCTGAAGAAGCTGCAGCTACAGGGGCAGGTGGACTAGCTGCAGGAGGTGGTGCTGACCTCATTACAGGTGCCTGGCTGGCTGGTGGGGCCACCCGGGAGTTTTTTGCTCTTTCTTCTCCTGGGCATGGTGCTGGCTCTGTGTCTTATCTGCCATACAATGTTCGTCCTTCACAGGAGCTGCAGAGTTTTGATGATAGACAGTGAGCCAAATGATCAGTGGGAACTCCACAGAGCGGCATGATGCCAGATATTTGGGTCGGAGATAGGCTTTCCCTATTGATCCATAATAATATCAGCTGTGGTAGCCGGGGTAGGGACTGAATCCTAACCTGCCTGAGTAGCTGGAAAAATGCCAGGCCGCTCATCAAATTCACTCTCAGCCTCCTCCTCCTAGAGTCTGTCACAGAATGCTAAAAGGCAAACTGAGGATCCGCCAGAATATTATCCTAGTTCTCTAGGGCGTCATGTGAAGAGAGAGGTTCAGAGACATCTCTCAAAGGGGATCCCCAGCCTCAGCCATGCTCTCAAATCATTTAGGTCTGGGCATATCAACCTAATGGAAAAGACATCTAAATGGGCTAAGAAAAAAACTTATTAAAGGCAAATTAAACTGGCAGGAATAGAGGTTAAAAACCCTGAGGGAAACCAGGGAGCCCCAAGGAAAAAGATAACCTTTCAACAGATAAGGAAAACAGTCCCTAAACTAGTGTGACTGGGCATAAAGATCCCCCAAAGCTAACAAATATATGCACAACAAGAAAGCAGCAGGAAGGTAAGGGAGAACAAACAGTGTGAGGAGCAATAGAATGGTGCTAGAGATGCAGCCCAGTGAAACTCCGATCATAAATCTTGCAAGGCTGCAGCAGATAAGATCAAGCATCAGATTATATGATTGTGTGGCCTTATAATCCACTGCCCTCAGCCTGGCTGGAAGAACAAAGGGGGAAGCCACCCAGAAACTAAGTGAGCGGACCACGGAGTGCAGACAAACATGGGGCAGGTGCCACGGCAGACAAAGAAGGGAGATAAATTCAACAGCCTTCTAAAATAAGCATAAGTAGATAAAACACAGTTATAAATAACTTAATAAAAGTATATAAAAAAATAAAATAATAATGCATATTGTAGTACATCTGTACCCTGGCTGTCTACCTCCGCAAAGGACCGCTTCCCATCTGGAACCAGGGAAAACCTCAGCGCTTCTGCCCTAGTCACCGTGGCTTGGCTGGGGTTCTCCTGGAGCCTCTCCGTCCTGGAACAGGATAAGGGACTAGCTCTACTCCCTCCCAGGGACTGAATGAGACAGTCCTGGGAGCTGTAGTCTTTACAAGGACTTTCCCCGCCGAATCTTCCACGAGTTGCAACAGGGTGCTGAGCAGTGATTAGCCCTTTCCCCTCCCAGTAACTAGACAACACATAGTTCTGAGAGTACAACTGATTTTAATGAGCCAAACTCAGCCTTTTATGCAGAGACCCGAGCAGAGGGTCTCGATTGTATTCAACATAAGCCCCTCCCAGGAATCTCAGGGCCTGGGAGATAATTGCATTAAAGACCGGAAGCTAATTATCTCCCAGGAACAGAGAGGCAAACACAAAAACACAAACATAAGAAAATACCCCAAAACATCATAAAATATACTGTCACAACACAAATAATAGATCCCCAAATAGCCCTGATCTGAGTGCTCAAGTTTTAGAAATAGTGCTCAGATCCATGCAGTGTAGGGGAAACGCCACTGTGTTAAATTTCTGACCAGCCGCACATGTGGTCCTATGCCCAAAATAGTTCCAGGGCGTTTGGTGCTTTTGCCGGTCTACTTTCGGGAGCTCCTGCGTCCGAAATACCGGGTGCTCCACCTGGCTCTCAGGTAACATTTGGTCCCCTTAGTCTCAGGCACCTTCCCTCCAAAAAGCGCTCTCCTGGCAGGTTGCAAAGTAGTTTAAAACCCCGGACCAAGTTTTCTGGGAACCACACGGTCACCTCATGCCAAAAATAGTTGCATAACATTCGCGGCTAAGTACTGCTGAGGTGACCGGGGACCCACAAAGTCCTCATGCCGAAATTAGTTCCACAGCGGTCGTGGCTAAGTACCGCTGAGGACCATATGTGGGTTTGTTTCATGCGAACGCTCACCAGGGAGCTAGCTATGGTTCCATTTGTGAGAAGGGAAAGTGCCGAACCAAGGGCACTCAGGGAAAGCTGATAATGGCGCCTGGGCAGGGTAACTCCCGAACTGGGTCTCAGACCTGGACCATAATCGGTGGGCAGGAGGCAGGCTTCCACACACCTCCAGGAGTCCATGGCAAACGTTCATGGAAATAAGCTTTTGTCACACATACATATAGTTGTAATCAAAATTCTTCAAGCCAAATTGAAAATCAGGTTTATTTTCAAAATTTACAGACTTTCAACTGTTTACAATGAACAAATCTAACAAATGCAATTGAAATATCTCAACACAATTAATGTTTCAAATAGTTTCCCCAAATTCAACTGAAAATGCAATGTATCAGGTTCAACTGCATGTTAGAAATATGGCTAAGTCAAAAGAATGGCCCACAAAGTTAAGAGAAGAGATCATTGTCCTTTACAAACAAAGGACATCATACAAAAAAGATAGCAAAGGCACTGAATGTATCTATAGACACCATTGGAAGCACAGTTCGCAAGCAAGTAGTTTGCAAATTCAAAGTTAAAGGAACAGTGGTAACACTACCTGGGCGGGGCAGAAAAAGGGAAATTCAGTGAGCACAGTAAGGCGTGTACCGAACGCAGAAAGATTCCATGCCAGAATTCCAAGACGTACACCACTATGACCCAAAAGGACAGGAAAAGCCAGCTCCAATATGCTCAAGATCATATAAATAAGCCACAGACATTTTGTGATTCTGTTCTGTGGAGCAATTAAATAAAACTGGAACTTTTCAGCCCAATGGATCAGCGGTATGTCTGGAGCAAGAAGAATGAAGCATACGCTGAAAAGAACACTCTGCCTACTGTTAAGCATGGTGGTGGCTCGTGATGCTCTGGGGCTGCTTTGTATACTCACACACTGGAAACCTGGAGCGTGTGGAAGGCAAGATGGATTAATTGAAGTATCAAGAAATCCTACAAGAAAACATCATGCTGTCTGTGAGGAATCTGAAGCTTGAGCATTATTTGACCTTCTAACAAAACAATGATGCCAAGCATACCTCAAATTCCACCAAAGCCTGGTTGCAGAAGAAGCCCTGAAAAATTCCACAGTGGCCATTACAATCACCTTGAACCCTATAGAAAATCTCTGGTGGGATTTAAAGAAGGCGGTTGTAGCAAGGAAACCCGAAAGTATTGCTGAACTGGACGCCGTTGCTCATGAGAAGCTGGTTTCTGGCTATGCATCTCGTTTGTAGCAGGTCATAACAGCAAAAGGGTACTCTACTAAGTACTAAAGATACTTGCCATGAATACTTTTGAGACTGGAGAAGTCATTATAAGTTGCATTTTCAGTTGAATTTGGGGAAACAACTTGAAGCATTCGTTGTGTTGAGCTATTTCAATTGCTATTGTTTGATTTCTTCATTTCAAAAAGTCTATAGATTTTGATAATAAACCTGATTTTCAATTGGGGTTGAATCATTTTGATTACAACTGTATAATAGCAAAGAAACAATGAAATTCTAGTCCCAAAGTACAGGTTAGACACAATCCAAAGAACACAACCAAATACAGGTGTGAGTGTGCTTAACTGCATGGGAGCAGCAAAGAAAGAAGTTTCTCTGTTCTAGTGGAATTTTATGGACTAAGGTCAAGGGGAGGTTATGTGGATCAAGTTACATAGTTACATAGTTACATAGCTGAAAAGAGACTTGCGTCCATCAAGTTCAGCCTTCCTCACATATGTTTTTGCTGTTGATCCAAAAGAAGGCAAAAAACCTAGTCTGAAACGCTTCTAATTTTGCAACAAACTGGGAAAAAATTCATTCTTGACCCCAAAATAGCAGTCAGATGTCTCCTTGGATCAAGCAGCTATTACCCCACTAATTATAAAATATATCCCTGTATGTTATGTTTTTGCAAGTATTTATCCAATTGCAGTTTAAACATCTGTATAGACTCTGACAAAAACCACCTCTTCAGGCAGAGAATTCCATATCCTTATTGCTCTTACTGTAAAAAAAAAAACCTTTTCTTTGCCTTAGATGAAATCTCCTTTCCTCCAGTTCTTTTTTTATCTATTTGTCAATGTTTTACTTTGTTGCTATGGGAAGTTAATAATGAGTTAATGCACAATATGAGCCTCTGTGTCTTGAAAGAAAATCAGTGTTATTCACCTCACTCATCAGTGGGTTTAATGTTGTGGCTGATCAGTGTAGTTTACAGCCACACATATACACCATTAGATTCACAGTCACATTTTTACACTTTCAGTTTGCGAGGGTACACAAGCCATTTCTTCGGAGCTGGGTGTCTCTCATGGACTACATAAATTATTTGTAGGATTAGGAGCCTCATTAATTGCAACACTCATTCATTGCACATTCTTTTCTACACTGTTTTATTGGCGTAGTTATGTGGCTTGGTGATTATGATAGCTCCATTGTTTCTCTGGTTCAACATTTCATTAATTTCTACTTCTATCGTATATCACTGTGGTGCTTTATAAATTACTGATTTATTAATGTATGTCATCAAACTGGGCATGGCCTTCTGCCAACGGACTCATACAGTACAATTATTACTTTTTTTTGTTTGTTCATTTATAGCAAAATATAAACAATGCAACCTCTCAACATTCTACACTGTAATTGTAAAATTACTTTAAAAATAGTATTTATTACTTGTTATTATCTTACCCAAAAAACAATTTCAATTCTCACTGGAAGAAAACAGTTGAAGAAGCAAAATAAACATGGACAATGGCTTGATGACTACCTATTTCCTATTGCATACACAATTCAATCTAGATACCAGAAACTGTAGGGAAATCCCTTTCTGTTTAATTTCTGTGGTATGAATAAATATTGCAAAGTGAGGATATATATTCAGGTATCACTAAGCCATATTTTATACAGAATTATCAAATAAAACATATGTCTTTAAGCAATTTCCAGTTTGACACAAGTTATTTTCTTACGGCAGTGATGGCTAACCTTGACACCATAAATTGTTTCTGGACTATATTTCCCATGATGCTCAGCTAGCTTTTAGAGTCTAAAAGCTAGCTGGACATGGGAAATGTAGTTCATAAACTATTTATGGTGTCAAGGTTAGCCATCACTGTTTTAGGGTCTCACTGTAATACCACCATTTAGAAGACCACACCACCACTGTTTTCATTAACATTCCCTTTTATATCACACAGTGTAACATAGTAAAATAAAGACAAAGACTGTGCTCACTGGTGGATTAGCGTCCATTAGCGTCCAATATTTCAAATATGGTGCCATCCCCTGTTAATCCACTAGGAGGCACTAGCTCTTAAAAAACTCAAGGCAGTCACTGGTACCCCCAATCCTCCATATAATGGTAATTTAATATATATGCAAAGACACAGAAGCAGAAATTGCCGTAGGATAGTATTGTTTAAAAAATAGATTAAAAAAAAAAAACATAGACTCTTTCTCACATTTACATAGAAGATACCAGCATAACACTAGTTACAATCGAATAATGCAAAATATACCGCACTCAAGTTAATGCAAAAAAATTTTTTTTTATATTTGAATATTGATCAAAGAAAAATATATTTCTTACTACATTCATATATAGGGGGAAAAAAAGAGGCTACCATATGTATAAAGCCCATAGATCACCTGACCCTATGCCTATTTGTTAAGGTATACACCAACCGTTATGTAAAGATGAATCTGTACATATATAATATTTAAATATTCACACAGAATGATCCCAATGGATCCACCATATGACTAGAGCAGCAATATCTGCATTAACTGTCATAGGCTAACAGAAAAAACAGACAAAATGTATATCTCAACGTTCAGTCCACTAGTAAAAGTGTATATGTGTTATCTATGTTGAAAAAAAAGGGGGAAAAAAAACTGTATACAGTAAAAGGCTAAAAAAATTATATATAAAAATAAAAAGTACCCTGAGAAACCGAGGGGGGGCGGCCTATCCTAACCACACGGAGGGGGGGCCCACCCAGACTGGGCCACGCCGCTGGGGCCCTGATAGACCTGTGATGACCCGAGCGAGCAGGCGGGGGGCCCCACCGACGGGGCCCACTCACTCACTTACCCACAGCCCAAGAACGCACATAACCCGCGGGGAGGGAGAGGGGACATGCTAGGAGACCGGGCAAAATGAACCTGACCACCACCCCTGAGATCCACAAGCACTGATCAACTCAGCCCCCATACCATGTACTCTGACTACTGACTTAATTAGACACCAACGCAACGAGGAGCAACTGAGGAGACTTAGAGACGAGGGGGTTGCCCCAAGGGGGACCGGGGTCCCGACCAGAGGTAGGGACGTGCTCACCTGGGAGGGGTACAGGGAATAGGGTGCAGTCGCCCGTACCCTCTGACAGGGGTGCCTGTAACGCGGAATACGCTGTTGATATCTGTATAAGTTTACATGTTATTGCTATTGTTTTTATGCACAGTTACGATGCCTTACACCTGCCCACTCACACGGTGGACACTCACGGCCAGCCCATGGCCACCTGACCTGGAACCACACTGATGAGGATCATACCACCAACACGATTTCCACGACCTAGAGCTGACCAGGGAACTCACAGGGACCCGACGAGCAGAGACCGAGACACTACTCTCAGGTATTTGCCGACCACACAGACCCGGGGAGGGCTGGCCCCACCCGGAATCCTCTTACCTCCTCCTACAACCCGATAGGACACAGCGACCCTTAAAAGGTGAGGGGAATCCGCGGACCGTAGGAGACCGCGGACTTCCCACTCCCCGTCGCTAACTCCTTCTTGTCGCCTACAGGGGACAAGACCCCACACACATACACTTCCCATCCCCACCGTTTTCCTTACCCACCAACCCTACAGACGGACCCACCTGACGTACCACCCCCAAAACACCTAGACCAGACTGGGACGCACAGACTTACAGGCACACCCACCACCCCACCGAGACGCAAATGGCCCTCACACCAGACGACCTCACCATCCTCTCTATCAATGCCAGAGGCCTCAACAAACCTGAGAGACGCTCTGGGGCGCTGAGAGACTTCCACGCCAACAGAGCATCCATCGTACTGATACAAGAGACGCACTTTAGGGAAGGCTGCAGACCGAAACTGACTAACCACCACTTCCCAATGGGGTACTATAGTGATTACCACGCAGGGAAGTCCAGGGGCACAGCCATCCTGATCAACAAACGAATTCCCTTTGAAGAGCGGGGTCAGATGACGGACAGGGAGGGCAGATACTTATTCATAAGGGGCACAATAGCAGGTCAGGCATATACCATCGCGAATATATATGCCCCGAATCACAGGCAACATAGATTCCTTGCGACTACACTTAAAAAGCTGCAGTCTTTCACAGAGGGGATTCTTGTGGTGGCGGGCGACCTGAATGTCGCACTGCATCCACGCTGGGACACATCCTCCGGCACCTCCCGCATACCGACACAACACCTCAACCAAATCAACGCACTGCTGACTCGCCATAAATTGGTAGATTGCTGGAGGGCACACCACCCCGATGAGAAAGATTACACCTTCTTCTCACACCCGCACAATACATACACCAGACTGGACTATGTCTTTACTACGCACTATCACCTGCCCCTAACACGTAATGCGGAACACGGAACAGCGACTTGGTCAGACCACGCCCCCGTAACCCTGACACTCGCATCCCCCCTTTACAGACCGAGAATCACTAAGTGGAGGCTTAACAACTACCTCCTTACCAGACCAGACCTAACAACGGACATAGGGAAAAAACTCAAGGAATACTTTGAGACGAACACGACTGAACACACATCGCCGACCATTAGATGGGAGGCGCATAAAAGCGTAATCCGCGGACACTTCCTCAGACAGAGCGCCACCCTCAAAAGGCAGGCAGACTGCCGAATGAAGGAGCTAGTGACAGAAATACAAAGCCTAGACTCCCTCAACAAAACTACACAACACCAGGCACATCAGTCGACATTGCTACAATTACGGCGTGAACTGACCAGCCTCCTCCACAGAAAGCACCACAGAGATGTGGTCAGGCATAAAGCCTTCTTCCTACTCCATGGCAACAAAAGCGGGAGGCTACTGGCCAGAATGCTCACCAAAAAAAGACAGACGACATATATTGACAAAATGAGGGACACTAGTGGCACCCTGCAACGCCTGCCCTCTAAAATCGCAGACATATTACGGGGATATTACTCAGACCTATACGCCCTCCCGCAGCCCCAAACGGACAAGGTGAAAGCAGGCCTTCGGGTGAAAATCACTAAGTACTTGACGACACACCCCCTCCCGACGTTAGACGACGACACCACTAACCAACTGGACGAACCCATCTTAATGGACGAATTGGCCCTGGCCATCAAAATGACAAAGAAAGGCAAAAGCCCAGGCCCAGACGGGCTGCCATTGAAGTACTATACAACGTTCGCTGACCACCTCTACGCCCCCTACTAGACGCCCTAAACGCACTACGAGAGGGCCATCGCCTCCCTAAACAGTCACTGACCGCTCACATCACACTTATTCCAAAGGGTGACAAAGACAGGGAATACTGCGGTAACTTTAGACCGATCTCACTGATCAATGGCGATGTCAAATTACTGGCGAAAATTCTTGCCACACGCCTCCAAACCCACATCCCTCACTTGATACACCCGGACCAGGTGGGATTCGTCATGGGCCGTGAGGCAAGAGATAATACAATCAGGGCGCTGACCCTTATACACAGTCGGGGTGATAACGATGGAGGCCTTCTCTTGCTATCCACGGATGCAAAGAAGGCCTTCGATAGGGTTAACTGGCAATATATGTTCCATACACTGAATCACATAGGTCTGGGACCACACTTCAGGAGCTGGGTTGAGGCACTATACGACGGACCCACGGCACATGTCGTCGTCAACGGCGCAGTGACACAAGAGCTGACGATACACAACGGCACAAGGCAGGGATGCCCTCTGTCCCCCTTGCTATTCGTGCTGGCACTTGAGCATTTCCTGGCCCACGTGCGGCATGACGTGGACATAGGGGGCATCACAAAGGGAGGCACACAACATAAGGTAGCGGCATACGCCGATGACCTCCTGTTCTTTGTCACCAACCCTGAGATCACGTTACCAAACATATTGAAAGCGTTCAGGGAATACGGGGCCATCTCCAACCTTAAAATCAATTTTTCGAAGTCCTACATCCTGAATGTCAGCGTGTCCGAGGCCAGGGCCATCCCACTGAGACAGAGCCACACGTTCCAATGGGCGGACCGTAAGATCCAATACCTTGGTACATGGCTGACTAAGAAGATCACAGACCTTTACAAGGAAAACTTTGCCCCCCTATTAGACAGATTTAAACGAGACCTGTCAGACTGGGCACACCCACACATCTCCTGGTTAGGCAGGATCCAAGTGATAAAAATGAATTTCCTCCTGCGCCTACTTTACCTTATGCAGGCCCTCCCCACCACTATTCCCAGGCACTTCTTTGCCACCCTGAGACAAGCAATGGGAAAGTATGTCTGGAACCAACGCAGACCGAGAGTCAAGATGTCCACGCTGACATTACCTAAGGATAGGGGAGGCCTGGCTATGCCAGACCTTACCCTGTACTATGAATCCTGCCATCTCCAAAGAGTCATGGAGTGGTCAAAAGGGAAGGTGCCCAAAATGTGGAAGGACGTGGAGGAAGCGGAGGCTGGGAGGCCACTGTCCACCCTGCCATGGCAAGCGGGGGGGGGGGGAGGGGAGGACGTTGCTCGCCCTACACAGCAACGACACTGCAGGTGTGGAGGGGGGCGGCAAAAAGATACAGACTGGCGCCGTACCCATCCCCCCTCCTCCCTTTGACCCACAACGACGACTTCCCCCCAGGCTCCGATCCCAACGCATTCAGAGACCTACTACACCATGACAACCCCAAACTATATCATCTACTCGACGGGACTGACTGCAAAACACTCCCTAACCTTCTAGAAGGGACCACTCCCACCCTACTACATCACCTCAAATATAGACAACTATGAAGTTATGTACGAACACTCCCAGGTGGCACAGCTTTGACGAGAGATCCCACCACGTTCGAACGACTATGCATGGACCCAGACCCCCAACCACACGGGATCTCACTCCTATACTCCACACTCCAGAGGAAAACCCTAACAGAGCTACCGAAGTTCATGGGGAAATGGGAACAGACACTAGGTAAAACATTTACTGCTGGAGACTGGGAGAAGATGTGCTACTTAACGCATCACTGCTCAGTCTTCAGCAAGACACAGGAAAACGGCATTTAAGCTCCTTACAAATTGGTACTGTACCCCGACCACACTCCACGCTATCAACCCAGACAACTCAGACCTTTGCTGGAGATGCAACACTGGCATAGGCACCACTCTCCACTTATGGTGGGACTGTGAGGCTATCCGACCCTTCTGGAAAGGCATACACGGTTTCCTCCAAACATTTTCTGATGCACCACCACCCTTCCTACCCGAGGCCATGCTCCTCCACCACACGAAGACCCCCAGATCACGATACAAGAAATCACTAACCATACGAATGTTAAATGTAGCCAAACAGGTGCTCCCACAATTCTGGAAGCAGACAGTCACACCCCCACTGACTACATGGTTCGCCCAAATGGAAGAGCTTAGGGCAGTGGAAGAACTTAACATGTGCGCCACTAACGCCTCCGACAAATATCTAGAAATCTGGTCACACTGGCTCCTGACGACCTCCAAAGAAGACTTCGCGCACAGACTCAGATACGTGGACCAAGTGACTGCAGACGAAGACATACCCCGACAGTAACCCGACCCCCGACAGACAGAACCCTCACACTACACACACGCCCCTATAGACCGTATGAACTGCGACGATAACTCACTATAACTTCGACTCCTACACCACAAGATGGACAACAGGTGAGGGAAACGTATCCCCCGACCTCTTAGACTAAGGCATCAAGCAGAAGCCTGCGAGTTACAATCGCCTCTGTACTTGCCACAAAGGCGACTATACCATTACTTTAGCTTCCACCTAAGGACATGCGTGCCGCTGGCACGAGCACACAAACACGCATTGATACACGACGCGGCCCGAAACCTCCTGCCACGGGCACTAACTCTAGGTACATGGGGACCTACAGGTCCACACCCTCATATATCGCACCAAGTGAAAATACTACCTAATGACTATGTTTCATGGGACCTGCGAGTCCAACAAATCACTGTTTCTAACGTTACACTGTGACCTGCGCGTCACCAATTTTTGTTTGCATGTTCATCATCTTCTTTTCCTCAAATATCTGAACGAGGCAACCTTTATACCCAATAAAAATTATATTTACAAAAAAAAAAAGTGAAAAATATTTCAGCCAATGGTATGCAATAGCTGAAAAGGTTGGATCTCACGCCTCTGTATGATGAAATAGTCCTGATCTGGTGAGTGGGTACATAGAAGGTGGCCCCTGGGAGTTATGATGGTGAGTAGATGGTCCTTGTGATCAAGCAGTAGTATTTTTGTTCAGGCAAAATTATACACGTCCAGATAACAGTCAGGCTGTAGGTTGTAGTCATCCACTAGCTGTATTGTGTTGAGGCAGGGATAAAGATGTTGATGACCCTCAGTGCTGTAGGCTGTGAATGGGCTGTGCGCTTGGGAATATATTGTCCCTTCAAAGGCCCTTTTTAAACACTAGTTATAGCACACTAGTTTGGATGGATTGTGTGCTTTTCTCCCCATCTGCTGTGTGTACTTTCGATCCTGCAGTTGAAACAGGGAATTTCCTGTGAAACCTCAATTCTTGCATGGAGCGGAGTCCTGTAGGATCTTTGAAATAATTCAAATCAACTAAAAAGTGGCTATAACCAAACGCGTTTCACCTGCATGCAGTCTTTATCAATGGTACAATGTTACACTTTCATACAAGCGTTTGTTGCTCCTTATACCTTAATAATTTTAGCTTTCCTTTTTATGATGCTGCAATTCGTTTAGGGTACATTTATGGAGATCATAGGACACAACAGTTAGTTTAGCGCATTGAAGTGATTTAAAAAATCTGTAAACAAATATGAAAGTACACCAAAATAACGCTGCATTTTCTATTTCCAGTGGGGTCAAGGCTAGTTGAGGGCTGCAGCAGTGAACTACTCTTCTTGCTAGGAGGAAGCAATCTGGCACGTTGGAGTGAAGGTGGAGATGTCAGCTCAGTCTAGTAAGAGGCCTGGTAGCTAGAGTCTATGCATGTCTCATTTCTTCACTGGAAGCCCCACCAGAGAAGTTGCTTTCATGCTTTATTGTCGACTGTAGCCACCACTTTAGAAAATATGTACATAATAAGAATAACTAATAAAGTGTATTTCAAGTGAATGTATTTATTTGTCATGATTTTCAGAGTATATCATATATATCTCTGATTTCAGTCAATTTTGATTCACAAATACAGGTCAAAAACAGAAATACAAAGCGCAATAATGTTTAAAATTTTAGGTTTTCAGAATCTGGTATGTTTTGCCTCTAGTTATATATATTGCTCTGATGGCAGCCTCCGGTGCTTGGGCATGATTGTGGCAGTGGAGAAGGTTGAAGCTTACCATCATGTCAGGCTTTGAGTGGGCTTTCCACGCACTGTGTATAACTGGATGTCAGCATGTGACAATAACAGCAGAGGGCTCTCCCACCACTCCATTGGCATTGACTTCCCATAATAATAGGGCAGCTAGTATCAGTTCATACTCCATTTAGGGACATGACAGAAACCTTGAATCCACTGTAATGCCAGTTTGGGACAGACTATCCTCCTGGAAAACAGGGAATTAGTTCTTAGTGGCAGATGTCACACCGATGTAGCAGCAGTAATCAGGAAACTGAAAGATTTACTCAATGCTTGATTGAGCGAACAATCTAATAATTGCACCAAAATGATGCTAGCCTTCATGTGATCCTAGGATTAAAGGAAAAGTGGCACTCTGATCTAACAGCTTGACATTCTGGAAGGACAGACTTATTAACATGGTCTGTGATTTTCAGTGGAAGAGAGACATGCTGGTTGAAGAAGATGTGTGCATTAACTAAACATACAAACATGTATTCCTGACCCTATAGTGTTAAAACCACCATTTAGCCCTCCCCTCTCCCCTCCATCCTTCCCTTGCCTCCCTAAATATAGTAAAATCTTACTTGTATTCAAGGCTGCAGCTGCTGCCTCTGTCCATGACCTGCCTGCTTGGCTGATATAATCAGAAGTGGTGGTCTGAGCCAATCACAATGCTTCCCCATAGGATTGGCTGAGACTGTCAAGGAGGCAGATATGGGGCAGAGCCAGCACAAGTCAAACACAGCCCTGGCCAATCAGCGTCTCCTCATAGAGATGTATTGCATCAATGCATCTCTATGAGGAAAGATCACTGTCTCCATGCAGACGGTGGAGACACTGCATGGCAGTGCTGCACACTGTGCAGAACTGCCCCAGAAAGCATCTCTAGTAGCCATCTGAGGAGTGGCCAGTGAAGTTATTCCTAGGCTGTAATGTAAACACTGCATTTTCTTTTAAAAGACAGTGCTTACTGCAAAAAGTCTGAAGGGTATGAAAAAACAATAAGCTATAGTTGTTCTGGTGAATATTGTGTCCCTTTAATGGTATTGGCAGTATGGTTAATCAGTAAGCAGCCAAAGGCAAAGTAGTGCCTCTGAAATGGTCAAAGCGTATCTGTGTGAATGGGCTTTGCCTACTGAGGACCCTCTGCGTTACTGGTACAAGAAGAAAGGTGTGTGGCCTGCTCTCTGTATGGTTACCCAGCAGATATTGTCTTGTCCAAAGTGAAAGAGCATATTCTATTGAAGGAAATATTCTAAATCCCCAGCACTCACAAATGTCCCTGCAAATGATGGGGCAAGTAGCCTTCCTCAAATTCAATCTCTGTTACTTGGTTACTCTGGTCTTCACTTTGGTAATAGAGGAGTCATCATTTGGTAGCTGAATCAAAGATGCATTAGCATTTGCAAACGTATTCTAAAAACTGTCAGTAATTATAAAAAATGTAATTAACTTTCTCGTGCTGCTACTACCCAGTTGTTTTTTTAGTTTTGTTTTTTTTAATACTTTTTCTTGTAGTGGTTTTACTTCTGCTGTTGTTATGGCACTGTTTTCTTTTTTTTTCTTTTCAAACTGAAGGCCAGTAATTGACGCTACAGACCTGATGTGTGGGAAAGATTTGTTCTTGTCAGAGGGTGATGGGTGGGTGGGTGGTCACTGACTTTTTTCCTTTCATTTTTGGAAGCAACCCTTTTTTTTATTAACACAAGATAGTAAAAGGAAAAAGATTTTAATCAACCATTGTAAAATGTTCTCTAACTTCCTATTTGATTTTGTTTCTTGAAATTCAGATATACAATCATCTCAGTTTAGCAACTCAGGGTAGGCATTGCAAAAATGGATAATATTACCTAGCCATTAGGCCTGGCTAATATTGTAGCCATTTTTGCATGCCAGAACAGTCATAGGCTCCATTTTTGCTGCTGTTCTGTCTGTCTGTCAAAATGGCTTCCCTAATTTTTTTTCGGTACTGAAATTTGGCCAAGACGAACAACGACATGAACTACATTTTGCCGACCCTAAGAAAAAAAGATTTCTGCCAAACTGGTTTCTCATCTTGCACATGTTCAACATTATTAACATGCTCATTTAATCTCTCAACATTATGAATAGTCTTTTATGATGCAGACTATTAAAACAGAGTTATTACAATAGTAATTTGTGAATTAACAACAATTTTGTTTTTAATTTTACCACTAATAGTTTTTTTCCAGCTTGGCATTTCTTTTCTAATTCAACACAATTTACTGACTTGTATATAAAACCCATAGCGATAAATTATAATATGCATTCATCTCAATTCATCTACAATTAAATGACTGAACCAATGTTTTTGTGTTATTTGAACTATGTAATATTTATGAAATTCACTAAAGAAGGACTTCAAAATAAACATTTGTTAATCAATTCCATTCAACAGCAAAAAAATCCTTAGCATTGCTGTGCATGAGTTAAAATACTTATTCTTTTTTTTATAGGGAGTACATTTTTTTTTTTGGTCTGCAATCAAAATCTCAATTCATGTAGCATTACAGATTGCAAGCAGATTTTCCATGAACTTTAGTATGAGGCAAAGCACAGCAGTTACAAGTTACACCCCCACAAAATGACTTGCTGTTCCAAAATTCTTGTTAGATTTTTTTTTCCTATTGCTTTGTCTTGCGCCTTCTCATACATGCACATTAAAAGCTTTCCAATTACGCCTTTCAATACACAATGAAAAGAAAAACATTCTGACTGTAAATGAAATGCTGTTAAAATTGGTAGGCGAAGCAACATCGCCATAGAAAAAAGGTTTTGAAATGGAACTATATCTTTTAGTGAGAATGCTCCCATTGTGTAAATGAAAGTGCATTTATTAAAATAACTCTAGTACTTAGGATGTGGAAATGAGAGAGACAAAGGAACAAGATGACACCATGGGGTTTAGTCAATTTATTAAAACACTATGCAACAATTCAAGACAGTTTTCAATTAGCACTCAATCAAATATATTATACTACGCAGAACCTACAGATGGCAAAAAATAACTACCCACTGTAGATTTTGCAGTGATTTGACAGATTTAATTAAAATTTAATTATGTGGAATAACAAACTAGACCCTTTGAAAAAAAAAGATGCCACAGACATTAAGCACTGTGGCATATATGTATGGTGGCAATAGAGGGTTAATTTGTCCTGTTGGTACAGTTAGGGAAAGTTCATGACCACTGGTTAGGTTGTTGGGCAGAGTCGGACAAGTAGCTGGGCAGATCTGGTGACAAAGCTGTTGCTGGGGGACAAGAGCTGACTGGGGATTGGTTGCTGGCCGCGAGCGAGCAAAAAAGCGAGAAGCCAGGTAAGAATAAAAGTGACAGCGTGAGTGCAATCCCTGTCAGCGGTCTTTCAAGACAGGAGAAGCACAGACGGACCCCCACCCTCCCTGCCCTACGTGCTAATTTTCTTTATAATTAATGTCGTGGTGTTGGAAAGCATGGGGGCAAAGTCATCCTCAGGTTCAAGTTCTGAGGAAGGATATGTGTTAAATGGTTGTATATAAAAGGCGGTCAGGTTAGCTATGGCTGACTGGCAAATAAGTGACGGGGAAAGTTAAACTTTAAATAAACACCACGGCCAAGCTCATTGAAATATAAAAAAACTGTGTCTGTGTTTATTGTGTGGTTATTTATGTGAAATATTGCCTTCTATACATATATGTTGGCGATCTTTACCACCCGGTGTTTAGTGGCCTTTTCTCAGCTACCAAGAGTAGCAGATGCAACAAGGAATAAAGCAGTAAAAACAGACAATGTGAGAACTATAAGAACTGGTAATAGCTTAGAGAAGCTCAATAGCTTGACCTTGGGTTATTCCCAGCTCAGGTCTCAAAATTTGCTCACTTTGTGCTATTACCAAGAGAACCTATACCATGGTATATCAGACTAAAACTGTCCCTGTGGTCAGTAAAAATTTTAAGTGACAGAAAGTTACCTCTCCGCATGATACACAACAACCCCAGATGATCTTTTCAGCCTTTTTGAGCCTTATCAGTGAGTGTAGATGACCTCTTCCTAGGCACAGTGAGCATGGGGTCTACATCTGGTTTAACGTTTTAGCTTAAGAAGCCCTCAAGCAAATGCACTGAATAAAAAACAGAGAATGTGAGATCTATGAGAATAGATAAAATATTACAGAAATTCAACAGCAAGCCCTTAGGTAAATCTCTGCTCAGTTCTCAAAATAGCTTTTGCTCACTTGGGCCATTACAGAGAGACCCTATATCATTTGCATATCAGACTGATCCTGCCCAAAAGGACAGTCCAGATGCAAAATGCTAGCAAGTTATCTCTGTTTGAGAAATACAGCAACCCTAGACTATTGTTTTGGCCTTCTATGGGCCTCATCAGCAAGGTGTACTTGATATCTCTCTAGGTACAGTGAGCACAGGATCCATGTCTGGATTACCCTTTGGAAGATAAATTATATTATAGTTGACTAAAGAGTTGTACATAGTTGTAAATATCCACCTTCCTATGTTTTTTTTCTTTCTGGTGTTGGATATTAGTATGAAAACATATAATTAATTCTAGAAAAAAATTAATTCTTCTCTTCTTCTCTTTTTTTCTATATATATTGTGGGGTTACGCCCCTTGTACCTCTGTAACCTTTTTGTGGGGTAGTGGTGGTGGTTTCCCCACCCCATAGCCCCTCTCTCTTTCTATAATTAATTCTATGTTGTGAGATTATTAATGACTATAAGATGGTTATTAAATCAATGTCTCAATAAGTGATAAAAGAATATAAAACAAAGATGACAGATGGAAGTGTATCCAAATGACAGTCAACAAAATTTGTATTAAATAAATGCTGGAAACACTAATTAATTAATAATATAAATAGATATTGATTGATATTGATAAATGGATATTGGAACCAAATTTCCATTTGGGTGAGTACAAAAATATAGGATACACGGACCATGAGAGAAATATTAGTTGATAGGTCAGGAAACAAAAGTTAAATGCCACAATGCAGACCAAAAGAAATGAGTATAGTTTGATGACGTGGTAAGAGACACAAATGAGTATGTTGTTATCGTGGTGTATATATGTTGATCAAATATATACTTAACACTCAAAGGGTTATATACTAAAGTGAGAGTTGTCGGGAATTCAAAGTGAATTTCAAATTTAAAGTCAAATAGCCAAACTGGATACTAACTTACAGAATTTGTCCACTTTGGCTGCTCTGACTTTATATTTGAAAACACAATGCCTGTAAAGCTGGGAACTCTAGGCTACTTGTGAATTGGTGCCAACAGTACCGAATTTGCCAGGCCAGTCCTACTTTTTGGGGTACTGCCACAGCAAATATACATACTGGATATCTGTCTTGCATTTTGAAATCTTTCTGCAGGTTTTAAAATGCAAGAGAAGACTGGGCTCTAGGACCATGCATAGAGTGCTTCAGCAGTGTGGCCTGCTTGAGGGGGCAGACTATCAGTCAATTATTTAGGGGATGGGCCTGCACCATTTGCCAGCTGGGCTTTTGAGCACCAGCACACCCTGGCATTCCTGCTCTCTTTCCTGACAACCTCTGCCCTGGAATGTTGGCAGGTATGATGTAGAAACAGGATTTCTCAAGTTTCTGTACCTTAGGAGGATTTTCAAAGTCCAACTTAAAGGACCACTATAGTGCCAGGAAAACATACTCATTTTCCTGGCACTATAGTGCCCTGAGGGTGCCCCCACCCTCAGGGACCCCCTCCCGCCCGGCTCTGGAAAGGGGAAAGGGGTTAAAACTTACATTTTTCCAGTGCTGGGCGGGGAGCTCTCCTCCTCCGATCCTCCTCTTCTCCTCCTCCTGGGCTGAATGCGCACGCGCAGCAAAAGCTGCGCGCGCATTCAGCCGGTCACATAGGAAAGCATTCATCAATTCATGATTTTCACAGTGAGAATCACGCAAGCGCCTCTAGCGGCTGTCAATGAGACAGCCACTAGAGGATTAGGGGGAAGGCTTAACCAATTCATAAACATAGCAGTTTCTCTGAAACTGCTATGTTTATGAAAAAATGGGTTAACCCAGCTGGACCTGGCTCCCAGGCCACCTCATTAAGCTGAAGTGGTCTGGGTGCCTAGAGTGGTCCTTTAAGATATGAAGGTGATGCTTAATAGTGATTTTTCTAATTGTACTTTGGGGAGTTTTATTGTGTTTGGCATCACCATAATTATTTTGGTACCAAGCTGTACACTCTCAGAAAAACATCAACTTCCAGACCAGAACTATGCTGAAAAGACTCACAATATTGAAAAAGCAGGGAATGGCTGTTTTTTGTCGTAGGTTCTTCTGGATTAAAAGAGGCTATGTTTAAAACAGTGTCCATTGCTAAGGGTAACTACAGAAATGCAGAATAAAGTTTGAAACACAACACCTGTCTGTCCTCATTTGCATGTGAAGTTGGGAACTCTGGGATAGTGTTGGAAATATAATTTCTCAAGTTTCTGTGCCTAACGAGGACTTTTAAAGTCCAGTTTGAGATATGCAAGTAATGCACAACAGTTATTTTTCTAATTATACTGTGGGAAATTTTATTGTCTTTGGCCTCACTATAACCCCCACTATAGGTATACAATTTTAACCCCTTAAGGACCGAGGACGGTTCTGAACCGTCCTAACGGTCCTAGTTACTTACCTGATCGCCATCGTTCCCCCGGTGGCGATCAGCGTGGCTTCCGTTGTGGGGAGACTGCCTGCAGCCCATACAGTCTCCCCACACTGGATTAGGACCCCTGTGGCCATGTGATCGCTCAACAGAGTGATCACATGGTCACAATAGGTGTCCATGTGTCTGCCTGCAGGGAGACTGTCTGTGCTGACAGGCAGTCTCCCTGCTAGTATAAAATAAAAAATAAAACAATTAAAGTTAATGTTAATTAAAAAAAAAAAATTATATATGTGTATATATATATATATATGATATAGAGACATATATTATATCTATATAATATGTCTATATATCATATATAATGTCATACTAAGTGTATTTTTATATTAATATGTACGTATATTAATATAAAAATACACTTATAATTAAATTACACACGTATATATATAATATATATAACTATATGTATTGTATATATATTATTAAATATAAATAATAAATAATTTAAAATAAATTAAAAAGTTTAAAAATAATTAATAAATTTTTTTTAAAAATTACACTTAGAATGAATTTGTATATATATCTATGTATATATAAATAAATAAAAATAATATGAAATATACATATGTCCATTTACAAAATTACATAAATAATTATATAAATATACACGTAGACTTCAAATATATAAATATGCATATATATTTAAATTCTATGTGCGTATTTATGTAATATTTTTACATAATTAAGTAATTTTATTGACTGCAATTTGAGGGACCTGCCTGCCAACCCAGGCCGGAATTCCAGAGAATTTAATTTGCTAGCACTGTATTTTACCCTGTAACGTTCTACGACACCCTAAAACCTGTACATGGGGGGTACTGCTTTACTCGTGAGACTTCGCTGAACACAACTATTAGTGATTCAAAACAGTAAAACATATCACAACGATGATATTGTCAGTGAAAGTGAAGTTTTTTGCATTTTTCACACACAAACAGCACTTTTACTGATGATATAATTGTTGTGATACGTTTTCCAGTTTTGAAACACTAATATTTGTGTTCAGCGAAGTCTCCCAAATAAAACAGTACCCCACATGTACAGGTTTTATAGTATCTTTGAAAGTTACAGGGTCAAATATATGGGTCAAATTTTTTACAAAGAAAATGGCCAGGTTGGTTACCCCCATGATGGCATACCATATGCAAAAGAAGAAAACCCAAGGTATTGCAAATGGGGTATGTCCAGTCTTTTTTAGTAACCACTTAGTCACAAACACTGGCCAAAATTAGCGTTCAATTTAGTTTTTTCTTTTTTCACACACAAATATGAATGCTAACTTTGGCCAGTGTTTTCGACTAAGTGGCTACTAAAAAAGACTGGACATACCCCATATTGAATACCCTGGGTTGCCTACTTTAAAAAAAATATGTACATGTGGGGTGTTATTCAGAGATTTATGACAGATAATAGTGTTCCAATGTCACTATTGCTAAATTTTAAAAATGTATGTTTTGAAACCGCAATATCCTACTTGTACTTATAGCCCTATAACTTGCAAAAAAAAAGCAAAAAAGCTCGTAAACACTGGGTATTTTTAAACTCAGGACAAAATTTTAAATCTATTTAACAGTTTTTTTAATTCGCTTTTGTAGATGGGTAAAATATTTTTCAAGTAAAAGTAAAAAAACATGTATTTTTTTCAATTTTTCATTATATTTTAAAAAAAATAATTAATTAAATTACATCAGATTATATAAATAATGGTATGTAAAGAAAGCCCCTTTTGTCCTGTAAAAAACAATATATAATTTGTATGGGAACAGTAAATGAGAGAGCAGAAAATTACAGCTAACCACAAACACCACAAAAGTGTAAAAATATGCCTGGTCGCAAATGTACAACATCACAAAAACAGTCCTTAAGGGGTTAAAAGACATAGAGTTATAAACAAAAGAGAAGAAATTATAGTATGGGCAATACCAGTGGTTTGAGAGGCATCCATATTCACAAGTAACGTTATGCCCAGAGAAATGATCAGCATAGATCATGAGGCTTTTGTGAACTGATCAATCAGGAGGGATACTCCTGGTATTTACATATGGCTAGTGTCTGCCTATGACCTCCATATAACATGTCCATGAGGTTGCATTAAGTCCACTGTGTTGAAGGTTGTTTCATAAAATTAAAAAAAATCTTTATGCTGTATTTAATTTTCTTCTTAAATATGTTATTTTTAGAGAGCTATAATCAGTTGATGATGATGAACACCCATTGCAAATATCAACAAGCCATATGTTACTAAATATATTTTGAGAATAATCTTTAGACTTTTATGATGGGAGAAAATTCTGATTTTGTTTCCTGTTTTAGATTATTTGGAATTGTATGGGACAGCCCCCCTTTCTGGAAATATTTTGATGATATATAAATTTTGAGTGGAATTTGATCCTGGGACTATCGGGGTATCTCTGCATTCCTGCAGTTTCCAATTTCTGACCCCTCAATCCAAATTAACAGTTTAGAATCTTTAACTTTCATTCTTGTTCACAATTTGTTCTAATGAAGATGAGTGGAAAAAAAAAATTGTGGATGAATAAAATTCAGACTAACCAAAACAGGAAAATCAGAATAGTTTAAATGAACCAGGTTTTCTTCCCAGATACAAACCTAGTTATTGATTACAAATAAGCACAAAATGACCAATGGAACCACTGGATAAAAAAGCAATAAAACTGTAATAATATGCCTACCAGCATTATAAGACTTGCTGCTCAAAGATATTACATGTATAAACTAAGCTTCATTAGCATTCATAATACTAATCTTGGAAATATAAATTACCTACCAATAATATTAGTATGTATAGCCAATAACTAACTTTGCATCTTCAAACCTACTGGGAATTTAATACATTTAATAAGCATGTGCCATAAAACTCTTTCTGAAAAGATATACTGACTTAATTATATAATAAGCAATTATTTTTTTAATGCTTACTGTTTCTTAAATTGCTTTTATGGCAAGTAAGCCATGAAATATATCCAAATAACTTTAGCTCTGTTAAGAATGAATTAGTACTTGGTTTTCATGATCCCATTAATTGAGGAAAAAGATTATCATAGTATTTTGTTTTCAAGAGAGTTCATTAAAATACTAAACAAAAGTCATCCATAAACCTAATTTTTCCCATTTGTAAACTTCCCATTTATTACTGTTATCCAGTTAATTGCTTACCCCTAAACATATCAAATATTCATAGTGCCTAAAATATAGCCCATTATTTTCACAATAAGATGCACAATGCTCTTCTATAAGCAGAGGTATACAGATATGTAATAGACCAATCAGTGTTTGGGAAATAATACAATTAGAAAAATTTTAGCCAACATTGAGTTTCCCAGTTATAAATCTAGTTATACACATTAACCTACAACAAACAATTAAGTTTGTCTTCAGAAAATTTGAATTCGCAATATGCTTTGAATGAATATTGAAATATAAGTCACTGGTGTCAGATTCTCAAAGAAAATTATTACCACCTACTTCTTCACAGGAATGATAATGATTATTTTTTATTTATAAAACTCCAGTAAAATAAACAGAACTCTTCTTTGAAAGGTGGCTTGCTACTATCCATTGTTAAAAATGGATTAGGGTCTCAAAGTGGTAGGCAAGCTGTGGATATACAGGGATGGGTTTGACAAGTTAGGACCGTAGCACAAAACCAATATGACCCTTAGCATATCCATTAAGGAAGAAAACTAGAATTTTACTGAAAGGCCTTGATTTGTGCATTTGATTAGGTATGGGAACAAAAAAAAATTAAAATGATTCCCAATATTTTTGCCATGTATGTCTGTTAGAACTGACTGAGATAGGTGATGCATCTAGAAAACAAGTTATTTGGGAGATAATATTACACAAATAGTTGCACTGCCTAAATGTATGTGAACTGGCTCTCAAAAGACTATATATTGTTCACAGAACTACATAAATATAAATGCTGTAATAACCGTAATATTACCAGAACAATGTAAATCTCACGATGATGTTTCTTTATTGCATCTACATTGCAGAGAAGACTAGTCTGTACATGAACACTGTAGATCAGATGTTTCCCTTAAGCAATTATTTGCCCTTCCAAGGTTAAGACCATGAGTATATACTGGGTAACAATAGTTTTCATGCTATGTGAGGTGGTAGCATAGTGGACAACATGTCATCAAAAAGCAAGAGGTCAGCACTGGAGGGTCCAGTTTGTAATTTGTTTCTAGCTCAATGACTCGAGTCAGAGGTTTGGTTCCTACGTGCTTATGTAGGTACTGGTCAGGACAAGTAAATTTGATTCACAACTAATAGAAGTCAGGACCTAATGTTCTGTTTTATAATTGGTTGCATCTCACCAACATTCTATCAGTCAGACATCAGTCTTTTTCACCAAAAATCCTCTTATCTGCTATAGGAACGCTCTTGTTTCTACATCAAAGAAATGGCTTGTAATATGTGACTATTATTGTGTTAGCAACAGCTGAAAAGTAAACCCCGTCTGCATAATTACACCTGTTAAGCATTATACATAGTAGGAGGAAACATTTATTTAAGTCAAAGCATTTTTTACCAAAACACAATTTAGTTCTAAGACTCTTTCATGTGTTGGTTCTGCTTGTCTGAATATTGTCCATCCAAAAGTGTCCAAGACACATTTAGAGATTCAGAGAAGCATTCTGACAAGCCAAAAAAGGGCAAGAAAAAGGTGTCATTTGTGGTGCAATCCAAAAATAGGTAGACAATATCACACATTTTTGCAATGATAATTCTGAGCCATCAACATGTAATACTTTAACTCTATAAGAAAATTGAAATTAAGTGGGAGAACCTTTATACTTTTATAATGATAATTGGTTGTTTTCCAGCTGCAGCAGGAGTCATTTCAAGCTGAAAAATAGGACTTTTAAAAATAAATAAATAATTAGAAGGAAAAGTCATGTGCAATTGACAAGCACTCACCCCTTCCACCCTGATTGATGGTCCTTCAAAAAGGCCCTGGGGAGATAGCGCAGCTAAACGGACAAGGGCACATGTAGGAGTGTGGGGATAGATACAGGGGAGGGACTTGGGAAGTGTGCATGGGAGGGGTTAGGCTTAATGTAAGTTAGTGTGGGGGAGGTCTTACCTCAGTGCCACTTGGGATACGGGCGGGCAAACAGCTTCCCGCCCGCCCACCCCTTTTAGTTTCAGTTAGTCACAGCTAGGCGGGGGTATGTCCTTGCCAATCAAGTTTGAGGGGTTATGTCTAAGGATGGACTAAGTTTTTATGTTTTGCAGGTCTCAACCTCCCCTGCTTAAAAGGTTAAACATTAGGTTGCCTGAGGTATCGTGCCCATCGAGCGTGGATAAGGTCGGCTGATGGCGGGCATTGGAAGGATTTTTTATGACGAGGGGGGAGGTGAGAGGAAGTGGTGATTAGGAACCACTGGATGTTTATTGGCAAGGACGGTTGGGTCTCTGCATAGCACGTTTTGTTATTATATGTATATATGTTAATTTATGATTATTTTTTTCTAACAGAAAGAAGAGTTTAATAAAGAAAGTTATGGATGTGTTATGCAGTAATTTATTTATGTTATAATAAATGCTGCGGCCTGTTCATCCATACTAAGTTGTCTGTCGTTATTGGTTTGTTTTTTTATTGGGGTTATCTATGTTATGTGGTATCGTAATTCCCAACTACGTACATACATGCACGTACCTATCTGACTCTGCTGCTGCAACAGATTATTCTGCTATTGTAGACTTTGAGTCACCAGTTGCAGCACAGAAAGGATGAGAAAAAATAATCTCTTCCTGGTGTGTGAATGGGATGTAAAGGATATGTTAGTTCTTTACATTACCTGAGGCTGAATACTAATAATAGTGGTGGTTGGTGGCAATGATGGTGTTACGGGGTGTAACCCTAACATGTAGAGTTTAGGATAGCAAGGAACAGACAAAAGGAATATAAACGTCTTACCGGGCATTAGAGTGGCTGGACTTAACGTTAGACAGAGAAAAGCGTAGTCGAAATACGAGCCGAGGTCAGGGTAACAGAGAGTCGGCGAAAATGAGAATTAGCCAGAGTCAGACACATGGTAATAATCAGAAGAGCAAAAGACAGACAAGGGTTAACGAGAAACTCAGAGTCAGGAAACAAAGCCAAGGTCAATACCAGAATACAGTACAATACAAATCACTAGAGTGCACTAAAGGGTACTGGGAACCGAAACCACAATAGGGCACATAATCTAGGACCTGGCAAGTTTAAATACCTTTATTTTTAATTTGATTGGTCTACGTCATGCCTGAGCCCCAAAACGTGCGTGATTAGGGACGCCGAAATGACATTGGCCAATGGGAGCCAACCGCAAGGCTAAGAAGTACCGTTACAGGTGGTGGCATGGCAGTGGTAGTGCAAGTGTCAGCAGTAAACTGAGTCAAGAGTTGTGATGTTGAGAGGTAGAGGAACTACTGCTGATGGGAGGATTGGAGAACATGACCCTACCCTCTCTCATGTTTGGATTAGGATGTAATATTGATAATGCTGGGACTTTTTTTATTATTACTATTAATATATATTGGGATATGGATGTTAATTCTGTACAATCACAAAACTTTATTAAGCTCAAATAAATGTTTGTGTTGAAAAATGAGTTGCTGCTTGGTGAATTTACTACTACTGTAACGCTATTATTTTTGACTTTAAGAAACACACAGTGTTCTATGTTGAACAAAAAAGACCTGTCAAAACCTAGTAAACTACAACAGCACATGAGGTATAAATAAAATTATTAATAACCTTGCAGTGTTTCTTATCATTTTCCTTATTCTTTCCTTTACTGAGTGAGTTCTACAAGAAACGATCACCTATTTTACAGCTCTGCGCAATTTGTTAACGCTTTATAAATAATAATAATATTTATGTGGTAAAATAATAAACACATAATACAAAATATTACTAGAATAGAACAAATATGTTTTCAACTTGTTCCCAACTGCATATTGGGGATTACATGCTAATGAAGAAATGGGCAGCAGTATTAGATTTAAATTTTTTTCCTGTTCTGTAATACACCATTTCATTAAACCTCTTCCTCTAAAACATTAGTGACAACCTATAAAATCCCTTTATTGCTTTATTACAGCTAAGAATGCCCGTTATCTATAATTACAGTGAATACTTGTTCGAAGGAGATTACCTTAATATTTTTTAAGGTTTCACGCATGGAAAAACAATCATGCTTTTTCCTTATTTGAAATTACAATGAGTGCATTTAGCCAAGTCAATAGGATGGTGAAATGGAACATTTTCACAATTAACTGTTTTTTCCAAGCGGAACTTTAGTGATTCAGAGATAAGTGGTTTTCCTTGTCCACAATTGTATTGTGATTTTTTGCGTTTGGATTTCTTGATTATATTTTATATGTCTCAGCTATTTGCTGCAAAAATAATGTGAGACAATAAAATATGCCATAGATTACTGAAATGATGTGTGTTTATTTCAACATACTGTATGTGAATTTACTCTATTCATATACAAATTCCTTTTCTATTTTCTGATAAGAGAATGATGTGGCAAATATCCATATAGTTATTTAATACTGAAATGCAAACCAGTATAATCCAACTGATATATTGGATAAGCTGGCTGTCCGGTAATATATGGATTTATAGACAAATGCATAAGCTCAGCAGTTTAAAATTGGTTGTATAATTTGTAAGAAACTATCCCTGTTAGTAACTAAGAATTTCAAGGGCAAAAGATGCTATGGCTCCCCGTCCTTGCTAGAAAAGCGCTAACAAAGGGTTTATGTATTAAATTGTGAGAAATTGTAGAATAGAAAAGGGGGTAGCTCACATTCCTTTGTTTGTAACTGATAACTTGAATATATGCAACATTTTCAAGCTCTGTGAACCAGAATCAGTTTTCTGCTGCTTCTCTTTCTATACCAATAAAGACGTGATTTTATGTTTCCACTATTCCAGCCTCTGACTGGTTAATTGGAAAAGGGTTTCTTCAGAGGGCATTGGTTATTTGGCTAACAGGGATTTAAAATATGCATCATTGTCACCAATTTAAGAAGAGTGTAGTTCTAGGAACAGCTAAGATACTTTGCAGAACCCTCAGACCCGAGGCCTCTGGTAGAGGACCTGAGAATGAGGAATACAAAAAAATATACACCACCCAGGAGGGGTGAGAAAATCAATTTTGTTCTTTGATATATTTAGAAAACCAAGAGGGCTGTCAGTGTACTCCATTTTTGGCAGGTCCTACCTTAGCAACTTCATGCTTGCTCTTATGAGATTAATCCACCTACTTGGGTAAATCTTCCTCCTAGGACTCTCTGCAAAGCAAGGTTAAATAGTGCCCTTAAATTAGGCATTTGTGACAGGGAGGGGTGCAAAACCAGGGAGTTGGCTTGGACTTACAAATGTATATATATGAAACTGCAATCACATGACTCAGATCGGCTGGATTGGCTGCAGGGGGACTTTTTGGGTTGTCACCTATGCCTCGCTAACAACGTTAATGCCCTCCTTTTGTAGGACAGAATAACCCACCCAAATGTGAGGTTGGGACTATATTATGGAGTGCAAATTTTTAACTTCCCATGGGCCTACCAGGCTTGCAGTGGCAAGTATATTTTAAGGGCTGGCTATTAGTGTAGGACTTTACATGTTAAGCCCAGTATACTGTGTTTGTCATTGAACACACTTCCTGTTTCACATTGTCAGTTTTAGAATATAGAAGCCAAACTTCATCTTTGCTCAGTAAGTGTTAATTTCAGTTCACAATATTACACGATGAAGTGGCAAGAACATTCTTCACTGCTTTAATTTCACTAATTGTTGTTTATTTTGTCTACAGAGGGCACATTTGAATAGAGTAATTCAATAAATACCTGCATTTGTTAGTAGCGGAGGTAATTAAGCTGCAATGAGGAAGAAATTGTTAATTTTACTGATAAACTCTATACAACACATCTCTTTAGATTTAAATTAGAAAACCTTAAATAACTGGAAAGTCACTTACGCCATATAAACTACAGTAATATAAAACTTAGCATTCCAAACATGCTGTAGATGAAGAGGTCATCAAAAGGGGTTCAAAGGCTCAATTACAAGGGGGTAAGGCAATATTAGTATGTAAACTATAGTACGTTAATTTCAAATGAGGGATGAGAAAAGAAGACAATCATTTAAAAATTCTATGTATGTAGTATAACAGATTGGATGTCAGATGCATAACATTGCATTGTGATCTAGCTTTTAATGACTAGGAAAAATACCATATTGCGCTCACTACAGGATTTATAATCAAGCGTGCATATCAGCATATCACAGCAACTCCCTCTGTGTTTGATTTTTGTACAGTGAGATCTGTTGAAACTAGAGAGTAGCTGACACCTTTCAGACAATCTTTGACATCCAATTATTTTTAATACAACACAGAAAATATTGAGGTAGAGGCAACCGCAGTGCCTGCAATAGTATACCAACAACAATATACAGATATTAAACTGTGCTGCAATACCCCACACTGTAGTTCCAACAGTGTATAAATCAGGAATAAAAAAAAAAAAATGAGGTATGTGCAAACTGTTTGCGCAGACCTCATGTTTCTTTTTTATCCCTACTTTTTTTTTTAATTCTTTATTTTATTTGTGCATAGGTTTTACAAACAGGATGGCAATGCCACAACAGCTATTGCTAGCCTCATAAACATCGATATTACAAATGTCTGGCATTTAAGGTCATAGCACATTTTAGGAAAAGAAAAGTTGTTTACGTTTTAATAACTGCATATTATGGTTTTAAGTATTAACAGGAACAGAAATACTCAATGTTGTGTGGCATGTGAGAAAAGAAATAACAAGCTAGTGCAGATCAGAAGGACATATGCCATTGTTGTTAAGGTTCCCTGAGCCCCACCAGGTTTTTGCTAGCCAGCTAAGTGTATTGAAAATAATGCAAAGCAAACCTAGATAAGCAGAGTTACAGCGAGTTAGGCATGAAGAGGTGCCACATAGAGATCACTCAGTCCCCTCCACCATCAGGGTTCCGTCCCAGCACACCGGTATGAGACTGCCAGCACACATCCAGACTGCCACCCTGGCTGTGTCCCGCAATTTTACTTCGCATTGCAGCAGGATCTCCCTCTCGCGGTGGACACAAATCTTGAGCCTCATTGTTTTCCACCCCAATTGTGTAGTGGTACAGCTGCAGGGTATCAAGTAAGCTCCATCGTGGGGTCTCGGTGTCGATTGGTAGCCCGGTTTGGGCCCAAAGTCGCAACTGATCCGGTTTCCATGTTTGCCCGCAAAGGGTTTGGAGCAGTCTCCGCTGCCATCTTGGGTGAGTGTGACCTCCGACATTTCTGGCCTGCATAGGGCCCCAGGGTGGACCGAGACAACCCCCCGGTCCAGTGGGGGGAATTAGGGCCAGGGCCTCCAAAGCTGAGAGGGGTTGTCGTTTTACTGCCTCCAGGCAGGATAGTGGAATGGCAGCCGTCTATTCCACTCACCACCCGGTTAGGCCGTAGATGCTGGATGTTGTGCCACGGGGGAGCAATATATCAGTTTCGGGTTTTGAGGTTGTGGCAGCACCTCTAGTTGGTATGGGATCTAGCTCATTAGCTCTGGATGCTGGGCTGAACCCACCAACTGGTTCAGAAAACTGGGCCATAGCAGGAGCTGGTCTTACATCCGTCCAGCCCCGCCCCTTTATCCCTACTTTTAATACAAGAGTTAAGGAAATCGCTTAAATCCCTATCCTAACCCTAAATACTCTTCTTAATGGAATACTAAAATGTTAGTAATACAAACATGTATTCCTAACATGATAGTGCTGGACTACATGTTTAGATCCATGTCCCCCTCAAAATGAATTTAAAAGGTATTTAAATTGACCTTTTCTTCATCACCGTGCTGGTCCTGCCGTGATTGGCACTTCCCCCATATCACGGTGCTAACGCAGTGATGAGAATGTTACTCACATTACCTCCAGAGCCTTTCCCTCCGTGCAGTTTATAATTCAGCGGCCGTGTCCAGTGTTAGGAAGAACGCCGGACGTTGCAAGGCAGCGCTATATAATAACGCCACCCACAATTACGTCACTAGTGACGTGATCTTGCGTGCGGTGTCACATTTTCGCCGTGCATGTACGTTCCGAGGCCATGGGACCCAAATCGGCCAATAGCAGGATTTACTAGGTTATTTAAAACCTAACCTGCAGTTGTTCAGTGCCCTGTTGTGGTTTCCATCCTGTTGGTTATCCGAGAGATTGTGCCTTATTCTGATATTTGGTTTTTGATCTTGGCTTGGCTTGACTTCCCGTATTTCTGGTATTCATGACCCTTTTGCTTTGTTCTTTCCGTATTTGTTCCTTTCTGTACTCCTGACCTCGGCTCGTTACTGTTTATTCTATTACATTAATTCCGGCCATTGTAAGGCGCCTTGATATGTCGTTTCTGTTTGTATTTGTTACGTGTTTTACTTAATTCTGCGTGTTGTGCCACTGGTTTGTCCTGACACTCCATGCATGAGAGTATCAGTCTTCACAAGCTTAGCCTATCCAATATTTTCCCATTGGAATGGATTGGGAGGGTATTGAGCATGCTCGTAGGGCTGGCGCTAACCATAAGGCAGCATAGACAAACACCTTAGGGCCCACCGGCCTGGGGGTTGCAGGATTCATCACTGCATCTAGTGTGGATGAGTAGCAGACCGTGGGTAGAGGATCTTCTATAACCATTACCTGGTCTGACAGGAAGTGCTTACATAGAGCGCCAAACAGATTCCTGTCAGACTGGGGAGAGGAAACAGAAGCTCCTCTACCACGTTCCACAGGTGAGCCATGCTAAAATGAGGGAGGTGAGCAGACACAGGTGGGAGGTAGAAACATGGAGGGGCTGAGTAGAATGAGACACATGGAGTAGCTGGGGGGTATGACAGACATGGAAGGGCTGGAGGGGGATGATACACATTGAGGGACTAGGGAACATGAGACACATGGAGGAGCTGGGGAAGATGAGACACATGGAGGGACTGGGAGGATGAGACTCATGGAGATACTGGGGGAATGAGACACATGAAAAGGCTGAGGGGGAATGAGACACAATGAGGAGCTGGGGGAATGAGACACATGTAGAGGCAGAGGGAGGAAGGGGCAAGGTGCCGGGGGAGGGGGAAGAGACACAGAGGGGCTGAGCAGGGGAGAAAGAGACACACAAAAGGTGCTTTGGATAAAAACAGACACACAGAGGGGCTAGGGGAAAAAGCACACAGTGGCTTGGGGAGGATAAAAACAAAGGGGTTGAGGGGAGAAAGAGGGGCTGGGAAAGGGGCAAAAAAGACAGACAGAGAAAGGAGCAAAGAGAGGGAGAGGGGCTTGGAGGTGAGACACCCAGAGGAGCTGGGGTACACACAGAGAGGAGCTGGGAAGAGGTAAAAGAGACAGGCAGGGGTTAGGAAAGAGGCAAAAGAGACAGGCAAGGACTATGGAAGGGGTAAAACAGACAGACATGTGTTTGGGGTACACAGATGGGCTGTGAGGAGAGATAGACAAAGAGAGGAGGGGTAGTGAGAAAAGCATACACAAAAGGGGCTGAGGGAGAAAGATACATATAGGGGGTGGGGAAGGGTAGAAAGTGATACACAAATGGGCTGGGGAAGAAAAAGAAACACACATGGGCTAGGGAGAAAGACACACAAAGCGGCGTAGGTGGACAAATAGACTCAAAAAGGGGCTGTGGTAGAAAGAGACACACAAAGGGACTGGAGGGGAGTAAGAGACACACAAAGGGGCAAAAATGAGGAGTGTAAGACAAAATAGGGAGATATATAAGATATCCTAAAGGGGGTAAGACATTCAAAAGAGAGGATAAGAAACACAAAACGGGGTAAGAAATTCAAGAGGGATACACAAGGGAAGATGCATTTATTGGGAGGGGGGGGAATGGAGAGGTGGTGGAAAAAGGCATCTTTGCCAGTATAGCCAAAACCGGCCTGCATGCTCGCCAGTGCTGCACTGATATAGGAAGCACTTCTAGTGGCAGCCTGAGTGACTGCTACTGGATGTGTTAGTAGGCAGAAATGGAAACACATTTTTTTCTTTGAAAATGCAGTGTTTACATTGCTGAGCCCAAAAGAACATGCTACACACACCAAAACCACAACATTAACCTGTAACATACACTTACGCATACTCCTAGACATACACAGATAGGTACTCCAAAACATAACACAACTACATACTCCCAGACATTCACTCTTATACACATAGATACATATACAAACTTTTAGACACATACTCACACACGTAAACACACTACATTTGAGACACAGACACATACAGAATACACAAATTAAAATTTTCACTGCTTACAGAGCTGGATTTCCCATTAGGCAAAGTAGGCACAAACCCTCAGACTGAATCTCCTGGAAGGAGAGGGTAAAGGACTTTCCAGGAAAGAAGTTGAACTGGGGCCTGAATGGCCAACTCAGAAATAACAGGCATGCATGCACCCACACATGCATACACTTTGCTATGCATACTGCTTCCCACACTGGTACACACACTGCTACACATATTGCTTTCCACACTGTTACACACATATATTGCTACCTACACTGTCCACACACTCTATTGTACACACTAGTACAGAAACTGCTATAATCTACACTGTTACACACACTACTACACACACAACTTACACATGACTGCTGACTCCTTCGATCACCAAATCCCGTTACCCTTCCATTCCCAATAAGTAACGCAACACCATGTTAAGTGGGTAAGGGCAACATCCACAGCTTTATTTAAACCAGCACAACCAAATACTGTCAGCTGCTGGTTTTACCCAGCAGACAGGTACACTTTTAACTTTTTCCAGAGTCTCTTTAGTGTGTCCATCATCAACCAAATTCAGGCTGTGACTTCCCAAGCCTGTCCAGACATTATTAATTTACCAAACTTGCTGGTGCAGGAAACCCACAGCTGTGCCAAAATTAAAAAACAAAGAAAACACAACACAAAACAACAATTCCAGAACAGAACAATTGGGGAAGGAGAGTGGGGAAAGACACTGCCAGGCTCCCTCAGCATTGTTCACCAGTAGTCTAGTAATTTTTCCAGAATTCCCAGCTTTCAACTGTAAAACCGACTGTATCCATTTGGTTGCTATGCCAATTCCTCGACACAGCAGTCATGCTCCCCCACCCCTCTTCTCTCCGGGGGTTGGCCTTGACTGCTGACTCCTTTGATCACCAAATCCTGTTACGGTTTTCAGCAGAGTTATATCCTAACAGGTAAAGACCAAATAACAATCACTGAGAGTGCAGCAAAAGATAATGTTTAATAGCAAGATATTAGAGAAAATATAACAAATATTAATACTCAACACGATGAAAGCCACGAACTACCCGGAATGCTGGAGATGCGGGAGGGAACTGGGATCCCTCTTCCACATAGGGTGGTCCTGCCCTTCTGGACAGAGGTCCACAAGATACTCACAACCATAACAGAAGCAAACCTGCTCCCCACACCAGAAACATACCTGCTCCAACTAACACAGATCCCCATCAACAGGTTTAAAAAAAACGGCACTCCCACACCTAATGAACACAGCCCGCAGCCTCATCCCGGGGCACTGGAAACAACGCACGGCCCTGACAATCAGAGAATGGATGACGAGGGTGGAAGACATCAGACGCATCGAGGAGCTCATCCACTCCGCAACGGGACGCATGCAACGCTACCACGACGATTGGTACCACTGGCTCCAATGGCTCGCCTCCACCGCACCAAATGCGGGGGCCACACAACACCCGGCAGTGGAGGAAGGCGAGACGGCCCTGGCGGAACCGACTGATGACAATACGGAAGCTGGACCATCGACCCAACCAAACCAAGACGACCACGCGGAGCTGGAGCTGCCTCGCGTCCCGGGGACTGGGGTGGGGACCCAGGACCAGACACTCCTCCCCCCCTTAACCTCCCGCACCCTCCCCCCAAGTGCAATATCCTCACCCAATTAACCTACACCCCCAACCCCCACCCCACCTCCCCCATAACACACACTAAAACACATGACCCACCGCCGACAGGCTGACCTAAGAACAAGACCTACACACGTAGAGACCCCCCCTCACTTGCGAGACCGACTACACACCACACCACTCACAAAAAAACCACCACGGCCTGCAAACGCCGGATAAGGGATGAACCACCCCAACAAGACTGCCCAATTGCCCAATACCCAAGAACACTACACCACGATATCAGACACCACCCAACCCTCACAACCCGGAACAGTATCCGCCCGACGCTAACCGGAGCTTTAAACAGACCCAGACAGACACCAGACACATAGGAAACACCCTTACGAGACAACACCCCGACGCGCGACACCCACCCGGCCACCACCCACAAACATTAAAGGACAGCGACTAACACCGAGAGGACCCCCGTACCAAACACACACACAGGACAAAACTAGCTGACGGACCCCTCAACCTCCAAACGTCCCACTCCTCGACAACTGCTCCCCACCCTCCGCCCCAACGGATCTTGAACAGGCCTACCTAACAGGGACCCCAAGACTGTGTCTCCCTGCTGCTCACACACCCCCTCCACCCACCTCCGAAAGCCGTGCTCGGCTTGCCAAATCATATAACTTGACCGACACACCGCCAACAACACAGGAGCCGCTGAAAACACGACGAGTGGCTGCCTCCTAATACTTACCTCATCCAGCAGGCTACCTGTACTAAGGGAATGCACCACAAAGCTCAAAATTCCTACTATATAACCTATAATGCAAACTATGTCCTTGCATAGACCACAACAAAGCTGTACACTTTACTGACTTGTCCAACAAGGCTATGTGACCTGCTATGAATGCTATTGTATTGATGTTAGATGCTTATCATATGTTAACAACAATGTCTGCCTTTACAACTCAACCCCCGAACTGGCCGAAATCTGCTGGCGGTTGACATTTGAACATGAATGCTTAAAACTGTTAAACAAATGTCTGAACTATTTGACTGCTGGCAGCGTTAGAAGTCAGCGGGCAAATAGGTGAAAAACCTCTGTGTCATTGTCCTATCTCATTGAGACCTACGAGTCTCCCGTACACCTTTACTGTAATAATGTTCTACTGTAACTAAAATTCTATGCTTTAATAAAGCCTTGAAAGATAAAAAAAGAAAAGAAATATTAATAAACATGTTCTAGCTAAACACTTGTAATACTAACTAGACAATTATCCTTTGCATTACTAATCATATATTTCCCACGATTGCAGTTAAAACATATCAAAGGCTAGCCAAGCAATTTATTCTAAACACAAGTATAAAAGCTATAACAAAATTATACAGCTTTATACTTAATATTCCAGCATCTTAGATGAAATGGAGATAAAGGTTCCTGCTGCTCTGGATAGAGCAAACTTCATGTCCCAGGATAAAACATATGTGCTTAGAGCACATACTTGCAGCCATGGGCGTCCGCAGGAATTTTTCCGGGGGGGGCATAATTGTAATGACTTCCATGCTTGGTACCTTTTTGACAGTGTCATGAAAGGGAAGGGGCATAGCCATTATCACATAAAGCCAGGGTGAATAGCGTTTTCACAACTATGGTGTCAGGAATATATGTTTGTATTCCTGACACTATAGTATTCCTTTAAGCAAATTAAAGAACCATTCTGGTCACCATAACAACTTCACCTAAATGAAAATGCTACGATGCCAGGAAGCCCCTGGGTGCTCGCTTTCCTTTAAGGGGTTAAATCGCTCTCAAATGGTTTAACCCCAAAGGCTTCCTGACCAGCTGTGCAATAAATAAAATAATGCCCAAGGATTCAAAAATATAGAGAATAACTAGAAATAAAGAAATAAACCAAACATTTACCATACCCAAACACCTATAAAAGGTGCGGATGAACATACAATCGAAACCTGCTCAATTCCCACTGACCCAGCAGCCTGATGGAAGAGTCTGACAGACCTAACCTGCTTGCCTGCATAGTCAGAGCGATGCGGAATGAATGAGTTGAGTAACCATTATCATCCACTCCTGACAAGCGCAACACCAACATATACACTCTAGTGAATGGATAAGAACTGGCCCATATGCATGCAACAAAAAGGAACCCGCAGCACTGGGACGAATCTCCAAATAATGGTGGATCCAATACCAATCACTCTACCCCTACCCGTTTGATCAGTATTAGATCACGAAATCAAAAATTCCACTTCATTTTCACACTAAAGAACATGCTTCCTAAAAAGGGGTGACTGGGCTCAGAAACTTTGAGCCATCAATCTTCCAACCCTTAGAGATCCATAAAATCACACTGAAAAGGCCTCCCGGAACAGAATTGCTTCAAATGGAGAAATGTAAATAATAGGCAGGATCCCACCTATGCTAAAAAGTTTATGGATCAGCGCTGAGTAATCAAACAGAAAATATATTTTAGATTAGATCATTAGATCAAAAGATGGAGTTCTCACAGACCCCAGAAGAGAATATAGATAATAGAACAAAAATTAGGTTGCGCCTAATATTATAGTAGGTCTTGATACTACATATAACTTGCTTGTAACATACTACACTATTGGAGTTTTATTTTTCTCTCTCTTGTTTTTTTTTTTCTTTTAGGTCTGACGAGTCAAAAAAGTAGCACCTATTTTATTCATAGTATCTCAAGTTTGGACTTTTTGCCTCTGCTTAATAACATTGGACTTTTTATTGTCTTGTTGCATTTTATTAGTGATATTGCCTTTCATTATTGATTTTGTGTATCTTTTACGCTCTACACCAATAAATTTAGGCACTACCTAATTTTTGTTCTAGGATCCCACCTATGTCTACCAGCAAGTGCACAAATACAGAATGCTTAACGACTGCCATCAGATTACGTCTCCAATAGTGCAATACCCGTTGAACCACAAATGCTTTAGTTACATTTTCCCATCCCATGAAAGGCATCAAAATTGAAAGAGCTGACATACCCTGTTCCACTGACACGGATATCCCACGATGCCACAAGTTAGAAAGAAAGTAAGTGGAAGACAAACTACTGCTGGGGAAGACCAACCAAATTATTCTACCACATAAATCTGAAGTCCTGCGGCAAATTTTGGCAGAATTCTGGCATCAAATAGACTCAGATTCTTATTTGTGAACAGCATCTGAGTACTCTCGTTAACCTACTACAAATCCCTCCTTTGAATTGCATCAGAAAACCAGCGACTGAATAACATTCTAATCCTGAATGACATCCGAATCTAATCGCCAAATTGCTTCTGAATGCAATTCGCAAACTTCTCCTGAATTTGATCTAGCACCACTGAATGATGTAGGGGCCTGTGATGTCCATGTAGCGGTGCAAATGGACATCACGTAGGCGCCCCTGGGAAATGTTCGAGCATCACTCCGTCTTCCCTGGCATGTGGCCGCACACTCTGGTGTGACATGACATCCTGCCCAGCAAGAAAAGAGGGCCAAGGGCTCAGGAACCTTACTTGGAATCCAGTGCCATCTTGAGGCCTTCCGCCGCCACCTTGAGAATGCAACCCAGATCTGGAAATTTTTACACCTGCCACTCTCCTGGACCTTCTCCTCACCACAATCTCCAGTATTTAAGTCCCCAAACCAGCCTCATTCGGTTCAGGACTCCTGAGCAGGGCCGCCATCAGGGGGTGACAACCATGATGGTTATCACGAGCCCAGCGGTCCTGGGGGGCCCGGCAGTCCCGGGCCCCACATTCCCTCTCTGCACACATGGATAGCGAATATCACTATCTATGTGTGCAGCAGCGGGCCCCCGGCTCCCTGTTACCACAGAGGGTGCCCAGCACACTGGGTCTTCACATTCAGTTAATTTCCTCAAATAACTCTTGCGAGACCTGCGGCCTTTTAAACGTTGCCACGGGCTACCATTGCAACGCTCTGCGCGGCACGCAGGCCGCGGGTCTCGCAAGAGCTATTGGAGGAAATGAACTGAATGTGAAGACGCAGTAACAGGGAGCCGGGGGCCTCACCATGCCACCGGACCACCAGGGAATAGAATCTCCCCCCTCCCTGGATACTGGTAAGAAGCGGGGGGGGGGAGAAACATTTAATTAAATTTCTTGTGAAAATGCCCCTTCTTCCCTCCCTAGTTTGCATATTTACACACACACTGCATACACCAATACAACACACACACTGCATACACCAATAGAACACACACTCTGCATACACCAATACAACACACACTGCATACACTAATCCAACACACACACTGCATACACTACACACTAACACACTCTCTGCATTCACTACACATTAACACACACTCTGCATTCACTACACATTTACACACACTCTGCATTCACTACATTCTAACACACTCTGCATTGACTGCACTAACACACACTACATTCATTACACTGACAGACTCTTAATTCACTACACTAACACACATTGCATTCATTACACACTATGCACACACTCTGCATTCACTACACTATGCACACACTCTGCATTCACTACACTGACACACACTCTGCATTCACTACACTAACATACACTCTGAATTAACTATACACACAGCATCCACTACAAAAACATCCTGTATTCACAGTACACACACTACATCCACCACACATTGAAACACTCAGCATTCACTATACAGAGACACTGCATCTAATACACACACTACATCCACTACAGACACTGCATCCACTAAACACATTGCATCTAGTACACACAAACACTACATCCACTACACAAACAAACACTACATCACTGTACACAAACTACATCCACTACTCAAACACACTCTGCGTTCACTATACACACTACATCCGCTACACAAGCGCACACTCTGCATTCACTGCACAAACAGTATCTAATACACACAAACACTACATCCATTACACACATTCTAATTCACTTCCACTATACACACCACATTCAGTCCTGCATCATTGTCCACGGACTAGGTAGGTTGTAGGTGGGCTCGGGGGGGTGGACGGAGGAAGGGGAAGTGGAGGGGGGCCCAGACCTTGTGCTTTGTCAGGCGCCCCTAAATTTCTGATGGCGGCCCTGCTCCTGAGGGATGCTGGAGCTTCTTTGGATGGCTGAGTCAGACTTTGGGCTGGCCCACCTGCTTACAGGTGAAGAAGCTACTTCTTGTTTTGATCCAACATGTTCTTTCGAGCCCTCCATGACACTTTGTATTAAGGAAGCATGGGACTCTCAACATGAGCACTATAGAAAGTCTGCAGAAGAGTGAATAATGCCTCCCTTGACATCTCTGAAGGACTAGCCATTTTATTTTGGAGGAATAATTTAATAAATGTAATTATAACAGGGACTACCAGAGGAAAGACACTGTCAAGCTCCCTCAGCATTGTTCGCTAGTAGTCTGGTAATTCTCCCAGAATTCCCAGCTCTCAACTGTAAAACCAACTGTATCCATTTGGTTGCTATGCCAATTCCACGGGGCAGGAGTCATGCTCCCCCCTCCCTATTCGCTCCGGGGGTTAGCCTTTCTGCTATTCACACAGCTACCCACACTATAGGCATATACTGCTATTCACATAGATATACACACACATAGACATTAACACTCACTTCCACACATGCGCGCACATTACTACACACATATACAAACAAACACATTCTATGTGTGCATGTATATTGAATTTTTTATCATATTTAAACAGTCAAGTGTTATTAGTTTGAAAGTGGGTTGGGAAGGGGGGTCCATATATTCCCAGACACACAAACAGATAAACTGATTATGTGCACTTACACATAATGAATTTATACACCACCACCACTAAGGCATGCAACACACTGGCTGTTTTCTTTGTTTGAAATTCTAGAACTAGGGTTCCCTTATCCTTTTTTATTCAACCCTTTCCTTTTGTAAAACTTTGACCTTATTGATTGCTCAGTTTTCTCAGTATACCTTTATAAATTATGCACATTATTCTGTTAATTAGCACCATCCTTTGTCAGTCCCATATGGTACAATAAAGTAGTAGTGAACACAATGGATTGTGTAGTTTATTGAAATGTAAAAATATTGTGAAAATATATCATTTCTGTCAGCTGATCACATAACTTACAGAAATATCACAGAGCAGATGCATGCAGATACATCTTTACTCTGAAACGACTATGAATATATGTCCAACAGACTTGCAAATGGGAGTTAGTTACCGGTATCCATCACGACATTTGGTGCCGGTATCCATCACGTTTACCAATCCTGTTTTGTTATGTTAAGCTTCACAATGTATACTCCTTTCCCAGAAAGCTGTAAATTTAGAGAGAGTGTAAGCTGTTGAGAAAATAGATGTAATGGGTTTTTTGGGGGGCTTTTTTGGTGTAAAAGAAAAGGACATACTTCAAACTGAGTATTTCTTGGGGCTGTATTAAGGGTTATAGACTGTACTGTGGGGGTTCGGTGGCTAGGGGCCAGGCCCGGACTGGTCATCGGAAAACCGGCCAAATGCCCGGTCGGCCATAATGTCCATGGGCCGAGGCTGGCAGAGGAGATCAATTGATCACCCCTGCTAGCCCATGCAGGACAGCATCAGCCCTTACAGGAGTGGAAGAGTTGATCTGGACACGCTCCGTTCGTGCCTCGCAGCGTCTGTCTTCTCGCGAGCTCTGCTATTAACAGAGCATTGCCGTTCTGAAATTCTGGTGCTCGCGAGAGGCAGAGACATGGTCTGTACCCTGCGGTGGTACATACCAAATAGCCAGACCACAGGACCACCAGGGATCAGCTTGCGGTGTGTCGGCTTGCCCCCGCTCTCACTGGACCACCAGGGATCAACGTGCTCCCTGTCCCCTTGCAAGGTAATAAGAAAGTCACTATCATACACACAGTATACCCCCTTATATACACCCACTACACCCCATTATATATCCACAGTACACCCACTTATACACACCCACTTATATACACACTGTACACCCCCTTATATACACACTGTACACCCCCTTATATACACACAGTACACCTCCTTATATACATACACCACTACACCACCTTTACACCACTACACCCACTTTTATACATACAGTACACCACCTTATATACACCACTACACCCACTTAAATACACACAGTACTTATATACACCACTACACCACCTTATACACCACTACACCCACTTATATACACACAGTACACCACCTTGTATACACAACTACACCCCCTTATATACACCCACTACACCCACTTATATACACCCCCATATATACACCCACTACACCCACTTATATACACACAGTACAACCCCTGAATCTACACACACTAGATATACACCCACTACACACCCTTATGTACACCCCCTTATATACACCCACTACACTTCCTTATATACACCCAGTACACCCCCTTATATACACCCACTACTCCCCCTTATGTACACACAGTACACCCACTTATATACACCCACTTATATACACACAGTACACCCCCTTATATACACCAATACACTGAACCCATGCAGTTGGGGGTCACTAGACTGTCGGAAGCAGAAAGACAATATAGGAGAAAAGAAGGCCTATGTCTATACTGCGGTTGGAAGGGACATATGAGAAACAATTGTCCCATACGTCCTGAAAACTACCATACCTTAAGGGGACAGGTCTTAGGTGTAATAGAAACATACTCTGAAAAGAATAAAAATAGGTTTCTCCTTGACATTTCTATCGCCTTTGACAAAAAGAACTTTTCATGCAAAGCCCTGATGGATTCAAGTGCTACAGGAAACTTCATCGACGTTTAATTTGTAAAGGGTAATACTATACCTATCAAAGAAAGACTATTACCCCTAGCTGTTGAAACTATTGATGGGAGACCACTCTCACATCCATTGATAACGCATGAAACCTTAACCATTAATATTTCCATTGGTGCCTTACATAAGGAAGAGATTACATTTCAGGTGATTGCATATCCTTCTTGTCCTATCATATTATGATTCCCATGGCTTAGCAAGCATAACCCTCATATTGACTGGGCTAATGGGGAAATATTAGAATAGGGTAAGGATTGTAATGAAAGGTGCATATTACATGTCTCCAAAAGAGTGGGCACTATTGAATTACCCACTAGTACACATCAAAATCCCGAGATCCCTATACAATACCAAGACATTGAAGAAGTATTCAGCAAGACTCAGTCTAATACTCTACCTCCTCACAGACCATATGACTGTTCCATTAACTTACTACCAGGCACTATGCCACCTAAGGGAGCAGTCTATGCTCTATCTCCTCAGGAGAGTAGTGTAATGTATATAATATACATTAGATATGAATATATTAAAGATTCATTGAATAAAGGCCATATACGAAATTCATCCTCTCCTGCTGGTGCAGGATTCTTTTTATTGTATCTAAAAAGTATGGTGATTTGCGCCCATGTGTCGATTACAGGGCATTGAACAAAATCACCATTAAGAACACCTACCCCATTCCTCCTATTGCTGAATTATTTGACAGACTCCAGGGCGCTAAAGTGTTTACTAAGCTTGACTTTAGAAGTGCTTACAATTTAGTGAGAATCAAGGAAAACCACGAGTGGAAGACTGCATTTAATACCAGAAGTGGACACTATGAATATCTAGTGATGCAATTCGGGTTGTTCAATGTTCCAGCGGTTTTCCAAGATTTCATTAAAGATGTACTCAGGGATTACATTTACTCGTTTGTCTTGGTCTATCTGGATGATATCCTTATTTATTCTCCTGACCTCCAGTCTCACCACGATCATGTTAAACAAGTTCTGCAAACCTTGTTAAAAAAACAACTTTATTGTAAATTGGAAAAATGTATCTTTGACCAGTCTGAAGTACAGTTTTTAGGATATAATATTTCTACCTCGGGGTTTCAGATGGATCCTAAAAAACTAGAGTCTGTTCTACAGTGGCCTTTACCCACTGGGTTGAAAGCCATTCAAAGCTTCATTGGTTTTGCCAATTATTACAGAAGATTTATAAAGGGATTTTCTTTAGTAATAGCCCCCATCATCAATATGACACGAAAGGGGGCTAGTAGTACGATATGGTCTACGGAGGCTATTGAAGCCTTTGAAACTCTCAAACAGCGGTTTGCCTCCGCTGACATATAGATACATCCTGACACCAGTAAGCCTTTCATATTGGAGGTTGATGCTTCAGAGACAGGGGTAGGGGCAGTTCTCTCCCAGAGGGAGAGCCAGGAAACTCTGTTACATCCTTGTGGTTACTTTTCTAGAAAGTTGTCTCCTGCTGAGCGCAATTACAATATTGGCAATAGAGAATTGTTGGCCATTATTCTAGCTCTCAAGGAGTGTCAACATCTTTAAGAGGGTTCCAAGGACCCCCTTTTGATCATTACTGATCACAAAAACCTGGCTTACATAGGAGATGCTAAGCGATTTATCTTCTAGACAAGCTAGGTGGTCTCTATTTCTTTCTCGCTTTAATTTTCTTATCACTTACAGACCTGGTTCTAAAAATTTAAAAGCCGACGCCTTGTCCAGGCAGTTTGATACTGAGGCTATACTAGAGCAAGAAACATCCCATATCATTCTCCAGGAATGTATCATTGCGTCCACTGTCCTTCATTGTCCTCTCCACTGCTTGGCTCCATCATGGAGACTCAGTCTCAGGCTCCCTGCGGTAAACCTCAGGACGAACTGTTCGTTCCATTGGGGGAAAGGGTTAATATCATGAAGGTGTTTCACGACAATGTGTCTGCTAGCCACCCAGGTATTAATAAATCCACTTCTGCTATCATGAGGTCATTCTGGTGGGATTCCCTCAGGAAGGATGTTAAGGAATATGTGCAGGCTTGTTCTGTTTGTGTGGTTTCCAAAGTGCCTCATAAACTCCCTTGTGGCTTGTTACAACCTCTTCCTATTCCATGGACTTCTTTGTTGAACTTCCTAGTTCTAACGGTTATATCACCATTCTCATGGTTGTAGACCGTTTTTCTAAAATGGCTAATTTTATTCCTCTCAAGAAATTGCCGTCATCTCATGACCTGGTACTAATCTTTATACGAGAAATTGTCCGCCTGCATGGCATTCCTCACAATATAGTATCTGACAGAGGTTCTCAGTTTGTGTCTCGGTTTTGGAGGGCTTTCAATAAACAATTAGGGATTTAATTGTCTTTTTCATCCTCTTAACACCCCCAGACCAATGGTACAGTTTAGGGGGCTAACCAGTCCTTGGAATTATATTTGCGTTGTTTTGTTAATAGCACTCAAGACAATTGGTCTGAATTACTACCATGGGCCGAGTTTACTAGGAACAATGATGACCATGACTCCTCTGGGCATAGTCCATTTTTTGTTACTAATGGCCGGCATCCTACTGTCCTACCGGCTGTTTTTTCTGATATGGCTATTCCTGCTTTGGATGACTGTCTGGCTTCCATCCGTGATACCTAGGTTAAAGTTCAATCTGCTCTGGGTACTGCTGCTGACCGTTTCAAGCATTATGCTGATACACGTCGAGGTGCCAACCCTGTTTACCAAGTGGGTGAGAGTGTTTGGTTATCTTCTCGTAACATCAGGCTCAAAGTCCCTAGCATGAAATTTGCTCCTAGGTTCCCTGGACCTTTTCATGTCCTTCGTAGGATCAATCCTGTTGCGTACTCTCTGGCCCTTCTGGCCTCCTTGAAAATTCCTAATACCTTTCATGTGTCCTTGCTCAAACCTCTTGTTTGCAATAAATATACTGTCTCAGGTGTCCCTCCTCCTCCCTTAGTTGTTTCTGGACAGGAAGAGTATGAGGTCTCCTCCATAATTGATTCCAGGTTTTCTCAGGGCACTTTACAGTACTTGGTGGATTGGAAAGGTTATGGACCAGCCGATCGTTCTTGGGTTCTGATATACATGCTGGCTGCAAGATTCGCTATTTTCACACCAAATTTCCTCTCAAGCCTGGTCCTGCCCGCCCGGTGGGCGTTCTTCAGGTGGGGGTTAATGTTACGTATTCATCCGCTTATAAAAATGTGATTAATGGAATTTACTGTTCAGACAGGAAAAGTTGTGCTGAACAACATTACTGTCCTGACAGGAAAAGTTGTGTGGAGCAGCAATCAAATCCACATAAGGGTTTGTGCTGAGCAGCAATTATGCAAATGGAAGCCTGGTAACTGCCTTTGGGGTCAAAGGCCGATTACACCCTATCAGATCCAGAGGAGGGGTATTTAGGCCCAGTTCTCATCCTGCTCAGTGCCCTGTCTTGGTTTCCATGGTGGTTGTCCGAGAGCGCATTATTAATTCTGGTAATTCTGGTTATTTGACTTGGCCATTGTTTTTGACTTCCCTGTTTTCTGGCATTCCTGACCCTTGGCTTTTCCTTATCGTTGTGTCTCTTTCTGTATCCCTTGACTTCGGTTATTCCTGACTATTCTTTGGTATGTTAGTCCAGCCATTCTAAGGTCCGGTCTACGTTACCTATCAGTCCTCTGTGTTACACAATTCTACGTGCTGGATCATACTGTAATCCTGACATATACATACATTCATTGCCACATCTATACACACATGTGCAATACAACCCCTATAAGCATACACTAAAGCTCCTAGAAACACACAATGCAACCCCCTGCATCCTCTAAATAGACACAGTACAGCCCTCACATGTGCACACACAACACTGCCTAGTCCCACATACTCGACATGCCCTATAAACACACACACACTACAGCCCCTAGCCACACATAGTATGCCACAAACTACAACACAAATAATCCCCTATGCACACATGCAATCGCACAAGCAACCTCCAAACACCACAGGGAGCATCCACACAACAAACTTTAACAGTCCTGTTCCACATTTGTTCTCTGGTATCCCACTATTGAGGACACCAGAGACAAATTGCCAGCAAACACTGTGCATGTTTACATTGAACAAAAAAAATCAGGACATTTACTCCACCACAGAGAACTGGATGCTCTGAACGGGAATCACACTAACATAAACATGCCTCCTTTCTGGCTCTGCCCCTCACAGTGGGCTGCTCTGCCTTTAATTGCCAGGGCTGAATTTTTGTCCCAGCATGGCCCTGCCAGGGTCTATAAGGGGGGATACAGACCACAATTAAAGGAGGGGGTGGGAGGGTAGAAGCTGTAATGTGGGTAGATGGGAGCTGTAGTCATGTTTAGGGGCTCTAGTGCGGGTTAGAAGCTGTAGTGGGGGGAAATTTGGTCTCTAAAGGGAGTATAGGTTCTCAGGCGAAATTATAAAAAGTTATTTCCCCAAAATCAAAATCAAAATCCAGCGGCATGACTGGGCTCCTAGATACAAGATATTAGCTTGTAAACCTAAGGTAAGCAAGCATTTTTTCTATGCACTCACGAAGGCCCACACAAACTTAAAGTGCCACTCCCCTTATAGCTCAGTCCAGGCTTTATATGGCTGTTCAATCACAGACAAATATCTTTGCTCTGAGAAATCGCTGCCTCTTGAGTTGAGTTCTACTGAGCTAAGTAACCAACAATTAACATGACTTGTATTCTGACAACCAATGGGGTGTTCCAAGGATAATTTAGAAAAGTGCCAATTTCTATAAGAATTTACACTTTTTGTAAAATGTAAAAAGAAGGCACACTCTTTATAAAATACTACAACAAGCTGAAGCCTGGATTGTCTCTTCTATTTTTGGAAACACAATTGGCAATGAAATGAAAAAAGTCATTAGAATTTAGCTCTAAAAATAGTAATAGTTATTAAATGTAAAAAATATTCCAGACAATCTACATAATACAAACCTATAGCGAATCATTTTTGGTGCAGGCATTGCAAATATCCATTTAGTGCACAATTTGTTCCTAGTCTTTTGTTCTCTCTTCTTATGCAAGCACGCTAGCTTGTAATTGAAGAGCTTATTAAAAGGTCACCATATTTTGTGTTAGTATATTGCTTCCTTGCCATTAATATCTGAGAATAAATTCATAATATCTAGACCATTTTTTATAATGCTGACATTTGCCTCAATAGACTTTAAAGGGACATTATAGTCACCAGAACCACTGCAGCTTAATGTGTCTGGTGTCTATAGCATGTCCCTGTAGTGTTAGCACTGTAAACACTCCCTTTCAGAGAAAAGGCAGTGTTTACATTTGTGCCTAGTAACACTTCTAGTGGCAGTCACTCAGCTGGTCACTAGAGGTGCTTCCTAGTCCACTGCTGCACAGCGAGCATCACTGGTGTTCAGGGTCTCCACGCACTGCATGCAGTTGCTGAACGTTCCCCATTGATACTTTTGCTAGATTGGTTCAATGCACGTATATGTGGAGATGCTGATTGGCGCAGCAAGGCGTTTTGCCACGCCACTGTCAGGAATATATGATTAATGATCTCAGCCATGAAAGCAGGGCCATCTGCAGTAAGACCGTTTTAATTGCAATTGGGCCAGTCACCTCTTCAAGACTAAAGTGTCAGGAATGCATGTTTTGATTCCTGACACTATAGTGTTCCTTTAACAACTTAACTGTTGCCACACAATTTTTAAATGTTGCATGGACAAAAACAATATTTATCATTCTTTCATAGGAAGCTATCTATCTCTTGGCATTAGTAAATCGTTTTAGGCAATCCTGGATGTCAGTGATAGACAGAGGAGTTCTCATTCTGCTCAGCATATTCATGGTACTCAAGTAACAATGCCAGGTAGACTGTTTGTATTGCCTGGGCGACACAGGCAACACATTCTTATGCACCACAGGTGTCTTCAACACAGGTCCTATTCAGGGACCCATCAGGAGGTACAACCTCTACGTGTAAGTGGCCTGGGTCCCGACCAATGTGTTGTTGCTGTTATACAGAAAAAATGTGTTGGTCTCTTCCTATCTTCTTGCTGGGCAACTATAAGGGTGTGACAGTACAGACAATGGGCTGGCATGTCCCCTGCACTGGCTTTACTGACTGCCCGTTCTTCACTTCTGAATGGCAGTACTGGAAGAAAGTGATGTCAGATCCTCTACTCTCAGTGCTTGTGGAAACCATGCAGGATGTGGGAAGAGGGACCTGCAGCCCACAATTAAGGAGAGCTAGAGCAGAAATGGTCAGTAGCTGGCAGTGGAGAGGAGCCTCTGGCACACATTTAAGAAAAGTTGGAGCAGAGAAACTAGGTTTTGCTTGCTGTTGTATCTAGCTAAATACACACTTGAAAAAACTTTGTGTGAGGCAGGAATCTGCAATTTGTGTGTACTTGTGTGGGACTTGTTTACCAATATACACTTGTTAAAAGTATTTTTTTGTTAACTGTTTATAGAAAAAAAAATAAACATTTAGGGAGTGTGTCCAGTAATCAAACAAAACAAAAAAAATCCTCTTGCCTACCTACTCCCATATTGGCACTTACATAAACTTTGATTGATAGAGATATTCTGCTTCATTCATCTTAGTGTGACACTATTGTTTATGATTAGCGTAGGGTCAAACTGCTAACCAATGCCACTTAATAACAACTTGGAATGAACAATTTAATATTTGACAGGCTTTGTTATTTTGGTTAAGTGTTTGAAGAAAGAAAATCCTTTATTTATTTCTGAGTCTGCTCAATCCAGTGTGTGTTGTGCAAGTGTGCAAGCACAGTGCTTCTTAATGTCAAACACAATTTTCCAGTAGTATATCCAACAATTATTAACCCAGTTTGCAACCCACCCATTTTCGATGAATAATGCTGTATTAGTTTACACAATACATAATAATTTATATACCTAAGTTATTGTAATAAGAAAAATAAAAAAAACAATCTCCAGCACTGCCTCCACCACCACCTTCACCAACCACCATTAGTAGAATTAAACCTCAAAATAGTGGGATTAGCAGCATTTCTGTTACATGTGCTTCAACGTGTAGGAAGCAATTGTTTTTTGCACAACAACTTGTGCTGCAGCTTCCACTGAGACTGCAACTACTTTTATCACAGCTAGTTTAAGCTTTATACCTTTTTGGAGACCTCCAAAGAAACAACTGAAGGAGAGAGAAGCAGAGTCTTCTTTGTGAGGGTTATCAGTGTCACTTTATACTGAAGACTTGGAGCAGAGTACCAAAGTAGTCTCCCCGATCAGTTGCGCCTCTAGGAGGGGGCCATTCCCTCCCTACATCATGCCGTGCCCCCCACCTTCCCCTATTGTGACTCACAATTGAAATGCTGTGCTGGCTCCGCAGCCAGTATGCACACAGTAAAGGGTTAGCACAGCCCTTTTGTTAAAGAGAGCAAAAAAATGAGTGCAAGAGTCTGTTCTCAGTACTCTCTTGCAACTTGTTTTTTGCTCTCCCTAATTTTAAAGTGTAATCCAGACGTGGACCCCTTGCTCACAGTGCCTAGAGGAATATTGGTTATTTCTCACTGACGATGCTTAATAAGGATGAAACAATTGTCTGGGGTTGCTGTATCTCTCATGCAGAGAGAGATGGCCTGCATTTTGGATCTGGACTGCCCTTTTGGGTGGGATCAGTCTGATAAGCAAATAGTTCTGGTCCTGGCACAAGATGAGCTAAAAACCAGCTTGAGATCTGAGTGGGGACCCACTGAAGGGTAGACTAATTGAGCTGTTGTCCAATTTCAGTACTCTTTTGCAACTTTTTTGCTTTCCTTTTTGTTAAAGACCAGTTCTTGACCACACTACCCAGGGTAGCACACTGAGGGACAGTAAGCAGCCTCTCAGTGTGCAGCTTCATGCAGCTCGTTCTGTAGGAAGTGACATCATGAGTCAAAGCGCAGTACGAGCTATGCGGAGCATGGGTGCAGACAAGCTTATTCTCCCACCTGACCACCAGGGATAAGGATTCTCCCCATCCTGGCAAAAGGTAAGGCTCAAAGACTGGGGCATACATGTTATATACATATATATATATATATATTTTTTTTATTTTTTTATTTTTTTTAACGCGCACATCACAGCTCCTATCTCCCCACCCTTTACCCTCCAAAGCCCATATAACTATATGCACCCAATAAATTCCGCATACCCCCTATACCCACTAAAGCTGCTACACCACTAGCACCTACCACAGCTCCTATTACCCCTTGCCCCCTTTACCCACCAAAGCCTCTATCTACACAGCACCCACTACAGCTTCTACATGCCCTGTACCCACTAAAGTCCATATACCCCCTGCACCCCTATTACCACCTACCACCCTATAGCTTCTATTACCTACATGCCCCTATTACTCCCTGCACCAACTACAGTCCCTATGCTACCTGTACCCTCAGCAGCGCCTATCCCGCCAGTGCATCCACTAAAGCCCCTATTACACCTTGCTCTCTCTACAGCCCCTTTTAGCCCTGCCCCCACTACAGCCCCTATGCCCCCTATACCCACTACAGCTTATTTCCCCCTGTCTACTGCCAGTGTCTCTGAGTCCCACTCTTGAGTGCTTGCCCCCTCCTCGTTCGCACCAACACTTGTCCTAAAACATGACTTTTCACCAACACCATGCTAACCACTAGCCGGCCTTTGGCTCAGTGTGCACATCTGTGAAAACCAGGGCCGCATTAACATAGGGGCTAATGAAGCTGCAGCTCCAGGCCCAGGCCCAGTCCCAGGCCCAAGGAATAGGCCCATAAAAATAAAAAAAAAAAAAAAAGTACTTTTTTTTTTTTTTTTTTTACACACTACTCCTATGTTTGCCACCTGACTTGAATTTGAAGGCACAGCCGGTATTTGAGGCTGTCTGGCCATGCCGGTATTGCAGTAATACCGACAATACAAATGCAAATATTTTTCTCAGTATAAACGGAGATTACTCTGCAATACCAGAACCGGACAGTAGGTGTATGGAGAGAGGCAGGGATAGGAAGTTACAGCATTTCCCTCCCTGCCTCTCTCTAATCAGTGATCCGCAGGGAAGCAGCTGCACAGCACAGAGAGTCCAGACAGCAGCTCCCAGCCTGCAGAGACAGACTACAGCTCAGATATGTGAAGGAGGGGGGAAAGACAGCAGGAAGACATGGGGACACTGAGACAATACGGGACACATGGGGACACTGAGACACTAGGGGACACTGGGAGACGTGGGGACACTGGGACACTTGGGGACACTGGGAAACATGGGGACACTGAGACACTAGGGGAAACTGTGAGACATAGGGATGCTGAGACACATGGGGACGCTGTGAGACATTGGTAGACACATTGGGACACAGGGACACAGTGTCTCCATGTCTCCCAGCCAGTGTCACTAGTGTCTCAGTGTCCCCATGGTTGTCAGTGTCCCCATGTCCCCCACTGTCTCCAAATGTCTGTGTCCTCATGTCTCCCAGTGTCCCCATGTCTCCCAGTGTCCCCATGTTTATATCCACAAGTGCCCCCAAGTGTCTGTGACCCCATGCCTCCCAGCCAGTGTCCCTCGTGTCTCAGTGTCCCCATGGTTGTCAGTGTCCCCTAGTCTCCCAGTGTCTGTGTTCCCATGTCTCTCAGTGTCCCTAGTGTCTTAGTTTCCCCAAATGTCTGTGTCCCCATGTCTCCCAGTGTCTGTGTCCCCATGTCTCTGTGTCCCTAGTGTCTGTGACCCCATTTCTCCTAGTGTCCCCAAATGTCTCAGTGTCCCCATGTCTCCCAGTGTCCCCATGTCTGTATCCACAAGTGCCCCCATGTCTCCCAGTGTCCCCAAGTGTCTCAGTGCCCCCATGTCTCCAAGTGTCCCCAAGTGTCTCAGTGTCCCCGGGTCTCTCAGTGTCCCTATGTCTCACTGTGTCACTGTGTCCCCATGTCTCTGTGTCCCCGAATTTCCTAGGGATACGGGACACACTTAGACATGGGGACACTGTGAGAAATGGGGACACAGACACTGGGAGACTAGGGGACTGGGCGACATGGGGACACTGTCACTGTGATACATAGGGACACTGATGCCAGGCTGGCCTTCCAATTCTTTGGACAGAGATGCCCCCTTTTTTGGCATGTTCGCTCTTTTGGCAGTCCTGGTCACGTGATTTGCATCTTGACTTCCTTCTTCACTGGACACTGCTGTTAGGGGGTATGGATTTACTTGAAAAATTAAAGCATAAATTAGAAAGAGATTAGCATAGAGTATGTGTTTTCTTATAGCTGCATCCTTTGAGTTTACCTCCAACTCCAACTCCATCAGATACATGACGCTTGAGAGGTATGACTGTTTCAGTGTTTTTGTTTGATAAGATTCTGTAATTAGGCCCCATCATAATTGTCAGCACCAGGCCCACCAAGCTCTTAATCTGGCCCTGGTGAAAACAATACCTTTAATTACCAGAGGCTAGGGGAGAGATCAGCCCTTATCTTCTTCCTTTCCCATAGGACTCCACAGTCCAACCCCAATTGAAAAGGACAACCCCATGCCTGCTGTGACAAGAAATCAAGTTAGGCAACAAAGAAAGCAAATTGACACAACAAATGGGGCGGAGGGGGGGGAACAATTTGTAGCCGATTATAAAATTGCTGAGAGTGGGTAAGGAAGATGGCCCCTATTTATTTTACTCCACCCTGCTAAAGACCAACCAGACCCTATCGGTGTCTCCTAGACTCCCCCACACTCACACATGCCCCTGAATCTGGCTTGCTCTGCCCACTTCCTCAGGTTCTGCATCACTGAAGATTAATGACATGATTAATGACAGGTGCATAATCACCTCTGCAGCATATGCTTAAACCCAACACCAATCCCCATAAAAACATGGACACCATATTGTTTGGTAAAAAAATATCACAGCTTTTTATTGATAATAAGTTTTAACAAGTAAATATTAAGGTAACTGTCAACATCATGCCAACATTGACATGTAAATCCAGCATCCTGCCTTTATACAAATAAAACCCCCCGACAATGGCCAACTCTTACATAAATAATAAATCTCAACAACATTATAATACCATATAATTAATGTTGAACACATAACCATTGCCACCAAGGGCATCCATTTTCACAGTTCCACAATAGTAGAGGTATACACACCCAGGTTCTCAACTACCAACGAACCCGTCGAAGAATGTCGAATGACACTGGCCTCCTAGAGTCGACCGACACATTCCCCTTCCTAAAGCCTTTGAGAGCTTGACGAACCATAAAATGCTTCGTAACATCCTCCCACCCATTAAGCTTAAATAAAAAGGCTAAAGCTGACAATTTATGCCCAACCACCACAGGAGATGCACCCGAAGCAAACAAACAGCATAACAACCATAACTAGAAAAGCTACAATTTCTGGGGAAATTGTGTGAAGTGTTCTTGCCTCCACTAGTAGTCTACAACTGGAGTGGGCGGAGTAACTGTTATCATTTATATAGCACATTTAATTGCAACGTTGTTGCACAGTTACATTAAACCATACATTTATAAAAACATTAGAAGGTGTTCAAAAGGCCCTGTCTATGACATCACTTGCTGCTGCAGCCTGACACAGGTCAGAGTATTTTGGCGGTTGCCATCTTCAAACGGTCGTATTTTAAAAACTATACATCCTACAGCGAAGAGCTTTATATTGTGAGAATCACAAGACCCAGACCTACATTTTGATGCATAGTATGTCTCTGAAGTATTAAAATTGAAGGCACAGTCGCAGTTTAGAAATTGCACTTCAAATTTGAGCTTTGCAGAGTGAAGTTTCAATGAATGTCAATGGACGGCGTTAGTTGCAAACAAATGATTATATTGTGAAAACTATCAGGACTACGGCTTAGCCGTTGACATGTTTAGTGGCAGCAGGGATAGCTGAACGTTTTGATATAAGATTTGTGTAGGTGGGCCTGAAAATAAGGGAGTGGTGGCAGTTTAGAAATCATGTCCTGATTTTTCAGCTTTTGCCAGCTCCCACTCTAGCTTTGCCATTCATTCCTATGGGACAAATTGCGCCACAAGAACGACGATATTCCGTGAACCATTCGGCGAAACGTTCCACAAAGTAATAGCAATCCGATCGGGAACAATCTGCACATTTTGGTAAATTTTTGTCTATGTAGTGTAAAAACTGCTGGAGGAGTTAGGGTGGCAAATTTGGCTATAATAAGAATAATAATAATAGTAATAATATATATGTGAGATAACAATAATATATATGTGAGATAACAATAAGTGGTCTTGCTATGCAAGAACACTTAACTAGAAAAGCTACAATTTCTGGGGAAATTGTGTGAAGTGTTCTTGCCTCCACCAGTAGTCTACAACTGGAGTGGGCGAAGTAACTGTTATCATTTATATAGCACATTTAATTGCAACGTTGTTGCACAGTTACATTAAACCATACATTTATAAAAACATTAGCAGGTGTTCAAAAGGCCCTGTCTATGACATCACTTGCTGCAGCAGCCTGGCTCAGGTCAGAGTATTTTGGCGGTTGCCATCTTCAAACGGTCGTATTTTAAAAACTATACATCCTACAGCGAAGAGCTTTATATTGTGAGAATCACAAGACCCAGACCTACATTTTGATGCATAGTATGTCTCTGAAGTATTAAAAATGAAGGCACAGTCGCAGTTTAGAAATTGCACTTCAAATTTGAACTTTGTAGAGTGAAGTTTCAATGAATGTCAATGGACGGCGTTAGTTGCAAACAAATGATTATATTGTGAAAACTATCAGGACTACGGCTTAGCCGTTGACATGTTTAGTGGCAGCAGGGATAGCTGAACGTTTTGATATAAGATTTGTGTAGGTGGGCCTGAAAATAAGGGAGTGGTGGCAGTTTAGAAATCATGTCCTGATTTTTCAGCTTTTGCCAGCTCCCACTCTAGCTTGCCATTCATTCCTATGGGACAAATTTCGCCACAAGAACGACGATATTCCGAGAACCATTCAGCGAAACGTTCCACAAAGTAATAGCATGTAGTGTAAAAACTGTGGGAGGAGTTAGGGTGGCAAATTTGGCTATAATAAGAATAATAATATATATGTGAGATAACAATAAGTGGTCTTGCTATGCAAGAACACTTAATAACGTGTCCAACAGTGCATCCGCTGAAAGCTGACTCCCCGCATAGTTCAATGTTTCATCGCATTCCTGCCACACCTTACTCTACGCTGCCCAAGAAGAAGGCACCAAAGACTCCCTTATCAGTCCGCCAAGCAGGAGTTCCCGAGCTACCACACTTCTTCCGGACAGGACAAAGCTTTCACTTGCGCGCCTGGAGCCACCCGTTTAAACCTCGCCCACTGCAAACGAGACAGCGAATCAGCGATAATATTTAAAAACCCCGGCACATGACGTGTCCGAAAGACAATATTACATTTCATACAGTACAAGACAAAGTGGCGAAGAAGCCAAACCACAGGAATAGAGGAAGCAGAAAGCCCATTTACTGAGGCCACTACCGACATATTATCCGTAAAAATATCACCTTCTTATCCCGCAACTGGTGACCCCACAAAGTTAATGCTACCACTAGGGGAAATAGATCTAAAGCTAAGTTGCGGATAAGCGGACTAGCCTTCCATTCCTCCGGCCATGCTCCCGCACACCATTGCCCAGAAAAGTAAGCCCTAAAACCCACACTTCCTTACGCATCCGTAAATAACTCCAATTCTGGAGAAGAAACTGCTGAATCCTGAAAAAAGGCCCACCAATGGCCTATGCCAAGAACCTGTTAAATACCCTACCGATAGGGATCACCCGATATGCGAAGTTCAAATGGCCATTCAATGACTGCAAAGTTCATAATGTAACTTTTTTCGCTTCTCTGACCTCCAACACCACCCCCTGAAGGGCAAGCAATTTGTCTACTGGCAAACGACATTCTCCACTGACGGAATCTTTCTCCAAGCCAAAAAAACTCAGACACATCATGGGACCAACCGTCTTATCACACGCCAAAGGTACACCAAAAACATGAGCCACCCATTCCAATGTTCTCAATCCTATTAAGCAAGCCTCTGAACCGGTAGACAAGACGCACAAGAAATCATCCAGATAGTGGGCCACAAATTTCGTTTTCGCCTCGACCCTTCCACCCACTCCAAAAAGGTGCTAAATTTTTCAAAGAAGGCACAGGAGATAGAACACCCCATGGGCAAACAGAGATCTACAAAATACTTGCCCTCAAAATAACAGCCCAACAATGATGACATTTGGGGTAAATCGGAAAGAGACGAAATGCCGATTCCACATCTGCCTTGGCCAACAATGCTCCGTGGCCCGCAGCCAAACCAAATCGACCGCCTGATCCATCTACGCATACGACACTGAACAAAGAGCCTTATCAATATCATCATTTACGGACGATCCCTTTGGATAAGAAAGATGGTGTATCAACCGGTACTTACCAGGTTCCTTCTTTGGCACCACACCCAGAGGTGAAACCCTAAGATGAGGAGGTGGGGGCTCCACAAAAGGCCCCTCCATCCTGCCCAATTGGACCTCTTTAAGCAATTTGTCCCGCACCACCCCCGGAAATTCCCCAATCAATTTTAAATTTTGAAGACAAGGATCCACTATCGTATCCTGGAATGGGATAACAAAACCACCAGTAAAGCCATCCTTCAGTAATGACGCATCGACCTGGTTACCGTAGCTGTTTAGCCATGGTAACTGTCACATCCTGTTCCTCGTTGCGGATCATTCTGGCAATGACTTCTGCTATCCAGTACTCTTATTACAATTCTTGTTTAGTTTTTCTTGATTTTTCTGGTTTTCTAGTCTATGTCTCATTTTCTTTATTGCTGGGATTTCTGGGTTCATTCCTGTAATCCATCCCTGGGATTCCCAGTCTCCAAGTTTCATTTAAATGTTTGTTTTATGTTGCCACACCCGTTTGTTTTCCATCATTCCTTTTTGTTTTAGTGTCCTGCAGGCAGCTGCTCAAAGCTTCTGCCCTTTCTTGCAGGTAAGTGCTATATATGTATTCTTTGATTGTTTTAGCGAACATTAGGCAGAGTAGGACCTGCCGAATATGGGATACATTGGCGTTGTGGCAGGCTTATGCAATGTATGATCATATAATGTAACTAAATCCCCATACTTTTCTTATATAGTGCTTAGTTATGTCTCTTGTTTTGCCTATCATATCATATCTTGTCTTGTTTTAGTTTGTATTCCCAGTCCATGTACAGTCCTGTCCTGCCCCTGTTTAGTTAATGTTCCCTTATGTATTGTGTATATGTTCTGGGTTTAGCTTTCTGTCCTGCTCTGGTTCTGGGTTCTATTAGTTCTGTCTTGTTTTCATGTTTGGTGACTATCCTAGCGTTGCCTTGTTTCTGTACTGGATACAAACCTGCTGCAGAGCCTCCCTATTCAGTTCCTGGGAGGTCTGCATATAAAGCTCCTAGTTCCTGGGATCCGCTGTAGCTGCATCAGGGTTCTGGTATGTGGCCGCGCAAACGCTGGTGCTCAACACCAGGGGGCGTGCGGTTACCCTGCACCTGGCCCTGTAATCCACTTCCACGCTGAAGACTCCCAACTTCTCATCAGGGATTCAGGGGTCCCGGTTTCCGTACCGCCACCCGTGACAGTAACATCGCGCCGACCCTCACCGGCATTAACCCCACTGGCAGCGGATGGGACCGGCCCTCCCGATGTACCCCTGGGGCCGCAGCCTTGCCTCTTTTGAAGCACTGATGAAGTCCGTGGGTTCCTCCACAACCCGAGCACTCATGCTTAAACCGACATGTGGCTCCCCACTAGCACTGCCCTTCATTGAAGAGCCAGCAGAAACCTTTTCTGCGGCTCGCCAATGAGGTGGAGGAAGATCCCTCTCCTAGATAGATACATATGTCACCCTTCTGAGTGCAGCCTGGGATGCCCACCCATGAGGAAAGCCCCCCCGAGCTGTCCCTAGGCATCATCCATATGTGCGTACTCACTGTTGCTTGCCTCCCGACTTACCCCAACGTTATCCTGGGAGGTGACACACTACACTCACGTAACCAATCAGGGGAAACTATGGAGTGTCATCCGTCAGTGGAATGGGGGACCCAGCTTGCGTCTGTCTAGCCAGATGCCTTCCGTTTGCCATCCTCCTGCTGCCATCCAAACCTGCACCGGAGCCAACCTCAGGGGAAACCATTGGGCTAGCAAAAGTGGCATTGGGAGCCGACTCACCCGGCTGATGAACAGTTGATGTCTCTGCTTTTCCACTCCAAGCAGCACTTGCAGCGTTACCAGATCCTGCTGCAAAGTCTGCCATTCGTCCTGCATCATTACTGCTGTTTACTGTGCGAATAGGTCTCTGGCCCGAACGTGGTAGCCCTTCTGCTGAACGCCCAGCTGCATCTGAAACGTGAAATTCACCTCTCAGTTTTTGTACCTGTAAGTTTGGTAGTTTCTATACCTCCACGTTCGTGGCCTTATTGTGCGGTCACAAGGGAATCCTCCTGTTCGCAGCCCGACCGTTCAGACGGAGTCTCATTCCTGTTGCCATGACACAAACATTCGGTCGCACGCCTCCCACGAACTCCTTCAGATGGGCTCCACTGTCACCTTGTACCGGCACCATGCTGGGGCTCAATCTCTGAGTGGAACTGGCTCTCCAAGCAGGCCTCCATGCTGGGGACGTGGCAGATCCTGATGGCAAAGCATCACTTAAACGAGCCTGCAGCTACTCAACACCTCTCTCCTGTACAGCTGCCCTGACTCCTGCTAGCCAATCCTCCATCCTGAGCTGAGAAAAACCTGCAAAGGAGACAAAAGGAAAACACTACACAAAAGCCTGTCACAACAACAGGTAAGTGAAACTAAATTAAAATGTCCCTTAACCTAAAATGGCCCCTTTATATATGGCTTGGAAACTCCCCCCACAATGCTATTTTTAACCAATCCCACGTCACTATATGCCTGTCTCCTAGCAATGTCATGGCCCACTCCCCTTAGCTACGCTGGTACATGGGCTACAGAATCAGTTTGTAAAGCCTTTTTTTTTTTTTTGCACTGTGTACTGTGCAAATAGCCCTAACCATAACTGCAGTACATTGTGTGCAGTGTAGTCAAACACAATAACATTACAGGAGTCTTAAATACTCCAAGCAGCAGCCTATTTTATTTTTAAAAGGGGGGGCCATCAGCAGCAGTATCTCCTTCCCTACTATTACTGTTAGGCATAGCACAGAGGTATTGAGAATAGTGCCAGTCTTTAAATAAGGCAGGTTGAGCAGGGACGTGTTTACCTTCCCACTCTTGAACATTTTGTTGGATTTCATTCCAGGGCCATGTCAGAAAGGCAGTCTATCAAAATCACCTCTAGCCAGCATGTCTTTCTTTCCTTGACAGCACACTAGTGGTAGCCCATGTTGCCTGGGTATGGTGATGGTAGTGGAGGAAGTCAAACTTACTGAAAACCATGCTTGAGCATTGCCAAATGATTGCCTGGGATTTCCACTGTAGTGTGGAGCAGAAGCAAGAGAAAAGAGAGATTCCCACACCTTCTGTATCAGGATGTTAGCAGACAAATTGAACTCCACTTTGGAAATTATTTTGCAATAGCAGAAGGTAATCCATAGTCTATCTTCTTACCATTCCATTGGCGATGACTCCCCACTGGAGCATGAGGATTAGATAATAATATGGCAGCTAGTGTCAGTTCTTACTCCGTTTAGAAATGTGACAAAACTTTGAGCCTTCGTAATGCCAGTTTGGGACAAATCATGCCTTTGTTCACCCATCGCATAAAAACTAAATAAAAAGGGGGTGGAGCCTGATCTTCCAGCGGAATAGATGTGTGGTGCTTGAGCTCCTGCACCATCAGCAAATGTTGGGGTATTAACCCAGACATCACACTTCCACGCCATTCAAAATACACCTCTCAGGTCTGGGGATCCCGGACAAGCAGTCTGACACCCTTTTCCGCAACTCTACATTACCGGGTGCCCAGGCAATCCTGCTGCGGCCTGCTGAGAGTGGAGATGGGGAGAGGCAGCCGCTTTCCTCACTCTTTAGCTTTTGGCTTGTGTCTGCAGTACTCCTTCCACCCCCACCTTGGACGGGGGGATATCCTGGTCCCCTCTGGACTTTTACAAGCTGAAGCTCCTCAACTTGCTGCTTACTCAAAGCTAATTCAAAGCTAATTCCAACCCGATCTTTGACATCCCAAGATGGCGACTGTCTCCCTACACGACTCACATGGCATGGGCCTTACACAGAGAGCAAGCCACGATACCACCACTCTTTTCCTACTGTGGCTCAATGAACTCTTCTGGCAATTCTCGCTAAAGCTGTATGCACGAGACGCAGGTAGCAAGCCCAGACACCAGCGGGGCGACCGGAGAGCCAAGCACCCAAAGATGGAGAAGCCCCCTCAGGGTAACACGAGAAAGAAGCACCTCTTGAAACCCAACACTCACCTACCTGGGCCGAGGGCCTTTCGAGATCGGATCTCGCTGCATCGCTCACACAGGCAGAAGATTGCCCATGCAAAGCGGCTATCGACACCCACATCTTCCAACCCCTCCCTGCCAGAAGGGGATAGACTTGGTTCCAAGAGGCAGCCAAGTCGGTGGGATACTGATGCCGTCTCTCATGCAGGCCTGGGGCTGGAGGGGCAGCCCATCTCAGTGGGATGTTCTCCATAAAGAAGCAGTGGCACTGCCACTTATGGGAGTCGGTTGAACTGACTACTGGAACTAATGCATAAATTCATAACTTTCTCTTAATTTTAAAACCCCGCAACATTTTTAATTTAATGTTACTCTTATGTTTTGCCTGATTTTCGAGCGGTAGAACGCCACAGTGTTTAAGGTACCAGAGGTTATAATTTCATTGTTACACACAGCCTGAGGTACAGAATCCATAATAACCACACTAGTAACATTGCACAGGCTTACCTAAACAGCTTATTCCATAACACATATTTTATGTAGATGCACCATGCTTAAACTCCAGCAGATCAGTATAATTAATGTTTTATTCTTGCCTACACTAAAGGATAGCCATGCATGTTACTATATATTATCCTGTGCCTAGCCTGATCTACTCTATATTATTCTCCTGTAACACAATCTTACTCCATGTACCTACTAAATTACACAACAGCGTTCCATCAAGTACGTTAATCTTGTTTATATATGAAAAAATGTGCAACCACTCATGCCACTGTCTAGCTTGTATGCATCTATGTACGCTGTTGTGGCATTTGATGCTGATATGTAACTACCTGCACACACACAAAAAAAACCCCCAAGAACTAAATAAATAAATCATTAAAATAAAACTACTCTTGCTGCTGCTGCTCCCCGCTCACCCCCCCCATTTTAAAAATGCTTTCAATGTAGCGGTTTTGCCTGCCTGACTGAGTTGCTTAGTACCTGTTACCTCAGCAGACACAGTTAATATAAGCTGACACATGATGTGTGGTTTTTTTCCACACTGAAGGGCAGTCACTGATGCTACAGACTGGACTATGTAGTAAAGCATTGTTCTTGTCAGGGTTTAAGGGGGAGTGGGTGGTCGATTGCCCAATCTTTTTCCTTTAATTTTTGGGTAAATTCCCTATTTGAACTGACCCATGCTCCCCATTTTTTCATTACTACAAGATAGCAAAAGGAAAGATTATGATCAGTCATTATGAGAGTTCACCCGTATCTTTTTATTTTAGATATTAAAAAATCTAATTTTGGCAACTAAGAACTCGCATTGCAAAAATGCCTGGTATTGCATAGCATTTAGGCCAGGCAATATTGTAGCCATTTACGCATTGCAGCACAGTCATAGTCACTATTTTTCCTGCTGTTTTAGCTGCCTGAATTGCATTACCAATTTTTTTGGGGGGTACCAAAACTTGGTGTAGCTGTACAGTGTCATGAAATAAATCCTGACATTCTGAATTTTCGTTTTCCCGGCTGATGTTTTTCTGCCCTGCACAAGTCATACTACTAAAGCCAACAGTCATAGCACCAACATTGGCTTCAGCACACATTTTTGCTGCTTTCACCCTTTTGTCATTTTCTGGGATATACCCTTATCTTTACCCTTTGTCTCACCTTTCCCATTATCATTTTAGGTAAGTTTGCAGTTAGTGTTTTTAAAACATGCTGTAATGATTTGCTCCTATCTGTCAAAATAAATGTTGCTGTACATTTACTTACTGTATCTAGTAATGTAGAATGTGTTGGTAAAAGATAGTTTACGACCATAATAAATTAACGAATGTTATTGCAATCGCATAATGTACAGATCACTGTAATTAGGCATTTACTTACTTTACTCCACTTAAAACATTCTGGCTTGTTAAAAGTTTCAGCAAATTCAGATACCTTAAAGAGATTCACAGTAAAGTTAAAAAGGTTAACATGAAAACGTCTGAAGTATTTTTTCCTGTGTAAAGGAGCTTTGCATCGGATTTAATATAGATCAAACAATTCCTGCCTACTTGACTGATAATGCAGTACTAAATCTTCATTTTATCTTTAAATATCTCTATATTATACTGCCCAGTTTCTTGGTTTTGAGATTGCAAGCAGGCACAGGCACACTTGTACTAATTTAGTTGTACTTTAGACAGATATAGTAAACTAACTGATACATTGAAATTCAAAGAAATTTCTTTGGATTGCTTGAGAAGTTTTATTTATCTTCTCTCTCTTTTATAATGAAAACAAGTTGTAGACAATTATAATTGCTTCTAATAGCAGTTTTGCATGTAGCATTAAAAAAAAGAAAAATAGTCTTGATTGAATAGTTGCAACAGTTGTAGCAAACAAAAGTAACAAAGTCCTTATTTACTTGTAATAGGAATTTGCATGCAGCATTAAAGGGCCACTCTAGGCACCCAGACCACTTCAGCTTAATGAAGTGGTCTGGGTGCCAGGTCCAGCTAGGGTTAACCCATTTTTTCATAATCATAGCACTTTCACAGAAACTATTTCCTCTAGTGATTTTCACAGTGAGAGCACGCCAGCGTCCATAGGAAAGCATTATGAATGCTTGTGACCGCCTGATTTTCGCGCGCAGCTCTTGCCGCGTGTGCGCATTCAGCCGACGGGGAGGAGAAGAGGAGGATCGGAGGAGGAGAGCTCTCCGCCCAGCGCTGGAAAAAGGTAAGTTTTTACCCCTTTCCACCTTCCAGAGCCGGGCGGGAGGGGGACCCGGAGGGTGGGGGCACCCTCAGGGCACTATAGTGCCAGGAAAACCAGTATGTTTTCCTGGCACTATAGTGGTCCTTTAAACAAAAATTGAATTGAATTGCTTGAAGATTTGCAACAATATATCAAGAGAGAAAACAAGTATTTACAATGTAGATAAAGTAGTTGAATCTTTTGTTAATAGCAAGTAGCTGGATTAGGTAGGAAATAGTTGGTAGCGGCACTGTCATGCCGAACTTACCTTTCCTCAATCTCTTCCTCTTCTCCCCCTCTCTCAGGATCTGTTCTTCTTTTCTTCCTGTCTTCTTTAGTTTTCTTTAAAATCATAAGACAAAGTAGGGACTCTTTGCCTTATGGAGGTTTCCTCCGCTTGACCAGCTTTGACCAGTGGAGGAGCAAAGTGTGCTTCATTTCCGCTGGTCAGAGCAATTTTCCCATGATCCTTAGCTTTCCTCCCTGTTCCCACGATGCTTCCTGTCAGTATTGCCGAACGTCCTGTCACTTAGACAGAACGGCAACAAAACTGCCGAATTGCATCCTAACAGAATGAGAACCATTTCTCCATTTGTGTTAGGATGCAATTCGGGACTTTGTTCGGATCACAATTTCATTCGAATAAATGAAACTCCGATCCTATTCGTGCTGTGGCTGCATCTTGCAGCCACTTAGTAGATAACTCCCTAGTTCCCACGGTATCAGGGAGTTATCTACTAAAATGCTGAAAGACCTAAATTGGTCTTTCAGCCAACTTTACTAATACTAAGTAAAGATTACTTAGTATTAGTAAATTCTGCCCCTACTCGCTATACCGTGAGTAGGGGCATGTCTATTAAACAGTGAGCAACCTTAAAACAAACAAACCTACTAATCGCCCCCCCTGCGCGGCAGGTGGGGGCACCCTAAATAACAATTGTCCCCCACCCATGGGTTGGGTGGGATCCCTAAATGACAATGAGAGGGGGGCCTACTGTCCTCCCCTCCCCCAGCCCTCACCCCTGCGCGGTGGGTGGGGGCCATAAATCACAATGGGGGTACCTACTGTCCTCCCCCTGGGGGTGGGGGCCCTAAAAAACAATAAGGGGGACACCTACTGTCCTCCCCCCGGCCTCCTCCCCTGAGTGGTCGGTGGGGGCCCGATATAAGAATGGTGGGGGAGGACCTACTGGCCCCCACCCCTGAGCGGGTGGGCGCCCTAAAAATAAGGGGGGGGGACCTACTGTTCTCCCCTCCCGGCCCCCACCCCATAGCCGCTCAGGGGTGGGGGCCCTATATAAGAATGAGGAGGGGACCTACTGTCCCCCCCTCTGAGCGGTGGGTGGGGGCCCTAAAAAAGAATAAGGGGGGACCTACTGTCCTCCCCCCCGGCCTCCACCCCTGAGCGGTGGGTGGGGGCCCTATATAAGAATGGTGGGGGGGACCTACTGTCCTCCCCCCCTGACCCCAACCCCTGAGCGGTGGGTGGGGGCCCTAAAAAACAATAAGGGGGGGACCTACTGACCTCCCCCCCGACCCCAACCCCTGAGTGGTGGGTGGGGGTCCTAAACAACAATAAACGGGGGACCTACTGTCCCCCCTGGCCCACATCCCTGAGCGGCGGGTAAACTATCCCCTACCTACCCCCGTCACCATAAAAATAATGAGGGGGGGGAATAAAATATCTAACCTGTAAACAAAAATTAAACTTACCATTTGACGTCGTCTTTTTTCTAAAATGGCTTGAAATCCATCCAATCACAGTACTCTGTGTCATTTTACACACTCACTGCACAGGGCTGGTGGCCAGGGGGGAGGACTGTAGGTCCCCCCCTTACTGTTTTTTAGGGCCCCCACCCATTGCTCAGGGACAGTAGGTCCCCCCTTATTGTTTTTTAGGGCCCCCACCCACTGCTCAGGGGTGGGGGACGGGGGGGAGGACAGTATGTCCCCCTCCTTATTGTTATTTAGTAGGATTTTTTTCAACAGTGAGGAGCCACAGGCTGCTCACTGTTTAGTGGACATGCCCCTACTCGCGGTATAGCAAGTAGGGGCATTGGGGAGATTTTAATCTCCCTTATACTATTATGGGGGTCATATTGGCCCCCCATAGAGTGAGGGGGCACCTGGGGGGCTTATGAAGTGGCGGGGAGCACTGCTCCCTGCCGCTTCTATCTTTACATATTACATGGAGGGAGCTGTGCGCTAGTAGCTCCCTCCTTGTAATAAACTGAACGAACAAACGAACACTGATATTCAGTGTTTGTTTGTTCGTCTGACAATGCTATTCATTCGTCTTTCTGATGAATGAATGAATAGATGAAATTCCCGTTCGCATGTCCAAGTGTTTCACTGGGCATGTGCGGGAATCTCACAGTCTATCTAGTGTGGGCAGATGACGTGTCCTACAGGGACTTCATCTACCCACACAAAGATGGCGGCGACCTGAATATAGATCAGGGCAGAAAATAAAGATGAAAAAATAGGTAATATGGGGGGCTTAGGGGCATTTGGGGGTGACTAGGGGGTCAATTAGAGATAGTGGAGGCGGGAGGGTTAAAAAAAAAAAAGGGATTCGGCCATGACAGTGCCGCTTTAAGGTTTTTTTAGGTAAACTCTGTGGATGATCTTGGCTGGCTCAGAGTTGGGGAGACATCCATCTGTAATATGAACGGTACACGAGGAAGTAATATGACATCTCAGCCTGGTGTTCGAGGTTGAGACAAATTCACTCAATAGTTTAATTTGGCACGGCTCACCTATAAGGCAGGTGAGTGTTGCGTCATTCAAGTGGGAGGAGTTTACTTCCAGATGTGGAAGTAACCCAGAGGGAACGGAGTTTTGGTAAGTTCTGACAGGTATTCTGCAATTACATGGTGATCACTGTTCCTATGTGTCAGCCAATGATCTAAAATCACTGGCTGACACTGTTTCTGCCCCTTTCCTCCCCTCTTAACCCCTTAAGGTTAATTACAGTTAAAAATTAAACAGCGGTTCATGCGGTTGCTCGGTAACTGAACCATATAATCCCAATTGCACGAACAGAGACTTTTACATTATATTTCACAGGGTCCATAGCAGTGGCGGATCCAGGGGGGGGGCAACGGGGCAATTGCCCCCCCCGAGAAATCCGCCGGTCTCCCTCTCCCTCCCCTGCCAGCCCTGCAATGTGCCTGCGGACCGGGGGGAAGATCACAGATCTCCCGGTCCGCAGGCACTATGCTGACGGCCGGTGGGGGAGGAAGAGGGAGTGAGGACCCGGGAGCTAAGGCTGCAGCTCCTCCGGGTCCTCCTCTCGTGAGATTTGAAGCGTTGCCGCGGTTACCATGGCAACGCTCCAAATCTCGCGAGAGTGAACTCTAGCCCGGGAGCGCGGGCTAGAGTTCACTGTCCCCACTGGGACCACCAGGGAATCCCCCACTGGACCACCAGGGAAATGTCCCCCCTCCCCCCAGTAAAGGTAAGAAGGGAGGGGGGACATAAATATATATTTTAATTAAATTAAAAAAAATTATATTATAAAAAAAAGCCACACACACATACATTGCCCCCAATACTGCCCCCCCATTCACACAAACTGCCCCCCATTCACACAAACTGCCCCCCATTCACACAAACTGCCCCACATACACACACTGCCCCCCACATACACACACTGCCCCCATACACACAAACTGCCCCTCATGCACACACACTGCCCCCCATACACACACACTGCCCCACATACACACACTGCCCCACATACACACACAAACTGCCCGCCATACACACAAACTGCCCCCACATACACACATACTGCCCCCACATACACACACACTGCTCCCATACACACAACTGCCCTCATACACAGGACACTGCCCCATACACACACACTGCCCCACATACACACACTGCCCCACATACACACACACACACACTGCCCCCCATACACACACAAACTGCCCGCCATACACACAAACTGCCCCACATACACACATACTGCCCCCACATACACACACACTGCCTCTCCCACACAAACTGCCTCCCACACACAAACTGCCCCCATACACACACACTGCCCCCCATACACACACACCAACTGTTACACACACATACTGTCCCACACATACACTGCATCCCTGACATACACTGCCGCCCTCACTCACACACTACAACCTTCACACACACACTGCACCCCTTACACATTGCACCACTCACACACACCACTGCTCCTATGCCCTACTACAGCCCCATTTCCCAGCAGATCTCAGGTAAGTTGTCAAACTGTTCTTAAACGGTTTGACAACTTACTGTGGGAGGGGGTCCCGGCACTATTGACAACATAACCACTACACTGAGCTGTAGTGGTTATTGTGTCTGGATTATTTCTTTAACCCCTTAAATCCGGAGGGCGTACTATTACGCCCTGCAGGAGCCGGCTCTAAACGCCGGCGGGCGTAATAGTACGCCCTCACTTTAATGGCCGCCCACGTGGCCGGCGCTATTCGCCCGCTGCAGATCGCGTCGGGGGGGATGCCCGGCCCCCCAGGCAACCCCCCCTGTGGCCGGTGACCGCGATCTGCAGTCCTGATCGCAGTGACAGGCTGTCACTGCGATCAGTTTTTAACGTGTGTCAGCCGATTTCAAATCGGCTGACACACGTGGCCAGCGGCTACCCCCGTGCAGATCGCGGTCGGGGGACTTACCTGGCCCCCCAGGCAGTCCCCCTGGGGTCAGTGACCGCGATCTGCACTGTCTGAGATCGCAGTGACAGGCTGTCACTGCGATCTCAGAGCGCTCTGATCGCAGTGACAGCCTGTCACTGCGATCAGTGTTACATGTGTCAGCCTATTGGCTGACACATGTAACTGGCACAAGATCCCCCTGCAGATTGGAAGGGGGGAGTGCTTGTACCACCCAGGCACTCCCCCCTGTGGCCAATTACCCAATCTGCAGGAGGTGATCACAGTGACAGGCAGTCACTGTGATCACTGATCCTGTGTGTCAGCCAGTGATGTAAAATCACTGGCTGACACTGTCTCTGCCCCCGTCCTGTAAAAAAATAAAATATTAGTAAAAAAAAAATTACAGTTAAATATAAAATATACTTAGATCATATATATTATATATATATGATCTAAGTATATATATATATATATACACACACACACACACACATTTACACATACACGAAGTGTATTTAAATATTAATATATATAATTATTTATATATATATTACTATCAAATTACACGTAGACTAATACTGATTAAATATATATATATATATAATTATTGTTATATATATATATTTATATATAATATAAAAAAATGTAAATACGTAAAAAAAATAAAATTAAAAAAATAATTAAAAATAAATAATAAAAAAATATATAGATGTTTGTTATTTCGTTCTAACTGTATTGTGATATTAATATATATATATTTATATCAAAATACACGTAGAACGAAATAATATATATATCTATATACATAAATATATACATATATATCACTAAATATATACACCTATATATAAATAAAAATATTTTAAAATATATATATATGTATATATACACATATGTATATATATACATATATTAATTCTACACATATATTTATGTAATATTTTTACATAATTAGGTATCCTAATTAATTACAATTAGCGGGACCTGCCTGACAACCCATGCCGAAAGTATAGGGAATTTAATTTGCTAGCACTATATTTAACCCTATAACTTTCCAAGACACCATAAAACCTGTAAATTGGGGGTACTGTTTTACTCGGGAGACTTCGCTGAACACAAATATTAGTGTTTCAAAACAGTAAAATGTATTACAACAATGATATCGCCAGTAAAAGTGAAGTTTTTGCATTTTTCACGCACAAACAGCACTTACACGGATGATATTATTGCTGCAATACTTTTTACTGTTTTGAAACACAAATATTTGTGTTCAGCGAAGTCTCCCGAGTACAACAGTACCCCTCATGTACAGGTTTTATGGTGTTTTCAAAAGTTACAGCGTCAAATATAAGGCTTGTGTTTCATTTTTTTCACATTAAAATTCGCCAGATTGGTTACGTTGCCTTTGAGACCCTATGGTAGCCCAAGAATGAAAATTACCCCTATGATGGCATACCATTTGCAATAGTAGACAACCCAAGGTATTGCAAACAGGGTATGTCCAGTCTTTTTTAGTAGCCACTTAGTCACAAACACTGGCCAAAATTGGCGTTTTTTTGCATTTTTCACACAAACAGATACTAACGCTAACTTTGGCCAGTGTTTGTGACCAAATGGCTACTAAAAAAGACTGGACATACCCCATTTGCAATACCTTGGGTTGTCTACTATTGCAAATGGTATGCCATTATGGGTGTAAATTTCATTCCTGGGCTACTATACAGTCTCAAAGGCAACGTAACCAATCTGGCGAATTTCAATTTCAAATGTAACGCGCTATATTTGACCCTGTAACTTCCCAAAACGCCATAAAACCTGTACATAGGGGGTACTGTTTTACACGTGAGACTTTGCTGAATACAAATATGTGTATTTTATTGCAGTAAAAGCAAACAGTATTATGACACTGACGTTAAAATGTCATGTAGAACTAAAAAAAAAAAAAAATCTTATTTTCTCCCATTTTTTTCATATTAAATTATGTTTCATAGCTAAATATTTGATATTAAATGAAAGCCCTGTTTCCCCTGAATAAAATGATATATAATAAGGGTGGGTGCATTTAATATGAAAGAGGTGAATTACGGTTGGACAGACATGTAGCGCAAATGCCAGGTTTTGTTTACATTTTGTTTCGTTCACACTGTGTACATTTGGCTCCGTCCTTAAGGGGTTAAATAATCTACAAGTGCCCCTCCCGAGATCAGGCTCTGGATCCGCCACTGGTCCATAGTCTGTGGGCAGGAGGCTGGCAAGCAGGCACCTCCAGGAGCTCATGGCAAATTCATGTAAAAAGAGGAGTTTGTCTCATATCTTCCCCCTCCCGGGGAGACTATCTAGACCCCAGACCTCCAATTGGTCTGGGTGTGTGATAGTCTGGTGGCCTTTCCCAAAAGATATTGTTGTCCAGGTGGCCTCCTACCACAAGTGCCCATTTGTACATATCGCGTCCTGCTGGGAAACAATCTGGATGCACTTTCCCCTGGGGATGTAGGGCGCAATTCCCCTCTCTAGGGGGTAACTCTTGTCGCTGGGGAGAGGGACCATCTGTCCCTTCTCCCTGCAACCCATACTGCTGCTGGGGAAAAACACTTTACTCTCCATGGACCTCACCTACGAAGCCATCCGTGCTCGTGGGGCTGAGACCAGCGGTGCTCTGCCCTGTAGCCAGCGCTTCATCCAGGGTGACCAGTTTGTCATCAGGTCCTGGAACTAATGGGCCGGTAGGGCAGAGGCCAGCTGCGCTCTGCCCTGATGCCAGCTCTTCTGCTGGAAGGAGGTCAGTAGTTCCCTCTCTTGCACCTGGAACATAGTTGGGAATGGGTAGTTGGGGATCTGGGCAGGCTGTCCAGCAACCCTGTAGGACAGGTTGGCCAGACAGGACAGGTCTGGCTGTATGGCAGCGATCTCAGTAAGGTCCCAGTTGTCTGCCCGCTCAGCTCGGGAGGACCAAAAGTGAGAACTGTCAGTTTCTCCGAACCAGAGACTAGTTGCAGAAGCCTCCCACAACAATCCAGGGCCATCGTAATCTCTGTCACGGCAAGGGTACATAATTTATTATTGCTATGAAATATTGCTATTTAATATAACTTGTGCAGTGCATCAATAATTGGACCCCTGGCAAGAGGACAAATGGCAGAGAGAAATTGCTCTTTTGATCAAAAGGGCCTTCTGCAAGGTGAGACATTTTACACTTAAGCCGCCGGTATGTCTAGTTTCCATGTAAACTAACAGACTTTGACCATATGGCTTGAAACCATCAATGTATAGTTCAATCCTTTGATATTGTAATGGTATTAGTTTCATGAAGACCCGTGTGTTTTAGTATCATAGCCAAGAGAAACGTTAATAATTACCCACAGATTAATAATTACGCCTTATTTCTATTATATTTAGAATGGGGCAAGCACTGCCTTTTAATCAAGTCTAAACACCACTTATACACCTTAAACCGGGTGGCAGGGGTTGTGATGTCTGCTTTGTTAGGGCGCATGTAAGTCATGTGATATATCCCTAAAATGGGAAAATGGTAACAAATTCATAGAGGTAATTATTATTTCTGTGGCAAGTACAGTAGAGGAGATAAAACCAAAAGTTTATATATGGCTTGTTGTTTACTGGAACACAAGAGAGTGGCTACTTATTGTGTCTATAGGTACGCCTTATCTCCACCTCTGGGAAGGCTGGGGACTTGAGATGAATCTAAAGGGTATATAACAAGTGATATTGAAAGTTCTTGGTGCACTTGCTTGGGGGTCAGAATCTAATTCTAAGTGAGTCACCATCTTTCCTTGCCAGAGACCCCCTGAGCAGAAGTTGTACTTTGAAAACCTAAGTGAGCAATAAGGACTTCTGTATTTTATCCTTTTTGTTTTTATCTGTTGTTGGTGTAAACAATTTGTTTATCATATATTGTTATATGCACTGTGACCATTTTTTCCTCATAATAAACATTAATTTATTAAGTTCTGCCTTTGTCTAGTTAAGAATCCCATTACCTGAAGAGACTAATTAGTATTTTGCAATTACATAGATATTGTACTAAGCAATATTTGGTGGGTTTTTATTATTAAATTTGTCTCGGGGACCAAGGCACCCCATTTATAGTCTTGGTAGTTGCAGCGTAGAAATAGTAATAGTTATATAATATTATGTTTAAGTGTGGGTGATGTTAAAGGGGGATTTTGTCATTATTTCCGGTGTAGTGCAGACAAATAGTGAACTTTAACCCTTTCTCCACCACAACTACATCACACACACTCTTGGAGTAGGTTGCATTCGTAACAAATTGGTGGCATAGCGGTGGGATAACTAAAATTTTTTTCATCTTTTTGTACCAGATTTTAGTGTTGCTGGATTTGTTGGTTAATCCAGGCACTAAAAGAAATTTCCAAAGGCTGAACTCAGTGCATATATCATATATTTACACCTCAACAGTCCCCCCCTTCTCTGTTTTTCTTTGCTATCTTTTATTTACCAAATGGAGTACCAGGCACAATCCAAGGCAGCGCTAAACCAGCTTTGCCAGGAGAGATCTATTCCCTGTCGGGGAAAAACAAAAGAGGAACTATTACAAGCAAGCTGATGGACTATGATATACAACAAGCGGTGTAAAATGATGACTCAAACACTGCAGAGGAGATACCTGTAGCTTTTGTCTGTGATGTACCGAGATCTGGAGATCCTTTGGATTGTTACTTTCAAACTATGTTTAAATATGTGGACTCAGCAGACGCAAACCAAAGACTACAGGTTATCCTTCAATATCAGGAGGCTGAGAGAGCGCGCCAGGCTGAGAGAGCGCGCCAGGCTGAGAGAGCGCTCCAGGCTGAGAGAGAGCGCCAGGCTGAGAGAGAGGCAGCTGAGCGCCAAGCTGAGAGGGAGAGAGAGGCTGCTGAGCTCCAAGCTGAGAGGGAGAGAGAGACTGCAGAGCGGCAGGCTGAGAGAGGCCGCAGACACACACACTCTGTCAGGAATAGGGGGAACCCTAACACAGAGTGTAAGTAAAGTAGTAACGTACCGGACCTTAGAATGGCCGGACTGATGTTGCTGAAAGAAAGAGAATAAACAGGAGGAGCGGAGGTCAGGGAAGCCAGAGGTAGGACAAAATGAGAATAACAAGCTGGGTTAAACGGATACCAGAGAGAAGAATAGTCAAGACAAGCCGAAGTTCAAAACCAGAAATATACCAAGAATATAACGCGTTATCGGGACCAAGAGGAACCACAACAGGGCAAAGATCCTAACTCATGGGAACCTTTTTATAGTGTGACTGGATCTGTCTGGGATTATAACCACGACCCCAAAATTTCATTTTTCTGACGTTTGGGTGATTAATGATGTAATTTGACTCCGCCCCCTTTTTGTGCCCTTTTGGCTCTGCCCTCATAAAAAGGGGCGGGGCTATCATGGCCAGCGCGAAAATGACTAAAGTTGCTGGAAATTTGCCAGGTCATGTCCCCAGACTCCTGAGTCTCTACAAAAGATACCCTGACACACTCACAGACACACACACATACATTCACACACACACACACACTCAGACACACACAATCACAGACACACACACTCACACACACACAGACTCACAGACACAGATACACTCACAGACACACACATACACTCACAGACACACACTCACAGACACCTAAACATAAACTGACACATACAAAGATACACACACATACACATACAAATTATTATATTTTTTTTAATTAAAAAATGTCCACCCAGCCTCACTACCCGGAGAGCTGGTGTGGACTTGTCCCTGGGATCCAGTGGGGCGGGTGCCTGTTTCCATATCAGACGCGGCGAGGGAGCTGTGTTCTCTCTGCTCCCTTTCGCCATGTTGGCTGTCTAGTGATGGGATCAGCAAACGGCGTGCGGCGAAAGGGAGCAGAGAGAACACAGCTCCCTCGCTGCATCTTATATGGAGACAGGCGCCCACCGGGGGATTCATCATGTGGCCATCAGGGGAGAACACGGGTGGCATTTGAAAAAATGCCGCCCCCTGAGTGCCTGCAGGACCACAAATGGGAACTGCATTCCTGCAGTAAAAAAAGTGCAGGAACGCCGTTCCCACGCATTCCTGCAAGACTCGAGCCCTGCTTCTGCACCAAACCACGTGCAGAGAATTTTCCAACTCTGGACAAATATGGTGATTTTGATGTTTTCCTGTGCAGCTTTGAAAAATTTTGCAGGCAGTACCAGATACCAAAGGACCAGTGGGCAAGGTACCTCACCCCACGTCTCCGAGGTCATGCACTGGAAGCATTCCAGCAGAATTTGATCAGGACTATGATGTGATTAAGGCTGCCTTGCAAAAACAGTATAACCTTACTCCTGAGGGGTACCGAAAGAAATTCAGGACTTTGCAAAAGTGTTCCACAGAAACCTATGCAGCAGTTGTGGGGCACCTGGCAACAGCATTCCGACAGTGGACTACTGGGCTGGAGATTACAACTTTGGAAAGTTTGCAAGGCCAGGTAATAAAAGAACAGTTTTTACAGCTCTACCCCGCTGATTTACAGTAATGGCTGGTGGACTGGAACCCCAAAATAGCATTGGAGGCGGGTAAGCTGGCAGATTTCCACACTGCCAACCCAGCAACAGTGGAACGGAGCAGAGAGTTTGTCAAGGGAGCATCCAGCTGGAAGACCACACCACCATGACTCCCCATCACCAGGCCCAGTGGGCCATCTTTTGTTTCAGCTCCTACCTCAGGGAGAGGGGGAGGCCATGTCTACTCAAGGAGATAGTGGCAGATGTTTTATTTGCAACCAAGTGGGGCACATTACTGTTGCTTGCCCTGGGAAATGGCAACCAGCATCATCAGCTGGGGAGGGACGCTCCTCAGAACCAACATCCTCTGTGTTGTTTGTAACCAGATCAGAGGGCAGCAACAATGTGAATCTGCAACTTGTGACAGTTGGAAGAGAGGTAACTGTGGGACTCTGGGGCAGATGTGACTCTTGTGCGTCCAGAGCTAGTGCGCTCTGAGGACTTAAATCCTGGCAGGACTTTTGCAGTTAAAGGAATTGGAGGAGGGGGGTTGGGGGAAAGGATGGCTGGAAGTGCCAATGGCACGAGTTTATTTGGATTGGAGAGCCGGGAAGGGTTTCAGAAATGTGGGGGTAGATGAGAATATCCCTGCATATATATTACTTGGTACTGACTTAGGTAGATTGTTATTCCAGTATGTGCCTGAAAGTAATGTGTGTTATAAACCCAAGCCTCGTAGGGGCAGTACTGTGCAGAGGGCAGTATGTAAAAGTGTACGTAGACTACCTTGCTGGGAGAGGGGGCAGAATGAGCATGTGTGTCTCTGTGCCCAAACTTGAGGTGTATGCAATATCATGTGAGAGTGTGCCAAGACAAAGTTACTGGGAGGGAGGGCAGAATGAGCATGCATGCCAGGCTGTGCCAAAACCTGAGTTGTCTGTGGTACCAGGTGAAGGTTTGCCAGAGCAACTTCGCTGGGAGGGAGGGCAAAATGTGTGTCAATCTGTGCCTAACCTAGGGGTGTCCGTTGAAACTTGTGAAATTGTATGCAGACAATTGTGCTGGGAGGGAGGTCAGAATGAGCATGTCATGTTAGAGAGTGCCAAAACAAAGTTGCTGGGAGGGAGGGCAGAATGAGCATGCGTGCCAGGGTGGGCCAAAACCAGGGTTGTCTGTGGTACAAGGTGAAAGTTTGCCAGGGCAACTTCGCTGGGAGGTAGGGCAGAATTTGTGTCAATCTGTGCCAGAACCAGGGGTGTCCGTGGAAACATGTGAATATGTATGCTGGCAATTGTGCTGGGAGTGAGGGCAGAATGAGCACGAGTGCCAGTCTGGGCCAGAACTAGGGATGTATGCAATACCATGGGGGGATGGGCAAAAACAACTATACTGGAAAATAGGGCTGGATGAGCATGTGTGCCTATCTGTGTCAGAGCCAGGGTTGTTTGAGATGCAATGTGAATACACAAGTGGATCAAACCATTGGCATTCAGAGCGGGATAAGTTGATCTCTTGGAAAATTTTCATTACTTGTATTCTATTCAACCCGTTTCAAATTCAGAAACAAATTACAAAGGATATTTGCTGCAACTATTTGTCTAAATCGAACCAAAAAGGCTTCTGTGAAAATCCTGAGATCATACAGAAATATGTGAAATTTCTTGAGCAAGTTCTCTTTTATCTTTTATTTCATGCCAAAACTCATACCCAAAAAGAGACATGCTAAGTGCATCACTTTGCTTGACAGCATCATATTACTCTGAATTCAACACAGTAAGAGACAGGTCTGTAATGCTAAAGAATTGAAATTTTAATTGCCCTGCTAGATATTCACACCAAATCTAAAGGGAAACTGGCAATTTTTAGGATTTTCACTATTATCTTTACTACTTATCCCTAGATTTGACAAACATCTATTTGTAAGGCATGAAAAAGAAAGGTAAATGAAGAAATCCATAACTCTTTCTCCCGTAACCAGGTACCTCCACAGCATCATATTACTCTGAATTCAACACAGTAAGAGACAGGTCTGTAATGCTAAAGAATTGAAATTTTAATTGCCCTGCTAGATATTCACACCGAATCTAAAGGGAAACTGGTAATTTTTAGGATTTTCACTATTATTTTTACTACTTATCCCTAGATTTGACAAACATCTATTTGTAAGGCATGAAAAAGAAAGGTAAATGAAGAAATCCATAACCCTTTCTCCCGTAACCAGGTACCTCCATCAATGATCCCTTCCAAAATTGAATCCTTTCCTCCTGGCATTCAGCATAGACTGGACATACACAGAAGTGGATTGATGAAACACTGTTTCCCTTTCTCCTCTACACTAGCAATGCTATCCCTGGCTTTGCTTAGTCTGAAGTAGATTATGATGTCATTTGCTAAATCTTTATTATGCACTTAAAAGTAAAGAGAGCATTTCATACATAGAAAACAGTTTACACAAGTTAGTGGTGATTTTCAATGCCTCATTTAAATGCGTCAATTTAGGAGAAGTGACAGCTCCCCTTTAATTTTATTTCTTGAACTAGTCATGTTTTGCTCTATAAAGAGAAACATTAACAGTCTTAGAAAATAGATCCATCATAAAGAGTCTGAATCCTGACTCCTCCTCTCCCTCCACCGTGAATAGTTTAAAGTGTAGCACCAGGATGGCCGAGTGGTTAAGGCGTTGGACTTAAGATCCAATGGACAAATGTCCGCGTGGGTTCAAACCCCACTCCTGGTACATGGTGTCCACAAATGAAACTCATGCTTTTAACAATCCCAAATATTATTGATCTCTTGGAAAATTTTCATTACTCGTATTCTACTCAACCCGTTTCAAATTCAGAAACAAATTACAAAGGATACTTGCTGCAACTATTTATTTAAATCGAACCAAAAAGGCTTCTGTGAAATTCTTGAGATCATACAGAAATATGTGAAATTTCCTGAGCAAGTTCTATTTTATCTTTTATTTCATGCCAAAACCCATACCCAAAAAGAGACATGCTAAGTGCATCACTTTGCTTGACAGCATCATATTACTCTGAATTCAACACAGTAAGAGACAGGTCTGTAATGCTGAAGAATTGAAATTTTAATTGCCCTGCTAGATATTCACACCGAATCTAAAGGGAAACTGGTAATTTTTAGGATTTTCACTATTATTTTTACTACTTATCCCTAGATTTGACAAATATCTATTTGTAAGGCATGAAAAAGAAAGGTAAATGAAGAAATCCATAACTCTTTCTCCCGTAACCAGGTACCTCCATCAATGCTCCCTTCCAAAATTGAATCCTTTCCTCCTGGCATTCAGCATAGACTGGACATACACAGAAGTGGATTGATGAAACACGGTTTCCCTTTCTCCTCTACATTAGCAATGCTATCCCTGGCTTTGCTAGTCTGAAGTAGATTATGATGTCATTTGCTAACTCTTTATTATGCACTTAAAAGTAAAGAGAGCATTTCATACATAGAAAACGGTTTACACAAGTTAGTGGTTATTTTCAATGCCTCATTTAAATGCGTCAATTTAGGAGAAGTGACAGCTCCCCTTTAATTTTATTTCTTGAACTAGTCATGTTTTGCTCTATAAAGAGAAACATTAACAGTCTTAGAAAATAGATCCATCATAAAGAGTCTGAATCCTGACTCCTCCTCCCCCTCCGCCGTGAAGTGTTTAAAGTGAAGCATCATGATGGCCGAGTGGTTAAGTCGTTGGACTTAAGATCCAATGGACAAATGTCCGCGTGGGTTCAAACCCCACTCATGGTACATGGTGTCCTCAAATGACACTCATGCTTTTAACAATCCCAAATATTATTGATCTCTTGGAAAATTTTCATTACTCGTATTCTACTCAACCCGTTTCAAATTCAGAAACAAATTACAAAGGATATTTGCTGCAACTATTTGTCTAAATCGAACCAAAAAGGCTTCTGTGAAATTCTTGAGATCATACAGAAATATGTGAAATTTCCTGAGCAAGTTCTATTTTATCTTTTATTTCATGCCAAAACCCATACCCAAAAAGAGACATGCTAAGTGCATCACTTTGCTTGACAGCATCATATTACTCTGAATTCAACACAGTAAGAGACAGGTCTGTAATGCTAAAGAATTGAAATTTTAATTGCCCTGCTAGATATTCACACCAAATCTAAAGGGAAACTGGTAATTTTTAGGATTTTCACTATTATTTTTACTACTTATCCCTAGATTTGACAAACATCTATTTGTAAGGCATGAAAAAGAAAGGTAAATGAAGAAATCCATAACTCTTTCTCCCGTAACCAGGTACCTCCATCAATGCTCCCTTCCAAAATTGAATCCTTTCCTCCTGGCATTCAGCATAGACTGGACATACACAGAAGTGGATTGATGAAACACTGTTTCCCTTTCTCCTCTACATTAGCAATGCTATCCCTGGCTTTGCCTAGTCTGAAGTAGATTATGATGTCATTTGCTAACTCTTTATTATGCACTTAAAAGTAAAGAGAGCATTTCATACATAGAAAACGGTTTACACAAGTTAGTGGTGATTTTCAATGCCTCATTTAAATGCGTCAATTTAGGAGAAGTGACAGCTCCCCTTTAATTTTATTTCTTGAACTAGTCATGTTTTGCTCTATAAAGATAAACATTAACGGTCTTAGAAAATAGATCCATCATAAAGAGTCTGAATCCTGACTTCTCCTCCCCCTCCGCCGTGAATAGTTGAAAATGTAGCACCAGGATGGCCGAGTGGTTAAGGCGTTGGACTTAAGATCCAATGGACAAATGTCCGCGTGGGTTCAAACCCCACTCCTGGTACATGGTGTCCTCAAATGACACTCATGCTTTTAACAATCCCAAATATTATTGATCTCTTGGAAAATTTTCATTACTCGTATTCTACTCAACCCGTTTCAAATTCAGAAACAAATTACAAAGGATATTTGATGCAACTATTTGTCTAAATCGAACCAAAAAGGCTTCTGTGAAATTCTTGAGATCATACAGAAATATGTGAAATTTCCTGAGCAAGTTCTATTTTATCTTTTATTTCATGCCAAAACCCATACCCAAAAAGAGACATGCTAAGTGCATCACTTTGCTTGACAGCATCATATTACTCTGAATACAACACAGTAAGAGACAGGTCTGTAATGCTAAAGAATTGAAATTTTAATTGCCCTGCTAGATATTCACACCAAATCTAAAGGGAAACTGGTAATTTTTAGGATTTTCACTATTATTTTTACTACTTATCCCTAGATTTGACAAACATCTATTTGTAAGGCATGAAAAAGAAAAGTAAATGAAGAAATCCATAACCCTTTCTCCCGTAACCAGGTACCTCCATCAATGCTCCCTTCCAAAATTGAATCCTTTCCTCCTGGCATTCAGCATAGACTGGACATACACAGAAGTGGATTGATGAAACACGGTTTCCCTTTCTCCTCTACACTAGCAATGCTATCCCTGGCTTTGCCTAGTCTGAAGTAGATTATGATGTCATTTGCTAACTCTTTATTATGCACTTAAAAGTAAAGAGAGCATTTCATACATAGAAAACAGTTTACACAAGTTAGTGGTGATTTTCAATGCCTCATTTAAATGCGTCAATTTAGGAGAAGTGACAGCTCCCCTTTAATTTTATTTCTTGAACTAGTCATGTTTTGCTCTATAAAGAGAAACATTAACGGTCTTAGAAAATAGATCCATCATAAAGAGTCTGAATCCTGACTCCTCCTCCCCCTCCACCGTGAATGGTTTAAAGTGTAGCACCAGGATGGCCGAGTGGTTAAGGCGTTGGACTTAAGATCCAATGGACAAATGTCTGCGTGGGTTCAAACCCCACTCCTGGTACATGGTGTCCTCAAATGACACTCATGCTTTTAACAATCCCAAATATTATTGATCTCTTGGAAAATTTTCATTATTCTTATTCTACTCAACCCGTTTCAAATTCAGAAACAAATTACAAAGGATATTTGCTGCAACTATTTGTCTAAATCGAACCAAAAAGGCTTCTGTGAAATTCTTGAGATCATACAGAAATATGTGAAATTTCCTGAGCAAGTTCTATTTTATCTTTTATTTCATGCCAAAACCCATACCCAAAAAGAGACATGCTAAGTGCATCACTTTGCTTGACAGCATCATATTACTCTGAATTCAACACAGTAAGAGACAGGTCTGTAATGCTAAAGAATTGAAATTTTAATTGCCCTGCTAGATATTCACACCAAATCTAAAGGGAAACTGGTAATTTTTAGGATTTTCACTATTATTTTTACTACTTATCCCTAGATTTGACAAACATCTATTTGTAAGGCATGAAAAAGAAAAGTAAATGAAGAAATCCATAACTCTTTGTCCCGTAACCAGGTACCTCCATCAATGCTCCCTTCCAAAATTGAATCCTTTCCTCCTGGCATTCAGCATAGACTGGACATACACAGAAGTGGATTGATGAAACACTGTTTCCCTTTCTCCTCTACATTAGCAATGCTATCCCTGGCTTTGCCTAGTCTGAAGTAGATTATGATGTAATTTGCTAACTCTTTATTATGCACTTAAAAGTAAAGAGAGCATTTCATACATAGAAAACGGTTTACACAAGTTAGTGGTGATTTTCAATGCCTCATTTAAATGCGTCAATTTAGGAGAAGTGACAGCTCCCCTTTAATTTTATTTCTTGAACTAGTCATGTTTTGCTCTATAAAGAGAAACATTAACGGTCTTAGAAAATAGATCCATCATAAAGAGTCTGAATGCAGACTCCTCCTCCCCCTCCACCGTGAATAGTTTAAAGTGTAGCACCAGGATGGCCGAGTGGTTAAGGCGTTGGACTTAAGATCCAATGGACAAATGTCCGCGTGGGTTCAAACCCCACTCCTGGTACATGGTGTCCTCAAATGAAACTCATGCTTTTAACAATCCCAAATATTATTGATCTCTTGGAAAATTTTAATTACTCGTATTCTACTCAACCCGTTTCAAATTCAGAAACAAATTACCGTATATACTCGAGTATAAGCCGAGTTTTTCAGCACACTTTTTGTGCTGAAAAACCCCAACTCGGCTTATACTCGAGTCACTGTCTGTATTATGGCAATTTACATTGCCATAATACAGACTGGGGGCTGGCAGAGCTGTTACTTACCTCTCCTGCAGCTCCTGTCGGCTCTCTCCTCCTCCGCGCCGGTCCGGTCAGCACCTCGGTCAGCTCCCAGTGTAAGTCTCGCGAGAGCCGCGGGGTCATAGTGCGGCTCTCGCGAGACTTACAGTGTGAGCTGAGAGAGGAGCTGCACGGACCGGCGCGGAGGAGGAGAGAGCTGACAGGAGCTGCAGGAGAGGTAAGTAACAGCTCTGCCAGCCCCCCTCCTCCCCCCACTGAACTGCCAATGCCACTGGACCACCAGGGAAGGAGAGCCCCCTCCCTGCCATGTATCAAGCAGGGAAGGGGGACGAAAAATAAATAAATTAATAATAAATAATAAAAAATAATAATAAACAAAATAATAATATAACAAAAAAATGAACTAAAAACTAAATAAAATAATACATAAATAATAAAAAAAATAAAAATAATAATAAAAAAATTATTAAAAAAATAATAATATAACAAAAAAAATGTAAATAATAATAATTTTTTTTTTATAAAAATGCCCACCCCCCACCAAGGCTCTGCAACACAAACACACACTGCATCACACACACACACACACTGCATCACACACACTGCACTCATACACACACTGCATCACACACACACTGCATCACACACACTGCATTCATACACACACACTGCATCACACACACTGCATTCATACACACACACTGCACTCATACACACATACACTGCATTCATACACACACACTGCACTCATACACACACACTGCATTCATACACACATACACTGCATTCATACACACACACTGCATTCATACACACACACTGCATTCATACTCACATACACTGCACTCATACACACACACTGCATTCATACACACACACTGCGCACTCATATACACACTGCATTTATACACACACTGCGCACTCATACACACACACTGCATTCATCACATACACACACTGTAAATAAATATTCAATTAATATAATTTTTTTAGGATCTAATTTTATTTAGAAATTTACCAGTAGCTGCTGCATTTCCCACCCTAGTCTTATACTCGAGTCAATAAGTTTTCCCAGTTTTTTGGGGTAAAATTAGGGGCCTCGGCTTATATTCGGGTCGGCTTATACTCGAGTATATACGGTACAAAGGATATTTGCTGCAACTATTTGTCTAAATCGAACCAAAAAGGCTTCTGTGAAATTCTTGAGATTATACAGAAATATGTGAAATTTCCTGAGCAAGTTCTATTTTATCTTTTATTTCATGCCAAAACCCATACCCAAAAAGAGACATGCTAAGTGCATCGCTTTGCTTGACAGCATCATATTACTCTGAATTCAACACAGTAAGAGACAGGTCTGTAATGCTAAAGAATTGAAATTTTAATTGCCCTGCTAGATATTCACACCAAATCTAAAGGGAAACTGGCAATTTTTAGGATTTTCACTATTATCTTTACTACTTATCCCTAGATTTGACAAACATCTATTTGTAAGGCATGAAAAAGAAAGGTAAATGAAGAAATCCATAACTCTTTCTCCCGTAACCAGGTACCTCCATCAATGCTCCCTTCCAAAATTGAATCCTTTCCTCCTGGCATTCAGCATAGACTGGACATACACAGAAGTGGATTGATGAAACACGGTTTCCCTTTCTCCTCTACATTAGCAATGCTATCCCTGGCTTTGCTAGTCTGAAGTAGATTATGATGTCATTTGCTAACTCTTTATTATGCACTTAAAAGTAAAGAGAGCATTTCATACATAGAAAACGGTTTACACAAGTTAGTGGTGATTTTCAATGCCTCATTTAAATGCGTCAATTTAGGAGAAGTGACAGCTCCCCTTTAATTTTATTTCTTGAACTAGTCATGTTTTGCTCTATAAAGAGAAACATTAACGGTCTTAGAAAAGAGATCCATCATAAAGAGTCTGAATCCTGACTCCTCCTCCCCCTCCGCCGTGAATAGTTGAAAGTGTAGCACCAGGATGGCCGAGTGGTTAAGGCGTTGGACTTAAGATCCAATGGACAAATGTCCGCGTGGGTTCAAACCCCACTCCTGGTACATGGTGTCCTCAAATGACACTCATGCTTTTAACAATCCCAAATATTATTGATCTCTTGGAAAATATTCATTACTCGTATTCTACTCAACCCGTTTCAAATTCAGAAACAAATTACAAAGGATATTTGCTGCAACTATTTGTCTAAATCGAACCAAAAAGGATTCTGTGAAATTCTTGAGATCATACAGAAATATGTGAAATTTCCTGAGCAAGTTCTATTTTATCTTTTATTTCATGCCAAAACCTATACCCAAAAAGAGACATGCTAAGTGCATCACTTTGCTTGACAGCATCATATTACTCTGAATTCAACACAGTAATAGACAGGTCTGTAATGCTAAAGAATTTAAATTTTAATTGCCCTGCTAGATATTCACACCAAATCTAAAGGGAAACTGGTAATTTTTAGGATTTTCACTATTATTTTTACTACTTATCCCTAGATTTGACAAACTTCTATTTGTAAGGCATGAAAAAGAAAGGTAAATGAAGAAATCCATAACCCTTTCTCCCGTAACCAGGTACCTCCATCAATGCTCCCTTCCAAAATTGAATCCTTTCCTCCCGGCATTCAGCATAGACTGGACATACACAGAAGTGGATTGATGAAACACTGTTTCCCTTTCTCCTCTACATTAGCAATGCTATCCCTGGCTTTGCCTAGTCTGAAGTAGATTATGATGTCATTTGCTAACTCTTTATTATGCACTAAAAAGTAAAGAGAGCATTTCATGCATAGAAAACGGTTTACACAAGTTAGTGGTGATTTTCAATGCCTCATTTAAATGCGTCAATTTAGGAGAAGTGACAGCTCCCCTTTAATTTTATTTCTTGAACTAGTCATGTTTTGCTCTATAAAGAGAAACATTAACGGTCTTAGAAAATAGATCCATCATAAAGAGTCTGAATCCTGACTTCTCCTCCCCCTCCACCGTGAATAGTTGAAAGTGTAGCATCAGGATGGCCGAGTGGTTAAGGCGTTGGACTTAAGATCCAATGGACAAATGTCCGCGTGGGTTCAAACCCCACTCCTGGTACATGGTGTCCTCAAATGACACTCATGCTTTTAACAATCCCAAATATTATTGATC